>CM041023.1:7049871-8249871 GCA_022984855.1 Dimocarpus longan | reverse complement strand
AAATTGTAATAGATTGCAGCTCTGAAAAATTGTAATAGATTTCAGCTCTGACTTCTGACATGGACTAGTCACTACATGCTTATATCCATCCATCATCCATTTATGCATAATTTACCCCCTCTCTAAGGTTACTGTTTTGGTACATTATCTATATCTATCTATATAATCTTGAATTATTACTGCTTTATTTAACCCTTTACAAGAATGTGTTTTTTTGGGATCGTTGTGTTTTGAAAAAATAAGCATGCTAACAACATTTAACAAAACTTAGAAGAAGTTGAAATTCAAATAATAATAATAATAATAATAATTTTTATTTAAATTTAACAGCTCATAACTAATACATTGGATTTACTATTTCAATATGTACTGAAAAAAAAAAAGGATATATATATATATATATATATATATAAAGGCCCAAACTAAGGTGAATTCTGTAGTGGAGCACCAAATCATAAATTGTTATATTGGTTAAGTGGTCCTCTCTCTCAATACTACAGTAGACAAGGTGGCTGTCCATTTTGTCCTCTGTGGAATAGAGAGAGATGGAGATTACCATAATTGTGATGAGAACAAGTGCACATAATTCAAGAGAATGTTGTTCACTCAAAATATGATGAAGTTCTACATTTTAATTATAAATCCAATCACTGGAATAGAAATCACTTATTAAAGAGTTAAAAAAGGAACAAACACACATAGTAACTTGAAAAGGTTCTCAAGAGGCCAGCCTTCCTATCTGATTATTAGAAGAGATTTCATAACCAACCTCATGATTCCTCACTAGGTTTACATAAAATAATTAATGAACTAGCTACTCACAGGTTATGATACCATTGTTTTAGTAGAATCCACTGGACTTCTGAGTGGTCTCTGCAAATGCCTGGTGATCCAATTTTCCTTGCTTGTTTCCATCCAGCTTCAGCCCAAAATGAATGTGAGGAAAATGTGCCCACTGTAAAACAGCATTAATATAATCTTATTTAAGGTTTGCATTTGCTAGCATTTTATTCAGTAGCTGATAAAAACTACATGCACCAAAGCAAGACATCTCAAATACTATCATTAATATCAAAAACCAGAAACAAAAGAAATACTCACAACATCAGCAGACCAAATTATAGATGGTATATGTCCAAACAAATCAATTTTAAATAAGAGACAAAGTTCTCCTTTTAATAAATTCTACTTCTATCATCGAGGTTTGAAGAAAATAAAGAAAAATTGGAATCATGAAGATTACAAGATCCAATTTTCCACTAACATGATGATTACACTGCAATAGAAATCAATCAAGTATATATCCATCAACATTTATTTTCTCAGTTTCTTGGTCTTTAACTGTCTTATTTACATTATATATACAAGGAGATGAAAGAATCTTTAAACACTTATTTTCTTAATTTAAACATTATGACACACTCCATTCCATCCAACTCCCACACAAGAGCACACGTTTTAAGCTAAATATCCTCCTGAGATTGGTGTGAGGAGGATCAATTCCTAATTCTCTTTCAATGCAAAAACTCTAACCAACAAAGCTATCCCTTTGATAACAATTTTTTATTAAATTTGAAACTGTGTTCTGACAATTGTTTAGCATGTGAATGAATGACTGCTTCAAGAAGCTATGTCTTGAGTATCCCTCAAGTAAACAGCTATATACGTTGGCTTGATAGAAGCTTTATATTTAAAAATATTGCGGCTTATCCTACTAAAAGTTACCAAGATTAGGTTTGGTAGACCTTAACTTGAGACGACTATTAGCTAATTAAAGGCATAACTTCAAATTAATGGAAAGCAATGATATATATATATATATATTTCTTTCCCAATGAAGAAAGGTGTAAATCACTATTGTTTGTCAAATAACAGCTACAAGAAATGTGATTATTGTTCAATTCCAATCAAAGGACGAGAATTTGGCTAGAAAATAGAATACAAAACTAGTTCCATGTCAGGTTAAACGGCCATTTCTTGGTTAACAAGTTATGCTTGCTTAATTTCTGGCTTTTCACCATAATAATTTTACTTTGCGTATTGATTTTTCTAATTATCTAATCGAATTTTGCTTATTGACCAAGATTACTAATATTGCAAACAATGAACAAATGTATGGCCCTCCACTGACTATTTTAGATGATAATAAGATTTGAGAAATGCTAAGTACACTCTCTCATTATCTTCTTTTAATTCACTCTCCATTCAATGCATGATATATGTAAAAAATTTTAATTTCATTCTACCTGGTGAATGTCAAAATGTAAAATGTTATAATAAGTTTTATACTCAAAAAGTACAAGTATAAATTTTTCCACGTGTCATACATTGAATTATAAGTAGATTAAGAGAGTGTAATTAGCATGTCTCATGATTTTAGTAGTTTGCAATAATTGTCAATCACCAAAGAAGATTATTTAAAAAAAAAAAAAAATACGAAGAAGATTAATTAGTAGATGGCTGAATCTAAATCATACTAACCTAATCAAGATCAGAGATCAGATACTCATAAATAAAGCTTGTGCTGACATGACAAACAGAACTGAAGTGCAATATGAAATTGACTGAATTCTAAAGCGATATATATGAAGCATCTAGGATATATAGATATCGTACGTATCCAAGACTCTTTTACAGGTTTGTACTCAAAAATGTATATGTTAATTAGATACAAGTATTAACTAGCTGTTTACAAAAGTTTCAAATGGCGGTGTGAGATTTGGTGGCCTCACATTAACCTCACATCAACCATTTCCAAAGTGTCAGACCAATTATAGGAAGAGATGATTTTTCTTATCTTAACCTAGCAATAACTTAATTTCCAAGGCATGGAAGATCAGCACCTGATATTAGATCTAATAAGCGTATGCAAACTTCTCAATATGTATATTTCTTAAGTATAATGGCGAAACAATAGCTGGATGTTCAGCAAGTGAACAGGATCCATGTCCTTAAATGTGAAATGAAATAAAAATAGTAAAACTACAGAAAATCAGCTTCCCAAAACACAACAGCAGAGTCAAAAGTATAAGAAAGACATGTAATCTAACAGAGGTATATCAACTCTTCTTTTGCACTATAAAAGTTTTCATAAGTATTGTAGAACTTGTATCAAAAAATTGCAGGATGTCATTATTTTTTTTTCTTTAATTTTCACTTTTTTTTATTATAAATTTGTAGGTTATCAATAAAAAAAAATATTTTAATAGTTTTTTAAACTATCAAGTATATATATACACCCATATTTTATATATAATTAATGAACTTTCATATAGTCCAAATGCATCTTTTGAAAAAAGAATATAGTCCAAATGCAGTTTGGATCACATGGCTTCAGTAAAATCAGCTTCAGCAAATGATTTAACGAAAATAAAATGCAAAAGTATAAACTAGGGGATAGCTAGCTGTATATCTATATTGTGTTTAAATTTGGTGCACACTAAATAAATAAATATCACGTGTCTAACAATATGGCTTGGTGTTAACTTGAGAGACAAGATTACCTATTAAAGCAAGACAAATTAAATGCATAAATAATCAAGTCCATGCATATATAGAGTCGTTAGGTAGTAAGTAGTTGTTGAGAAAATTGTCAGCAAAATGTTAGCACAGCTTACATTTTTTGCAGCTGTGCTAAAAGCTTCTCTGTGGGTGATTTCAGGATTACTAGCCTTAATCCTTTGGATTTCCTCCCTGTAAAATAACAAGAAATACCCAATTTTTAAGGATATATAATCTGCATGCATTGCAATTTTCAGTTTCCTTAGCACAGCTTATCTGATTATAATTCAATTAATATATTTTCTCTTACCAATAAGCAAAGTCTAAAATAAATGAATAAGTAAACTGAAAAGAACGTACTTGATAAACCTGTTGTATGCAGAAGGAACTCGTTGTCTTTTCTCTGGGGCTGCATTGTAAACAGTGACCTCAGAACATCAAATAATATTAATGCATATATCATTATACCTATGTACATAATTCAATTCTGTAGGTCTGCCACTTTGTTGTCTTAGTGAACAGTTGTGCATAAAAAAGGCTTGTGGACTAATTTTGAAGTTAAGAGATGGGGACCATTAACGAGCATGACGCTCAGACGTCGTCTAATAAGTGAGACTGTATAACATTCTATCTGTCCAATTATCTGAAGGTCCATTGCTCTTCAGAGCAGTGCAGTATACAATGGAGCCAAAACTCAAAAGGGCAGCCTATTTTTTAAAATATTTTGAACCGTATTTAGGCTTTGTGTAATCACTGCAATCATCGAATAATAGGCAAGTACAGCAAGTCGTGTCTAGAGAAAGTATTTAATGGTTATAAAATAATTGTAAAATGACAAATATATAAATAAATATATAGCTAGAGCATTGTTTGGTAATTAATATTTTCTGGTGGTCATGTTCGATCACACTGTCAAGTAATTAATAATGAGTTGGATTTGTTAAGTCAAGTCACCATCTGGGATGGGCCATGACTGACTAGAGAGAAAATCGGATGCTCTCATCTGGGTTCATGGAGATAGTGTTGTGGAAACCGATTCTCAAAACAAGTGGACTATTGCCAGTTGTGTAGACACATTTCCATGTCTATCATCATAAATTAAGCCCTATATTATATGTTGCATTAATTCATCCAACAGAATTTGAGAGAGAGCACTAACGGCGAATGGGAGGCATTCGAGGTGGTTCTTGCTCTGCAGACTCGAATGAAGAAAATTTGTTGCATTTGGAAGAAGAAGAACCCGAATCCTTACTTGAATCTTCACAAGACAGGTGTTGTTTCTGCAACTTTGCTCAAACCAAGTAAAAATTGTCAAACAGATTATTGTATTTGGCACAAAGGCTTTTATTAGCAGATCTCTTCATAATAAACAAGGAAAAATGTCAAATCAAACTGAAAATAAAAACAGCTTCTTGTTATTTTATGAGGACCTAGCATATCTTGTATATATGTATTTGAAAGGGAAACAAGTCAAAGAGAATGTGGATGAATATACCTGAGGATCTTGAGTAGCAACTGTTTGAATTGACGATCCCATGTTTACAGACAGCAAATTGGCACAATGCCCACATCTCACTGTGACAATGTTGGGCATACTGGTGCAAGGAACACTCACCTGCAACATATTCACTAGTAAATTTTTGTAACTTGAAAAATAAAATTATCTCGGGATGGCAGATCTGAGCTGATTCAAAGATAGAGAAGCTTAAAACATCAACAAAACAGTATATGTGTTAATTTTATTATATAGTTAAGAACACAAAAAAAGGGATGGTAGATTCACAGCTTTCATCAAGTTGCAGTGACATTAGCTACTGTATAAAGAAAGTTTAAGAAAGCATAGACATTTCCCTGCAGCAATCCAGGAGCAAAAGAGAATGAGAATGAAATGATAAGATTAATGAGAATGAAAGGAAAATGAGTATATTATGTAGCCGTGTATTTACACAAGTCATGTCTCAGCTTATATTATTATTTTGTTAATTTAACGGGCCTTAAATATCCATCCTAAAAATTGCTCTCCTTTCGGTGCGCCTGACACCGCAAGCAAGATGATAAAAGAAAGAAAATAAGCTCAGCAGAGCTGAAAAGGACGTGACTGGAACGGAAACCATAAAGCCCTTCACCAGTAACCCTCACAAATCATCAAAGATCTTGATTAATGAAGATCGTTTTACTGATCTTCGTGCACTGTTTTGGATCTTCGATATTTTCGAGAGAGAGAGAGAGAGAAAGAGAGAGAATGTTATGATGAAACAAATTTGAAAAGGAAAAGCATATTTTGCTGCCCATGATTTCTTCTTTGGCTACTCTCTTGACCACAACTTCTTGCACAAAGAAAGATGAACCATCCTCTTTGTACGCAAAAGAAAACCATTCCCTCAAACTATGCAAGAAAGTTAAAAACCTTGACCATGATACTTGCCATACTGATAAAAAAGGGAAAAAAAAAAAAAAAGAAAAGAAATTATTGATGCTTCAGTGTCAAACTATACAGCAACAGAAGCACCCACCTTCAAACCAAAAAAAAAAAAAAAGGTAGTGCTTCATCATGACCATGAAATGGGTACTAATTAATGGGAATTAAATGGAAGAGAAAGAAAGAAACAGCAATAGAGTAGTAAGCAGAAGACATGAAAACACTGTAAAAGTTGTGGAAAAAGCCTTCATCACAGCTGATAAGAACCCTAATACCTACCTGTAGCCCTAAGTAACATAGCCTCAAACTTTTTCATATATCTGTAGAAGTCCTTGCGTTGATTATTGAAACAACTTGTTTTGCTAGTTTGAGGCATCAATTAATTAACATACTGAGGCAGCCATCACTTATATCGATTCCAAATCATTGTTTAAGTATCTGTGCTTTCCAAATCATGGCTTCCATGAATTGTTAGCTAACATGCTCAAAGCTTCATAAACTTCTTCCTAGTGTATGAATAGGTAGTGATTTCTCATGAACTATAGACATACGAGACAAAATTCTTTTCACCAAGTAAAATCAGAAATTTCATGATCTACGATGTTTCAAGGAAAATTTTGTTAGAAAAGGACATTTTACAAATTGGGTTACAATTTTCTTCCTCTTCTTTCAATTGTTTTTGCACCTCTTATGAGCCGAATCATTCCAGTGCTCACAGAAACCAAATCATGGTTCAGCAGCAAAAAGTGTTGTAGTAATACTACAAACATGGTTTGATGGTGAATTCAGGTTTAATGAGAACATGATGGAAAAGAGAAAGAAGAGAGAAAAGAGAATTGAGTCAAAGAGTACCGCTAATATGGTGTTGCAGAAGTTGCAGTGAACATAACAAACACGCTCGGATGCCAAGTCCAGTGACATATTTCAGATCAAGTAGCGAAACGAAGAAGAGAGTAGATAGATCAAGAAAGAAAAAAAAAAAAAGAAATAGAAATGGAAAGACAAGGAAGAAGAGAAAAACAAAATGGTTATATTAGGAGAGAGAGTGAGAGAGAGTGAGAGAGAGAGAGAGAGAGAGAGAGATAGAAAGAGAACAAAAATCTGAAATGACTAGTCTGGTCGGGTGAGCAAGTGAAGTGGGTAGTGGCTTTATTGATGTTGTTGTAGTAAAATGAAAAAATGTAAATCCACATAGAGAGAGAGAGAGAGCTGAGATGTGTTATGATTGAAAGAATGAGTGGGTGGGAGTCACCCATCTCTAACCATCTTGGCTTTCTGTAGCGGACGAGGGGGGCGAGTTATTAATGCTTTCGAATGTTTAGGGAAGTGAGAGAGAGAGAGAGAGAGAAGCTTATGGGGATTAGAGTTTATTTACCCATCCCATGATCCACATGATTTATTATCTTTTCCCATGCTCTTTATATTCTTCTTCTATCTCTCTTTTTCAATTCATTCCTACTAACTAGTTTACCTCATTTTGCATTTTCAAATTTCACTAATAATTACATCAAAAATTCACTAATACACTTTCAAGATTACATCAAGAATAAAGGTCACTCAATATTTTAAATGGCCTAACACATATTTAATTTTTATTTAAATGATTATATTCAATCTAACGTTTATTAAAATTTAAAAGATTTCTTAAATAGATGTGTATGTAATTAAGAATTTTGAAAAATCATTTTAAAGATTTCATTAAGATGTATGTTTATTTGATTTAAATCTTTAAAAAGTTTAAATAAAGAGAAAATCCCACAACATAATATTTGAAAAGAACAAGTTTTTAAAATAGCACAAAAAAATTGAGTATTTTAGCACCATTAGTTCATGAGCATCTCTTCGTGGCATGCAAACTAATCGTTTTTTTCTTTAGAAAAAAAATAATACTCATTTAGTCTCACAATGTTCTAGGTTCAAGTCAGCCCACCATAATTGATATCTTAAAAAAAAAAAAAGAAGTCATTCCCTCTAAAAATTGCTTTAAGTGATAGAATTCATAATGAGATTTATAAATATGAACAACATAACAAAAACATCATTCACTCTACACAAATTGCTTTAAATGATAGAATTTATAATGTGATATATACATACAAAAGCCATAACAAAATTTATATAAAATTCGTAGAGTCCACTAATGTCTACCATAAAAAAATCAAACAAATTTAATATTATAAATTAAAAAGAGGGGGGAAAAAAAACAAGAACTGAATCCCTATTAAAGACTCTTTTTTCTTCCTAAAAATGAGAGAGAAAACAAATAGTGGAGTATGAAAAAGGGTAGATTTGCTATCTTTGAATGTTTAACCTTTAAAGTTTGGTTGATTTTTTTAGATCACATGATTAGCACATGTTACCATCCTAAAGCCTACTAACAGATAAGGTATAAGTGTTCAGTCATTTCTTCATTGCTTCATTAGTTATGTAGTTAGTGAGTTACAATCAAATTAAATAACTGAAACGTTGGAGTTGTTTCGGTGGTAAAAATATATCAAAACTTGTTCTTAGGACCACATGGTGTCGAAAAAATTTGGGAACTAAATGAAAATCGTAAAAATCACTTAATTAAGGTCAATGAGTACACTCTACTTCAGATCAGTTTTCGCCCTCCTAGGATAATGTGGTGTTACATTCAAGTTATGTATAATGTTGTGAAATCTTCATCTAATAATTTGCTAATGCTTACTCTCAATGAAGTATTCTAAAACAGCTGAAAATAGTTACATTCCTCTTAATAAGATTTTGAGGGGATCTTTTGTTATCAACCTAATGATTTCAATCCCCGTTATTATATGATAAAATATGACTGTTGGACATTGATATCATCATTAATAATATAATTAATTTACAAAATGATCATACATTTACAGAGTTAAAACTATCCTAACAATCACATATTTATTTACATAAAATCTTCATTTAGTTATAACTTCGAGAATTAATAAATACAATTAGTTTATTTTGAAATTTCAAATAGAATTACCAACAAGTTGCTCTTAATTTTAATATGTGATAGTTTAAACATACTTGCCTCTCAATTTTAGAGCTAAGGTATGTTAAGCGGCCATTCGCCCGTCATGCATACTTAATGTTAATTTACTCCAAAAAAACTAAAAAAGAATATTATAAAATTATAAAATTAATATAAGTAAATTATAGATAATTAATATAATATAATAATTGAAAATATAATAAAATAAATATATGATAAAAAAGTAATAAATAAAGAACATGTATTTACAAACTAGGAATAAAAAATGAATTAAAGGACTTGAGTTCCAAATAAAAGGGGATTGGACAACAATCAAAATGAAGTTATAATTAACTTTTTCATTTTGTGTTTATTTAATGTTGACGTCAAAACACTTGAATTAATGCAAATATAGTAATTGAGCGAATTGGTAGTGGTTAAATGAAACTGACATGGAGATACTGATAGCAAGAAAGAATAAAGCAATAATAATGCAAAAGAAAGTAAATCAAAGAGACAATAATTTTTAACATGGTTCAATCCCATAAATAATGTCTATATTCACAGTTATTTTATTGTTAAGGGAGAAACTAAGTTTAGTAGAGTTTCTGTTAGGTTTCCTATGACATTTTGTCGTCGACTATGTATGAGCTTTTAAATCTGTGTTTTTCATCATGTCATTTCTACATGTGAAGGACCTTTTATAAAGTATTAGGTTCTTAATTTGTTTACATACAATAAGATTGTTAGAATATAGAAAAGGTTTTAATCTTTTTTCTTAATTTACATGACAATGCATTTAATACTTTACATTCAAATCAAATAGCAATTAATATATTCGTATTCGTATCAAAATACAATTTTAACAGCTTCCTATTTAAGGCAATCTTCTACGTGAATTAGAAATTTTTTCATTTTTAGAACTATATGCTGTTAAGGAAAATTACAAACTATCTATGTTGCTGCTATATAGCTCGGACCTTAAGCTACTTTTCATGCGAGCTAACTGAAATGGATCACCTTACTATCCTAGAGTTATTTGATCTGTGTCATATTCCCACCGAGTGCTAACGTGGCATTTATTGACGTGTCCTGGAGTAATGGGCTTTATATTGTCTTATCCTTACTCATGGGTTTCTAGGTTTACATTCCTTAATGAACTTACCACCCAGGTGCTATTTTTGAGCACAACATTTAACAAATAACAATAAATATAAAAATATTTATGAATAAAATGTCATGAACTCAACTCATGTCCCACTCAATTTTTAACCCACCTATTTCCATTGGAAACCTTAAATCCAAATGTATGTGAGTACATTTAGTCTCAATTCCAATCAAAGTCAATTTTTGGTTTTAGAATTAAAACAATAAGGAGAATTCAAGGTTCTAGAACTTGCTACTTACTACTTGATCAACGATCTAGTGAGTAATAAGTACTCGATCACTCAACAAGTAGTCGACGAGTACTGGTTTGGGGGAAATTATTATTTTTGAAATGTAAGGACATAAACTGACATTTCTTTAAACGTTAGAAGCCATGGCCAAATTTTTCTCACCATATATTATGCACACCCCACACTGTCAAACAACTCAAACCATTTCAAACTCTCATATTCTCTCTCTCTCTCCCCTCTCCTCTCTCATCCCTCTTCTCTCTTTAACATCGTAATTGCTGTTAAAGTAAACTGTCACCATTGTCATTAAACTGAGTTATCGTCATTGCTATTGCCTCTTTAAGATCACAAACTACTACTATCGTCGAAGTCGAAGCCAGTCTCTCTAAAATCCCCAAGGTTGATGTGGATAGGTTCCAGTGGACGAGTTGTAGCAATCAGTGATAGGAAAGCAAACTAATTTGGATTTGGTGCGGGGATTAGGGAGTTAGGGTTTAGAGTGGTGATTGAATTTGAAGATTAGGATTGGGGTTTTATGTGGTGACTAGGGGTTGATTGTTGAAGTTTGGTGGTGATTGATTTAGGGAGATTGCCGTATTGTATTGATTTTTTTTTTTTTTTTTTTTACAAGAAAAAAAAAAAACCAAGTTGGATGAAGTTAACCGAGTACTCACCTCTAGGGAGTAAAATCCCTGATTGGGGGGTTCTCAAATCGACTAAATGCCAAGTAGCAAGAACTCAATAAAACTCCTCGAGTTTTAGAACATTGGGAGAATTCACATTTTGATCGATTGAGAAGAGAATTAAATCGTATAAAACTAAAAGTCAAAAGAGGAAAGACAATGGTGAATAAGATCAATCATGTACTTTATTAGATAATTTATCATATCGCTTGTATTTAGATATCAAGAAAAGGACGAGTGTAAGAGGATAACTAAGATAATTATACTAAGTAGAAGAGAATCGTAGAAGAGATGACAAATAAACAATTTTTTTATTAATATTGGGAATATTTTTGTAATAATACATAAAGTCACCTTTTTAAGAGGGAAATGAAAGTTGTCTTATACTATAAGAAGGGAATCAAATTCCTTTTACATTTGGAACTGAATTCCTTGTTTATATGCGAGGATTACGTAATTTAATTCTCGAAAGATTTTAATAAACATCAAAATCATATATCATAAATTAATTTTCTAAATATAATTTTTTATGTAAATACAATATAAAATATAAAAGATAGTAAGTATAAGTAGAATACTCTAGCCGACTTCCTTTCACAAAAAAGAAACGAAAAGGAAAAAAAGAAAGAATATACTAGCTGACCTGCTAAGTACCATGACATGAACAATGGTTATTATTATTATTATTATTAATTTCTTCATTTTTTATTCCTTTTAAGCTATTTCAAAACTCATCAATATTTTTAATGCTTGACTTTTTCTCTTCTACTTATTTATAATTTTTTATCCTAACACTTCATTACTTTGTACTTGACAATTTATGATCATGCTTATGATTTTTGGTCTCTTATTTATTTATTTATTTTGTGAAATACTTTTATCCTTTCTTTTTACGGTAATATTTTCTCAATTGTATCACAATCAATAATTGCAATTTGTGAATAAGTACAAATTAATCATACTTTATAAATATATGTATTCATTATTTCAAATTAAAAATTGAAAAATATTAAAGTATAAAAAAAGAATTAAATATTAATTTTTTTAAAAAATAATAATAATATTCTCTATTTGAAACCATATCTTCTATGATTCTAGCCCAAATCTTCAATACCTTTCACCACTCTTATCTATTGAAAAAAAACCGGAGCATATACTCTTCATCACTCATCAGGCTTCCTCCACAAAATACTAATTTACTTCTACTTCACCATTACTAGAAAACTCACAAACTTCTATACAAAATTTTATTTGAACAAAATCCAAAATAAAACCAATTAAGAAAAAAAATGACAAGTGTTAGGAGATGTTGACATTATTTGTCCTCAAAGTAATATAATTTACAACTAATATTGCGATCAAGAAGCAAAATGTGAATAAATTTCATACCTAGTGTATCAATTAGAGTTGTTACATATGCAATATTTAAATAGAAATGTAAATATAAATAAAATGGAAACTTGCAATTGATATAGAAAAAGTATAGATTAGTTTTGGTATAAAAGTATTAATGGTTAAAAAATATATATTGATAAATTTTTATGTAAAAATCATTTCATAGTCATTTCTTTTTTTGATGGTTTTCTTTTCAATCTCTCATTAATAAAACCATGCAACGTTGTAATACAAAAGTTGCAAGATCATCCAATAGAGATGGCGTGATTAATTATACTAAATTTTAATGTGAAATGAATGCAATAAAAGTACATCATATCAAAGGATGAGAATGTTCAGAATGAAAATTGAGAACAACAAATTAATTGGAAAATAATGCCAAATTCAAGAGAGAAATAATGACAACAAGTGTTAGGTCACCAATGCTTATATATGCTTCGATCAATTAAACATCAACAATCCAGTTAATTAAACCTAATTTGTATTGGTAAGTTCTTCCGATTCGGTCACGTGAATGAACCCTAAATTCCCAATTACTACACCTATTAGTCTTAGCATGGAATGTAGTTAGAAATCTAACAAGAATATCAGTTGCTAATATTTAATAGTAAGTCCTAGTATGTGTATGAGCTCCAAATTCCCAATAAACACACTTATATTGGTTATTCCATGTATTTAATTAAGAAACCCATTAAATATTAGTTACTATCCTAATTATCAATGGTCATGCGTAATCAAGTTAACATTTATTCAAGGCCTATTAGATTATATTAAGCGGTCTCTTATATACTCTCTAAAGTCCAATAATCCACTATCAATGTTAAGCATAGAATTGGTCCTTCATACACTATTTCATAAAAGTAAATTTACTGAACAAAATCAATGAATGAAATGTTAATTGGATTATATCAAATGATAATCAAAGCATACGAAATGTTGATACTGTAGCGAGGAATTTAATTACACATCTCTAGTTGGAAACAAATACAAGAATGAAATGGAAACAATACACCTTTAAGCTCAAAGGAAATTTATTCCAATTATCTTCTTGTAGTTTCATTGGTTAAGACTTTTTGATTCTTCCCTTCTTCTCTTGTTGATGAATAAATTAATATGAGAACTTCAAATAAATGATGATAAATTATGGTGTTTCTGTCACGACCTGAGCCCTGGGCCGTGGCAGAATCATAAATATTAATTTATAGGAATTTTCAATTGACATTATAAAGTTCATGGAATTTTTAACCTTTTAAAAATATAAAACTTTTCTCTATTTTGGATACTCTAGAATACCAAGATAAAATATTAAGAAAAATATAATTAAAAACTTCAAAACACTCTAAAATAATTTCGGTGGAGACTATTCCCACATATATGTGGACACATGCTAGAAATCATGGGTTCATAGTCATAAATAAAATTATGAATACTTAGTCATGTAATCAGTTTATCGTATTTAAGCATTTACATCTACTTAGATTTTCAAATAAAAATCCACAACTCTGGTGTTCTTAATACAATATTTTAAATACATCGAATGTGAATTCTCTAAATTGGTTCAAATGACATCCATCTCTAATTACCAAATTTGAAATGAAATAAACTAAATAACTATACCATGAGCAGAGTTCCTGATTTCCTTGATCCTCTACCTACTTTGCCTGATGACAACATAAGTCACCCTATACATTTAGTGGAAGGGGGAAAAATAAAGGAGGGGTGAGCTAGTGCTTAGCAGAATTTCATTCCCGCTAAGATTTCGAAAACCACTTTCTAAAATCATTATTAAAACCCTGCATGGTTACCTATCTTAACAAATCTAATAAATCATTTCATAAAATATATAGGCTCGTAAAATAGTAATACAACATTTAAAATTTTAAGTCAAGTCACAGCATTTTCAAAACAATGTAAATCTCGTCCCTTAGTCATATACCTAGTAGCCTATAATTTCAGTAAATTATTTTGAATAAAAAAATAATGTTTGGCACATCATGACCCTGGTAACTATACCAGAAAATACCCTGCGCAGTAACTCCAACATAAAATCGTATAGTACGAATAGTTAATGATAATATCACATCACGACTAGGACGGTGGACTTTTACCTCATTCAAATTATAAAAAAAAATTTAAATAAATTCACCATACAATCAATACAATATACATAAAAATTGATATTTTGAAAACTCTTCTTTTTATTTATGAAAAATTTTGACAGTATAATGATTGCTAATTCACTAAACCAAATTTTTTTTTTTTAAACCTATCATAAACCACAATATACTGCTAATATATTTCCACAAAGAATTAACATATTTTCAAAATCATAAAAATTTAAATAAACTTTAATTTTAAAATAAAAATTTCTAAAATATCAGGATTGAACCCCTACCTCAATGTGGGTTATTAATTACTCTGAAAATCTTGATTTCCAATGTAGTTATCGTCATTGCAAATTAAGTCTACAAAATAACATAATATAGAAAATTTTTAATACAGCTATTCTATGGGGAAAATAACCCTTAAGATGGATTCTACGCTTAAAAATGCGTCTGGAGCTAAATTTTGAAGTTTGGAAGGTCGAGAAACTTACCTCCTCTATGCATGGTGGCTAGTAGGGACTTTCTAACAACAGATTCTGACGATCACGATGGTGGGAGGTGTAGCTAGGTGAATTTTGTTGTCCTCGACATACTTTTCATGAAAATGGGGTTGGTCAAAGTCACGAAAATCGTTTAGTTTCGTCAAAATCTTGAAAAATCGAAGTTGGTTAATAGTATAACTTTCTCTGTAGAATCGAAGACCCAAATAATGGTAAAAATTGGTGAAATTGGTACTTATAGAATCTACGTCGCACGAGCTTTGCAATGATATCAAGTTTGGCCAAAATGGAGGTCGAATATGGTCAGAATGATAGGTTAAAATAGTGATCGTAAGAATAGGGAAAGTTGGGGAAAAAAAACTGAAGAAAAAACTTCTGACCGGTCGGAGGTAAAAGACAACTTATATAATTCAGTAAAATTATAATTTGACCCCCTCAACTTAATTACGATTTAAAATTAAAACTTTAAAAATATAATTTTTACCCTTGTATTTTTACACAATTTTTATAAAATTTTTCAATTTCACCATTAAGAAAAATTTGAGGTTTTACATTCTAACTTCCATAAAGGAATTTCATTTCGAAATTCAAAGTGCAACCTAAAGTTGAATTTCAAATAGATAAGGGTACTTATGGTACATCTCTGAATCTAATTTCAAATAGTCTCATCTCCAATATGATTCTACCACAATACCTTAATCATAGGTATTTCTCTATTTCGCAACACCTTAATCTCTCTCGCCAAGATCCGTACTAGTTGTTCTTCGTACATCATATTCTCTTGTATAGGAATCCCAGTATAGGGGACAATGTGAGATGGGTCTGCAGCGCACTTCCTCAACATGGACAAGTGGAAAACGCCGTGGATATATGCCAACTGAGGTGGCAAATTCAATCAATAGGCGATTTCTCTAATTCTTTTCATGATCTCAAATAGCTCAATGTATCGAGTGCTAGTTTTCCCTTAACTTTAAATTTAGTTACACCACGTATAGGGGTCACATTCAAGAAAACATAGTTGCCCTCATATTCCAACATAACTCTTTTGACAACTTTGGACTGCCTTAAGTGCTCCCTGAATACTCATTATCTTTTCTACAATCTCTTTAATAATCTCTTATTCAATGGTAACCCGTTCATCTAGTTCAACCTAACATAAAGGCGATCTACAGGGCCTTCCTTATAGGGCCTCATGTAAACCCATACCAATACTAACCTAGTAACTTATTATAAACAAACTCCACCAATGGTAGATGTTTACCCTAATTTCCTCCGAAGTCTAAAATATAAGAACGAAGCATGTCCCCCAATATTTGGATAGTCCTCTCAGACTGCCTATCAGTTTGAGGGTGATGAGTGATGCTAAGATTTAGTTCTGTCCCTAAGATAGTTTGTAAGGCTCTTCAAAATCTAGAAGTGAAACGTGGATCTCTATCTGAAACAATACTAGAGGGTACACCATGCAATCAGACAATGTTCTCAACATAGAGTATAACTAACCTAAGGAGCTTGTAGTCCTTTCTTATAGGTATAAAATGGGTCGTCTTAGTCAATCGGTCCACAATGACCTATACTGCATCATATCTTTGTGAGGCCAAGGTAATCCCGTCACAAGGTCCATAATGACCCTATCTCATTTCTATTCTGGAATCGGTAATGGTTGAAGTAACCCTGACTGTCGCTGATGCTTGGCTTTTACCTATTGACATATAATATACTTAGCAACAAACTCAGTTACATCTAGCTTTATTCCGGACCACCAGTATTGTCTCTTTAGATCTTGATACATCTTTGTGCTACCAAGATGCATCACGAATTTTGACTTGTAAGCCTTAGCCAAAACAGCAAACAGCTTCTTTAAGCTCTGGATTGTTGGCAACTATCACTTTTTCACGGTGATACACAAATCCGTCTGTTTTATGCTCCCAATTCTCCAATTATTCTCTATTTGGTAGATGATTCCAACTATTTCTCAATTCCTCGTCTTGCCATTGATTTTATTTAATAAGTTATAGGATACAAAGCGTGGCCACCATGTTGTAAACATAAATTGTGGTGTAGTCCTTATATAAACACAAATTATAATCTCCAATGACCATTGTCCTCTTCCAGTCATCCAATACCAAGCTTGCCAATGTCCCATGTGGTTTTTTACTCATGGCATCTATAATCATATTTGTCTTTCCCCGAATGATACTGAAGGTTAAAGTCATAATCCTGCATATACTCAAATCATCTCCTTTGTCTCAAATTTAAGTCTTGTTGGGTGAAGAGATACTTCAAACTTTTATGATCAGAGTAGATATCAAACTTTGCCCTATAAAGGTAATACCTCCAGATTTTTATGACAAAATTAAATCACAATAGCAAGCTCTAGATCTTAAGTGGGATAATTTTTTTCTTGTGGTTTCAATTGATGAGAAGCGTAAGCCACTACTTTTTCTTCTTGCATCAGAATATCATCTAGACCAATGTCTGAGGCATTTGTATCTACCACAGAGGGCTCATTACTATTTGGTATTGTAAGAACAAACATTGTAGTCAACCTTTGTTTTAGCTCCAGAAAAGCAGCTTCACAATCTTCATCCCATATAAACTTCACATCCTTTCTCATCAACTTGGTCAATGGCATAGCAATCCTCGAAAAGTTCTCAACGAAACGATGAAAACTACGAACTTCCGATACATTCTTTGGTAGTTCCCAATCGAGGATAGTTTCTACCTTTGCTGAATCTATGAATATTCCTTCTTGGGAAATTATATGACCCAAGAATTTGACCTCAGTCAACCAAAGTCACATTTGTCTTTCTTAAAATACAGTTGGTTCTCCCTAAGTGATTGTAGAATTATCCTTAAATGCTCCGCATATTCCTCTCGAGTTTTGGAATAAACTAAGATGTCATCAATAAATACCACCATGAACTTGTCCAAACAAGGTCCGAAAATCCGATTCATAAGGTTCATAAAAGCTGTAAAGGTATTAGTAAACTCGAACGACATAACACGAAACTTAAAATGACCGTCATAGGTTTGAAAACCTGTTTTAGGAACATCCTCCTCTCGAACCTTTAGCTGGTGGTAACCGGACACAATGAACTTTTGAAAAGAATTTTGATCCTCCAAGTTGATCAAACAACTCATCTATACTGGGCAATGGATACTTATTCATCACTGTTAGTTGATTAAGCTTTCGATAGTCCACACAAAGTCTCAAGGAACTATCTGCTTTCTTTACAAAAAAAACGGTGGCTTCCCAAGGGGAAGTACTTTCCCGAATACCCTTATCTAAAAGCTCTCCCAATTGTTTCCTCAATTCATCCCACTCTACTTGTACCATACGATAAGAAGCGATAGAAATTGATTGAGCTCTAAAGATTAAGTCAACATAGAACTCAATCTCCCTATCCCGTGATAACCTTGGCTACTTATCGGGAAATACATCTGGATACTCCTCAACCACGTATAATAGGGAATACTGGTTTACCATCCCCATTCCTCCATTAATAGTAAACAAACTCTCATAGGTCTCTAACCTTCTTCTATCACCTAATAATGGTTTCAAAATTGGACTTGATTGCTGCACTTATTAAGTTGCTTTGTAAACAACCTTACCATTATTTGTATGAAGTATCACTCTCTTATTATAACAATAAATTATAGCCTGAAACTCAGCTAACCAATCCATACCAAAAATCACATCAAATTGCTCCATGGGCATCACAATCAAATCATCAGAAGATCTCCTACCACTTATCCCAGTGTTCATTGATTTATAAGAAGTTGTCAAATCATAAGCTCTACCTAAAGGGGTTCTTATACTTAAAAGCATACTAAGGTTCTTAACACCTAATCCTAAAATATTTATGAACAATATAGAGATAAAAGAATGTGTTATGCTAGTGTTAAATAAAGTATGTGCCCAAGAACGGGAGATAAGAATTATACCATCAATCACTCATCTGCCAGATTGATTATATGCCTCTTCAAAATTGGCAGCAAAGGCTTGTCCGGCCTTTCCCTTTCCGTTTCCTCTCTCATTCCTCAAACGACTTCCACTAGCATTAAGACCCATGTTATAGTTGCGTGTACCCTAACTGCCAAATGTCTGTGGGGTCTAAAAATTCTGAGGGACATTCTAATTAAACCCCATGGTAGGTACACGGTATTGATGTAGGTATTAAGGATGAGAGGTGAAAGCTGAAGGTGATGTATGTAGGTTAGGCATGGGTTAACCTTAGAGGGAAACGGAATCTGAATGACTCCCTGAACTCCCCTACAGGATTATGACGACCTCTTCGGATAGAAGCAAGTTTTCTTTAAGTGACCCTACTGTCCATAATTATACCAATTCCCATATAGTGCACTTCGCCTTGAGGATCCACTACTAGTGTCATTCCCATTAGTAGTATTACTATTGCCATGTCATCCTTTTTGGTTTTTCTTAGTCATCTTCCTATCCCCACTGCTATGATTTTGATTCCAATGGGATAAACCATCTCCAATGATTGTCTTAGCTAAGGTGGTCGTAGCTTTGTGATATTTCTAAATTCTTCAGTATAGATTCTGTTCTTTATTGTGGGTCTCAAACGCATCAAAAACTTGGATAGTAAATCAGCTTTACTTGCATACTGGGATAACTCCATAAACCTAGTTTAGTATTCATTTGCAGTCATCCTTTCTTGTTCAATAATCTCAAACATGTCAGCTACTGTTCATCTTGGCCTACGTTGAAATAGTTATCACGGAACAACTCCTCGAAAGCATCCCAATTTATACCCGTAAGATCACGATGTGCTCTTAAATTCTCCCACCATATAATTGCATCACTAGTTAGTCTGTAAACAGTAAAATCCACCCAAAACTCTCTAGGGGTATCGACCTAAGAAAAAGATCTTTTAATTGCCTTTAACCATCTATCAGTCGCAATAGGGTCTTGTCGACCATCAAACTGGGTATCAAAAATTCTACAAAAATCCCTTAGCCTTTCATTTTTATCCTTGACTCGGGGAGCATGAGAAGCAGACATCACCATAAAAGTCTCAAAACAATTGACCACCTACTCACTTGTAGGTTGCGACAAGGGTGGACTGTCGGTCCTAGTCCTATTCTCAAGTTCTCCTGCTCAAAGGCATTCTCCTAACCTATAATTCAGATACTAGAGTATTAACAAAATAACGATACAAGTTAAGTAAAATGTCATCCATTTACTCTAGTAGATGTCACATTTCGATGTATGAAAAACCAAAAACTCTATATCATCTTTCTGTCACGACTTAAGCCTTAGGCCGTGACAGAATTGTAAATATTAATTGATAGAAATTTTCAATTGACACTATAAAGTTTATGAAATTTTTCACCTTTTAAAAATATAAAATTTTTCATTGTTTTGAATACTCTGGAGTACCAAGATAAAATATTAAAGAAAATGTAATAAAAAAAACTTCAAAACACTCTAAAATAATTCGGGTGGAGACCATTCTTACAGATATATGAACACCTACTAGAAATCATAGGTTCATAATCATAAATAAAATTATGAATACTTAGTCATACAATCAGCTTATCGTATTTAAATATTCACATCTATTTAGATCTTTAAATGAAAATCCACAATTCTGGTGCTCTTAATACAATGCTTTAAATACATCGAATGTGAGTTTCCTAAATTGGTGCGAAGGACATCCATCTCTAAATACCAAATTTAAAATGTTATAAACTAAATAACTATACCATTAGTAGAGTTCCTGATTTTCTTGATCCTCTATCTACTCCGCTTGATGGCCACCTAAGTCACCCTGTATATTTCCTAGAAAAGGAAAAAATAAATGAGAGGATGAGCTAGTGTTCAGTAGGATTTCATTCATGATAAGGTTTCGGAAACCACTTTCTAAAATCATTATTAAAACCATGCATGGTTAACTATCTTAACAAATCTAATAAATCATTTCATAAAACACATAGGCTCCTAAAATAGTAACACAACATTTAAATTTTTAAGTCAAGTCATAGCATTTTCAAAATAATGTAAATCTGACCCCCTAGTCATATACCTGGTAGCCTATAATTTATGTAAATTATTTTGAATAAGAAAACAACATTTGGTATACCGTGACCCTGGTAACCATACCCGAAAATACCCTACGCAGTGATTGCGACATAAAGTCGCATAGTACGAATAGTTAATGATAACATAACATAATGATTAGGATGGTGCACTTTTACCTCATTCAAGTTACAAAACAATTTAAATAAATTCACCATGAAATCAATACAATATACATAAAAATTGATACTTTGAAAATCCTCCTTTTTATTTATGAAAAATTTCGACAACATAACGGCTGCTAATTTAGTAAATGAATTTTTTTCTTTTAAAACCTATCATAAACCACAATATACTCTCAAATCAATCCACAATATATTTCCATAAAGAATTAAAACACTTTCAAAAACATAAAAATTTAAATAAGCTCCAATTTTAATATAAAAATTGCTAAAAGATCAAGATTAAACCCCTACCTCAATGTAGGTTATTAACTACTTTAAAGACCTTGATTCCCAATGTAGTTATCATCGTTGCAAATTGAATCTACAAAGCAACTTAATATAGAAAATTTTTCATACGGCTATCCTATCGGAAAAATAACCCTAAAATGGATTCTACGCTTAAAAACGAGTCCGTAGACACATTTGAAGCTAAATTTCGAGTTCAGAAGATCGAGAAACTTACCTCCGCCATACGTGGTGGTCGACGACTACTTTTCGGCTATGAATTTCGACGACCATGGTGGTGGGAGGTGCGGCTCTGTGGGTTTTGTTATCCTCGATACGCTTGTCACGAAGATGCGGTTAGCCTAAGTCGAAATAACTTAGTTTCGCCGGGATCTTGAAAAATTGAAATTGATTAGTAGTAAAACTTCCTCTACAGAATCGAAGATTCAAATGATAGTAACAATTGGTGAAATTGGTACCTATGGAATCTTTGTCACACGAGCTTTCCAATGGTATCAAGTTTGGCCAAAACGGAGCTTGGATGTGGTCGGAACGAGAGGTTATAATAGTGGTCACTGGAATTAGGAAAGTTGAAAAAAAAAATACTATAGAGAGAAAGTTCTAGTCGGCCAGATGTAGAAGACGGTTTATATAATCTAGTAAAATTATAATTTGGCCCCCTTAACTATTCATAAATTATGATTTAAAATTAAAACTTTAAAAATCTAACCTTTTTGTCCTCGTACTTTTACACAATTTTCATGAAATTTTTTAATTTCACTATTAAGAAAAATTTGAGGTTTTACATTATACCCTCTATAAAGGAATTTCGTCCCTCAAGTTGAATTTCAAATAGAGGGTACTTATAGTTCATCTCTGACTCCATCTCCCAAGTAGTCTCATCTCCAGTATGATTCTGCCACAATATCTTAACCATAGGTATTTCTTTATTTCGCAACTCCTTAATCTCTCTCGCTAAGATCCTTACCGGTTATCCCTTGTATGTCATATTCTCTTGTATAAGAATCCCAGTATAGAAGAAAATGTAAGACGAGTCTGCAGCACACTTCCTCAATATAGACACGTGGAAGACGTTGTGGACATGTGCCAACTGAGGTGGCAAATTCAATCGATAGACGACCTCTCCAATTTTTTCCATGATCTCAAATGACCCAATGTTTTTAGGGGTTAGTTTTCCCTAAACTCCAAATCTAGTTATACCACGCATAGGAGTTACATTTAAGAAAACATAGTCGCCAACCTCATATTCCACCTCACGCCAGTGAAGTTTGGACTATCTTAAGTCCTTCCTGAATGCTCCTTCTATATACCTTCCGCTTCTGCATGGAACTGATATCGCTAGGAGTAGGATTAGATATGGCAGACTCAAGGGTATTGTTAACTACATTTCATGTCCATCCCATTTTAGTGGATTAGATGAAGGAACAACAAAGACAAGATACCCAGTTGGTCAAATTAAAGAAAGAAATTGAAGATAGCCAAAGAACGAATTTTATCATCGGGGAAGATAGTACAGTGATAGTGGGCTAATGTCTATGTGTACCGAATGTGAAAGATCTAAAAAAAAACATTATGAAAGAGGTGCACTCTTCAGAGTATGTTATGCATCTAGGCAGCACGAAGATGTATCATACCCCGAAAGAGTACTACTGATGGAAAATATGAAGAAAGAAATAGTAGATTTTGTCCCCGCTGCTTCATCTGTCAGCAAGTGAAAGCAGAGCATCAGAAACCGGTAGGATGGTTGCAATCTCTCCCTATCCTAGAATGGAAATGGGAGAAGATTAGCATGGATTTTGTAATAGGACTTTCGCGTAGCCAGAGGGGACATTATGCTATATAGGTGATAATTGATAGGTTGACAAAATCTGCCCATTTCTTGCTAATCAGAAGTGATTACCCCCTTGACAAGTTAACGCAGCTCTATATAAATTAGAGATTCAGACTTCGTGGTACACCGATTTTTATTGTTTCAAACCATGATCCCAAGTTTACATCAAAGTTTTGGCCCAGCTTGCAAAAAACTTTAGGTGATTAGTTAAATTTCAGCACATCATTTCATCCTCAAACCGATGGTCAGTCGGAGAGAACAATCAAGACACTTGAAGATATGCTCAAAGCATATGTCCTGAAATTTAATGGGAGTCGGGATACGCACCTATCACTCGTGGAGTTCGCGTATAATAATAGTTATCAGACCAGTATTGGTATAGCTCCATATGAAGCACTCTACAAAAGAAAGTGCAGAACTCCAGTGTGTTGGGATCAAGTAGGTGAGAGGAAACTAATAGGTCCCGAGTTTGTCCAGATCACTGCAAATAAAGTTAAAGTAATAAGGAACAGGCTTAAGATAGTGAACGATAGACAAAACCCCTGTGCAGATAATCGTCGTAGGGACCTTGAGTTTGAGGTTTGTGATAAAATATTCCTCAAGATATCCCCATGAAAAGTGTGCTTAGATTTGGAAAATGTGGTATGCTGAGTCTGCGCTACATTGAGCAATATAAAATCACAGATAAAGTGGGATCAGTGGCATACAAGTTAAAGCTACCACCATAATTGGACAAGATTCATGATGTGTTTCACGTATCCATGCTATGAAAGTATATCCCCGATCCCTCCCATACACTTAGAGGTCCGTCTATGGAACTAAAGAAAAATTTGATGTATAAAGAAGAACCAGTCCAAATTCTAGATCGTAGAGAACAGGTCCTACATAATAAAGTCATTCCTTTGGTCATAATGTAAAAGAGACCATATGAGAGCATGAAGATCAGATACATTGACGATATCCCCACCTTTTTAGATAGAAAAGTCTTGTAAATTTCGAAGACAAAATTTTTATAGTGGGGGGGAGGGGGAATTGTAACATATTCTTCCAATTTTAGTATTGTAAATGTATTATACGAGTATACCATTATTTATAGAATAAATAAATAATTTAAAGTGTCTAAATGTATAATCGAATTTTGATAGAATTTTTCAGATGTGAATTTAAGTTACAATAAAATTTTCAAGTAAATCGGAAATGATTTTAGCTACGAGAAGTGGTTTGATAATCGATTACAGTAGCATGGATTCGGTATTAAAGAAATTCCTAAGAAATGACATGATGGACTAAACTAGTTAGAAATACATGCAAGGGCATTTTTGAAAAATTAAAAGTGTGGAAGAATATAGAGATACGGATGGCACATTTGTAAATTTAAATCAATGGCATGTTTGTAATTATAACATAAACTTGAGGGGCAAATGTTAAGGCAATTGAAGGCTATATATATATGTGTGTGTGTGTGTGTGTGTGTGTGTTCAATGGAAAAATGAAGAAGAGACTAGAAACTGCAGTGGGTTCGGCCAAGAAAATGAAACAGAGAACAATAGTTGTATTTAATCACTTTGAGGCCATTTTTTAGTGTTTTAAGGTCATACCAAGGGTGTATACAAGCCTAAGAGTGAAATCTATTAATATCAAGTTGATTTCAAGTGGGAATATCCAAGTTTCCTTAACTTTTATGCGTGAAAAGTTGGATTAATATTTTCTAATCAGTTGTATGTGATTTTAATGAAATTTTATGTATGGATTTAGAGTTTTGAGACCTTAACCTTGTGGAAAAGCAAGGCTAGTGAACCAAGAAGAGTTGGTAAGCTTATTAGTGTTGATGACTTTTTTATTTAAGTTTAAGTTGATGATGTTTAAGTTGCTAGTTTCTTTGCCATGAAATTTAGTGTGATTTTGATGTAAAATTAAGTGTAAAACTTGATAAAGGATTGATGTTATATTGGATGGGCTACACGACCAAGACTAGGGTTTGAATTCCATGAATTGATTTTGATATTTTAATATAATTATATGAAGTTTTGCATGATTTTAAGATGATTTGTATCAAGAAAATGAAACAAAAAAGTTTGAGTTAGGGTGCTATGTGAATTCGACAATGGGAGGTTAATATGATGGATGATTATTTTTTATTATTTTGGATGACTTTGTGGGCTGTTTTGGTAATGAATTTAGCATGCAATTGGAAAGATTTTTTTTTTTTTTTTTGAAACAGCAATTGGAAAGAATTTTATCAGATGTAAAAGGGTACATGTCACGGCCTAACCATGCTATGATGCTAGATTGTGAGTTTTATGAATTTAACTTGGTTTGATATTATTTTTGCATGTGTTGGAATGTGATTTTGATGAAAAAAATTGAATTAGATTGATGATGTGAATGGTGATACATATTCGGCAAACATAGGGTTAAAATAGTCCAAAAGTTTTTTTAATGTATTGATGTGAAAATTGAATTCTAATTGAGATGTTTTATGTGCATAAATGTTAAGAAATTCAAATGAAAAGTATATGCAAATAATTGGAATTGTTATGACTTGAATAAAGGGTGTTCAGAATCTTCATGTAGCTAAATGTTTGTTTGAATGTTAATACGTCAATGGAAGTGTAAATGCAATATTAAATCCGGTTGTAACATATCGCCTAAACATAGAAGGCAAAAATATATAGGTAACACGGAATTGAGGAAACCTTACTTCTTGCGTTATCGTGAGTCAAAAATCAGTGAGTGTCCCTTAAAATATTTTAATATGATATATTAAAAATTATACCATGATGTGTTAAATATTGAGGTTGAATTAAATGAGTGTTAAATGAAATGTTTTGCATGGATTGTGAAATTTTTATATATGAGATACAGATTATATGAATTTGGGAAGTTTATGTGAAAAATGTATTTTATGATGAAAAGTACTTCTTGTAAATGTATTTGTGAACCAATGGTATGCCTAATAGATATTTCAGATATCTCCTGTTGAAGTTGAGTACCTTAAGCGTGCATTAGCAGTGTCGGGGGTATCTGTCACTAATAGCGGGAGGAAACCCGCGAGGAGGGACTATGTCAGTCAGTCTATTTCAGTGTATCGCCTATGCACGTACAGGTATATTATTAGCTAACTTGCACCTGAGCGAGGAAAAATATCACTCCATAGCGATGGAAAAATCCTGCTACGCAAAACAGGATAAATGGCTTGAACAAGGAAAAGTTTTCGGGAAGGTCCGAGCGAGGAAAAATTTCACTCCATACCTAGGATATCATGTGGTACGGACTGACAGTGGTTGGCTTATTTTACTCATAGATTTTTGATAAACTGTAGCGTCACCACTGTTTATATCTTATAACAGAAAAATTGAAATAATATAGCATACTATTTTTATAATTCAGTTTTACGATGCATGAAATTTTATTTATGATAAATGTTTATCCATGAATTAAATTAAGATATGGTTTTCAAAAAAAATCGATTTTTGTATCACCGCGATTAAATATTTATAAAATATTTCAAAATTTTAGGGAGATTTATTTTATAAAGTTAAGTTTTGAATTAAACTTTATGACACTCACTAAGCTCGCATAGCTCATATATTATTTTGTGCTTTATAAACAAAACTTCCCTAGGGATAGGTGTAGGGACAAGTGCATCAGTAGCAGGAACTCCAACCCAAGATTAGGTGGATCGAATTGTATTTGTTGCTGTGACTTTATTCATTTATTTTTTGATATCTCAAAAGTTTATATTTTAACGATTGTATAAATTTTCTTATGGTTTCGAAAAATATATAAATGAATATATGCATGACATGTAAATGTATTTTAAACTTCCTTTGAAACTGATAACATGTTTATGGTTGCTTGTGGATTGAAAAAAAGAGAGAGTCTGAGGCTCAGAAGTTGAGAAATTGTTTATTTTTAGAAGTGTATAGGTTTGATATAAATTTTTACAGTGTGACATTTTCAGAAAAACAGTCGTGTTGCTACCGAAATTTTTATAACCTTATTTTGCAAATGTATAATAAAATGAAAAATTTTTCACTCGTTTCCATTAGAAAAGAAATTTCTAAAAATGATTTCAATAAAGAAAAAAGACTTAACTTCACAGAAACTTTTCAACTGGACTTAGATATCGACTGGAGAGCTACCGTGGGATTGTTGACGGGTTGTCGAATGTAGGAAAATAGTGTGTAAGGATCAGGGCCCGTCATAGATATGTTGATCAACTAATAATAATTCAACATACAAATGATAATTCAACATACAAATGCTTATGTTCAAATGAATCTATTTTAAAAAGCTACCGAGTCTAATATTCAAAAGCAAATAAAATGGCACCACGCACAATGCTTTACTCCATATAGGTAGGCTTTGTGAGTGAAAGTAAGGTGGCACATTTTGTAGCTCATGAAATATATATATACTAGTCAAGAACCCATTTTGTTAGGATGTCATATCTCGTGGTACTTGCTAATCCAACAAAATTCATATATATATATATATATATATATATATATATGTCCCTTTGGGTACACCTGAGATATGCATACATTTGACAAAAAAAAAAAAAAAAATGTATGATTACATTTTAAAATGTGTGATTGTAATTTATTATATGTGATTACAATTAAACATGTGTGATTATAATCAGTAAATGTGAACACATTGATCATAATTAATAAATATGATCATATTTACAGATAATAATAACACATGTTTAATTGTAATCATATATAATAAATTATAATAACACATTTTAGAATGCAATCACATATTTTTTTTTTATTAAGTGTATGCATACCCCCAAATGTATGCTAAAATGTGTCATATATATATATAGTAATTCTATTATAAGTGTCTCATAATTTTAAAAAGTTAAGATGAACCTATCAAATTCATCCATTGCATTTTCTCTCCTAATATAATTTTTTTCTCCAATTTAATTCAAATGTAATTGATGAATTTAATTGATTCGTCCTAACTTTTTAAAGTTAAAAGACATTTATGATAGAATTATTATATATATAGATACATAGAACTTTTATAATCAGTTATACCTGATTTTAAAAAGCAAGAACCAACCAATTAAATTCATCCATTGCATTCTCTCTCCTATTTAATTCAAATATAATAAATGAATTTGATTGGTCGATCTTTACTTTTTAAAATCATATATATTTTATTATAAAAGTATTATATATATTATTATATCATATATATCTTATTATAAAAGTATTATATATATACATTGTTATAAAATCAATAAGATAAAATAGAAGAGTAGGAGTAGAAGATAATATATGAGATATAATAGACAGTAAATAAATTAATATGAAATTAAGGAGTAGAAGAGAAAAAGATGATAGTATTGTAAAAGAAGATATAGCATTATGCTTGAGAGAGTTACATTGCAAATGAAAACAAATACATATATTTTGAGGCAAATGCAATGACACTTTCTCTAAAGAATACTAATAAAATAATGGGGTAGAATAATAAGGTGAAAATCCACTCAATATACAACACTCCCCCTTAGATTTACACATCTTAAGATAAACCACTTTATTAAAAATCTTGCTAGTAAAACTCAATGGGATAAAACCAAGTCAAAAGGAAAAAAACGTGCAGTATACAAAAATCAAAAGAGATGATATGCTCCCATTAATGAAAGATGATATGCTCCCCCTGATGAAAGATTATATGCTCCCTCTGATGAAACTTTTGTTAAGTTAACTATCTAGCTTGGAGAGTCGACGCATATCAATGCCGTGTACTAATTTTTCAAATGTTGATGTTGGTAGAGTTTTCGTAAATAAATCTGCTAGATTATCTATAAAGCACACCTGTTTTATATCAATCTGTTTACTCTCTTGAAGTTGTGAGTATAAAAGAAGTTTGGTGAGATGTGCTTGGTTCTATCTCCCTTGATGTGTCTTCCTCTGACTTTAGCAATACAAGCTGTATTATCTTCAATGGATTAGTGTTGGCCCTTTTATGGTTGGAAGAAGTCCACAAGTATTTTGTATATGATGAATGATTGATCTCAACCATATACACTCTCGACTTACCTCATAAAGTACTAGAATCTCATAATGATTAAAAGATGTAACAACAAGAGTTTGTTTCGTGGAACACTAAGAGACTGTTATAACATTGTATGTAAAAACATATACAGTTTATGAACATGCCTTGTGCGAATCAGAAAAATATCCTGTGTCAGTATAACCAATTAAACCTACACCATTAGTAGATTTTGAATATAATAACTCTAAATTTGTTGTTCCATGAAGATAACGAAAAATATGTTTGATTTCATTCCAATGACATTGTATTGGTTCAAAGCTAAACCTGACCAATAGATTTACTGAAAAAGTAATATCAGGTTTAGTACATTGTGTAAAATATAATAAAGTACCAATTTTCCTTAGATATAGTATTTTTGGACCAAGTATCTATTCATTATCTTCTTTAGGTCGAAATGGATCATTTTTAAGATTAAAAGACCGAACAACCATATTGATACTCAAAAGATAAGCTTTATCCATATTGAAACATTTTAAAATTTTTTCAATATTTTCTCTTTGATGAATAAGTACTCTATGTAATTTATGTTCAATTTCTAAGTTAAGACAATATTTTGTTTACCTCGAGTCTTTCATCTCAAACTTTTTTTTCAAATATTTAGCAATTCTTAAGAGCTCTTCATGAGTCCCAATTAGATTCATGTCATCGACATATACTGCTATAATGGCGAATCTTGATTCTGATTTTCTCACAAACACACATGGATATATAGGATCATTGATATATCATTCTTTTATCAAATATTCGCTCAAGCGATTATACCACATTCTTCCAAATTGTTTTAATTCATACAATGATCGTTGCAACTTTATTGAGTATAATCCATGAGATTTTGAATTATATGCTTCAAGCACTTTCAATCCTTCAGAGATTTTTATATAGATACTAGTATCAAGTGAACCATATAGATATGCAGTTACCACATTCATTAAATGCATTTTAAGTCTTTTTGCTATTATCGAACTAATTAAAAATCGAAATGTAATTGTGTCTATCACTAGTGAATATGTTTTAATATAATCAATTTCAGATCTTTGTGAGAAACCTTATGCGACTAATCATGCCTTGTACCTAACGATTTCATTTTTCTCATTACGTTTCTGAACAAATACCTATTGTATCCAACTAGTTTAACACCTTCAGGTGTTTGAACTATGGGTCTAAATACATTTCGTTTGTCTAATGAACTTAAATTGCTTCTTCCCATTTAGGCCAATCATTTCATTTCTTGCATTCATCAACATTATATAGTTCATAATCATCACTCATGATTTCAATAGCTATTATGTAAAAGAACATGTCATCAATGACCATTTCTTCATAGTTCCACTTTCTCTTACATAATTTATTGAAATTTCTTTATTTCTTGATTCTCGTATTTATTCAAATGTTAGCCTTTCTTCAAGGACTTTGATTAATTCTGTGATTTGTAAATCTTTAAAAGTTGTCTTTTTCAAGGACATGTCTTTAAATAAAGTGTTTGCATTCATAACTTTAGTACTATTTTCAATAAGATCATGATCTTTCATTTTGCGTTTCTGCATAATAATATCCTTTGAACCAAATGGTCTACCACATTTTTGATGCATAACAGATGAATTATTTGCTACTGTTTGTTTTGATTGTTCAATAGGCACAGTTACCTGAGCCGGCGTATTGGCGGCATGTATATAAGATTGAGTTACCCTTGTTTATATCTGTAAATGCGTCTGGTAACTGATTAGCAATAACTTGTAATTACATTATTCTTCATACATCATTTTCACATTGATTAGTACAAGGGTTCAAATGAGATAAAGTACTCACATTTCATAAAAGTTCACACTTTTTATAAAAGAAGTTTCCTTACCTTCTGGTTGTAGGGACAAATTTTCATTGAAATGACAATCTACAAAACATGCAGTGAAAAGATCTCTCATCAAGGGTTCAAGATATTGAATAATAGATAGTGAATTAAAGTCAACATAAATCTCCAAATGACGTTAGGGTCCCATCTTAGACTTTTGTGGGGGTGCAATAGGTACATATACAACACAACCAAATGTTCTTAGGTGAGATATATCGGCTTGATAACCAAGCACAAGTTGTAATGAGGATATTGATGATATGCAGCAGGTAGTAGGCGAATTCACGCAATAGTGTGTAGTATGGCATAACCTCACACAGATATTGGTAATTATGTTCGTAAAACTAAAGTTCAAACAATTACATGGAGACGTTTGATAAATGACTTCGTAAAAATAATGAGGATTCAAAATTAATTTTAGAAGGGGATAGTTTAATCACCAATTTTCCTTGCAAGCAAGCAATACAAAAATTTTGTTTAGATAATAGAATCCTTTGATTCTTTAATGGGTGTCCATTAAAGTTTTCAATGATTCTACGCATCATAGTAGATCCTAGATGACCAAGGCGATCATGCCATAGTTGGAAAATTTTAGAGTCTAAAAATTTCTGATTTATAACCATGTAAATTTCAATGGGAGTTATGATTGTATAGTATAAGCCAGATGAGAGAGCATAGAACTTTTCTAAAATAATCTTTCATCTTAAGACGATAGATGTAATATATAGATATTTATGTTATACTCACTTACGATCTCAATATGGCATCCATTATTGCATTTATCTTTAAAACTGAACAAGTTTCTTCTAGAATTGCTTGAATATAATGCATCATGGATACATATTTTAGTTGCATTTGCCAATAAGATTATGCCTTTCCTATGACGCTTAATAAGTGTTTACCATAGCCTTATATTGTATCAAATTTAAAAAATACATTTTATCATGAAGGATAGAATATGTGGTTGCACTATCAATCAAGCATATGTCTTCACTTTTTTCTTTTAGAATAGATGGTCCATTCATTCCTTTTCATCATTTAAACGAAATTTATATTATTCATTGAGAGAAGCAAAAACACGAATACAAAAGTATATCTGACTTGATACAAAAAGAAGCAAAAGAAAGTCAAAAATTGTCATATCCTAATTGGTATGGGCATTCTCATCACCATTTAACACGAAAAAAAAAATGATTATGAAAGAAAGTGCATAACAAAAAAAGAAATCGTAGCTTTCAAATACTAATGCTAGTTAGCTTGCTATTTGTTATCACCATTCATGAGAAGGTCAATCTCTCCACCTACATTTTCAAAGAAATCTACAATATCATAATGAGTGGTATCTTCTGAGCTGACAAATTTTGTAAAGTTGATCCCAAGCTCCTTCTTCTTCATTTTTATGGATTCTTGATGAAGTTCTACCAAATATTTGAGCATTCAGCAGGTACGTGACTAATGATCTGATGCACCTCACCTAAAACAAGCATTTTCAATCCTTTTAGTGGTTTTATTTTCCATGTTTCTGTTTTTGTCATTTTCTAGTTTAGCCACATAAACTTTCCATTTTTTGAACGTATTATTGGCATTACGATGCCCTGAAAATTTATAACCACCGCGCTCGTAAAAACCACTTTCTCTTCTATATCCTCGACCATACCCTCGACCACAACCTCATCCATGCCCATTGTACGTGTTGGCAATCACTTATAGGAGTGCTAATGAACCCGTTGGTTGTAGCTCATGATTTTTCATCAATAATTCATTATTTTGTTCTGTAACAAACAAACACGAGATTAGTTCTAAATATTTTTGGAATCGATGTTCTCAATACTGTTGTTGTAAGACCATATTTGAGGTATAGAATGTCGAGAATATTTTTTCTAACATATCTTATTCAGCTACTACTTCACCACACAATTTTAATTGTGAGGTTATTTTGAATAGGCAAAGTTATACTCAGCAACTGTTTTGAAGTCTTATAATCTCAAATGGATCTATTCATAGTTAGCCTTTGGGAGGAATACATCCCTCTGCTAGTCAAACCTATCTTTTAAATTGTTCCATAAGGCTAAGGGATCCTTCATGTAAAGCACTCAACCTTAATATTTTCGTATAGGTGGTGTCAGAGAAATATAATAACTTTCGTCTTCTCCTGTAAAGTCATTTCATTTCCCTCTTTAATTGTATCCTGCAATTGCATTGCCTGCAAATGCATCTCAGCATCCAGGATCCAAGAAAGGTAATTTTTCCTAGAGGTATCGAGAGCAACGAATTACAAGTTCTTGAGATTTGAGATTTTTCAATAGTTATATTTATCACAAAATATAATAATTAGTTTTATGTATAAATAATAAAAAAAAAAAATAGACAAACATAATAAGAATCATATGGAGTTAATATGTAAAGATGATGGATAAAGTCATGTGTGATGATAATTAAAAATAACAACAAAATCAACCAGTAGGCATAAGTTGTATATATAATATATGATAACAACAATAAATAAAGTTAGGTAGTGAGATATATATTGTATGATAATAACGATAAATAAAGTTAGTATAATAATTGAGTCGACCGAACCATATATTGATTGGGTTGACATAACTAAACTTTCTAGTTAGAGATTAGGTTGACATAGCCAAGTTTTTCAGTCAGAGATTGGGTTGAAATAGCCATATTTTTTTAGTTATCGTACTGATAGAGTGTTATAAAATTAATAAGATAAAATAGAGGAATAGGAGTAGAAGATAATACCTGAGGTATAATGGAGAGTAAATAAATTAATATGAAATGAAGGAGTACATGAGAAAGAAGACGATAGCATAGTAAAAGAAGATATAACATTGTACCTGGAAAAGTTACATTGCAAATGAAAACAAATATATAAATTTATAGGCAAATGCAATGGCACTTTCTTTAATAAATAATAATAAAATAATGAGATAAATTGATAAGGTGGAAATCCATCCAATATACCCCACACACACATATATATATATATATATATATATATATATAACTACCCTTAGCTACTAACAGTTCAACTCGATTCCGATTTCTTGAAAATGTAGAAAATAATTATAAAAAAAAAAATCATTCTAATTGTTATCCTACTGAAAATGTTGAATCACCTAACAAAGTCATTTGGGAAACATGTTTTACGCAACGCAATTTTAGTTGTCCACACACTCCTATACTTGATGTTACATGGAAATACTAAAGCACATAAAGTTTCATCTCAGTTTCCTTTAGACTGAAAACTATGAGAAATTTTGACAAATACATGGAAGCCCAGACAAAAAAGTTGCTTGTGAGATTTCGCCATTGAAGATACATGACTTTCCTTTAATGTTCTCTAATGATATAAAAATCCCATACAATTTTGTACTTTAAGTTAACACTTGCTGCCTGTCTTTAATTTCTCAAATACACAATATTTATATTAGAATTGATGGTCAGGTGTGCTGTCTTTCTTTTAGCTTCTCATATACTCAAAATGTACATTAGAATTGATGGTCAGGTTACTGGCCTATAATGCTAATATATCCTAAAACATTAACACTGGTTGCTCCGGCTAATCTAATTTTTGTTGAAATTAATTAAGACTAGTTTCATTAGGATAATAATTTGTCAAGTTAGAAATAGAATAACTGAATCCTACTAGTAAACTGTCCTTACAGAGCTGCTATTCAAAACCATGAGTAGTTTTATAACTAATGAACTCTCGATAAAAATCATTTCCAAAGACAAGAATGTTAATGCGTCACTTGAGAGTAGGGGTAAGCTCCCTTATCCCTAGTACCTTCATTCCTCAACGTCTTCTCCCATCTCCGCCCCCATCCATGTTTCCTGAATTTCCCTCATTCTTCGTTTCCAATGGGGATAGGTCCTCGAGGAGGATTCAGCCTCGGAGACTGTTGACATAACCTTTGGGGAAGTACGATGAGCAGTTTTATAACTAATGAGCTCTTGATAAATTTCATATCCAGAGGTAGAGTTATGTATAAGCAAACTAAATTAGTTTAGAGGTCACTTCTACTTGTACATAATGAATCACTAAACATATTACTGAAAAGCATTGTTTAATTTATGAGGGAAAGCATTGTTTAATTTATGAGGGAAAGCATTGAGCAGCCACCACACTGGATCCATAGAAAAAATTCTTGTCCAACTTCTACATATATTTTCAGAAAAAGAAAGAGAGGCCTCTCATTCTGGCATGAAAAACGACAGCTTTTATAGCGTTGCAGGCGCTTGCTCTTGTACCTCAAGACAAGTTGTAAACTGCAACAAAAGGCATAAGAACACTGCCCATCCATAGCTTTCCATCCTTCTCTTCGACTTCACTAACTGCTTTAACAACCTTACCCTGACTGTCCTCCAATATCTTCAAAATCTTTCCATCTGGGCTGTATTTGATGACCATTCCATGGGGTCTTCCGCCAATTTGAAGTAGGAAATGAATCTTTGCAGGAATTGGGAGCTTCAGCAAGAACATCCTAAGTTTAGGGTATAGACCATTTATGTAGGCGTACCAGTTCCGCCTGCAGTGGACTGCCACCCAAAAGTCACCATTTTCATTTGTCCTGATGTTGTCAGGAAATCCTGGCAATATGGCAAACACTTCTGAGGTACCTGCTTTCTCTCCCTTCAACCAGTACCGGCGTAATCTGCATTAACAGATGCAAGAAGTATTTTGAGTGTAAAAATAAAGGCTGAGTTATTCACGACTGATTCAATATGACTTCTACTAGCCCATAAAATGTTTCATGTCAGCCTAGCACATCTCCTTAATAATGGCAGCATAACATTGGCGTTTAAATTTGCTGAACTTTCATGAAAGCAAAGCAAAATTAACTTCCTCCAAAATTTTGTGGTATATAGCATAATAGACAATTGTTGAACAGGCAAGATGATTAGTCATAAGATATTGGCTCATTTCTTAAAAGACATTTTCAAAATAAAAACAGTCAACGGTAAAATCCATTTCACTTTATGAAGTAATTCTTCCAAATATCTCTGCAGTCATGTAAGAAATAATCCCACAGTACTAAGATCTGCATGTCCTTTTTGCTGAAGTCAAAACAGATTTTATGGCTGTGGTAAATAGACGCCAGTCTTAAATTCAAATTTAAAACTGCTTAATGGTCACAAATTGGTGCATGGAACAATGCAAGTATAGTAATTCTACACAGCAAAGCAGAAAATTATAAGTTGTTGGTGTAGATCCTAACCATAAAGGTGGCCCATATCGATGCAAAGGGAACTATCCCAGGAAGGGTCTCCCCAAGGATGTCAAAATTGCATGCATTTAAGTTGTTAAGGGAAGAACTCTGACCTGCCAACGGATCCTTCACAGAAGACAAAGTAGGATTTGTCTTTGCTTAAGGTCACACCATTAGGGAATTGGAGATTCCTCATAAGGACAGTAGTTTGTTTTGTTACTGGGTCATACTTTAATACCCTCCCAGTATCATCTGCGGAAAACACCAACTGCAAGAAGTTCCTGAGAAATACCATTGTATCAGAACCAATGAACAACAACCATGCTTTTTGACAAAAGAGATCGAGATGTGAGTTGGGGGAGGAAGTAAAGACCAAAATCATACAATATCAATTCAAACCCGAGAAGACTATATTGAAGACTTGGTATACCTAGAGCATGCCTTAAGATTTGTACAGTCACCACTTTGCAATTGTAATGTTGCATCTCTTGCAAGCCAATCAGATAAATCTCTGAATATCATTTCCAAATGTTCTTAACAAAAGTTTCAAAGCAAGTCGGGCAATCAGGGTATTTGAATGTGCGACATATATAGGTTTGGAATCTAGAAAGTGGTCGAAATGGCTAAAGAATATTGATTTGGAACCAGACAGAAACCAGCTCTTAAGTTTCTTATCCTTTGACTTAAGGTCATTTTTTGTTTTTAACCATATATATCTTAATGCAATGAAGTACAACCTAATGAACATGAGGTAATATTTCGAATAAATTGCATTTATCATTCATACATATTATCTCACCTCCTCTGGTATACGGTGCTGCTATCGGTAAAGTAAACATTGCCTTCATCATCAAGGTCTAAATCATTGGTAAACCTCAGCGGCACACCTTCTGCTTCAGATGCAAGTGATGTTGCTAAGCCACCTTCTGGCCCCACCTTCATCAGCCCAAAATATGCATCCGCGATGTAGAGTTCGCCAGTTCTTTTGTCAAATCGGAGCCCCAAAGGTCTGCCACATATGTGCTCATTCTTCAAATAACTCAAAGCAGAAGGCTTTGGGCTACATAGTTCCTTCCTGAGGCAACAATACAACCATGAGGACAGATCAGTATTCTTGTTTCAGTAACAAATTAATCAGATCACAACATGTCCTATTGACTAACTCATCATTATCATCCTCCCATGAATCTAACGTCTTCACTCATATCAACTAATCATAAGACTTAAATTTTCACTAACAATTTGCTCATGAAATAGTAACAGAACAAATAAACAAATAGAAACAAAGGCAAAATGAGAAAGTGACCTGTTGTTGGAAGTATAAGCAAAATCAGTCCAATTGAGGCCATCCCAGAAGAGAATTCTGCCATCAGCTACACCAGTATAGGGTCCACGGCCAAGAGGGTCAAAGGCCATGCTCTCTGGACCCTGAACCTGATTGAAGAACTTGATTTCAGAGTTTTGAAGCAAGTTTCGATCATCTTTGTCAGTTGGGACAAGAGACCAATCAGGAAGCTCCACATGGTTGGCGACAAAGTCAGGAAATTCAGAAATTGCACTCTGCTTAAAAGGGTCGAGCCCACAATACACTGCTACAAGGAGCAACACTACACTCATGTAACCTCTAGGCGTCATTGCTGCTTCAGAATTCAGATTTACAAATACCGCTGTTTGACTTAATGTAAAAGGAGGAAGAGGAACCCAGTTGCTTTGCTTTGGTTAAATGTTGTTATCAAGTTTCTTACAGGAGGAGGAGAGGAAACTGGTTTTGATTTGGTTCATTGCTGTTATCAAGTATCTTGAAATGATCACCAAGACTTATATTAATCAAGAAACAAAGATGGGTAGGTGGAGGTGTGAATTAGACAGCGTTAGATAGACTCGGATGGTTGGTACTGGGTTTTAATTTTATGGTTCACCGAATTACAATTAACTTTGTACTTAGCTCCATCCATACGTTTGCTCTGCCTATCAAAAATACCATTCATCAACCATTGGATTGGTAGAGTCAAATATTCAATTTTGAAAATAATAATACTGTTTTTAAATATATATTGGAGGAGATTATCTAATCTTCTCAATGAAGATTGATGATCTCCTTCCACCTCAAATAATCAAGATCTAGGGCTCAAGTTTTTACTTTACTATTATTATTTTTTCTTTTTTACAAATTGCACTAACTTTTTAATTTCATATATAATTGGAATCCATATTGAGATATTGGCTTAATTACTCTGAAATTTCATATTATTATTATTATTATTAGATAATAATTTGTTGGTAATAAATAAAAAAGAAGAATAACTTGTCATAACAAGAAAATTAAGAAAAAAATTAAATGTGTAAAAGTATTTGAATGCTCTAATATAAATAAGCATATCATAATGTAATTATGTCTAAATTAAATTAAATTGATAAATATATATATCAAAATTATCATATGAAAAATCTTAATACTAATAATGTCCAAAATACATATGCTCTTAATGAGTGGCGATAAAGGAAATGGATAAACGAGGTTAATAATTCATATTACTTTGTATCACCACAAGAGAAAAATAGAAATAGAAAGAAAAAATTATTGATTTCTACAGTAGCGTTTTTTACACACATTTTAATTAAATTAAAAAATTTAAGGTTTTATTGTGTAGTGCAATATAAATAAAAAAACAATAATAATTATAATCATAAGGGATTTTAACGAGGTTTAAGAAATAAACCTTGTCCAAAATTGTTAACTATTATGTTTTAAAACTTGAACCTGATAAAACTGCACCCGTCAATGGTTTGGAGGAGTTGGTAACAGTTTCCGAAAGAATGAAATTAATGATAAAATAAAGGGCATTAGTGCAACGAAAATTAAAAATGTGAGCGGTGTATAATGTGAACCCTAAAAGAAAAATGATAAAAGATTGGAGTGAAAATGGGAGAGGAGTCGGAGAAGGGGTTCTTCAGGAGGCATTGGGAGGGATACAAAGAGTTCTGGGGAGAGAGGTTTTCGTTTGCAGAAAACTATTCAAGATTCACCAACCGTGAGAAGCCTCTTCCCTCTTGGTCCTCCTCCGATGTCGATCAGTTCATTGCTTCCGATCCCCTTCATGGCACCACCGTAATTCATTCTTTCTTTTATGTCTGATTTATTACTTCTTTGTCTGTTAATTGATATTTTCTGGAAAAAATGATTGATGGTCTATTTATGAAATATGATGATTCTTTCTTTAAATATCAGAGACTACATGTGTTTTTAGTGTACAAAAGGGTTGTTGATGCTGCAAGGTGTAACTGAGTTTAATGGAGAGTGCAAAATTACATTTTTTTTTAATTGTTGAAATGCTCTTTTGAAAGCTATTAACTTGGTTGTTAATTGGGATTTTTCACCCATTTGCTAGACTAAATGCAGCCTTGTTGCGGGCATTTACTGTTTTTCCACTTTCTCAAAATTTTAACTATTTTGTAGAAAAATCAGTAGCGAAAGCTCATACCCATTCGTAATTTACACAATAATGCTATGGCTCTTAAGCTTCTCTTCTTGTGTTTTTCTTTTCTTTGCTCTTGTATTGATTTGCTTAAGATCTCTCATTAAGTATCAAGATATGTGCCTCTTCTAGCGGATGATCTAGTCTTTTCCATTTTCCAGTTGAAAACTGCTAGGGAAGCAGTGACCTTTGCTGTCACTGGAAGTGCCATTGGAGCAGCATCGACTGCAGCTGTTGCCTGGAAGTATTCAAGGAGTCCTCATGGTAAACTACTGCCTCTTATTTCTATTAGCTGTTACCGACGTCTTGCTGAAATTGGTGCATACTGCTAACTGGTAAAGGGATGAATCACATCCTTCTACTCCCAAGTTAGAAGATTTAAGAGTATAAGTTTCATGATATTATATGAATTTTGGTTTTTGTTGTTTTACATTTAAAGAAAGAAAGAAAGTTTAGTAAATCCATCTCGTCCACCTAAATATTATCAATGAACTATGAAGAAGAATATTTCATAAATAATATAATTTGTAGTACTGAAAATGTGTTCTTTTGCTTAGAAGTTTCATCTCTCTTGACTCTTGTTATTCTGTCCAGTCCTTCAAATATTGTTTAATTATTTTGGACAAACGTGTCTTTTCTAGCTGTATAGGAGCCTTTTTAGGAGATTGGTTGAAGAAATGAACTTGTGTCCAACTAAATAGGTGGTAATGTAGTGCCAAAATTGCGCCTATTTCGCATGCACACATATGAAAGAAGAAAGAGAGAGAGGATGGTTTATAGGATACTGTAGTATTTGAATTATCTGCTCCTGCTACAGAGATAGAACTTGTTGTAGAGAGATGTTTTCATCTACATTCATATTCTTTCTCAGTGCTAAAGTATAGTTCTGTTTATTTGCACATCACATGATGAATGATTTTTGCTAGACGAAGATTTGGTTTGGACCAATCCATTCTTGTAGCTGGTCTTTTAACATTTATCATGTCAAACATTGTGATGGATGATAATAAGCATGTAGAAAGGATGATAATCAAGTTTTTCTCAGAAATCTTTTTATGTATACAACAAAGGGAATTGGTGTTTGGCTTCTTATCCCAATTATTTTATATTACAGGTACTGCACTGTCGCTTTTAGCTGGAGCAGTCTTTGGTTTTACATTTGGACAGGAAGTTGCCAACCACTGGTTTCAACTTTATAGGATGGACACCTTGGCTGCTCAGGTTAAGTTTATGGAGTGGTGGGAAAGGAAGTCTGAGGGGCAGTCTTAAACCTAGGATGTGGTTGAAAGCGAATGTCAAAAAACTTTGTTTCTATTTCTACAATAAGAGTTGAATGGTTTCCTGTTGATAATGGATGTGTTTGATATGCTTCTGTTTGATGTTAGAATTTTTCACTTTTCAAGGATTATCAGTCGTTTGATACAGCTGCAACTTTTCATTGTTTTTCTTAAATAAGTGAGAGTGTTGCTTATTTATCTGTTGTATTATTATTATTATTATCTTCAATGACGCAGGTAATAAATTGAATTGTGACGAGAGCTGATTAGAGCATATTCAAGAACTTCCTAAATATTAGTTAAATTTTAGCTAAAATAATGAGAGAACCATTTTAGCTAACAACTTTTAGCCAAGCCACTTCGGCCATTGTCTTTATTTTGATTAAACAAGTACGAAAATTCTTGCAAGTTTGTTTTTTCAGAATTTTGTTTTTTCTGAAAGAAAATTATTTGTTTTATCTCAAATTAAATGGTATTATAATAGAAGAGAAGGTTTGGTTAAGACGTTTTTGCTCTTTATATTTAATTAGAGTGATTTAACTTTTTCAAAATAGTTAACAATATAACGAGTTATTGAAGTCTATAAAATATCATATTATTATATTAGCTTTAGAAATTTAATTAGGGTGGTTTAACTTTTTCAAAATAGTTAATAATATAAAAAGTGATTGAAGTTATAAAGTATCACATCATTTGCTTAAACCATATAGATGTTTGGATTTTAATTCAGATCTTCACAACCTTCTTCAGCTTAGATTTGTCAAGACCTAGGTTGATTTTTTTTTTAACTTTTTTAAAATTTGTTTTTTTAATTAAGTGATTTTTAAAACTTGAAGATCTTGACAAATCAGAGTTGAAAAGGGTAAATAAATCATGTCAAAGCGGTTTGAATAAAATTGTAATTTAAAAATTCTACATCAGAGATATTTAATAATTTAACTTGTATATTAATTATTTCATAAGAGTAATACACTAATTTAAGTGTCACTCATCACCATCAAGGGAAAAAAGTATTTTAATGTATTTTATTTTCATTAATTGTTAATTGACGTATGGTTTTAACTGCTTTTTATAAGAGTTTTTAAAAATTTAAGAATGACACGAGCTGTTTTCTAAAATGTATTAAAAATCTGATATTTTTTTATACCTTAAGGACTGAAATAAAATTTTCCCATAATTAAGCAAGGAAAAGGAAAATGAGACCAATTAGTGGGGCGGGGGTGCAGAAGCAGCGGTTCTCTGTAATCTCTTGGTTTTGTCAATATTCTGTTTACTTGAAAAAATAAAAAATTGGAAGCCAATCCCTAAGAATCTGAGCCACCAAAACAATGAAATTCTTAGGTTTCTTGGAATAATTAGTATATAAATGAGCCAAATGTGGCTAAGTAGCATTAAAGGAGGGATAAATATATCCAACTCCGTGTCTTTGTGTTTTCTTCGCTTCAGTTGTGGCTCTGCTCGTTGTTTCAGGTATTACATAGCATAATCTGGTTGATTTGGTTTGTGGGTTTTTGTTGATTATATATACATGTACATGGATGAACAGAGCAATGGCATCCCTTTCCCATATTGTTGGATACCCTCGTATTGGGCCAAAGAGAGAGTTGAAGTTAGCGTTGGAGTCATTTTGGGACGGGAAGATGAGTGGGGAGAAACTGGAAAAAGTGGGTTGTGATCTTAGAGCATCCACATGGAAACACATGTGTGATGCTGGAATCAAATACATTCCCAGCAATACATTCTCATACTATGATCACGTTTTGGACACCACTGCAATGCTTGGTGCTGTTCCTCCTAGATACTCTTACACTTGGAATGGTGTTGACATTGGTTTTGATGCCTACTTCTCCATGGCTAGAGGTAATGCCTCTGTCCCCCCCATGGAAATGACCAAGTGGTTTGACACCAACTACCATTACATTGTTCCTGAATTGGGACCTCATATCAACTTCTCATATACATCACATAAGGCTGTCCAAGAATATAAGGAGGCCAAAACTGTAAGTCTCTACTAAAATCTCTGACTCCACCGTCCCATGATATCAATAACATTTCCATCACTAATAGTAATATAATCTTCAATCAATGCAGCTTGGAATTGATACTGTTCCCATCCTTTTAGGCCCTGTATCCTACTTGTTGCTATCTAAACCAGCAAAGGGTGTCCATAAATCCTTTTCTCTTCTTTCCCTGATTGGAAACATTCTTCCTGTTTATAAGTAAGTAGTCTAGATTGCCAAATTATTACATTTGTCATTGTTTGTATAAATCAGCATGTCTCTAAATTGGCAGGCAAGTTGTGGCTGACCTTAAGGCTGCTGGTGCTACCTGGATTCAATTTGATGAGCCGACACTCGTCATGGATCTTGATGCCCACCAGTTACAAGCATTTACTCATGCTTACTCAGAGCTGGAGTCCTCTCTTTCTGGTTTGAATGTTTTAATAGAGACATTCTTTGCTGATGTTCCCGCTGAGGCATACAATACACTCACCTCTTTGAAGGGTGTCACTGGGTTTGGGTTTGACCTGGTTCGTGGAACAAAGACGCTTGATTTGATTAAAGCTGGATTTCCTTCGGGCAAATACCTTTTTGCTGGAGTGGTTGATGGAAGGAACATTTGGGCTAATGATCTTGCTTCTTCCCTCGCTACCCTTCAGACTCTAGAGGGCATTGTTGGAAAAGGTGTTTTCCGTCCCATAACTGCAAAAATAATATTTTGTTTCTTGATGCTAAACAATGCTATTACATGCCTGTGCAGACAAGGTTGTGGTCTCAACATCTTGCTCGCTTCTCCACACTGCTGTTGATCTGGTGAATGAGACTAAGTTGGATAAAGAGATCAAGTCCTGGCTTGCATTTGCAGCACAGAAAGTAGTTGAAGTAAATGCCTTGGCCAAGGCATTGTCTGGGGATAAGGATGAGGTACTTCTTTCATTATTCAAAATTTTGGAAAAAAAAAATGGCCTTCAATTCCATGTCATTTATTTTCTTTTGCTTTTTATGTTTCGTTAATATTATTATTTTGAAGTAGTTGTCTGCAAAGTTTAGTGTTGTACATTTGGCTCATAAATTTCCTAATAAACAATCTGCATTAATGTACATATCTGAGACTGAAGAACAAGAAGTTTTGAGAGGAGAAAGAGAACTGATGTATTGCTGTGCCTACGTTTCAACAAAATTTTGCGGCTTTAGCTTACAGTTTCTGATATATTTATTTTTTATTATTATTATTTTTCTACATATTCTCTTCTCAAAAACAAACATAGACACCTGTTTTCTGCAGGAGAGCTTGCCTGCTTTTTGCATGATCTCTTCTTATAAGGATTTTGCATGATCTTTTGCTTGCCTGCACTAAGATTTTTTTTGTCTACCAATACTTACAAGGGTTTTGTATGATCTTTATCGTCTCCAGGAATACTTTTCTTCTAATGCTGCAGCTCAGGCTTCAAGAAAATCCTCCCCAAGGGTGACAAATGAGGCTGTCCAAAAGGCTGTAAGCAACTTTAGGAAATTGTTTCTATCTTCCATTTTGCTTAAAGATTTGCCATGACTAACTCCTGCTTACCTTGCATTATTGTTCCTTTGTCTCTAGGCTGCTGCTTTGAGGGGTTCTGACCACCGCCGAGCCACAAAAATCAGTGCCAGGCTGGATGCTCAGCAAAAGAAATTGAATCTTCCAATTCTTCCTACCACCACCATTGGATCTTTCCCGCAGACTATTGATCTTAGAAGAGTGCGTCGTCAATACAAGGCCAAGGAGTGCGATGCTTGCCCTTCATGTTGTGTTTGTTCGATTTTCTTGTCTTGTTATTCCCGAACTTTGCATCAAATTATTTAGTTGTGTTTTATTTTCAGGATTTCTGAGGATGATTACGTTAAGGCCATCAAGGACGAAATCAGCAAAGTTGTAAAGCTCCAAGAAGACCTTGACATTGATGTTTTGGTGCATGGAGAACCAGAGGTGAATTCTCATCCTAAATTGGAATATTCTAGTACTGTCCGTCAAAGCCTTATTGGTTGTTGAAGTATTATACAAAATTCTCATTGCTTTTAACTAATATATGTATACCGTGGCAATGCAGAGGAATGACATGGTTGAGTACTTTGGTGAGCAATTGTCTGGTTTTGCCTTCACTGTGAACGGGTGGGTTCAATCTTATGGTTCCCGCTGTGTCAAGCCTCCTATCATCTATGGTGATGTGAGCCGACCAAAGGCTATGACTGTCTTCTGGTCTTCGATGGCACAGAGTATGACTAAGCGACCAATGAAAGGAATGCTCACCGGTCCTGTCACCATTTTAAATTGGTCCTTTGTTAGAAATGATCAGCCCAGGTAGAAAATATAATGCAACTAATTTTCCAATTGCAATTTGTATATATGACTCAATAACAGTATATATCTGCCTGTTCTTAGATACGAGACCTGCTATCAGATAGCCTTAGCAATCAAGGATGAGGTCGAGGATCTTGAGAAAGCTGGTGTTACTGTCATCCAGATTGATGAGGCTGCTTTACGTGAGGGTTTGCCTCTTAGGAAGACTGAGCAGGCATTTTACCTGGAATGGGCTGTGCACTCTTTCAGGATTACCAACTGTGGTGTCCAAGACACTACTCAGGTTCATCTTTTCCTCTGTAGCCTAGTGATTGGTAGTTGTCTTATGTTGTTTTAAACCTGAATGGTTGTTCCTAGCACTTAAACAGTACTTTCAAGACTACATTTTGACAAAGATTTCGGGGACATTTTGACATTAGGAGTAGTTTATAAATTTTTAATGGAAGATTAGGTGCAGGATATAAATTGAAGGAAATAGTGCATGTGTTTTTGGAGCCATCCTTATAATTGAGCATATTTCTAAATTTATGCATTAAAAACATAAATGATTGTAAACAGAATCATTTTATTCTAAATTTTGGACAGATCCATACCCACATGTGCTACTCAAATTTCAATGATATTATTCACTCAATTATGAACGTGGATGCGGATGTAATCACTATCGAGAACTCCAGATCAGATGAAAAACTTCTCTCTGTCTTCCATGAGGGAGTGAAGTATGATGCTGGCATTGGTCCTGGTGTTTATGACATCCATTCACCAAGAATTCCATCCTCAGAAGAAATTGCTGACCGCATCAACAAGATGCTTGCAGTCCTCGAGAGCAACATCCTTTGGGTCAACCCTGATTGTGGCCTCAAGACACGGAAGTACTCAGAAGTGAAGCCTGCCCTTGGCAACATGGTTGCTGCTGCCAAGCTCCTTCGTACCCAGCTGGCAAGTGCCAAGTGAATTCTGAGTGTGGCATGAATCTTGTCAGGATTAGGCCCAATAAAACTATCCTTCTTACACTCAAAGGGAAGTTATGTGTCACAGCTCAAATAATGTTTGGCATATTTTTGAGATGAGTTTTTCCGAGGTGATGTTAACGTTTGTAATATTATCTGGATCTGCTCTGAGGAATATAATCAGTTGCTATACTCTTCTTCATAAAGCTATTTTATTTTCCTTGTTAGTATCTGGATGAATTTCTTATTTTTTGAAAGAATATTCAAGAAGTCAAGTGAGAAGAATATTTCTGATGAGTATTGCTTGAGGAGTAAAGAGTGCATTATTATTAAGAAAAGCTACAAAATTGTATGCATAAATAGACATATGAAGCAAGAGTGTCTTAGGATTTGAGGAAATTGGAACAGATCTGAAGGATAAAAAAAATGAAATTTCGTTTGTGGCAATTAATCTTTATATGTTGCTTGCATGGAGCATCACTCTATTTGCATTTGTCTGCATGCCTGATGAAGTTTGTATGGAGCAATTTTGAACTCTTATTATTATTATTATTTCCTTTATTTTAGCCTGTATCTTTCAGTCTCAAACAGTTAAACAGTGCATGCTTTTAAATCAGTAGTTGGTTTACATATATTTCTTAAGACTAGTTTCACTAAGTTAGTGTTCATGATCATGACTCTATTACAGTTTATTTAGTAGTTATTCAATGTGGTGTTACTCTTGTATTATTATGTATTAGGTGATATTGGTTATTCATATTCCGTGGTACATTTGTGTAAACTGGATGATGGGTACACGAAACAAACTCTCCATAATTTTTGTTTTATCATGAATTTTGTGAAGCTAGAGAGTTATTATCATGAGCAGATAAAGTGTAGAAATTAGTTGATTCTCTTGGGTCACAAGTTTTGGTGCCCATAAACATTTCATGAAGTATCATGCCATTTCTTTGTGTAGTTTGGGGTAGAAGTATAAGAAGAACAATTGTTAAAGCCCTCAAAACTTGCCATTAATAAATATATGAAAAGAGAAAAAAGAGTGAAAATGTACAAGACAAAGCTGCAGGAAATGTGCCAGCAGAAGCGTTGGGGGCTGCCGCTATATTCATCAATGAAAGATGGACCAGATCATGACCCTCGCTTCAAGGCCTGTGTTTCCTTCAGTGGTCATTCTTTTCATTCTTCTGTCTCTTGTAAATCCTCCAAAGACGCCCAAAACAATGCTGCCATGCTTGCTTTTCTCCACTTCACTTCATCTCCAACTCCCAGTAAGTTTACAAACTGAATTTTCTCAATATTTACATCTATATGCCAAACTAGTTATTATACATGCTAACTTGTATAATAACACTTGTGGTCATTTACATTTGTGGTCATTGTCATCAGGTGACTTAATGACAAGTGCTGAAACCACTGCTGGAGAGCTAGACATTGGAGAAACGTCTCAGGGTCCTGAGAAACATACAAAAGCTCCAGGTAGCAAAAACTGGTGGTGCCCTTGATAATCATTCATTCATTCATGCCTTATGCAATTTAATATTTTATGGTTTCACCAAATTGTATAGTTTTTGTGATCCTTACAACTTACAATTCAAACTAATTGAATAGGACACTACGCTTGTAAAACTAGTTGATCATAATAATAGTAGTTTTATTTGTAGGGGAAGATTCCAATAGAGTAATTTTTATTTGTTTTTCTCGTCTTAATTATTATAATATTCTCCTGTTCATTTCATTCCAAGTCCAACCACCACCTTAATGTCTGTTTTGAGAGCCACCCCCATTATGGTTAAGCTTTAGACAATATAACTTTTCATATGCCAGATGTTAGAGTCAATTTCTGCGAGTCTTTAAAAATATTTTGTCAAAGTTCTTGCTGAAGAATATGCTGTGATGCTGAAAATAATAATTTAAACAAAATTCAAAAATTTCCCTAAGCAGTGTTTGCTGCTTTTCTTCAGTTCTTTCATAAATGATCTGATCTGTACTATGTTTGCACGGTAATCTCATCATTGATCTTATAGATGTGCAGTGTCAATATAAAAGTCAACTCCAGAATTATGCTCAACGGAAAAATATCGATTCACCATCATATACCTATATAAGAGAGGGCCCTGCTCATATCCCTTGCTTTAAGGCCACGGTCACGGTTGACGGGCATAGCTTTGAGAGCCCAAACCTGTACAAAAGTAGAAAGGCAGCAGAGCATGCTGCGGCAAACGTCGCCTTGATGTCATTGTCAATTAATGAGGCAAGTTCTCCAAACTGAATCCTGTCATTTTACTTAAAACTAGAGTCTCTTGCAGGATGACTATTTATGACTGATATAATTGATTTTTTCCAGGATGACTGTTGCTTTTACAAGAGTCTCTTGCAGGAGTTAACCCAGAGAGAAGATCTCTCCAAACCAGTTTATAGGACAATTAAATCCGGTGCACCTCACATGCCGACTTTTTTTTCCACTGTGGAAGTAGAGAGTGAGGTATTTTATGGCGATGCAGGGAGATCCAAGAGAGGGGCAGAGATCAAAGCTGCAAAAGTTGCTTACACTTGTTTTATAGGGCGTAAGTCTCTCTTTTAAACTGTGGTGTAGTATATCATTGATATTCTTTTTCATGCCTCTTCTCAGTTGATTACCTCGTCTCTGTATGACGGTGTACAAACCTTTTTATGTATTGTCCAGGTGTATGGAACCGTAGCATTGGGCAGAGTGTTGGAGATGTGAAATCTACTCTTAGCTCAGAGTTGGTCATCAGTGTTAGTTCACAAAATCTGGAACAGAATTCGTCTCCAGGCATTAAACATGCAGAAGCAAGTAAAGGTAGTATCTTCATCTCAATTTTTAATATACAGATTAAGCATTTTTAAAATGTTAATAATTACATTTATGCTTCAGCAGAAATAGTATCAGCCAATGCCAAAACAAGCTCTGATGTAAAACCATTTATGGATGATGTAACTGGAAACCACGACACAGTGACTAGCTGTCATATGCCTGCCTCAGTTCAAGGAAGTTCATTCTCTTCTCCTCTGATGACTCATGCTGCTCTATTGATTTCGGACTCCAGCATGGGAAGAGCTACAGGAACAACAAGTTATTTGCTCTGCAACAGAGTCAGGGTTTATCCATGTTTTCCAGACATTTCATTTCCAAGGGGTATTACAGTGCTGCCAATTAGTGAAAATAGGTGGGTGGCTGTCAGCTTGGAGTTCCCAAATGAACAAACAAGGTAATTGACTTGGTGGAGGAACCAGAAATGCTTCAATTTCTTACCAAAGACCTTAGGACCTGATCAAATATTCAATAACTCTTGTTACAAGTCATCATGTTCCAAATGGACTTGATATCTTTGTTTAACACAATTCCTTTGTGTTAAGAAGGTTTGATTAGTAGAGAATAAATGATGGTAGAAAAAGGACCAAGCTTGTTACTTGGGTTGCAAATGGACTAATTAAAATTTAAGTATTGTTGTTACTAGGGTTTCAAATGGACTAATTAAAATTTAAGTATTGTATAAGAATAATGGTGGATTTTACATATGAGATTAGGGAATGAGAAATAATTATGATTGTAAATGTTAATCTACTTTAAATTAATTAATAAAATTTATTTTGACCTTCATATTTTTTAAATGTGAATTCATTTATGACTCTCGTAGTGTCTCACGTTTTCAATATTCGTTATTTTTGTCATTCTAACAAGAATTTTAACGATTATTGTGGGTGTTTTTCGAGCTATTTAAATGGGCTGATAAAGGCCCATGGAGTTAGTGACCCAAGCCACCAAAACCAAATATATGAAACCCAACATAGAAACTCGCAAGCACAGATAAAGGACTAACGAAGTCAAGTCCGTGTGAATACTAACGAAGTCAAGATCGCTGCGCATCCATCCCTTCTGACGACGAAGAGATCTCCGAATCCGTTAGAAGTCAAGATCGCTCATTCCACAGTTCCAGTCCGTTTTCGACTCAGATCGCTCAATGCCAGTCCAGAACAGTAAGATGGTGTATCTTACACGATAAGCAAGGTTTTCTCACCTAATGACAGCATAGTTCCGGGAAATCTCACCAAAACAGCATGGGTTAGCATCCGGCCCACGTGTTGCCAGAATTGACCTGGCAAAAGTTAGAAGCTTTAAATGCATTCTAGAAGCATTAATTGTGATAGATTAAGACCTTTTTGTCTGATTGTTCTCTTTGTGGCCCCCTCTTCTCTATAAATAGAGGGGAGCATTTATTGTAAAAGGAGAGCGAAACACTTAGGAGAGAGAGAGTTATTGCCGGAAATAAGAAAAACAGTGAACGTAGGCAATTTATAAGGGCCGAACCACTTTAAAAATTGTGTCGCCTTATTTCACCTTCATCTCTTCTCTTTTGTCATTATCTGGTTTCTCTGTTGCAGATCTTCTTATCGTTACGGCATTGGGTTCAAGAATCTGGTTAACTGGTTTCCCACGTCAACAACGATAAAAAAGATGATAAAGATAATCATTTTACCTTTACAATTAAATTATCCGGTACTCTTTACAAAAATTGATAAAATAAAAAATAAATATAAAAAATCATTTAACAATTAAAGAATTAAACTTTGGAAGGCAGAGATTTATTTATATATATATATACACATGTATGTATGTGTGCGCGCTCGTGTGGGGGAATTGAAAAACGAACGGAAGACCCACCTAGACATGACCACGGTTCTGTTCGAACCGTAACCGTAACCGTAACTGTAGAACCGGAACCAGAACATAAGGTTCTGGTTCCGGTTCGGAACCGAACCGGAACCGTCACTGTAGCGGTTCCGGTTCCGGTTCCGGTTCTTTGAAAATTAGAACCGAAACCGCCGGTTCAAGAACCGACGGAACCGAAACCGACTTGAACCGGCGGTTCCGGTTCGGTTCCGGTTCTTAAATAAATAAATAAATAAAACCGTTGGGGTCTATAAATTATAATTTTTAGTTTATTGTTAGCACTTAGCAGTTTTAAATTCTTATTTTATTATTTTTAAATTTCAAATTATCAACCTATAATATTTATAAATTTCAAAATTTTAATTTATAATATTTTTTAACTTAAATTTTGATTTCAATTTATATTTTTAAATCTAAATTTTTAATTTATTAGTTATTATTTTTAAATATTAAATTTTCAATTTATTATTATTAAATTATTTCAATGGCTAAAGAGTGACTGTGTGAGTGATGTACTGACGTGAGTCAGTGAGGGACTGAGGGTAAATCAGTAAATGGATAATCCGTAATGAATTTTATAAATTAAAGCTAATTGTGATTTGTGATTGTGAGTATTGGTTTTCAAATAATTAAGTTTTTTATTTCATTTGTGTAGCAGTGTATCCGCCTATCCGATATCGATTTAGTTTTTAATTTTAAAATATATTTTAATATTATTTTTTAAATTTCAAATTGTCATTTTAAAAAAAGGTTCCAGAACCGGAACCGAAACCGTTATAGAACGAAATCGGAACCGGAACCTGAACCGTTATAGAACCGTCGGTTCCAAAACAGAACCAGAACCGTGTTATTTCGGTTAAGGTTCCGGTTCTAGCTTTTTTAGAACCGGAACCGTCGGTTCGAAACCGAACCGAACCGTGGTCATGTCTAGACCCACCTCTCGAATGAATTATTTTATAATAGAAAAAGATGAAAATTAAACAGATGCATCGCACGCTTGTTTTGTAATAGAAAACGGCAGGCAAGTCCAATAGAGTTATTAAAGCCGAAGAAACCACGCTCTCCGGTCTGGAGATCCGGAAAAAGGCGAGTGAGGGAGGGCATAGTTAGTTGATGGCATGAATTGGTTGTTTGTTGTGGGAGAGGTGAGATGAGACGACAGGGACAGCAAACAACATTCTTCAATCAAGGACAAGGTACGTATAATATACTACTCTCAGTTAATCTAATCTCCCTATCTTAGAATTGAATTGAATTGATGTAGCTGAAGGCGGCGGCGGCGTTGATGCTTCTTCAAGATCATATTTTCAGGATCCAAAACAAGATATGGACGACCACCCCCCGTCTCCTTTTCGGGCTCTTCAACAAAACTTTCGTGATGATATTATCAAACTAGTCAACCAACAAAACGACGCCGAAGATGCTGAAATTGCTAGACACAGAGAGGTTGTGCTTTTCTATGTTTGCTTGGTGGATTGAACTTTAATCTTAATGCACTGGGGTTTTATAGTGTTAGAATATTCTGCTATAAACAAGTTATTGTTTGAAATTCAATGCCTTTCGGTTTGATTCTGCACACACAGTCTATAAGAGATAATTTCTATTTGTGCCTATCTGCCTTACACTCCTTTGTTTAATATTTCAGAGAATAAACGCAATCAATGCCCAATATGAAGACCAACTAGTAGCTCTAAGAGCCCGCCATGCAACTCGTAGAGATGAGTTCCTCGGCAAGGAGTTGCAGGCACGACAACAACACTACCTACAAGCCATCATGGACCGTTATCCTGATAGTGGCACTGCCACAGCTCCTGATGATCCTTACACCTGCCCTCCACCTGTTGGAGAAGGATACCACCAACCCCCCTATAACACCAATCGTTATGATTCCTATAGAGAGCGCGCTCGTTTTCTTGGTGGCCCAAGGGATCATGGTTTTGAGCCCAGAGGTCCATTTCCTGGAGGCCGTGTTTATGATACGGGCTCACGCTACTACTAATCATTTACTTCAGAGTAGCTGTGCTTTCTCCAGGTACCCATGTCTGCTTCGGCTGCTTAGTCTGGCTGTAATTTATGCATAATCCTTTGCATCTTTGTACTGTTTTCTTCTTCAGCTTGTTTGTAATGCCTTTTGTTTTTTCCATGAAATTGAATAGTTCTGAGACATTCCAGAATAGTTTCAGGAATCATGGACATGGAGTTTGTTTTTTAACCCCCTGAGGTGTCATTGCGCATGTAGTTTATTGATAAATAAATGATTATTTACAATAAAGTACTAGGAATTATCCTCTAGTTAATTTACTTAGGAGTGGAAGTTTCATTGAAAGAGAGATTTCCAAATATGATGGCACTGAATCTTGTATTTATTTTAATAAACTGAATATGAAAATAATTGACAAGGGTATATCATTGTGGATTCGGATCGTTCCCTATTCCAGGAATTATATTAGTGTCATTAATGTGGATTCAACTGAATTTTAATTTAAATCAAATCAAATAATAAAAATTGTAGTTAAATGTCGCCCTTATATATTCAATTTTTTTTATTACATCCTACCAGACATCACTGACACTTCCAAGAACAACGTGAACACCCAAAAATATTTATGAGATACTCTGATCTAAAAATTCAAAGCTTCTCTGCAAACTCAACTCATTTATATTTTCATCATTTTCTCTTAATAATCACTCCTAAAACTAAGGGTCTAAGGGTGCATTTAGGATTGTTGTAGCAATAATCATGTGATTATTTCATAAGTTTGGGACAAAAAGGTATTTGACTAAATTTCCAAATTTTGTTCATTTCATAATCTTCTTTTTTCATGATTAAATTTTGAAAAGTTAATTGGATGTTCTCTTGAGAAGTTAACCCCTTACGTTTGTAATATCTGTAATACCCTCACTACTTCAATAAAAATGCAATTTGTCCTTATGTTTAAATTAGAAGTGAAAATAAAAATTATTATCATTTTTAATTAAACTGAAAAATAGTTTATATATCTACATTGCCAGTGGTAGTTATCAGTGCCATAGAGCACCGGGCGAGGGATGCTGAAGGAAAGCTGACATCCCCATTGATGTGGGCATTTCTGAAGGAAGCCAGTTTCCCCTTTTGACATTGGAGGCTCCTCCACCGTATTTTGTGGATGGAGGAGCCTCCTGCAATGCTGAAGGAGGATTAATCCTCCTCTGGCAGTGCCGCATCCACTATCAGCATTGCCAAAGCAGGATAAGTCCTTGAGGCTGCGGCTGTTCTTGCAAGTGTCAAGTGTTTAGTATTCGGAGAATTTTCCCATTTTTGTTTAAGAATTGTTGAGTGTTATTTTTCAAGCAATTGAAGTAGAGAAATTGTCTGAAATTTTGAATTGGGAATGATCACTTTGTATCAATTTCAAATACATGCGATGCTATATTTCACATGGTTACAAACTTATTATACAGAGGCATATGAATACTAGAGTCAATTATCGGATTTACCAATTGACCTGATTGCATTTCTGACATAAATCCCAGCTACCAGAACCAATAGAATAGTCACAACAATGTTGATCAGAAATTTTCTTGGTTGCTTGATATCTGTCACCAAACGTGTCACCGAACGATCAACACCTTGATTCAAACCCTCTACTCCAGGTTTATCCCTCCCACTCACTACAGCAGTTTGGCCAAGATTTTTGTCCATTTCCTTTGTTGCCCCAAAAATTTTGTCATCTGCACCAGTCATATCCTCACTCTCTGAACTCTTGGTTTTTGCCTCATCCTGAGATAAATCATCAGCAGATTTTGTTACCCCATTAGCCTTCTCCATTTGCTGTTTCTCTATACCAGTCTTAGGTGGAACTTGTTGAGCAGTTGCCATTTCTTCCAAACTTTTTCGTTTTGAAGCAACTTTTTGTATTACTGTCTCTTCTTGAGTTTTTGGTTTTGAAGGCTCATCTTGTATAGTGGCCTTTTCTTTTGGTTGTTCGGTTTCTTGTTGAGGCTTCTGATCTACTGCAGTAATGATTTTTGGGTGACTGATGTAAAGTGAACCACGCTCAAACTTTGCACCGATTGCGTTAGTGTCATAGTTCGATGGAATAGGAAATTCCAATTGGAATTGGCTCCACTTTTTATTGCCAAGTGGACGTTCTCCGCTGATCCTCAGATTACGTAAGGATGTCAGTTGAACCTTCAGTTGCTCCTTTTGAAAACCTGTAACACATTATTTGAAGAAAGTTTCCGTAAGCCTTCCTTAAAAGAAGGTAAAACACTTGCTTATATGCATTTTATTTGGGATATTACCTGTAAGGTTGACAACAAGAGTGTCGTATTCAGGCTCTTGAACCCATCTTGTTGCTGGCACAAATTTTTCGTACTGTCGTTCTTCTCTTTCTCTATCCATTCTTGACTCTTGATTTGAATTTCTATATAGAATACTCTGCTGTTAGTGAAGAAACATGATAGGGCTGGTTGTTTTTATAGATAGTTTTTTTCAGAGACTTGTGAGTTGTGTTGATGTTTTCTTTGATTAATGGTTATTCTTATACCTTTTCTGGCCTTGAAAATTCCTTTACTTTTTCGGCTGTATAAAGGGCTTCAAGAATGCTGCGTTTGTCACGTAGAGTTGGTCACTTCATGCATAGGCAAAGTGAAGGTTCCCTTTTTCCCTTCATATTAAGGCTGATTTGGTATGTGGCTTTTCTTGAAATCTTTTTAGCCAAATTTCTTTGTAAGAGAATTTGTTCCAATGACTTTCACGATGCTAAAAATGTTGTTACGAAAAAGGGCTTTTGATTTTTTTTTTTTTTTTCCAAGACAGACGAACAAACCGAAAAAGTAAACATCGAGACCTAGGATGGATCAAACTCAACAATAAACTCAGTTCAAAAAAACAAATAATAATAAACAAAAAACTCAAAAGAATAAATTATGTGAAACTCTCTTGAGATATACCTTTTTATTTTCTTTTAAAATTTAAAATAATATTAAATATGAAATATTTAGATCTCCACCATCCATATGAGATTGATGGTGGAGATTAATTTTAAAAAATATATAAACTAATTATTTTTCATTTTTTTAAAAATGAATTTTCTAAAAATAAAAATGGTTGGATCTCTCACATTCGAGATAAAAAAATAATAATAAATAAAAATAGAAACTGAAAAATAAAAGAAAAATAATATCATAAATGAAAATTTAACCTAAATTGGATCTCTATCGTCCATTCATATAAATGGATAATGGAGATCTAACCTATGTGGATCTCCACTCAATCTCTCTATTCTCTCTCATCATTAACCTCTTCTCCTGATCTAGGTTGGGTTTGCAACAATACAAAGCCATTGAAATCATTAAGTAGCTGTTTGATTGCCAATCAATTACACAATACTACGGCTTCATCTTCTAAACGCCTCATCTTCAGAAGTCAATCAAAACCCTAAATCAAACCTTTCAAACTCAACATCATTAACATAACCACCAAAGTTGTTCATCTGAATTTGTTGAACCCAGATGAAAGTTCTTCATCTAGGTTATCTAGATGAAAGTTCTTCATCTAGGTTACCTAGATGAAGAGAAATCTAGGTCTCCCTCGCAAGACCCAAACTCTCTAGTGCAATATACATTTAAAAAAATAATAATAAATTATGTTTTTAATATTGATGATGATAAAGAGGATGGTGATGATGATGATGCTCTGGGACTCATGAAGGATTGAAGGATGCTGCATGAACAAGAGATGAAGATAAACCGGTGTATGTGTTTGATGTTCGACTTTGATCTGATCAAACCAGATGAAGATGAGCTCTTTTTTTTTTTTCAAATTCTTTTACTTAATTTTGATTTCCACCGTCCATCTCATAGATGGACAATGGAGTTCTTTTTTTTTCATTTTTCTTTTTTTTAATTATTGTCCACTATTGAACGGATCTCATCTCATCCAATGGTGGAGATTCAATCTGGATCTCCATCACATTTTCCCTTTTTTTTTTTTATTATTTATAGGTAAAATGGTCATTTGATTAAAAATCTTAGTAAATTGTTAAAAATGACAAAATTGGACTAACGACGTGTGGGGTTTGATGTAATAAAAAGGTAAATATATATCCGCTTCTTTTGTGACATACCTTAAAAGGGTTTGTGTAATTTGTTCAACTCAAAAGCTGAACAAGAAAGCTAAAGATGGATCAAAATCAAATGCAATAAGTCTTGTATCTAATGTGATGCATTTGCTTTATAAGATTTTCAAATTTTGGAATGAGAGAAAAACTATATATTAATAAAAATAATAAGGATTAAGTAGATTGAAATTAATAATTGGATGCACACATTGTTCGTAAATACGGCCGTATCAAGCCGTATATACGCTGATACGGCCGTATTGGACGTGGGGCGTACAGATACGGGCGTATCTAGCCCGTATCTGTTTTTTCCCATATAATGCGCATCAGTACGGCCGTATACGGCCGTACCGTACTGATACGCCCGTATATTGTAATATACGGACATATCATTGCTGAGGGGCAAAACGGTCTAGTAAAAAGGAATATAAAACACTGTCTACCCTAAAATCCCTCCAATTCTTCCCGATCGGCCTCCTACCTACCACACTCTGTTCACCGACGTGAAAAGCCTCCATTTCCGGCACCAAAAGCTTGCATGTCCGGCGACGCAAACTCTGTCCTCACCGGCGCCAAAAGCTTCCATTTCCGGCGCCGAAATCATCAATTTCCAGCGACATCTCATCCCTCCCAACCGCTGTCGTCACCGGCTCCAAAATCATCCATTTCCGGTGACGCAAAAACATTTAGTGAAGGAAGAGAGAAGCTTGGGCAGAGTTACAGTGAAGCAATGAAGAAGGTGAAGGAAGAGAGAGGATAAGCAAAAGTGACTGACGGCTAACCTAATTGAAGTCTGAAAATATATAGATAAGACTTGCAAAAAACCCCTAAGTTATTGTAAAATACTCAATTGAACCCAAAATAAGTATAAATAAAACCTTAATTTATAATAAAATATCCAATTAGACCTAAAAAATTATAAATAACCCCTGAATTATGATAAAATACTTAATTAAACCCACTGAGTTAAAAAATAAATAAAAAATCCCTACATTTATATATACATATATAAAAAAATCATTTGCCGTATATACGTCCCGTATAATGCGTACTGGCCGTACCGTATCATACTACGACGGGGTGTCCGTACCGTACCGTATAACGTATTTACGAACCTTGGATGCACATGATATGTGTTGTAGAGGATGAGATCTACAATGGCTAAAGTAAAATATTAGATCTACTACCAGCTTTGTAGACACCAACAACCAGCAAAAAAGTCAAGAAATGGGATTAAATGCTTTGACATATGGATGATGCCGATAAAAAACATTCCGATACTCAAGTTTGCAATTGAATAATTATAAATAATAAAATAAAATGAACAGTATGATATTCCTTATATAATTTTTTTTTTTTTTTTATTACATGTAACTGGGACAGGTCCAAAGGACGACCGGGACCAACCGATATTCCTTATATAATTTTAATGGTTGCAATAGTGTAAATTTAATGAATTGAAAGTAGATAAACGGTGGCTGGAATATAAAGAGTAAGCTATTTAATCATTGGAAGAGCTTGAGATTGTGTCTTTTCATAAAGGGAGCTTCTGCCTGTTAGTGTGGAGAAGATCGCTCCTGGATCAAGGGATGTGAATTGTGACCCCTTTGTCCCAGCCTCTACTTGACTTGGTCTCGTTTGACCAATTCAAGCAGTCATTTGAAATGATGGGTGATGGGCTCGAATTGGGCTGAATTAATCATTGGGCTGCCTGGTTGTCAGTCAGAGTAGGCTTGAGATTCTATTTGTCCATCTTTGCCAATGGGTTACGAATCGAATTGGGCTGCAGATTTTGACCATTACATTTGTCTAGTAAAATGATATTATATATATATATATATATATATCTATACACACACTTATTTCATTAATTATGTGAGCTTGAACTCGGTAGAGCTATGGTATGGATTAAGATAAGAATGGCCTTGACAATTAAACAATTAAAACAGGTAATTAAAGTAAGTGGCATGGGCTATCTAGTGATTAATCGTCATTCGGCTCACTGCATGGGCTATCTAGTAATTTCTCCTCATTGGGCCCAATGGTTTGAGGCCCAAAAGTGATATGGAACAGCCTTAGAGTAGCAATACCCTTCAAATTGCATGTGCACCCTAATTTTTTTGGAAAAAATAATAATTCTTATAAAAAATAGTTTTAGTTCGGTTTATTAAAAAATAGAAATAATTAAAATGTGTTATTAGCTAATTTTTAAAAAATAAGGCTAACTTTTTATTTTTAAGTTCAAATTGGTTAAATGCAATGATAACCTTAAACACCACACTGTAATCCAAAAAATAATTTAAAAGATAAAAGATAATTTACATTTACTTACCTTGAGCTTTGCTTTTTTACAAGTTAAAATAATTTTACTAAAAATAGACATTAAGTGGCTATTTGGATACGTATTTTAAAACGATTTTCCGTTTTAAAAAAAGGCTACAAAATTTATTTGGCAATCATTTTCAAAAACATATTTTTAGAAATGGGAAATATGCTTTCAAAACTTTCAACATGGGTGCAAAAAATGATTCAATTAGATTTAGAAAAAAAAAAACAAACAAACAAACACCGGACTAGAGAATGAATAAAATACAAACACCAAACTGGATTGTTCAACCACAAAAATGAAACCATACTAGAACTCTGGTTCAACCACAAAAAATGGAAAAAAAAAACAAAAACAAAAAAACAAAAAAACAAATAACAAAGCTTGTGAAGATGAGAGAGAGCACCAAAAAACAAACCAAATCAATAAAAGGATGACAAAGAAGACGAACAAGAAGAAAAAGAATAAGTAGATGATGATAATTATGAAGATAACAACAAAAAAGACTTCGATGGTGCATCATCGAAGGCGCGAAGTGGGCGAAAGATGGCGATGGTGAAGAGGAGAGCCTATCTGATGAGAGAACGATGAGGTAAAAACGAGAGCAATGGGTGAAAGGGAGAGTAATATGTGAAGAAAGAGAGATCAGTGAGTGATGGAGAGAGAGAGAGAAGTGAGATGAGAGAAAAGGTGTTTTATAATTTTTATTATTTTTCGTTTTAAAATTTTTTTGTTTTTAAACTATTTTTAAATCAATTTTAAAAAATGTTTCCAAATGTATTATAGTCTTTGAAAATGTTGTTTTTAAAAACATGTTTTTTGTTTTTGAAAAACATGTTTTTCAAAAGAGCAAATTACAATTTAGCTACCCAGTTAAAACGCTTTCACAGGCGGACCAACAGTTTCAAAGTTATTACAATTTACTCCCCTACCGTTAACCAGATTCGTTACATTTAACGGTAAACAGTGTCAAAACAGCGAAAAGACAAAATTGTCCTTTGACTAAGTTGACCAGTTGACCAAATATAAATTATGGTCAACTCAGTCTCTCATTCTCTCTTCCTGTCATTCTTCTTCTTCTTCTCCCCGCTTCTCCTTCTTCTTCCTTTCTTCCGCTTCTTCTTCTTTCTCGGAGTAAACTCGATCTGGGTTCACTCCGACAAACCCAGATCTGGGTTCGTCTCTCGCTTCTTCTTCTTCTTCCTTTCTTCCCGCTTCTTCTTCTTTTCCTGTCATTATTCTTCCGCTTCTTCTGCTATTCTTCTTCCTCGGAGTGAACCCGATCTGGGTTCACTTCAAACCCAGATCTCGCTTCTTCTTCTTCTTCCTTTCTTCCCACTTCTTCTTCTTCTCCTGTCATTCTTCTTCCGCTTCTTCTGCCATTCTTCTTCCTCGAGTGAACCCGATCCGGGTTCACTCCGATCTGGGTTCGTGAGTTCGTGAGAACCCAGATCTCTGGGTTTTCACGAACCCAGAAATCTGGGTTCTCAGAACCCAGAAATCTAGGTTCTTCCGAAGAACCCAGATTCTCATATTTTGGTTTTTAATTTTTTTTCAAATTTTCTTCAGATTTTGGTTTATTGAATTGGTGATTGTTTGGGTTGATGATTATGTTTAACTGGTGATTTTTTTATGGTGAACCAAGAAGATGGTGGATTGAAATGATAGATTGAAGAGAATGGTAGAAAATTAATGGGTTGAAGCTGATGATCGAACAGAATGGGAGAAAATTAAATAAAATCAAATTTAATTTTTACTTTTGATTTTATTTAATTGTTTTTATATTCTTAAATTGATCTCTACCGTCCATCTTGAAATGGACGGTAGAGATCTGATTAATATTTTTTATTTAAATTATTTAAAAATTTTAAAATTTATTTTAAAAAACTAAAAATAAGGTTAAAAGACAATTTTGCCCCTTACATAATCAATTTTAACAGAAAAATGTTAACGGTGGAGTGTAAATTGTAATAACATTGAAACTATTGTCCGCCCGTGAAAGCGTTTTAACTGGGTAGCTAAATTGTAATTTGTTCTTTTCAAAAACATCACTTTAAAAATATATCCAAACGCACCATAGCTTTCACTATATCACTTTTTTTTATTAAGGAATAGTCCTCTTGAAAGCTAATATTTTTTGCCTTCGATGACTTAATTACTTATACAGTTTAATATGTTATCTAACTTCTCCTTCGCTCAAAGTTTATGACACATGCCACTAATCCATATTGCATCGACGTGTCTACTTCCTATTCAACCTATCTTGCACCAATACAGTTATGATTATGGTTAAACTGTAAATTGGTGATATGTATTTGATTTTGATTAGATGTTAATTGTTAATTTTTAAATTTTAAATTAATGTGACATCTGTAATATTTATATTGGATAGTAGGAAACGACATTTAAGTAAACTCATTCTAGGTATCATTGTAATTCAAATTTTTCTTTGAGGACAAAATAATCATTTAACGCATTGTATAAATATTCAAGGGCACAATCATCAACTTACCATTTTTGTTAAATTTGATAGTTAAAAAAATCAATCAGAGGGAGAAAACTAATGAATTTCTTAAAGTTTTAGAGATGACGGGTCTATAAACCATTTCATTTTTAAAAAAGTAAAGATTTTTCAAAACATATAAATGAAATTGAAATTTCCTCTAAAATATATATATATAAAAAAAAAAAATGCAACTACAACAATGTTAAAATTAACTAATGCCTTGGTTAAAAAATGGAAACAAAAATAATTTAACAAAATCTTTTTTTTAAAAAAAAAAAAAAACTGATACTTTATGGGTTAGAATATTTACAAGCAAATACAAAATTGAAATTCCCCTCAATTTTTAAAAATTCTCCATGCATCTTTTTTTTTTTAAAAAAAACAAAATATAAAATTTATAAACTAATAAAAATGACCTGAATGGATGAAAATGCTTTTAAGATGGCTTAAATTGATCAACTTTACTAGCGTTGGGACCCTAGTCAAATCATTTGCTCATTTGTTCGCATAGAGTTTTGACCTTTTACCTTGTAGAATAGATAATATTTTGAGGTTTGAACCCGAGATCTTAAATATCTTTTAGGTGCAAACCTTCTACCACTAAAGTAAGTTGACTTTGGTTGACTGATTCTAAAGATAATGAATTGAGGGACAATTTAATCTTTTGTTCATATTTATCTGATTTTATTTTTGTTATACGTGTTTTTGGGATACCCCAAATGGGCTGGTAAAAGCCCAAAGGCCCAGCAGATAGAAGCCCAATTTACCAGGCTCCAGCTCCTTCAGGTAGTGAGCTCCTTCAGGTCGCTGAGCTCTCCAGGGCGTTAGCTCTCCAGGTCGTGAGCTCTCCAGGTAGTGAGCTCTCCAGGTCGTGAGATCTCCAGGTCGTTAGCTCTCCAGGCTCCAGCTCCTCCAAGTCGTAAGATCTCCAGGTCGTTAGCTCTCCAGGCTCCAGCTCCTTCAGGTCGCTGAGCTCTCCAGGTCATTAGCTCCTTCAGGTCGCTGAGCTCTCCAGGTCGTGAGATCTTCAGGTCGTTAGCTCTCCAGGTTCCAGCTCCTTCAGGTCGTTGAGCTCTCCAGGTCGTTAGCTCTCCAGGCTCCAGCTCCTTCAGGTCATTGAGCTCTCCAGGTCGTTAGCTCTCCAGGTCGTGAGATCTCCAGGTCGTGAGATCTCCAGGTCGTTAGCTCTCCAGGTCGTTAGCTCTCCAGATCGTGAGATCTCCAGGTCGTTAGCTCTCCAGGTCGTGAGATCTCCAGGTCGCAGCTCTAGCTCATGTGATAACGTGACGTGCACGGCCAACCATCCCAGATCAGTAGCAGCGTGATTTACTCAACCACTACAGCGTGGGTAGTGTCAGAAGACTCAGACTTTTTGACAGAAGGCTTTGGAAATTGTATTACGCATTTAATGCTTTCATATTACTGTAGCACCTCCCCTCTCTCTATAAATAGGAGCAAAATCTCAGTAAATGGGGATGGTGGTTTTTCTCTGCTCTCTCTCTCTTTGTACCAAGAAAATACAGCAATAAAAGTGACTGCCACCACCAACGGTGGAGGCGCCGTGGATGTAGGCCATTCTTAAGGGCTGAACCACGTAGATTTATGTGTTTTTCTCCTTCCTCTGCTTCTTTTCTTCTTCCTCTTTGCCTATAGTCTCCTGCTTTTGTTTCTGTTTCTGGTTGATATGCGGCATTGGGCTCAAGAATCTCGTTGACTAGAGATCCAGCTTATCTGACCAGATTTTGACGTCAACATTTTGGCGCTAGAAGGAGGGCCCAACTGCAGATTTCTCCAGATTTTCAGGCAGCCATGGCAAGGGGAAGAAAGACAAGGAGCTTTAATGTAGCAATCGCAAGTGAACCAGAATTCCTAGGTAATGCTGCTGAAAGTCAGCTCACCCGAAACGAGCTCTCTCCAACCTCCCATCAGCTAGCTTCGGCAGTCTCACTGACTCGGGGGCTTTAAGAGCTGCATCAAAGACCCGATTCTCAGCCTGAACCCTTAGCTCCCAATTTTCAGGTTGAGCTCGCAGGTCTAGCTTTCAGCTCCCAATTTTCAGGTTGAGCTCGCAGGTCTAGCTTTCAGCTCCCAGTTCTAAGGTTGAGCTCGCAGGTCAAGCGTTCAGCTCCCAATTTTAAGGTTGAGCTCGCAGGTAAAACTTTCAGCTCCCAATTTTCAGGTTGAGCTCGCAGGTCTAGCTTTCAGCTCCCAATTTTCAGGTTGAGCTCGCAGGTCTAGCTTTCAGCTCCCAATTCAGGTTAAGCTCGCAGGTAAAGCTTTCAGCTCCCAGTTCTAAGGTTGAGCTCGCAAGTCAAGCTTTCAGCTCCCAATTCTAAGGTTGAGCTCGCAGGTAAAGCTTTCAGCTCCCAATTTTCAGGTTGAGCTTGCAGGTCTAGCTTTCAACTCCCAATTTTCAGGTTGAGCTCGCAGGTCTAGCTTTCAGCTCCCAATTTTCAGGTTGAGCTCGCAGGTAAAGCTTTCAGCTCCCAGTTCTAAGGTTGAACTCGTAGGTTAAGCTTTCAGCTCCCAATTCTCAGCTCGCAGGATTGAGCTCGCAGGTCTCAAGATGCTCATTTTGAGCTTCCAACTCCCAGTTCGCAGGTATGAGTTCTCAGGTCTTAGGATGCTCAGTTCAAGCTCTTAACCTCAATGAGCGCTCAACCAGCTAAGCCACGAGCTCCTGAACAACAAGCATGAACATGCCACTCATTCATCCTCGCTGTAAAAGCATATTTATATGTACGGTAACATTTTGAGCTCTTATCATATACTTTATGCGCTGTGCTTCTTCTTATTGATCGGGTTCGCGAGCGCTCTGCCTATGTCTAAGGGTCCCATGGAAGGCGTTAAAGGTGAAAGGGTCCAGTTTCGAGCATCAGCGCCCTGCCTATGCCCGAGGGGTCCCATGGAAGGCGTTAAAGGTGAAAGGGTTCAGTTTCGAGCATCAGCGCCCTGCCTATACCTGAGGGTCCCATGGAAGGCGTTAGAGGTGAAAGGGTCCAATTTCGAGCATCAGTGCCCTGCCTATGCCTGAGGGTCCCCTGGAAGGCGTTAGAGGTGAAAGGGTTCAGTTCCGAGTATCAGCAGTCCTGGACGGAACCGTCGCGTCTGGTGAGCTCGCAACGCTCTGGACGGAGCGACGGTCTCCTATGGACTTATCAGCAGTCCTGGACGGAACCGTCGCGTCCTGTGAGCTCGCAACGCTCTGGACGGAGCGACAGTCTCCTGTGGACTTATCAGCAGTCCTGGACGGAGTGACGGTCTATAACCCTTAGAGCATGGTTAAGGTTATGACCTCGATAACTTTTATTATATACAGCTCAGGTTACGACTTTTTTAGCACAGTTGGAGTTTATATATCTATCTGTTCACCTCTCGCCATGCCACGGGCCCCTACGCCTCCTCGGCATATCGCGAGATATTTGTTATTACTGATATTTTTACTTTTGAGTCTACAGGAAACTCAGATGAAGCAAATGCCTAATAGACCTCACTGCGAGGCAGATCAGCAACATGCTTCTAGTATTTCTCCATCTCATCGAGACAGCAAGCTCTTGTGCACGATAGCTTTTACCAGCAAATTCAGCTCCCAGTCCGTAGAACGAACTAGGAGCTGGGGGGCTTGTGTTATACGTGTTTTTGCGATACCCCAAATGGGCTGGTAAAAGCCCAAAGGCCCAGCAGATAGAAGCCCAATTTACCAGGCTCCAGCTCCTTCAGGTAGTGAGCTCCTTCAGGTCGCTGAGCTCTCCAGGGCGTTAGCTCTCCAGGTCGTGAGCTCTCCAGGTAGTGAGCTCTCCAGGTCGTGAGATCTCCAGGTCGTTAGCTCTCCAGGCTCCAGCTCCTCCAGGTCGTGAGATCTCCAGGTCGTTAGCTCTCCAAGCTCCAGCTCCTTCAGGTTGTTGAGCTCTCCAGGTCGTTAGCTCTTTCAGGTCGCTGAGCTCTCCAGGTCGTTAGCTCTCCAGGTCGTGAGATCTCTAGGTCGTTAGCTCTCCAGGCTACAGCTCCTTCAGGTCGCTGAGCTCTCCAGGTCGTTAGCTCCTTCAGGTCGCTGAGCTCTCCAGGTCGTTAGCTCTCTAGGTCGTGAGATCTCCAGGTCGTTAGCTCTCCAGGCTCCAGCTCCTTCAGGTCGCTGAGCTCTCCAGGTCATGAGATCTCCAGGTCGTTAGCTCTCCAGGCTCTAGCTCCTTCAGGTCGCTGAGCTCTCCAGGTATTTAGCTCTCCAGGTCGTGAGATCTCCAGGTCGCAGCTCTAGCTCATGTGATAACGTGACGTGCTCGGCCAACCATCCCAAATCAGTAGCAGCGTGATTTACTCAACCACTACAGCGTGGATAGTGTCAGAAGACTCAGACTTTTTGACAGAAGGCTTTGGAAATTGTATTACGCATTTAATGCTTTCATATTACTGTAGCACCTCCCATCTCTCTATAAATAGGAGCAAAATCTCAATAAATGGGGATGGTGGTTTTTCTCTGCTCTCTCTCTCTTTGTACCAAGAAAATACAGCAATAAAAGTGACTGCCACCACCAACGGTGGAGGCGCCGTGGACGTAGGCCATTCTTAAGGGCTGAACCACGTAGATTTATGTGTTTTTCTCCTTCCTCTGCTTCTTTTCTTCTTCCTCTTTGCCTATAGTCTCCTGCTTTTGTTTCTGTGTCTGGTTGATCTGCGGCATTGGGCTCAAGAATCTCGTTGACTAGAGATCCGGCTTATCTGACCAGATTTTGACGTCAACAATTTTAAAATTAATTTTGAAAACTAAAAATCTTCACTATTCACCAAAAGATGAATGGTGAAGATTTTTTCTATAATAAAACAAAAATTCAAAAAAAAAAAAAATCATCATATTAGAGCTCCACTGTCGATCACATTGATGGAAAGTGAAGATCTTCTTTTTTAAGAAATTAAAAAAAAAAAAAAAACTGAAAACAAAATTAAAGATTCAGATTAGATATTCATCATCTCTATCTCCATAAAGATTAGATGGAAATTAGAAGCCTCTGTCGCTAATGAAGATCAACAAGTGTCTTTACATAGATAGTAGAGACTTAGATTTAGGTTTCCAATGGAAACTTAGATTTACGATGGAGATCTCATCACTAAGATCGGATCTCCATTGGCGAGTCTCCATCTCTACGGGAATCAATCTCCATGAGGGGAGAGATGGTGGAGATTCATATTATATCTCTAATTTTTTCTTTTTTTGTCAAAAAAAATCTCCAATTTTGTTTTGTTTTGTTTTTTTTTTAAAAAAATTTTTATTAACATTTTTAATTAATTTTAATTAAATGGTATGTTTGTAATGAGCAAATTACAATTTAGCTACCCGGTTAAAACGCTTTCTCAGGCGGAGCAAATGTTTCCATGTTATTACAATTTACCCCCCCACCGTTAGTAAGATTCGTTACATTTGACGGTCAACGGTATCAAAACATTAAAAAGACGAAATTGCCCTTTGACCGGAGTTGACTAATTGACCAAATAAAACTTGGTCAACTCATCAGTCTCTCTGCTGTTTTCTCTCTTCCTCTCCTTCTTCTTCTTCTTTCTCCTCTTCTTCCGCTTCTTCTTCTTCTTCCCTTCCGCTTCTTCTTCTTCTGTTATTTTGGATTCGCTGACAAACATTCTCTCTTCCTCTCATTCTTCTTCTTCTTCTCCTCTTCTTCTTCCCTTCCGCTTCTTCTTCTTCTGTTATTCTGGGTTCGACGACCCAGATCTGGGTTCGTCAGCGAACCCAGCTGGGTTCGCTGACGAACCTAGCTGGGTTCGCTGACGAACCCAGATCTGGGTTCCAGCGAACCCAGTTGGGTTCGCTGACGAACCCAGATCTGGGTTCCAGCGAACCCAGCTGGGTTCGCTGACGAACCCAGATCTGGGTTTCAAGAACCCAGATCTGGGTTCCTGTGGCTGACGAACCCAACTGGGTTCGTCTGAAACCCAGATCTGGGTTCGTCAGCGAACCCAGCTGGGTTCGCTGACGAACCCAGATCTGGGTTCCTGTCGCTCACGAACCCAATGACCCAACTGGGTTCGTGACGAACCTGTCAGGCTGGGTTCACGAATCTGGGTTCGCTCGTGAACCCAGATTTGAATCCAGATATATATATATATATTTCAGTTTGATTGATGGTTTTGATTTTAGATGATGTTGGGTTTGATGGTTTTGTGAGAGATTGATAATGTTGGGTTTGATCAATGATGTTTGAGGTATTTTTTGGGTTTTCAGGAGTGGATTATGATGTTGGCTAGTTGATTGATGATGTCTGGGATCATTTTTTGGATTTTCAGTAATCTGTTGAACTGATTGGGATTATAATGTTGATGAGTTTGAACGGGATGATTTTGAACTGATTGGGTTTCAACAAATGTTTAATTTTTACTTATTTTATTTTATTGTTAATATATATCAAAAGACAATTTTACCCCTCTCTCAGTTAAGTATAACTGGATTCATTAACGGTGAGGGGGTAAATTGTAATAACATGAAAACATTTGTTCCGTCTGTGAAAGCGTTTTAACCGGGTAGTTAAATTGTAATTTGCTCGTTTGTAATTTTTAAATGTAATAAGCGTATAATGATTTTTTTTTATTAATATCTTTATATTAATTTTAATTAAATGATATGTTTGTAATTTTTAAATGTAATAAGAGTATAATGATATTTTTTTATTAATATCTTTATATGAATTTTAACTAAATGATATGTTTGTAATTTTTAAATGTAATAAGAGTATAATGATCTTTGTTTATTAATATCTTTATATTAATTTTAACTAAATGATATGTTTGTAATTTTTAAATGTAATAAGAGTATAATGATCCTTTTTATTAATATTTTTATGTTTTTTAAATGTAATATGGATATAATGGTCTCTTTAATAGTCAACTGTAGTCTATGGATTTTTCTAACTAAAAGGGTTTAATCTGTTAGTAAAATAACAAGTAAGGTCCGCTTTTCCATGGCTTCAATTCAATTGGTGGAATTGATGAGCTAGGTTATCAAATAAAAAATGTAATCAAATTTGTTTCGGGTTTTTTTTTTTTAAATAATTTGTTGTAAATAAAAAAAATAAAAATAAAAATAAAGGTTGGGTGAAATGGTAGATGGTGAGTCATAGAAGTTGGAGCGTTGGATTGAGTGGAAAGCAATGGAGGGTTGAAGTGATTAAGGGATTGGCAGGTGAGATTTTGAAAATAAAGAGCGCTCTGAAGAATGGCGTTTGCATCGGTGTTATTAGAGAAGGTGAAAGTGCAAGATCCTCCATGGCTTCCTCCTCCTACAACTTGGGAATCTATCCCTTCTCAGTCCGGACCACCTTCTCTCTCTACTTCTTCTTCTTCTTCTTCAATCCATCTCGATACTTGCTCCCACTCTGTAACTACTTCTTCTTCGCTTCCATTTTTGTACATTATTTTCATTTGCATTTACAATAACACCAGTAACAATTTGGTTTGTTTGGCAGGAGGTGAAATTAGCACTCAGTGCGCTCCAAGGTGTGGAATCAGCTATTCTCACCATTCAAAACTTGGCTGATACCCACACCACCTCTCTCGCTTTGTCTAAAATTCTCAAGTCCATTGGATCCTCCGGTTTCCTGGTTTTCCATGTCTTTAAATTTGTTGATTATTTTAGATCATACAAGTTAGACGAAGACGGCCCTCCCTACAGCCTTGTGAATCAGGCATTTGGTGTGGCTGTGGGCAAGGTTTTAGAAGGCTATATATCTGCCCTTAACACACTATATGCATCAATTGCTTTGAGGCATCATTCTTCCAATTCTCAGCTCACATTGTTGGAGCTGTACCTACACACCTCCAATTTGAGGTGTCAAATCGAAGTTCTTGCGAATCTATGCAATGTACCCAACCAATCTGGTTCTTTTCATAAGTTTTTCCGCGGTGGAGATTTGCTTACTTATTTGTATACACAACTCCAGGTTTGTTAGCTTGTAATGTCATATATTGATTGATGACTGGTGTTGTATTTCGATTGCTGCCTTGTTTAGTAAATGCTTCTGCCTCTGCTGGCCGCTGCAGGTTGCTGATCCCGCTCACCGTTGTCTACTCAAGTTTCTCTTCCTTCGCTCGTGTGAACCGTATTGTGTGTTTATAAGGTCCTGGATTTTTAAAGCTGAGATTAATGATCCTTTTAAGGAGTTTGTTGTAGAATATGGCGATGATAACATGAACGTGAGGGTAATTAATTAGTATTTGTGTTCTCTTTTATGAGACATGGACTTGACTTGAACGCTTTTCTTATTGAACGTCATGATTTGGTACTCAGGAGCGAAATGGAGTTTCTATTCCTTGTTTCTTGAAGCAGTTTTTGATTCCACTTGCCAGGGCCGGTCAGCAGCTTCAAGTTCTAATGAAATTGCTTGAATCGTTCTCTGCCGACCATGCTTACATTGATTTTCTTCCCTGCTGGACTGCTTTTTCTACCGATCATCCCTTTTATGCATCTCCGATTGTTTTCAAGAAAGAAATTGTTGAAGCCATGGTGATTGCAAGAAATAGTTACTATCAAAAGATGCAGGAAAAGCTTGACAATTTTTTTACCAAGTTAGAGTATAATTATCAACAGGTTCGACATAGTTTCTTTATTGCCTTATTTTATTTCATTTTACATTAATTGTAATAAAGAATGCAACAATTTTGACTTCATTGTTATCCATATATAAAACGCTGAACTCCTGATTTTGTTAACTAACATGTGGATAATACGGATTAAATTGATTAAAATGTTCTTAGGCACAACAAGTGCATAGTGCGTTTTAAGAATTTATCTTTCGTAGACTTGAACATTACAAATGTATGCTTTGTTCTTCTGCAATTCTGATATGTGCTAAAACGGTTTGAGGTTTGCATGCAGTAGTCTGTCAGTTGTTGTTTGTAAAGGATTTTTGTTTGACCAAAAATCTTAGTTTCGTGTAAAGCATTTCATAAGTTGTTAGCATGTAGAAGATTGACAGTAAACGTGTTTGTGGGTGTGCATGTTAAGAATCTAAGGGATACTGCTAATTCATTCCGTGATTCCACATGTAAAGTGTTTCATAAGTAGCTATCTTTTTCTTCTCACTGTTAATTTTCCCTTCTTAGTGCCATCACTTAATATAGTTAATGCAATGTGAAATATATGGAGAGTGGAAGGTAGTTTTGGTTTTGCATCATTGTCATATTTCTCTTAGTCAGTCAAACTTGTGGAAAGTGCTTTGGCTATGTTTTAGACCTCCTAATCTTTATCTTCTGTACTTAGGATCCAGGAATGGTTGCTGAGTAGGAATAGGGCTTGCATTATCTTTGGGCAACATACATATTCTTTTACAGTAAAGTTTTCTTGTTATATTTTTCATGATGAATTTCACTTGTCAGGTTGTTCTAGACAGCCCTGAAGCTAGTTTCTTTGAGAATGGAGGGAGTGAAAAGGCTTTTGTTTCATTTGAGTTGAATGACAGGATGATTGTTCCTTCTGTAGCCGATGAAAGGGGCTCAAATGTGTAAACTCTCTATGTCCCTGTACCTGTGTCTGTGCTTGCTTGCATGTGTCTGAGCATTTGTGCACTGTCACACTCATGCACTGGTGTGGTTTACAAACACGTGTAAACTGTATTCAACTATGTGAAAGTGTTTAATTTCTTTTAATAACTTTGTTTCTTGATCTTTTTGACTTGACTCTTCTGTTTCTCAGGGCTGTTGGTGATACGGATTTTGACAACTCTTGCATGAATGATGAGTGCTTTTATGCTGTTGATGCTTCTGAGTCATGTGAATCTTCATCTTTGAGTGGTAGTGAAGAGCTCACTGAATCTGAGCAGTTGATTGCGCATCCTAATAGTTTATCTGGGCCTGAACACAGATATTTTTCTGCTTTAACCTTCCCCATTTGTACTCCTACATGCAACTCATTGCAAAAACCTCTACAGAGTGAGAAAACTTACCATATTGAAAGTGATTCTCATGAAAGTTGTGAAAGAACTAATGCACTTGTCCAGTTTAAGGATTCTCAGCATAGGGGAATGATTTTCAGCAGCATAGCTGTCCAGCCAGAGTCAGAGGAGTCAAGATTCTCATGTGGAGATGTGCAGTATATAGATGGGCTAACTGATAACAGCTGGCCACTTGGTAGCCTTCTGAAAAATCCTTTTTTTATTGGAGGGTACGGAGGTGACCTGGAGTTGCATCCAGCAGACTGTGGCCTAAAGGTTTCTGAAGCAAATCTGGGAGCTTTTAGGGAAAGTATATCATGTAATAACAAAACAGTTGGGAGTAACAGTCCTTTAACAAAGAGGATATCAGGTGAAAAACAGCTTGTAAACACTTACGCCACTTCAAGTTTCTTTATGATGCGGAAATCGAAGCTTAATTACAATAGCAATGTTTTCAGTATGAATCCAATGTTGACCAAAAATGCTTTCTTCCACCTGATGAGCAAGCCTGATGAAAGATGGAATGCAGACCATGGACTATCATTGCCTAGTTTTGACTTTTCTTCAGTAGAAGATCCTTTCAAGGTATCTGTGGAAAAGTTCGCCACCAGTTCTACCGAGGAATTACCTGGGGACTCAAATGTTTCTGCTGTCAGTGTTGGGATGGCCATCCAAAGTGAGCAAGACTATGGTTCAGTTGACAACCCAATTGACAATAGCAAAGTTTCTTACGCCTATCCTCCTTTGGACTTGAAGGACGACAATAGAGATGCTGCTTCAACAAATGTTTCTGGTAGAAGTAGTTGGGGGAGTTTGCTTTTCCTTTCAAGTAACATTGATCATGATAGTGTTGGAGATCTAACACAGGATTTTTCGGCTGTCTTTGAGACACCACTTGAGTTCATCATTGACAAATGCTTATTGCAGGAAATCTTGCTGCAGTATCCTTTACTATCTGCTAAATTTATTTTAACTGTTTTTTCTTTTCTCCTTATGTATGATATTGATTGTAATAACAATATATCAAATTTTGCCTCAGTCATTTGTTAGATATAGTGCATTTACCTTTGTAATTATATTTCCACCAATAATTTGACTGTGTACATAGCATGTCTAACTAGAAAAGGCTGTTGGAATATTGAGTATTCTGTATGTTTATGCATTACATTACCTTAAACATATGGTGCTTTTTAAAGTTTTGGGTTGGAATTTTATATTGGACAATTAAACCAACTATCCCCACAAAAATGAAAAGACGGAAATATGGACTTTTAGGTGACCTGGTTGGTCTTTCCAAGCTGACACCTCCTTGACATAGGCAGTCAAACTTGGTTGGTCATGAGGTTGTTTCTTATGCGATGGTATGTGACCTGGTTGGTCCATTCACAGTTGTGCTCTACGCCATATCAATCGAACTTGGCTGCATTATGAGGCCATTTTTCTATGAGAAGTTTTTATTACTATTTCTTTTGTTAAGAGTATGATACTGCTGAAGGTTATGCTATTGAAGAACATTTTTTTATGGCAAGTGTACTTAACAAAATGTCAGATATAACTATGTCAGCAAGTTGACAATCAAGTTGCTAGTAGAAGGGTTTGATTTGCATGGACATTTGTTGTCTTTGCGGCGGTATCATTTCATGGAACTAGCAGACTGGGCAGATCTATTTATCATGTCCCTTTGGCGTCATGTATTATAATCTAGTATTCACTCAATGCATTATAATTCTTAAATGGTTATTTCGTATAATCACAGTGTCTTCTAATTACTTTGCTTTCATTTATTTGAAACTGCAGAAGTGGTGTGTTACAGAGGCAGATCATAGAGTTTCAGAAATTCAAGGGTTCCTAGAATTTTCAGTGCAGAGGTCATCATGTGAGAGAGACCATTATAAGGACAGGTTATTTGTGTACATGAAAAGACATGAAACCTTGCCTCTTTCAACGTCGGCAACTGGTACTGTCTTTTAAGCTATTATTTTCTTTCTCATTTATATAATTTTGTTTGTTTAATATCATCCTTTTTTTAATGTTTCCCTCATAAATGATGGCAGGAATCTGTTCCTTCGATTTTTTAGGTTTGGGTTACCGAGTGGATTGGCCAGTCAGTATCGTTTTGACTCCTCATGCGATGAAAATATATGCTGACATATTTAGTTTTCTAATACAGTTGAAGCTTGCTGTGTTTTCCCTGAATGATGTATGGTGCTCATTGAAGGTATGGTTTCTCGTCATTGTCTTATTTCCTTCATATTTTGATAATAGCACACTGTGTACCTCTTATCTTGCCTTTCCTCACATAAACCTTTTTCACCATGCTCTGTGCAATTGCCTTGTATCTTTTCTAAACATGGCAGGGCATCATGTTAAATTTTCATATATAGATCATTAATTAGCTAGCTGTCAATGCACAAACTTCTGCAGGTTCTTTTTAGGATGAGATTCTGAGACAGTGTTTTGCTCTAAACTTCCTTCCTTTGTCACTTATTATTTATTTATTTGATGTCAGTTCTTGTGAAGTAATTGTTGGATTTGGATTGCTTATGGTTCTTTCATTGTCTAACTCTAGCATAATTATGTTGTGTTGCTTACTTCTCCTTTAGGACACTAGGAATCCCTTTTTCCATATTTTTCTTCTTGATTCTTTTACTTGGTGGATTTCCCTTTAGTTGTGTTGCTTGATGGTTCAGCTCTTAACATGTTGCTTGACATTTTTTTTCCTTCCTGTAAGGGAAGTTAAATCGAATTTGGACTGTTCTAAGGTATTTATGTTCTATACAGGATTTAATGCACTTAATTAATCAGAATCGTCACTCCACACAATACAAAAGAGAAGTGAGCAATTTGAATTTATTGGTGAAACTCAGGTAAACTAAGCAACTATTTCTCTTACCTGCATCTTTCGCATTAATTTCATTATTTGTTTTATTACATCACAAGTACCTTTAAGAAGCAACTTACTAAGACACATCAACTGTTTTTACATTAATGAAAACTTAAAAGTTAAAACATGTCGCTGGTTGATTTCTACAGGACCTACATCAAGTACCCAAATTTATATTTTTAAGTTTACCAATATTCAATAACAAAATTAGCTATTACAAAAAGTAAAGTCATCTGTTTACTGGAAGCAAAAAAATGACAAAAAATGAATAATATTTCATTACGTCATATTTCCCTGTAGTGAGGTTGACTTGGTTTCCTTGATTTATTCTGGGAACTGGAACTTCTATCAATTAGATTATATTCCCCTGTAGTGAGGTTGACTTGTTTACCTTGATTTATTCGGGGAACTGGAACTTTACTTTGTTCTTCGTTTTTCTACAGTAAAAATACTTTCTCACCCAAGTACATAGAATTCGAGACTTGATCCTACATTTGGTTTTATGTCTGGAGGAGATGCCCTCGTGCTTAAAGGCCACTGACCTTTGCAACCTGGCAGTGCTAGCATGGTCATTGAAGTATATAATATATCATCTGTTATTGTTACTTTTAGGTTTCTTAAGAGTGTGATCAATTTATTTTTGTCTTTCATGCAGAATATGCTTGTAGTTTTGGTTTTGAAGTCCTGCCACTAGATATCTAGCTCAGTAACTGAGCTCTGTAGCATCCATCGCTTGGTAGATCTAGGTTCCTTTGGACTGTACTTGTTCTCTTCCCTACCTACCCAGAAGACACTTGTGGTATTGCTGAAGCCAGTTTTGTATGCATTTCACGGTTCAGATTTAGTTAATAGCTTGACTTTCTTCACTGGAGACAGGTGGAAAATTATGTGGAATTGGCTTTTCTTTTTATGGAAATCTGAACTTAGGAATTTATAAATTACGTAGAGTATTTAATTTGTATAAATTCAATTTTCACCCATATTGTGGAAGGCTTGTATGAGTTTGATAGAAGATTGCCTAAAATTTAAGTCCCAAGTAACAGGAATTAAGTTGACCAGGCTTTAAACTAAATACTCGAACATCATGTTAGTTAAATTAGAGAATTATCCTTGGTTCTAAAGATCCCTGGTTAAATAAACTAAATTAGTTTTGTTAAAGCTTTTGGATTGACATCTGCTTCATGTTCTTTGGGTTATTCTGCAGTCTGTCTTTTACTCTGCATATTACAAAAAAATGAAAATAATGAAAGAAAACTCAGTTACTGAATCTCAGTTTGCATAAGTTTTTCAGCTGCAATAATGTAATTACAGCCATGTTTAATTTCTGTTCTATGACAGGCACCAAGTCAATCATTTTGTATCTACATTACAGCAATATGTGCAGTCACAGTTATCACATGTTTCATGGTGCAGGTTTCTTCATTCTCTTAAGCATAAGGTTTGAAACACCTTGGTTCTTAGTTTGTGTACTTCTATAAGTTTCCCTTATTTGTCATTTACTATGTCTATGTAAAATCTTGAAAAGCAAACATCAGAAAGATGAAACGTCATTGATGGATATTTGTGGTCATTATCTTCTCATACAATGCCCTACGATTAGTGCTTTTCAAATACTATCTTCTAATTTTCAAATTTTATGATATTTAATTGGCCTGTCTTACTGTAGGTCAAAGATATGATGGATCTGGAGTCGGTGCATATGGCATACCTAACTGATTCGTTAGACATGTAAGTTTATGTTTATGATGTTGTTCAAAGGTGGAGACATCTTTTCCCAATTGTTTCTTCTTCTCTCTCTCATTTTTTGCCTTAAACATAATTCATTGTATACTTACTGTTGATAAACTATTTTATGATTTATCTTTTAGGAGTTGTGATCATTAGGGAGTCTTAGATACCAATTATCTTTGTAATTTCCTATTTTTTAGGTTAAGTTATCTACACCAGGTGGTTAATTCAATTTTTATCTCTTTATAGTTTCTATAATGTAACTTTAGTATTTAAAGAGAACTCTTCTAGATGAATAAAATATGTGAAAAACTTCACAGTTTCCAAGTTTACACTTACCTTTGTGAAATAAGAGTGCTTGTGTTGGCTTCAAGTTCCTCAGTGCACTGAAGCTCTTAATTTCAAGATGTCAGTTATTGAAAATGTTAGTGGATTTTGAATAATTATTAGATATTATATAACTTGTAGCATCTTTATTTTGTGTGTTGTTAAACTTCCTTGCGTGTATTCTTGGAGGAGGAAAGAAAGCCGATATTCTTTGGTATTGTGGAGTTTTTGCAATTTTATTGGTTGTTTGAGAAGAGAGAAACAAAAGAATCTTTGATGAAGTTGAAGAGAAGGCAAGTTTTTTAGGGGATAAAGCGTATTATTTAGCTTCTGTTTAGGCATCTTCTTGTGAAGATTTCAAAGACTATTCTTTATTTTTCATTCTTCATGATTGGAAGACTGTTGTTTATTGAGTTTTTATTTTTGTTTTAGTTTTTGGTTGTTTTGTTGGTAGACCTCTGGTTCACGTTTGTCACTTCTTTGTTTTCTTAATAAAATTTTTGTTTCCTATATATATATATATAAACACTTGCGTGTATCTACAAAAGTTTGATATTATGACCGCAACTTCTACCATTCTTCGAAATGAGATCTCATGTAGTGTTGTGCCAAAACATGTTTGCTTGAGTTTTCAATCAGGTTTTAAGGCTACGAGTTCTACTGCCTTTCATCTTTTAAGTGTTTGCAAAAGTTTCTCTCCTTGTGTTTAAAACTGGTCTTATGGGTATACACTTTGGCATTAGGCATAATTGCAATGGATTCCACTTATTATTCTTTATGAATCACATGCAATCAGTCTTGCTTTGAGACGTTTTTCATCCAATAATTGTTTTGTGATTTATTAGGGATAATTACTCACAATCCCTGATGTTTAATCAAATTCACAGGCTAAAGAAAGGATACTTTAATAATTTCATGAAAGATAATTTTTTAAAAAATCAGAAAAATGTAATAAATAAAAGCATAAAAGTATAAAAATAATTTTTTCTCTAGAGTCTAGAGTATGTTGCTGAAAAAGTGATTTTACCAGTACTGCTTCAATATAACATAGGTGGTGGGGAAGCATATTACTATAGAATGTTGACCAATTGTTTTTTTATTTGTCTTTGAGTCTTTTTTTATTTTATTTTTTTATTTTCCCTTCTCGTTTCTTTTCTTTACATTTTTTTTCCTTTTCTGTTAAAAAAATCCATCTTTTCTTTGAAATACAATTTCCAAATTCCAAATTTGGCCATCTTTTGTTATATTATCTTAGTTCTTATAGTATAGGAAATATTACTTTCCAGATGTTTTCTCTCTGAAGAATCACGAGTTGTCTCCAGCATCATTGAGAGCATTTTACAGTGTGCACTAGACTTCCGTTCATGTCTTTCTAGAGGAATATGGGACACTGACCTGGATCAAGGCAATTTAATGGGGAAACTTTCTAGAATCAATATATCTCAGGTAATTCTTGTACACATCTTGCTCCAACAATTTAATCATAATCATGTTTGAGGCATTCAAATTGAGAGAGAGTCTAGTTTATGAAAATGGACATGAGGCTGTCTTGGGTTGTCACTTTAAGATCTCAGGCTAACATGCTCCACAATATCAAAGTCGGAGATGTGTTTAGTCCTCGTCTGTTATATATATATATACACAAATGGAGATCCATCTTTTGCTGCTCATTTTCGTTGTACATTCTGAAAGAAGATTCTCATTACATTGACCCAGTGTTGATATTAAAGAAGTTGGGCCGGTTGGCTGTCAATTTTCTCGTATTATCTAATTATTGTTGAATAGTTATTTTTAACTTTCAAAATGGGGTGATGGATGAACGAACCACTGATAATAATTACTTACAGATTGCATTTATTTTTCCTTTTTTACAGGTGCATGCCACAAAGCAAAAGTTCAACAAAAGCCTCAAAGAATTGCATCAATGTTATCTCAAGTCACCTAAATATGGGGAGTTTGGGCTATCACGGTTTTGGGGATATCTCAACTATAATGAGTATTACTCAGATGTTGGCAATGAAATGGGCAGATATGCTTTTTCTGTATAGACTTCTTTGCATGCTGATTTTAGGTTGGAATCTTGTTAATATAAAAGCTTCTCCAAATCTATGCGACTAAAAGCTAGGTGAATGAATACTTAAAAGCATCATAGTATCTCCCATTTGGTTGGGAGATTTGAAATGTTTTTGAATATCAAAAATCAAAACTATTGAACATGCTGTATGCATGGTCCAAATTAGCGAGTTTGTGTAGTATTGTTCAATATGAGGGCCTGAAGGTCAATGTAGTACGAAAATATTGTGAAATTGCTGTAATTCTTCAATTATGCTTTTTTTTTTTTTTTATTGTGATCAATTTAAGGTACGATCGAGATTTGCAGCGATAGGTGTTGGGACACGACTCGAGAATCAGTTCCCATAAACGAGAGAAAGCAACCTACGTATGAGCGAGAAGACAACCCACGTACGTGGGAGGGAAAAAACTCATATTACATGAGAGAGAGTGTTGAACCGCTCACCTCTCAAGAGAGAGGAGGTGGAAGGGCAGCATTTATTCTACTACACTTAAGCCCGTTTGACTATTCTTCAATTATATTGATTGATGTAAATATCTTGGATTTTATTGTGAATATTTTTTTAGTAGTGTTTATGAATCAAGAATAATGGTTTTTATAGCTTAGGAAACAATGGTTGGTTTGTCAAAATTTGATTTCTTGTGTGAATTTTGCTATCGCTAGCTCTATATATATATATAGGCAAGGAGGTTGGTTAGACAGCTCTAAAATGCAAATGCTCACATATTTATGGTTTAATGCTTGTCTATGCTCATTCATATTGTATTTCAAGTGATAGGAGTGTATATAGGTTGGTTAGAAGACTCAAAAATGCACGTGCTCACATGTAATATATTTATGATTTTTCGCCTGTTATGCTTATTCATGGTGTATTTAACGTGATAGGAGTGTATATAGTTTTGAATCTTTAGGATTGCATATACTGTGAGCGTATGTTTTTCTTAAAAGTTCATTTCCATGCATAAGTATTTAGGGATATTTTGGTCGTTTTATAAATACCTTTTAAAACAGTTTCCTCACCAAAAAAAAATGTAGTTATAGATGTTAAATAATCTTCCAAAAAAAAAAAATTGAGTCAAAAGAATTAAATGCTGCTATATGCAACTCCATTTTTTAAATTTGTTTTAAATCACATATAAATGAAATAGATTAATTTTTTTCTTTTTTTTTTAAAAAAAAAAAAAAAAGAGAGAGAATAACTAATAAAAGTATGAGACTACTTATAAAATAGAGAACCAACAAATAAAATTGATTGGAAGAAGGGTGAGATGAAGTAATAGAAATAACAATTGGGAGCAGACAAAGAAATAACAATGACGTACTAAAACAAAGAAATAATGAGAATGAGAGTGAGAGAGCGTGAAACTGAGAAGCAAATTGATTAGAGATTACATATTCGCGGGTGATTAGTGACTACATATACGTATATAAATATAAATATATATAATAATATATTATATATAATATATATATATATATATACACTCACAAATGAATGAAGGTCCCACTAAGAAGCAAATGTGTTCGCTTCACCAAAAATAAAAAAATCGGTAGGTCCCACTAAACCAATCAAAATAAATTTGGTCTCTATTAATTAATATTTAATATATTTAATATAATTGAATCATTCAATTTACAACACTTGATTCAATGAAACGTAATTATCATTGTAAAAAAAAATTGAAGGTTCATATGAAAGAAAACAAAACGCAAGGCAACATAATCTTCGCGCAAGTTTGTGTTTGACTTTGGTGCTTCTACGAGGGCCAGTTCCAGGCTGCTACCGTATTTTAGTCAACAAAATGACAACCCAACTGACAACTGACACATCACACGTCATAAACAAAGAAAGCCTACCTCCTTGCGTCTAAAAATCACGCCGTCACTTAGAATATGATGTATATTACATATTCATGTTGATTTTTATTATTTGGGTCAAATTCAATTTTATCCAAAAATAAAAGAAAAAATTGCTTTCATCCGATTTTTTTATGAAAATTTGGTTTTAATCTCTCAAATAATCTATTTTCATTCCATACTTATATTTATCAAATTATACTTAAGTTAAAATTTAAAAAACACTGAATTTAAACTCGATATCTGATTTTGTACCTCCACATAGCCCATGACCCCACATAACTCGATACTGGGTTTGTGGGGCTATAAAATGCAATGATTTCATGGGGCCATAAAATTTAGTATTGGGTTATATGGGGTCATAAAATCTAGTACGGAGTTATATGGGGTTTCACATAACTTGATATCCGATTTTATGGGGTCACAAATTCTATTCTCATTTTTGATGTTGTATCTCAATCAAAACCTTCATTTTTAAGTCAAATTCAAACAAATCTAACCCTAAATATCAATTTTTAATATTCAAAACATAAAAAATATATGTATTGAAAATTCATAAAAGACTTAAAAAATTTCGATAAAAAATCAAACAATTAATAAAGGAACCTAAAGATCTTATATCATAAATAATGAAAGAGGAGAATAAGGTAGATAAGAACAATTTGAGTAAAAAGAATATAAGTTGTAATTAATTTATCTAAGAGATTAAAAATAATTTTTTAAAATTGGTGGGTATAAATAAATTTACACTTTTTATGGTATTCATTATATATATATATATATATATATATACGTGGTCATGTGTAGCACTAGCAGCACTTTTGAAAATGAAATCAAAGATGGAGGAGGAGGGAAAGGATAGGGTTGTGGTATTTGCAGTAAACGGAGAAAGGTTTGAGGTGTCGAGAGTGGACCCTCGTACTACTTTGCTCGACTTCTTGCGTCTTCAAACTCCCTTTAAGAGTGTCAAGCTCGGTTGCGGTGAAGGTCTCTCTCTCTCTCTCTCTCTGTGTCTTAAATTCTCTCTCAAATTCTACTGTGAGGCATATATCATCTACACCTTTTCTGTTTTAGTTGTCAGTGCACTTTGTTCATACTGAGAAACATGATCTTCTTTTTTATTTAATTATCAATTCATTAGTTCCTCAGTTATCTTGGAATATCAGTTTAAAGATTTTATAAGTACATCCAAGTGGTCTCTGTTAACAATTTTGTAAAGATTGAATCCACCTGAAGCTCTAAAGATAGAAGCCTTTGATATAAAATCTTAAGTTGATGTGTTGACATTTGACGTATATTGATTGACGAACACCCCCTAAAATATCTTTTAGAAAAAGGTAAATACCATTTGCATCCTTATGTTATGAAAAATTATTAAATTTTTAACTATATTTTAAAAATACATCAAAGCTTCCCTAAACTTTCCAGAACCTATCAAATGAGTCCTTGTTAGTGCACCGTTAGTCGATTGTTAAGTTGACTTTGATCAATAGGGGCAATCTTAACATTTCACATCAATATCAAGAGAAAGTCACGTGTATAGTCAAGATTAAAAGTAATTAAAAAAAAAGAAAAAAAAAATATATCTCTACCGTCCATCATTGAAATTGACAGAAGAGATAAAAATATAATTAAAATATAAAGAAAATTAAAATAAAAAATAAAAAAGATGGATCTCTACTATCCATCTCATAAATAAATAGTAAAGATTAAACATAACTATAATAAACTTGAAAAATAAAAATATTAAAAGAAGAAAAATAGAAGAATTTTTTTCTTAAATAAATCCGAAAACCCTAACGTTGGTCTAGGTTTCCATATGGAAACCTAGATTAACGCCGATCTAGATTTTAATGAATTAGAAGAGTGTTTATTTTTTTCACTTATAATTTAATGGTGTTGAATTGTACCCACTAAGTTGTTTTTGTTTTTGTTTTTTTTTTTTTAAGTAATTAAATCACTTAAAACTACTAAAAAAAAAATGTGAGATCATTTGTTTTTTTATATAAAGACTAGACAGTGTTGAGACTTATTAAAAACTGAATAATGATTGAAATCTAAAATCTGAACAATGTGTTTGTTTTATTCTCATTACTAAATGTTTTGTAAAATTGTTTGATTTTTAAAGTTAAAACTGTTTGAAAATTAGTAATTTGATATTTATATTATTTTTACTATTAGTTGATAATTTGTTATGAAATTTTATTTAATATCATATAAACAAAAAAAAAACATAAATAATTATTTATAATATTTATTTATAATTAAAATATGATTAAAAAGTATAATAAAATTAATTATATTTAAATAAAAATAATGAAATAATCTATAAGTTGAATTATATTTAAAAGGTAACTAAAAAAAAGTAAATATTTAATTTATAAATTAAAATACATTAGTTTAATTTTAAAATTTTTTCGGATGAGTGATTTTTTTTTTTTTTTGTTTTAATTATGTCATATAAGTTTTAGGAAAAAAAAATTATAAAATAAAATTAGAATAAATTTAAAAATATGTTATTTTTTGGAAGGTTGACTTGTAATAAAATATCTTAAATATTTATTAAGTGATTTACAATTAAGTTAAAAGTCAAGAATTCTTTTTTTTTTTTTTTTCAATCGTTTTTAGATAGTTTTAAATGATTTGACCTTTTAAAAAAATAAAAAATAAAAACAATTTAATAGAAGTAATTCAACGTCATTAAGTTATAAATTATAAAAACAAATGGCCTCTAGATCGTAGATTTGGTTACCAAATCAATGACTTAGTTTATCAAAATCAAGATTGATATCGATAGAAATCCAGATCGACGTTAGGGTTTCCGAAAAACTTAGATGTCGAATTTGGAAATTTAAATATCGATCTAGGTTTCTACGTTTGGATTTTTATCTAGAAACATAAACGTCCATCTGGTTTTAAGTTGGAACCAGATCGATGACGATCTAGTATCGTCATAAATCTAGTTTTTCTTTCTTTTTTTATTTTAGCTTTTTGTTTCTATTTTTTATGTTTATATTATTATTTGTAAGTTGATTTTAATTATTTATCAATAAAAAAGATTGTTGTGCCTTTATGTAAAGTTAAATATTACAATGTTTTAATCGAGAACAATGACAAAAGAGTATTTTCATATTTTTCATTTGATATGACCATTAATTAACTGATAGACGAGACTAATTTGATGTATTTTTAAAATTTTAGGAAAGATTTGATACATTTTTAAAATATAGTTAAAAATTTGACACTCTCCTAAAATATAAAAATGAAATTAATTCTTTAGAAAATAAACTAAATAGAAGAAACTTCATTTTAGTTTCTAAGTTCTTGCGAAATCTCAATTTATTAAGTTTGTTTTTATTAATGATTCTTATGGTATCTGAAATTTTAAAATCACGTCAATTTGGTCCCTCTAACCAGTTTTTAATGTTTGACCGTCACAAAAATTAGAGAATAACTTTTTTTTTTTAATCTTTAATAATTCATAAATAATATAAAAGTATCATTCTGCCTTCTCACTTTTAAATTATTTACTCTAAAATATATATTATTTAATTCTAAAAATTTAAAACTTAAACGGAAAAAGAAAAGCTTGTAAAAAATTAAAACCTCTCATACAAAACTAAAAAAATTTTAAAAATCCGGTGGTGAGACGCAATTACATTCAATTAAAATCAAATTCCAAAAAGAATCAAAATATAAAACACAATATTTTTTCAAAGATCTGCACTTTTTCGTGTTATTATTTATTCACGAGTTTAGTATATGCTCACGCACTAAGTTGTTCTTCGAGAACAATTTCTTTTTTTTTTTTTTTTGGTGAACTATTTTTTATTTGAGAACTAATATGTACAAGAATTTTTTTTTTTTTTCAATTGATCGTGATCAAATTGTTTGCAATTAACTATTAGGAAAAGAGGGATGGATTTACATTGTGTTGAGTCTTAAATGAAGAGCAAATTAGACAATTAATCTATTTTGAATTTTTGATGGTAGAAAAATCCATTTTCATTATTCCATATTAATTTCAAAACTCACATTAAATTTAATATAAAATTTTACAAAAAGTGAAGTTTGTAAATGAGATGAAATTTAAAAATTACAAAAAAAAAAAAAAAAAAAGGTAGAGATGAAAGAAAAAAAATATTAGGCCATTTACAAGAGGTTCATTATTGTAGTTAATTTGATGGACGATTGATTTATTTAATACAATATATAATCTTGTTGTGATTTTGTGCATATTAAGTAAATTAGTTATATATTTGTAAATAGAAAGGACAGTTTTAGTGATTGTAGTTTTGGAAAGCAACATTCTATCCTTAATCAGTTGAATTGCAGTTGGGGCTTTGCTTTGCTTGATCAGGTTCTCTCTCTAAATTTTTCCCTCTAATGGATTAATGGACTTTCACTATGGTTTTTGAATTGTATTTTGATTATTGTTGATGCTCAATGAGCCTGAGAGTGGATGTGTGTATAGTTTCTTTTATATTCCCAACTTCACTTTTATACGTTATTCAGTATTAATAATAAGAATTCTCTCATCGGCTTTTCTGGATGTTGCTGGATGCTTATTTATTCCAACCCAGAGAAAAAGTGTAATAATTAATTAATTAATTGAGGTGGTTTTTGAATGATGTAGCGTCCAGTTTGAATAATTAGACCACACACATCAACTGATGCAAAGAGTGCTTGGCTGCTTGCAGGTGGTTGTGGTGCATGTGTTGTCCTGCTTTCAAAATATAATGCTGTGCTTGATCAAGTTGAGGATTTTACAGTAAGTTCATGTCTGACATTACTGTGCAGTGTAAATGGATGTTCAATCACCACAAGTGAAGGTCTTGGAAGTACAAAAGCTGGTTTTCATCCAATTCACAAAAGGTTTGCTGGCTTCCATGCTTCTCAATGTGGGTTTTGTACCCCTGGCATGTGTGTATCTCTTTTTTCCGCTCTTGTTAATGCTGATAAAAGTACTCATCGGCCTGAGCCCCCCAAAGGGTTTTCGAAGCTCACTATTTCAGAAGCTGAGAAGGCTATTGCTGGCAATCTTTGTCGTTGTACCGGCTATCGTCCCATTGCTGATGCCTGTAAAAGTTTTTCAGCTGATGTTGATATGGAGGATCTGGGGTTTAACTCTTTTTGGAAAAAAGGAGATGACAAACAAGTTATGATTAATAACTTACCTCCTTATAATCCTCATGCTGATATTTGTACATTCCCGGAGTTTCTAAAGAAGGAAAACCACTCTGCTATGCCATTGGAATTGGATTCAAATAGACACTCTTGGCATACACCTTTTAGTCTTCAGCAACTTCAAGGCTTATTGGAATGCAATGAGTCAATAAAATTGGTTGTAGGTAACACAGCTACGGGCTATTATAAGGAAATAGAGAATCATGATAGATACATTGATTTAAGGCATATTCCTGAGCTTTCAATGATTAGGAGGGATCAGACAGGAATTGAAATTGGGGCAGCTGTAACCATCTCTAAGGCGATTGAAGCTTTGAATGAAGACAACAACTCTGGATGTATGGTGGTCTTCAAAAAGATTGCTCAACACATGGAAAAGATAGCCAGTGGATTCATACGCAATTCTGCTAGTATAGGTGGGAATTTGGTGATGGCACAGAGAAATCACTTTCCCTCAGATATTTCCACAATACTTGTTGCAGTGGGTGCAATGGTTCGTATAATGACCGGTCATAAGTATGAAAATCTTATGCTCGAGGACTTTTTGGAAAGGCCTCCATTGGATTCTACAACTGTACTCTTAAGTATTAAGATCCCAAGTCTTAATTCTGAAACCAAAACTGCGTTATTCTTTGAAACCTATCGAGCTGCACCACGCCCCCTTGGAAATGCATTGCCCCATTTAAATGCTGCTATCTTGGCTGAAGTTTCTCCCTGCACTACTTCTGATGGAATTAGGATAAATAACTGCCAATTGGCTTTCGGAGCATATGGGACTAAACATGCAATTAGAGCAAGGAAGATTGAGGAATTTTTAATTGGGAAGGTGCTAAGTTTCTCTCTTCTCTATGAAGCTACAAAATTAGTTCGATCCACTGTGGTACCTGAAGATGGTACTTCAACTCCTGCTTATCGATCCAGCTTGGCTGTTGGTTATCTTTTTGAGTTCTTCAGTTCCTTAACTGGAAAGAGAGCTGAAATTTCAAGTGATTGTTTGAATGGTAACAACAGTTCCTTGTTCAAGGATTTGAAAATAGAACAGAACTATGACCAACCTGATCAAACTAGATTGCCAACATTGATAACATCCGCAAAACAGGTGGTTGAGTTAGGTAGAGAATATTATCCAGTTGGCGAACCGGTTAAGAAAGCTGGGGCTGCGATACAAGCTTCTGGTTTGTTACTCCTTACTTGATAATACGTCACATCAAAAAACAAACTATTGTGCTATCAAACTTTTATAATTATTTTATCAGCAGAAGTCTACTATTTTACTGGTGAAAACGTTTACTTTCTATGTGACCATTGCATTGAAAGGCATAAAGAGCCAAGTGAATTGGAATTGTTAGTCATCCATTAGCATATGATAAAAAATCAAGTTGTCTTTAAGCTTTGTGGTAATAATATTTTATCGTACTGTTTGTGCGATTCTGTTGCAAGCAAACTATTGACATCATGACATATATTTGTGCAAAAACCCTATATTCCTAAAAAATTTTATACTTTAGACCAAGTTTAGGATTCATAATGGTCTCTAGTCACTATCCAGCATATAATAACTTTGATCAAACAAACTGTTGTTGTGTTTTTTAACATGTCATGCTGAAATTTAGTGATCATTGATTTTTGTTGTTGAAAAGCCAGCATAATTATGGCAGCATATTAATGGAAACATTTACTTTTAGTTAAAGTTTCTCTATTTTATTATACAAGACTCTTTCCTGTTAACTTCAGTCATGTATACTTATTGGTTCACTGCTGCAAGTCTCTACAATCAATGGACAGCTCTTGCTCATCTAGCAGTTTTTGTAGGTGAGGCGGTTTATGTTGATGACATTCCTTCTCCAGTAAATTGCATTTATGGAGCATTTATCTATAGCACAAAGCCTTTGGCATGGATAAAGGGGGTTGAATTCAAATCTAAATTACTGCCAAGCGGAGTCACTGCAGTTTTATCTTATAAAGACATTCCAGAGTGTGGGGAGAATATAGGCTGTAAGACTGCGTATGGTATTGAACCCTTATTTGCGGATGAGCTAACTCGGTGTGCTGGTCAGCCTGTTGCATTTGTGGTATTTCTGTTACTTATTCAGTCTACTTTATGACATGTTAAACTCAATGATTTGGTAGATTGCATAAGTCTCCCGAATGGAGTTTTCATGTTTAATTTATAAACAAAAAGAGTTTTTTCAGGTTGCAGATACTCAGAAAAATGCAGATAAGGCAGCAAATATTGCGGTGGTGAATTATGACATGTCAAATCTAGAGCTTCCCATACTATCTGTAGAAGATGCTATTGAGAAGTCGAGCCTTTTTGAAGTTCCTTCTTTCTTATACCCCAATCAGATTGGTGATATATCAAAAGGAATGGATGAAGCTGATCACAAGATTCTCTCAGCTGAGGTGATTTTCATATACCTACTGCTCTTTCACCAAGCACTATTAAAATACTAAAAATCCATATTCATTCCTCACAATGTTGTTATGGGCAGATAGAATGTTTGTAAATTCATCTGCTAATAACTTTTGTAATGCAAGCTCACTGTCAGATGTTTACTAAATGGTACATCCAGATTAAACTTGGGTCACAGTATTATTTCTACATGGAGACACAAACGGCTCTTGCTTTGCCAGATGAAGACAACTGCTTGGTGGTTTACAGTTCAATTCAATGCCCTGAGTATGCACATGCTGTAATTGCTAGATGTCTGGGTATTCCTGAGCATAATGTTCGTGTAATCACAAGAAGGGTTGGAGGAGGCTTTGGTGGAAAGGCCATGAAAGCTATGCCTGTAAGTGTCTTGCTGTGAAGTTTGATATTTTAATATTTCAGGTCAAATAACATCTTTGGTAAGGGAGGTCTCACTGTGCCAACTTCTAGTCGCAATATAAATATTTTGTGAACATTATATATTTTCTTCAATAATTCTAACACTAGGAGTGCAAGCTTTCAGCCAGATTTTAATGTGGGGTAGTCTAATTTTGCGAGAGTGAAAGGACCAGACTAATGCTTCTCTATAAGCGCTAGATATCATAAAGAGGATAAATAAATGTATTTTCTCTTGTTTCTTTAATCAATTGAAGATGCCAAAAAGTTTTGTTTCGAGGGATATGTGTGGTGAGGGACAAGTGTAAAAGTATTAAGTGTGGAAAGCACGGTAAATTTTTAATTAAGAAAACCTTGAAAAAACATTACAGTAACAAGTGTCTTTGTACTGTAGTCCCGGTCATTTAAATCTACTATCATTAAGGTCTTATCAACTATACACTATCTCCAAACTTTAGTCAACTAGCTAATAATTCAAACTCGAACAAATAAACAGATATTCTGTCCAACACTCCCCCTCAAACTGGTGAATAGAGAGTCTCCATTCCTAGCGTGGATGTAATGGGCTTAAAAGTAACTCCATCCAGCCCCTTGGTTAATACGTCTGCAAATTGCCCTTTGGATGAAACACATGGAGTACACATCAACGCATTATCAAGCTTTTCTTTGATAAAGTGCTGGTCAACTTCAATGTGTTTCGTCCGATCATGCTAAACCGGATTATGGGCAATGCTTATTGCTGACTTCTTGTTGTAATATAGCTTCGTTGGTCCCTCCCATCTCACTTTCAAATCTTCTAAAATTATTTTTAGCGATAACAATTCACAAAAATAAGCACCTTTCTCTCTCTCCTTTATGTGTGATTTGCCCCCTCATTCTTGTGTGGGCTTTTCTCCCACCTCCATATGGATAGATCTCTTCTATATGGGAGTAGTACTCCGGACCGCGCTACTAGTGTTTCTATCCTAGTAGATCCCGGTTGTCCACTGGGTTAGTCCTAATCACCAAAATAAAAAATCTCATTCCTGTTAATCTGGAAATCTTCAATTTAGTTTTTTTGTGCCATGGCTCTAAATTTCGCCTCTGCACTTGATCTGGTCACTACATTCTGTTTTTAACTCCTTCAAGTAACCAGGTTCCCTCTAATAAATGTACAGTATCCTGTTGTTGATCTCCTATCTACAACTGATCCTACATAATCTGCATCTGTAGTATTCTATTGTCATCCTAGTATTTCTCTAAAACAAAATACCTTTTCCTGGACTTCCTTGTAGATACTCTAGGATTCTATAGATTGATTGCAAGTGGACTCCTTTTGGACAGAGCGTGAACTAACCTACCACACTTACTGCATATGCAATATTTGGATTTTGGTCTAGTGCGTGACAAATAAATAAGTTTTCCGACTTCTGATACATCTTTCTATCCACTAAGCTGTCATTCTCTAAGTTTCCAGTTCTATAAGTTGGAATTCTTGTGGTTTCCACTGGTTTACGCGCCATCTTTCCAGTTTCTTTCAACAAATCTAAGAAACCCAATTAGGGTAATTGAATATTATTTGGCTGATGATACATACAAAAACAGAGCAGCCTTATATAGGCAAATTACAAGAGACTAGATAAGGAAACTATCTCTATAGCTATACAAATATATCTTCTAGCAGATTTCTAGGAATGTACTTTAGAACAGAATAATTTACAGCTAGCAATAGGATTAGCTGCTCCTAAGATCTCGGTTTGACCCTAAAAATTCGAGATTTCCAACACTCTCCCTCAAGGTGGCTTGAAGATGTCTTCCATGGCCAGCTTGCTTGCAAATTTATCAAAATGTTTCTTCAGTAGCCCTTTAGTGAGAATATCACTAATCTATGAACCTTTTAAGGCTCTGATACCATGTGGAAAGCAAGGTAAAATTTTAATTATGAAAACCTTGAAAACACATGACAGTAGCCGACAGTCTTTATACTGTAGTCTCAGTTATGTAAATCTCTTATAATTAAGGTCTTATTAACTTAATCTAGAATTCAAACGAACATTATCACCTAACTTTATTCAACTAATTAATAATTCAAAGTTGAACAAACAAACAGATATTCTATCCAGCACTAAGCATGTAAGGTTCGACAATCTACTTCAGTTTAGTGTGTGGGGAAGCCAATGGGATGTTATGAAGCTAAAGTTGGCCTGCCTAAGTCCACTTCTAGGTTAATGATCATTTTTTGAAGTCACACTGACTCTTTTCAAGCAAAATAATTTGATTGTTTGTAGTTACACTTAGTTATTGTTTAACTATGCTAATGCAATCTCTTTTCTGAAAGAATGTGTGTGTTCGGTGGATATACTCTGATGAAGATGCCAATGTAAAACAAGGATCCACTGTTCAAAGAAGATTAAAAAAAAAAAAGGCCAAAAACAAAAGAAAATTAAGTAACAATTATTACTTCTCTATTACAATTACATGGGTTGTGTATGGTAGTTTATATACATAAACGGACATGATTAATTACTTTACTTTTCGATCTGATAAAATGAATCCCATGTTTTGTTTTTAATATCGCTGGTGCTACTTGTGCTGTGGTGTCTGTAGGTTGCTACAGCATGTGCACTTGCTGCATACAAATTACATCGCCCAGTCAGGATGTATGTCAATCGCAAAACTGATATGATAATGGCAGGAGGAAGGCATCCGATGAAGATAACTTACAGTGTAGGGTTCAAATCCAATGGTAAGATTACTGCATTACAACTTGACATATTGATTGATGCGGGGCTGTCTATAGATGTAAGTCCAATAATTCCAGGAACCATGATGGCAGCACTTAAAAAGTATGACTGGGGTGCCTTAAATTTTGATATAAAGTTGTGCAAAACAAACCTTCCAAGTAGATCAGCAATGCGAGCCCCAGGGGAGGTACAAGGGTCATTCATTGCTGAAGCTGTAATGGAACATGTAGCATCTACTCTATCCCTGGAGGTTGATACTGTCAAGAACATTAATCTTCACAACTACAAAAGCATTAATAAGTTTTATGAGAATAGTGTCGGTGAAAGCTTGGAGTATACGTTACCTTGTATATGGGATAAGTTGGCTACATCTTCAAGCTTTAACCAAAGAATTGTGACAGTAAAAGAGTTTAATAGGTTTAATATATGGCGGAAAAGGGGTATTTCACGTGTGCCTGTTGTGCAAGAACTGGTAATGAGACCAATTCCTGGGAAAGTGAGCATTCTAAGTGATGGTTCTGTCGTTGTTGAAGTGGGAGGGATTGAGATGGGCCAGGGGCTCTGGACGAAGGTGAAACAGATGGTTGCATTTGCTCTCAGTGCGATCCAGTGTGTTGGATCAGCAGATCTTTTGGACAAAATACGGGTTGTACAATCTGATACTCTGAGTGTAATTCAAGGGGGCCTCACTGCTGGTAGCACTGCCTCTGAGTCAAGCTGTGCAGCAGCTAGACTTTGTTGCAATACCCTAGTTGAGAGATTGACTCCTCTGAAGGATAGGTTGTTGGAGCAAATGGATTCTGTAAATTGGGAGACCCTGATTCTACAGGTACATGATCTTCTAAAGGTAGACCACATAGGGGGCTGTCTTTTGTGTGTGTGAGTATACTCGGGTTTTTTTTTTTTGGTGCATGACCCTCACACCCATAGGCTATGTTTGATGCATAGGATTTAAGGTGGATTTGTGATTCAAAATATCCTAAATTTTCAAATCTCATGTTTGGAGTGGTCAACTTGAAAATAAAATCCTAATCTCATTTTCATTTCAATCTCATTATTATGGGAATATTGAATCCTAAACTCTACCGTGGGATTCAATGGGAATGAATGTTTTTCTCTCTTCTCATTAGTTATTTCTTCTACCAACCCCATTTATTTTTCATGTATTTTGTGAAATTAATTTTATTATATGCAAACAAAAGTTTGGATATAATGTTATTATTTAAATAAGAGTTATTCCAAAATCAATATTTATTTACTCATACTTTAAAATAATATAATTCTAGAAAAAAGCTAATATAACTTTTTAGAAATATGATTTATAAGATTTATTTTATTTAAAACATTATTAACTTTATTTATAATATAAGCTAGGTTATATAATAAAATATTTAAATTAATTTTATTTTAATCCAATCTCAACCTACATTTTACTATTTAAAATTAATTCTTGTATTTAAATTAGTAAAATATATTTTTATTTTTTTTTTCAGATTTTTTTTTCAAATTAATTATATATATAATAAAGTATTTAAATTAATTTTATTTCAATTTAACTCCAACCTACATCAAACAAAATATAAACATTTTTAATTCAATCCCAAGTTTTACTAAACATTGGGACAATGATTTTCCATTCAAATCAAAGCAAATCCAATCCATTCCATTTCACTTTATTCCAATCCTACGTGCCAAACGAAGCCATAGTTCTTTTGAATAAAGTATGTATTTGTATTTTCTTATTTGGTAGGCAGGTAGGCTTTTATTTCTTTATTTTTTTCAAGTATTTTGAGTAAACAAAACTGCCACAGTAAAGATGAAATTATGTCTTATTGGTTAATATTCAACCATATATGAAGATTATAGATGTTACAGTTTGTGTGTGAAATTCATGTTTTTGTAAGCTGGTGTCAAACATGTATACTTCATGCACTGATTTCCAACAAGAGAAGCAAGATGTGACCATGGAGATACTCAGTTCTTTATGGGCATTGCAACAAAAGCAGAATCAAGTTTCCTTGCTTGTGTATAAATCAATTTTCACATTGATAGGAGAATTGCATAGTTTTTCTTTGTCAACTCACGTCAAATGCTCGTACAGATTGTTTAGAATAAAGGACTTTATTACTAAACCTTCTTAGATATTCTTGAATCATAATATATTTTTTTTTCCCATTATCTGGTTAAAAAAATCTCCCAAATGCAGGCACATCTGCAAGTTGTTAACTTATCAGCCAGTTCTTTATATAATCCAGACTTTACTTCAATGAAGTACCTAACCTATGGTGCTGCAGTAAGTGAGGCAAGTTTCTCTACAACACTGTTTAGTATAATGCTTGTGTTCAAGTTAAAATAATTCTCCTTAAAATACATTTGAGATGGCCAGTGAAGATGATATAATCAATGTAATTTATCCCCTTGCATATTTAATCACACAACTATAGTAATCATCTATTAATAAGTTGTGTTGTCACAGGTGGAGGTAAACCTTCTGACAGGAGAAACAACAATTTTGCGATCAGATATTATTTATGATTGCGGACAGAGCCTTAATCCTGCAGTGGATTTAGGACAGGTCAGCCTAACCACATAATTGTATTCATATGAACAACTTGATTCTAAATTTGAAGGTTTTAAATCTTGCTTTATTGCTATTATTCTTAGAAGTTTAGGATTTTTTTTCTTCTCTTTAGGAATTTCTTACATACCTGTCTTTCCTATATATAGGCATGAATCCTAAGTTTTATATGTTGCCATGGATCCTAGTTGGTTTGCTCGCTAACATGAATTTGTGAAATCTGAAAATTATTCAATAATTGAGTATTTGCCTTTTGTAGATTGAAGGAGCATTTGTTCAAGGCATTGGGTTTTTCATGCTTGAAGAATACCCAACAAATTCAGATGGCTTAGTGATTTCGAATGGCACGTGGACTTACAAGATCCCTACAATGGATACCATACCCAAACAGTTTAATGTTGAAATATTGAATAGTGGACATCACCAAAATCGTGTACTCTCTTCAAAAGGTGTGCCCTTTCATACTTATGTCAAACATTAAATGTAGTATTAGTCTAATACTATTAGAGTGAGTCTAAACTAGCGAGCGTAAAACAAAAACAAAACTGTCTGAAATTGCTACTCCTAAAAACGAAGAAAGGGAAACTTTGTGGGAAAACACTATTCCTTAAACAAAGAAAAAACCTGGAAGAAAATGTTGGAGAATTAGAAGAATAGTTATTATATAACAATTAAACTTGCAACTTAATAAGCTAGCTATGTTGAGCTGTACATTGATCTAAAATATTAACACATTCAAAAATATTAATTGCTAAGATACCTCCGTATCAATGGTTTATCTTGAGGCACACTTTCCTGTAAGTATAGTTAAAAATAGCAACAGCTTGATGTCTGCATGTTGATTGATCTCTCTAAATTTCTGTTAGGCCCCAGTCATCACCTACTATAGAAGGCATAGATCAATCAAGGATTAAATTGTTTAATAAGGAAAGTCAAACAAATTAAATGATTGCTTGATTTTGGCTTCATTGATGGGAGATGTTTTTGGGTTGGAGTTTGATTGGGAAGTCAATGATTGCTTGATTGATTGTAGCTTGATTATAGCTTGTTGGAAGGGATGTGTCTTTGCAGTAAATGGCTATTTGTAGGAGATGTTAGGAAAGCTAAGGGATATCTTGTGTCTTGTATGTTATTTACAAAGTAGCTCTGGTAAGGCTTAATGTAGCACTAGGCTTGTATGTTTACAGAGTAGCTTGTTGGTTGTTGTGGGACGAATGGATGCGGGCGTATTTCACCCGTATTTGATTTTTCCCGTATATTACACATCGGTATGGCCGTATACGGTCGTATATTACAATATATGATCGTATTTAAACTGATAGACAAAATGATCAAGAAAAAAGGGGTATAAAATGTTGTCTACCCTGAAATCCCCCCATTTCTTCCCGATCGGCCGCCTCCCTCCCACACTCTGTTGACTTGCGTGAAAAGCTCTCCATTTCCGGCACCAAAAGCTTGCATTTCTAGCGACATTTCATCCCTCCCAAACCCTGTCCTCATCGGCACCAAAAGCTTTCATTTCCGACATCGAAATCGTCCATTTTTGGCGACATCTAATTCCTTCCAACCTCTATCGTCACCAGCTTCAAAGTCATCCATTTCTAGTGACGCAGAAACGTTCGGTGAAGGAAGAGAGAACCTTGGGCGGAGTTACAGTGAAGCAATGGAGAGGGTGAAGGAAGAGAGAGGGTAAGAGTGACTGTGACGGCTAACCTAACATGTGAAAATATATAGATATAAATTATAAAGAAAATACCCCTAAGTTATTATAAAATACCCAATTGAACCCAAAATAAGTATAAATAAAACTCTAATTTATGATAAAATATCCAATTAGATCTGAAAAATTATAAATAACTCTTGAATTATGTAAAATACCCAATTAAACCCATTGATTTGAAAAATAAATAAAAAAAAACCTTACAATTATATATACATATATAAAAAGACCATTTGCTATATATATGCTCCGTATCATGTGTACTAGCCATATTGTATCGTACTACGATGGGGTACCCGTACAATACCGTATCACGTATTTGCGAACCTTGGATGAACTAATTTAGTATAATTATCTTTGAGTTATATATTCCATATTGTTGAATGAGAATGCTTTTACTGCACTTCTGGTATAAAAATTTAGTGTAAATTAGTTAGCCAGTGAGCGCTCAATACTCATCATTGTTAGAGTTGTGAAGAAAGGGCACCCAAAGTGAGAGAATAATAACCATTGACTCAAAGCTTTAATCCAAGTCATAATAGGAAGTCCAACTGAATTGCTTTTTGTCACTTGTTTCGGATAAACTTCACTCATGCATAACATAAGTGCACTTGAGTCCCAGCCATTTAGGTTGCAGTAGTTCACTAATAAAAATATTGTTATCATGGAGGCATAATTGTTTAAATCTGCATTTTCCACATAACTCTGTTAAGCAAATCTGGGAAACTTTGTATGTTTCGTGTGCAGCATCTGGTGAGCCACCATTGCTTCTGGCAGTTTCAGTGCACTGTGCTACAAGAGCAGCAATAAAAGAAGCCCGGAAACAACTTGCTTCATGGAGTGGCCTAGATTGGTCTGAATCACATTTTCATTTGGAGGTTCCTGCCACAATGCCAGTGGTGAAGGAGCTCTGTGGGCTGGACAGTGTGGAGAAATACTTGCAATGGAGAATGAACTGTTAAAGGTGTTTGGTTAGTTGCTAAAAGGATCTCAGACATTGTTTTCAGATTAATAATGTTTCTCTTCTTTCACATAAGAAATTATTTTTGTATGGTTATATCTATTTAACATAAGCATAAGAATATGCAATTGCATTGAACATATTTATGACCTCTGCTTGTGTTTCCTTAGCAGAATTGAGGTGGAAAGATATGAGGAATTGGGTTTCATATCTTTATTTTGCTTAAAGAGCTAAGGATTTAAGATTATTCCATGGAAGAGTTTTATTTTTTTATTTTTTATTTTTTTTAGTATCATCTATTGGTGATTAATATTTGTAAATTGCAACGTCTCAGTAAACGTACTTTTCCTTCTTAAAAAAAAAAAAAATCATTTATTCAAAATAAAAACAATAAAAGAAAGTACATCTAAACACCAAAGAGAAAAAAAAAAAATCGAATAGATTCGAAAATGTAAAAGCTAAATATTACATGATAATGAGTGGAGGGTGGAGGGGCCAGGGGGGAGATGAAAGGAAAATTAAATTTTAAGTTAATGCAAATCAAGTGTACTAATGATAACATGCTAAATATTACATCATTATCCTTAAATGATTTGGGTACTTTATTGATTGGGTTGGCGTACTTGTCAATTAAAACCCTTGGATCTAAGTATTGTTATTGATGGATAATTTTACCTAATCAGTAAAATAATCAAAAACATATTTAAAATATAAGTTATTAAAAATAAACTTAAACATCTGCTATACAAGGATTAAAAATTAATATACATAAATCAACATTGGTTTTATGAATCAAATAAAATATCGAATAAATTTTATTTTTTGAATATATTTTTTAAAGACTGGAACTGATTTAAGAAACTATCGGAATTAACTAAGATAAAAATATTGTGACACGACCCAAAGAATTACTCTCAAATAGAAGGAATTTATCTATACGGAGGTGAAAAAAATATCCACATAAAGGTGGGATAGCTTTTTATTTTGGGCTACCTAGGTGTCAAACCTATGCTACTAAAGGCAAAGTAAAGGCCTGGGCTTTTTATTCCGTCTTTATCCATTTGAAAAACTTTTCTTTTTAGTTAGGGAAAATACTAAAGATTACCTCATGTTTGATATATCTCTTTTTCATTACACTAGTTTTATTTTTATTTAAAATCTTCACTATTATGAATTTTGTAATGAAATTGTTAACAAAAATTAAAATGTTGAATTTACCCTAATCATTTGATATTAAAATAAAGAAATATAAAAATAAATAAACTAAATTATCATTTGATATTAAAATATAAAAATAAAAAATATAATAAAAAAATATAAAAAATCAAAAACTAAAATAAATAATATAAAAATTTAAAATTAAAATAAGTAATATAAAAAAGAAAATGAAAATAAAAAATATAAATCAAAATCAAAATAAATAATATAGAAATATAAAAAAATAAAAAATAAAAATAAATAACATTGAAATACAAAAAATTGTTGGAAAGAAAGAAAAAAAAAGGATTAAAAGAGATTAATTTTATAAAGAAAAAATCATTACAAAAAAATAAATAAATAAATAAAACAAAATCTGCATTTCAACTATCATCTCCAAATTTAACCATCAGCTTCAAAAATCTAATCACTACAATAATCAATCAAACATAGTCAAAAACACAAACACATAAGACACAAACCAAAATTTTATATCTTCAACCATTATCTTCAATTGAACCATTATCTTTAGAAAATACAATCGTCATAACACCCAATCAAACACATCAGACACATTCAAATACAAACCTCCCTTCAATCTACCACCCACAACACCCAATCAAATACATCTAATCCACTGTGGATTGGAAACCATGGTAGTCTCCACCATTGGAGGCCACAGTGGTCTCTACTGTGGAGGCCACAATACTCCTCATTGGAGACCACTGTAGTCTCCAATGATGGAGACTCAATTTGGGTCTCTATCGTAAAGATCTAGAACCAATGGTCACTATCGTTCAATGACCATCATCTAATGGAGACCATCTCTACCGTAAATGGTGTCCAACATTTGGAATGAAGAAGATAAGAGAAGAAGAGAAAGAAGAAAGTGAAGAAGAGAAAAAGCGATGAGGTGAGAGAGAGAGCAGAGAAGAAGAAGATGATGATAAGAGAGAGCGATGAAGATGAACATGGGAGAGAAAAAAAATTATTATTTTTTTAATTTAATTTTGGGATAATTCTAAAAAATCTATTATAGTTTGTAAAAATATCTGTTTTACTACATTAGTTTTATTTTTATCTAAAATTCTCCCTAACATTAATAAATTAATTGAAAATCTATATAAAAGGTAAAAAGATAATTTTAACCCTAAGATTTTTATTTAATAAATAAAAAATTTATAAAAAATAATCTCAAAAAACTTATTGTGGTTTGCAAAAATATCTATTTTACCACACTAATTTTTATTTTTGTCCAAAATGGCCTCTAACATTAATAAATTAATAAAAAATCATATAAAGGACAAGAGCACAATTTTAACCATGATATTTTTATTAATAAATAAAATAATTATAAATGATATTTAAAAAAAAAAAATTGAAAACTCAATCTAAAGGTGGAAATCCAATTTCCAAATTGAATGTCTACTGCTGAAACTCAAATAATAAACAAAATAATATCAACCAAGAAAAAAAAATCATCAACATACCTAAAAAAAATCAACAATTAGTAGCCAACAATCATACATCCAACATCATCAATTACTAGAATGCATAATTTAGATTTGAATCGAACCTAGATCCAATGAAATATGGATTCCACGAACCCAGACATTTAGTTCGACCCGAATCTAATTTGGGATTCAATGAAAAATTGGAGATTTATTTAGAATAGAATTATTATGGTTATTGATGATTAAATGAAAGTAATAACTTTTTATTAAGATATTTTGAGCTTAGATGATTCCTAAATTTCAATTATGAAATTTTATGAGGGGAGATGTAGTATAAGGGTCCAATCTAATTGGACCTAAGAGATTAATTAAAATTTAATTTATTATTAATTTGGTTTTATTCAAGTTTTAGAAGTACAAGAGTTTATGGATAAATATCGATTGAAGGATTTTTTTGAAAGAAAATAAGAAAGTGGGGTTAAAAGAAAAAAAGTCTTAGAGATACAAATGAAAATTTTTAGGTATTATTAAAAGTCAAAAGTGATGGGCGTTGATTTTTTTTAACAATAATAAAAAATATATTATTTTATCAATTAGTGGTGGGATCCATTTATAGAAAAAAATGAAAAATAATAAGAAAAGATCGAATGTCGAGAAAGAAACAAAAGAAATTAAAAATATATATATATATTGAGGCGTGAAATGAAGGAAGAGATAAGAACGTATGATGTGTGTGTGTATATATATATATATACATAGTGTCTTAGAAAGAAAGGGAGGGAGCGCAAAGGAAGCCTAAACGATCAGAGAAAGAAAAAGAAAAAAAATATTTATATATTGGATTCGATTTATTTAGATGAGATGAATTCAGGATTGTGAAAAAATCAAAGGAGAACGCGTTTTAAATCTAAAAATAGATAAAGGAGTCAGGTGAGTGGATAATTTTATTTTAATTAAATTGATTGAATTATATTAAATTATATTTCGGATTTTATTATTTATTTAAAAAAATTATTATTCAAAATATTATAAATATTTATTATTCAGAATAATTATAAGTGTGAATTGTTATAGTATAGAATATACGATCTTATGTATATAGAAAAATTGGAGATTTATTTAGAATATAATTATTATGGTTATTGATGATTAAATGAAAGCAATAACTTTTTATTAAGATATTTTGAGCTTGGATGATTTCTAAATTTCAATTATGAAATTTTATGAGGGGCGATGTAATATAAGGGTCCAATCTAACTGGACCTAAGAGATTAATTGAAACTTAATTTATTATTAATTTGGTTTTATTCAAGTTTTAGAAGCATAAGAGTTTATGGATAAATATCCGACTGAAGGATTTTTTTGAAAGAAAATAAGAAAGTGGGGTTAAAAGAAAAAAAGTCTTAGAGATACAAATGAAAATTTTTAGGCATTATTAAAAGTCAAAAATGATGGGCGTTGATTTTTTTTAATAATAATAATAAATTGTTAGTGGCGGGATCCATGAAAAAATATATTATTTTATCAATTAGTGGTGGGACCATTTATAGAAAAAAAAGAAAAGAAAGATAATAAGAAAAGATGGAATGCCGAGAAAGAAACAAAAGAAATTAAAAAATATATATTGAGGCGTAAAATGAAGGAAGAGATAAGAACGTATGATGTGTGTGTGTGTGTGTATATATATACATAATGTCTTAGAAAGAAAGGGAGGGAGCGCAGAGGAAGCCTAATAGATCAAAGAAAGAAAAAGAAAAAAAATATATATATATTGGATTCGATTTATTTGGATGAGATGAATTCAGGATTGTGAAAAAATCAAAGGAGAACGCGTTTTAAATCTAAAAATAGATAAATGAGTCAGGTGAGTGGATAATTTTATTTTAATTAAATTGACTGAATTATATTAAATTATATTTCAGATTTTATTATTTATTTAAAAAAATTATTATTCAGAATATTATAAATATTTATTATTCCGAATAATTGTAAGTGTGAATTGTTATAGTGTAGAATATACAATCTTATGTATGTAGAAAAATTAAAGATTTATTTAGAATAGAATTATTATAGTTATTGATGATTAAATGAAAGTAATAATTTTTTATTAAAATATTTTGAGATTGGATGATTCCTAAATTTCAATTACGAAATTTTATGAAGGGAGATGAATTATAAGGGTCCAATCTAACTGGACCTAAGAGATTAATTGAAATTCAATTTATTATTATTAATTTGGTCTTATTTAAATTTTAGAAGTACAAGAGTTTGTGGATAAATATATGACTAAAGGATTTTTTTGAAAGAAAATAAGAAAGTGAGGTTAAAAGAAAAAAGGGCTTAGAGATACAAATGAAAATTTTTAGGCATTATTAAAAGTCAAAAATGATGGGCGTTGATTTTTTTTAATAATAATAATAAATTGTTATGGTGGGACCCATAAAAAATATATTATTTTGTCAATTAGTGGTGGGATCTATTTATAGAAAAAAAATAATAATAATAAGAAAAGATCGAATGCGGAGAAAGAAACAAAAGAAATTAAAAAAAAAATATTGAGGCGTGAAATGAAGGAAGAGATAAGAACGTATGATGTGTGTGTGTGTATATATATATATATATATACATACATACATACATAGTGTCTTAGAAAGAAAGGGAGAGAGCGCAAAGGAAGCCTACTTGTCCAGAGAAAGAAAAAGAAAAAATATATATTTTTTGGGTTCAATTTATTCGGATGAGGTGGATTCAGGATTGTGAGAAAATCAAAGGAGAACGCATTTTAGATCTAAAAATAGGTAAAGAAGTCAGGTGAGTGGATAATTTTATTTTAATTAAATTGACTGAATTATATTAAATTATATTTCGGATTTTATTATTTATTTTAAGTAAATAAATTGTTATGTTAGTTGACTTTATAAGTTATAAATTATGTTTTTCGATTGAAATAGAAGTTTATATATGTTTAAGATTTTATTTATGTAAATGTAACTAGAAAAGAATTATTTAATTAGTTTATTAACTTATTGATAATGTATTATGATTTATTATTTGATTATAGAACATGTATTTTGATAATTATGTTTATATTTAGAAATCAAGTTATACAATTTTGTATATAAAATGATTTAAAATTTGAAAATGAATAAAATAAAATTTTTAGTATGTTTACGTATATTTCAATTTTTAGTATATATTAAAAATAAATTAATTATTTAGTAAATTGTGTGATATCGTTATTCTTAATTGATCTAATTTCACGTTTATGTGAGAATTATAGTATGAATGATTTTGTGACAATGGTGTAATGAAAGATTGAAAAGTTTGAGAAATAAACATGCTTGACCAAAAATAGAGATTAGGTGTCTTGTGAAATTATTCTGATAAATTATAATAAAAGTTTGTTGAACTACGGGGGCTTTGATCTAAATGATAGAATGTGTATATAGGCGTTTGAGATGATATATCAAACTCAAACCCAATTAAAATAAAATAATAATAATAATAATAATAATTTAGTTTCCTAGACTGTGTGCACACTAGAAAATAACCTAGGTGTAATTTTGTCATTTTAATCTTATTTATGTGTTAAATCAAGGGCTTTTGAATGTTTTATGTGATGAAGTAATGCGTGAAAATGAAAGATTTTAAAACTTCTTCCTAGACCAAATGTTTATTAGTTTTGAAATTCAAGGATGTTGGTGTTATTACACTTTGATGTCAAAACTAGGAATAAAATAGTAATTTGAAACGATAAGGGTTTACGTTTTGAAAAAGAGTTCGAAAAGCTCTTATAAAAATGTAATTAAAAATTTACGTGATTGAAAATTTATGTTTGATTATGAAATACATGGTAATTTTCAACTAAATTGTAATGAAAGGTGTTTAAATATGATTTTAATGGATTTTGAATGAAAACGGAAAAGAAACAAAAAGAATCGAGCAAGTTCAGTGCCTTGACTAAACGTATATTTCATTATACTTTGATGTCAAAACTAGGTATAAAATAGTAATTTGAAATTATAAGGGTTTACGTTTTGAAAAAGAGTTTGAAAAGTTGTTACAAAAATGTAATTAAAAATTTGTGAGATTGAAAATTTATGCTTGATTATGAAATACGTGGTAATTTTCAGCTAAATTGTAATGAAATGTGCTTAAATATGATTTTAATGGATTTCAAATAAAAACAAAAAGAAACGAAAAGAAAGACATGAACGTGTCGGAAAAGATTTGATGAGATTATTGAAATGACAAATACAATTTTATGAAGTTTATGTTGACAGTTTGAATAAGTGTGAAATATTTGTGACTGAAATGGTGATTATTGCTTTCCGAACGAAACTATTATGTAGAAAGAAAATTTGTCAACAATATGAAATTTTTAACAAATAATAAAAATTGAAAAGAGTCCGAGTAAACCCGAACATTGGTATATGAGGATTGGTAATTGGCACATGATACGAAATACAGTATTCAACGGATGAATTATGAAATGCACCAGGTGTCCGGTCCTGAAGTCGAAACCGATTGTGATATATGATCATAATATGCAACCCGACGGGTAGCCACCGAGTGGTCAATGATGAGGATGCCGTTGATTCTGACGGGTAGCCACCGAGTGGTCGATGCTAGGAGATCTGATTGTGATATGTGACCTAGGGGGTAAACACCAAGTGATCAATGCCGGGGACGCCGTTGATTCTGTCGAGTAGCCACCGAATGGCCAATGCTAGGAGATCTAATTGTGATATGTGACCCGACGGGTAGTCACCGAGTGGCCGATGCTGAGGACGTCGTTTATTCTGACTGGTAGTCACCGAGTGGCTGATGTTAGAAGATCCATCTGTTAATCCATGGTACCATGTCAGAATTTACGAAAGGCCCTGAAAAATATAAAGGAAACTAAGTTAATATGGTTAAAAGTGACAATGATTACATTTTATGTATGGATTCACTTGAAATTTGTGATATTTGAAATTTGTTTGTAAAAGTTAGAACATTTGTGCAATATTGATATATAACTTGCATTTTGAAAATTGTTAAAATATGATAAAAATTGTTAAAATATAAATGAAAAGGAATGAGTTTACATATTTTGTATGTACAATTGCTAGTAAAATGATTATGTAGTGAATTTTTGATATAAAGTTTAAAATGATAGTTAAAAGTAACTTTTAAATAAAATATATTCCCACGAAGTAGAAAAACTTAGTACATTAGATTTATCACATGTAGGTTGAGATTTGGGCATTATAGATAATGATCAAAGAGAATATATCTGCAGCGATTATCGCGAGTTATATTCCTCTACACTTGGGTAATTCTTCTTGAGGACACTATACATTATTGTTTAGGTGTGTTGATACGCATGTATATATATATATATACATATACAAATATGTATTCATGAGATTTTGTAATTGATAATGTATATGAATACTTTAAAAAAGATTTTGATATTATAAAGTGATTCTATAAATGAATTTATTATTTTTCTTTTAGATAACAATTACTTTTATTAATATGATTTTTATTAAATATTGTGTTTATAAATGTTTGTGTGGTGAAGTGAAAGTGAAAACAGACAGGAGGTCCGAAATGGTAGTTGAGAATGAGTTGATATAGAAGTGTATATTTTTGCAGGTTTTAAAAATTTTTGAGTTTTCAGAAAAACAGAGAAAACTCTACTTGATTTTCAAAAAATTTAAATGAATGTTTTAATGAAATTTATAAGAATTGAAATTTGAATAAAAAGAATAAATGTTTTAATAAATAATTTTTTATAAACGGTTTAAACGAATATTAGTGAGATAGGTGATATCCTCCGTCTAGATTATCCGTTCCGACGGGAGTCGGGTGGAAGGTGTTACATTCTGAACCTAGATGTCCATCTGACTCGGATTTTATCGTATTTCTCATTTTACCCATAGAGTTAAATTGTCATCCAAATCAACTTAATCAAATCTGTAACCGTCAGAGGTATTGTCGTCCTTTCACATGTCTTTAAAGAGTATTTTGAGTATTTCTATTAATATCAGAGGAGATTTTGAACAAAAATAAAAATCATAAGTAGTAAAAAGAATATTTTTATAAACTACAATGAATGTTTTTAGAATTATCCCTTTAATTAATGTTATTTTTAATTAATTTTTTATTGTATTTTCCATTTTATCCATAGAGTCAAACGGTTAACTAAGTCAACTAAACGGAATTCGTGACCGTCAGAGGTATTGTCGTCATTTCACATGCCTGTAGGGGGTATTTTGAGTATTTTAATTAACGTTAGAAAGATTTTGGATCAAAATTAAATCATATATAGTAAAATAAATATTTTTACAAACTACTGTGAGTTTTTTTAGGATTATTTCTTTAATTTTTAATTTTTTATATTTTAATTAATTTTCATTGCATTTCTGTTTGTGTTCCTTATGTCGAATGACCAATTATATCAACCTAATAAAATCTGTAATCATCTAGAGTATGGTTGTCTTTTCACACATCTCAAAGAGGTATTTTGAATATTTATATGAGGAAATTACTGAACAGCTTCTATACATTTGTTTTATTACAATCGGAAATCACTTTTTCTTTTTGTAATAATGACCTCTCCTATGCTAACGGTTTGATTATGTTGATCGTTTGAGATAACTAAAAAATGACAAAATAGAGCAAAATGACGAGAATATTCCTAACTAATTAATTTTATAATTTTTATAATTAAAATTTAAAATAATAAAATGAGATCTGCACCGTCCATCATGTTGATGGACGGTGGTGATTAATTTTCAAATACCAAAAATTAAAAAAAAAATCTTAAATATTTGAAAAAATAAAAAAATTAAAGAAAAAATTATCACCGTCTATCTCAAGAGATTGGATCCCCATTTATAAAACCCACTGACCATCCCTTTCTTCTCTCTCCTCCCTTTTTCTCTCTCTCTCTCTCTTTTCCATCTTCTCATTCTTTTCTTTTTCTTCATCTTCTTCACTAGTCGATGTCCTTCTCTCTCCCTCTCTTCTCTTTCTTCTCTTCTTTTTCTTAATTTTCATTTTCTCATTCTCTTACCCGAATACCCATATCGACGATTGGGTATCGGGCGTCCGAGTTCCCAGATGGATACCTCGATGCCCCAGATCATTGTCTAGGTTTCCATTTGGAAACCTAGACGACGGTCTAAGTTTCTATATGAAAACCTAGAAGACGATTTGGGTTTCCGTCTCATCTAGGTTTCCAGACGAAAACTCAGACGACGATTGATTTTTACTTCAAGATGTTATTGATTAACAAGATTTTGTGGGTTGATGATTTTACAGATGATGTTGATGATTGTATTTATTGTAGATGGTGTTGATGATGATGCTCTTTGGTCTATTTGATGATGATGGTAGTGGTTTTTATTTATGTTGATGATTGATGGTGTTGAATGTTATTGATGAACCATACCTTTGTTGATGAACGTAAAAACCCATACATTGAATGAAATATTGATTAACTAAACCATCATCATTTTTTTATTTTTTTTGAAATATTATTTTTTCCAAATTGATCTATACCGTCCATCTTTCAGATGGATGGTTTAGATCCATTTAAAAAAATTTTAAATTATTTTTTATACTTAAAATTTAAGTTTTTTAAAATTTTAAAATTATTTATTTTTAAATATTTTTAAGTGTTAAAATTTTAAATTATTTGTTAATTAATATAATTTTTAAAAGAAAAATAAAAATTAGATGAATGGATCAAAATGTCCTTACTATAGTTAACTTTTACGGTTAACTATAATCAAACCATTAATATATGGGAGATCATTGTTATAAAAAATAAAAGTGGTTTTTGATTGTAATAAGGTAAATATCTGGAGATTGTATAGTAATTTTCTCTTATATATATTAATGTCAGACGATATTTTAGATAAAAATAAAACTATAGGCTGCAAAAATGAGATATTGTCAAATGTCAGGGCTGTTTGGGATTTTCCCCTTTATTTACGACTGCGTCTACGTCTCTCGTATTCCCTCGTCTCCAATATTCATCATTTTAATCCATACTTTTGGTCAACCGGCCCAGTGATCGACTGTGCTGCTTCCTGCAGTCTCGCTTACTAATATTTTTATGGCAACCCACTCACCCAATCCCTCACTACCGCATGTAAATCCAAAACAACTGAAAAAAACAAAGAAAGAGAAATGCAAGCTGCCGACCTGTGTGTATGATCTAAAAGAGTTGCAAGTGAAGTGAGTTAGGGTGTTGTAATAGGCGGCATGTCGCTGAGTAGAAACAATCTAGTATTTGCTGTTAATGGAGAAAGGTTTGAGGTGTCTACTCTTGACGCTCGTACTACTTTGCTCGACTTCTTGCGTTCCCACACTCGGTTTAAGAGTGTCAAGCTCAGTTGCGGAGAAGGTCTCTCTCACTGCGCTTTCTCTCTCTCTTTTTACAACATAATTCATTCTTATTTCATCCTTATTTGAACTGCTTGCAGGTGGTTGTGGTGCATGTGTTGTCCTGCTTTCCAAATATGATGCTGTGCTTGACCGAGTTGAGGATTTCACAGTAAGTTCATGCCTGACATTACTGTGCAGTGTAAATGGATGTTCAATCACCACAAGTGAAGGTCTTGGAAGTACCAAAGCTGGTTTTCATCCAATTCACAAAAGGTTTGCTGGCTTCCATGCTTCTCAATGTGGGTTTTGTACCCCTGGCATGTGTGTATCTCTTTTTTCCGCTCTTGTTAATGCTGATAAAAGTACTCATCGGCCCGAGCCCCCCAAAGGGTTTTCGAAGCTCACTATTTCAGAAGCTGAGAAGGCTATTGCTGGCAATCTTTGTCGTTGTACCGGCTATCGTCCCATTGCTGATGCCTGTAAAAGTTTTGCAGCTGATGTTGATATGGAGGATCTCGGGTTTAACTCTTTTTGGAAAAAAGGAGATAGCAAACAAGTTATGATTAATAACTTACCACCTTATAATCCTCATGCTGATATTTGTACATTCCCAGAGTTTCTAAAGAAGGAAAACCACTCTGCTATGCCATTGGAATTGGATTCAAATAGACACTCTTGGCATACACCTTTTAGTCTTCAGCAACTTCAAGGCTTATTGGACTGCAATGAGTCAATAAAATTGGTTGTAGGTAACACAGCTACGGGCTATTATAAGGAAATAGAGAATCATGATAGATACATTGATTTAAGGCATATTCCTGAGCTTTCAATGATTAGGAGGGATCAGACAGGAATTGAAATTGGGGCAGCTGTAACCATCTCTAAGGCGATTGAAGCTTTGAATGAAGACAACAACTCTGGATGTATGGTGGTCTTCAAAAAGATTGCTCAACACATGGAAAAGATAGCCAGTGGATTCATACGTGATTCTGCTAGTATAGGTGGGAATTTGATGATGGCACAGAGGAATCACTTTCCCTCAGATATTTCCACAATACTTGTTGCAGTGGGTGCCATGGTTCGTATAATGACCGGTCATAAGTACGAAAATCTTATGCTCGATGACTTTTTGGAAAGGCCTCCATTGGATTCTACAAGTGTACTCTTAAGTATTAAGATCCCAAGTCTTAATTCTGAAACCAAAACTGCGTTATTCTTTGAAACCTATCGAGCTGCACCACGCCCCCTTGGAAATGCATTGCCCCATTTAAATGCTGCTTTCTTGGCTCAAGTTTCTCCTTGTACTACTTCTGATGGAATTAGGATAAATAACTGCCAATTGGCTTTCGGAGCATATGGGACTAAACATGCAATCAGAGCAAGGAAGATTGAGGAATATTTAATTGGGAAAGTGCTAAGTTTTTCTCTTCTCTATGAAGCTACAAAATTAGTTCGAGCCACTGTGGTACCTGAAGATGGTACTTCAACTCCTGCTTATCGATCAAGCTTGGCTGTTGGTTATCTTTTTGAGTTCTTCAGTTCCCTAACCAGAAAGAGAGCTGAAATTTCAAGTGATTGCTTGAATGGATGTAACAACATTTTCTTGTTCAAGGATTTGAAAATAGAACAGAACTATGACCAATGTGATCAAACTAGATTGCCAACATTGATATCATCTGCAAAACAGGTGGTCGAGTTAAGTAGAGAATATCATCCAGTTGGCGAACCGGTTACAAAAGCTGGGGCTGCTATGCAAGCTTCTGGTTTGTTACTCCTTGCTTGGTTATACGTCACTTCAAAAAAATAAGCTATTGCGTTATCAAACCCTTTATAATTATTTTGTCAGCAGAAGTCTACTTTTGTACTGTTGAAAATGCTTACTTTCTATGTGACCGTTGCGTTGAAAGGCATAAAGAGCTAAGTGAATTGGAATTGTTAGTCATCCGTTAGCATATGATAAAAGATCAAGTTGTCTTTAAGCTTTGTGGTAATAATATTTTATCATTCTGTTTCTGCAATTCTGTTGCAAGCAAACAATTGAAATTCATAAAATAAATTTGCACAAAAACCTTATATTCCTAAAAAAAATTTATAGTTTGATCCAAGTTGAGAATTCATAATGGTCTCTAGTCACTATCCAGCGTATAATAACTTCGATCAAACAAACTGTTGTTGTGTTTTTTAACATGTCATGCTGAAATTTAGTGATCATTGATTTTTCGTTGATTTTTGTTGTTGAAAAGCCAGCATAAGTATGGTAGCATATTAATGGAAACATTTACTTTTAGTTAAAGTTTCTCTATTTTATTATACAAGACTCTTTCCTGTTAACTTCAGTCATGTATACTTATTGGTTCACTGCTGCAAGTCTCTACAATCAATGCACAGCTCTTGCTGATCTAGCAGTTTTTGTAGGCGAGGCGGTTTATGTTGATGACATTCCTTCTCCAGTAAATTGCTTTTATGGAGCATTTATCTATAGCACAAAGCCTTTGGCATGGATAAAGGGGGTTGAATTCAAATCTAAATTACTGCCAAGCGGAGTCACTGCAGTTTTATCTTATAAAGACATTCCAGAGTGTGGGGAGAATATCGGCAGTAAGACTGCGTATGGTATTGAACCCTTATTTGCGGATGAGCTAACTCGTTGTGCTGGTCAGCCTGTTGCATTTGTGGTAATTCTGTTACTTATTCAGTCTACTTCATGACATGTTAAACTCAATGATTTGGTAGATTGCATGAGTCTCCTGAATGGAGTTTTCATGTTTAATTTATAAACAAAAAGAGTTTTTTCAGGTTGCAGATACTCAGAAAAATGCAGATAAGGCAGCAAATATTGCGGTGGTTAATTATGACATGTCAAATCTAGAGCTTCCCATACTAACAGTAGAAGATGCTATTGAGAAGTCCAGCCTTTTTGAGGTTCCTCCTTTCTTATACCCCAATCAGATTGGTGATATATCGAAAGGAATGGATGAAGCTGATCACAAGATTCTCTCAGCTGAGGTGATTTTCACGTACTTACTGCTCTTTCACCAAGCACTATTAAAATACTATAAATCCAAATTCATTCCTCACAATATTGTTATGGGCACATAGAATGTTTGTAAATTCATCTGCTAATAACTTTTGTAATGCAAGCTCACTGTCAGATTTTTACTAAATTGGTACATCCAGATTAAACTTGGGTCACAGTATTATTTCTACATGGAGACACAAACGGCTCTTGCTTTGCCAGATGAAGACAACTGCTTGGTGGTTTACAGTTCAATTCAATGCCCTGAGTATGCACACGCTGTAATTGCTAGATGTCTGGGTATTCCTGAGCATAATGTTCGTGTAATCACAAGAAGGGTTGGAGGAGGCTTTGGTGGAAAGGCATCGAAAGCTTTGCCTGTAAGTGTCTTGCTGTGAAGTTTGATATTTTAATATTTCAGGTCAAATAACATCTTTGGTAAGGGAGGTCTCACTGTGCCAACTTCTAGTCGCAATATAAATATTTTGTGAGCATCATATATTTTTCTTCAATAATTCTAACACTAGGAGTGCAAGCTTTCAGCTGGATTTTAATGTGGAGTAGTCAAATTTTGCGAGAGTGAAAGTACCGGACTAATGCTTCTCTATAAGCACTAGATATCATAAAGAGGATAAATAAATGTATTTTCTCTTGTTTCTTTAATTAATTGAAGATACCAAAAAGTTTTGTTTCGAGGGATATGTGTGGTGAGGGACAAGTGTAAAAGTACTAAGTGTGGAAAACATGGTAAATTTTTAATTATGAAAACCTTGAAAAAACATTATAGTAACACGTGTCTTTATACTGTAGTCCCAGTCATTTAAATCTCCTATCATTAAGGTCTTATCAACTAAACACTATCACCAAACTTTAATCAACTAACTAATAATTCAAACTCAGAACAAATGAATAGATATTCTATCTAACACTCCCCCTCAAACTAGTGAATAGAGTGTCTCCATTCCTAGCTTGGATGTAATGGGCTTAAAAGTAACTCCGTCCAGCCCCTTGCTTAATACATCTGCAAATTGCCCTTTGGATGAAACATATGGAGTACACAACAACACATTATCAAGCTTTTCTTTGATAAAGTGTCGGTCAACTTCAATGTGTTTCGTCCGATCATGCTAAACCGGATTATGGCAATGCTTATTGCTGACTTCTTGTTATAATATAGCTTCGTTGGTCCCTCCCATCTCACTTTCAAATCTTCTAAAATTATTTTTAGCCATAACAATTCACAAACACCTTGTGCCATGGCTCTAAATTTCGCCTCTGCACTTGATCTGGTCACTACATTCTGTTCTTAACTCCTTCAAGTAACCAGGTTCCCTTTAATAAACATACAGTATCCTGTTGTTGATCTCCTATCTACAACTGATCCTACATAATCTGCATCTGTAGTCTTCTAATGTCATCCTAGTATTTCTCTAAAACAAAATACCTTTTCCTGGACTCCCTTGTAGATACTGTAGAATTCTAGAGATTGCTTGCAAGTGGACTCTTTTTGGACAGTGCATGAACTAACCTGCCACTGATGTAGAACACCCTAAGCTCCACACCTATGCTAGAAGAAGGAAGAGACATAATTGATTGATTGATTATGGATTCTTGGGATTTTGATTGAGTCAACTAAAGGGATTTTAGGGATTGATTAGTGATTTAAGGGATTTTGATTGAGTCAACTAAAGAGATTTTAGGAATTGTGATTGATTAGTGATTTAAGGGATTTTGATTGAGTCAACTTAAGGGATTCTAGGGATTATGATTGATTGATTGATTGAGTGGGATTTTAGGGATTTTGTTGGAACTTTTCTTATTTGTTTAGTTTTTGAATTTTTTCCTTTTGTATTTGGCCACTATAAATAGTGGCCTAATTTTCATTGTTAAGCAGACTTGATGAAATAAAATTGTTCACAAATTCCCTCCATCTTTTCTAGCTCTCTTTCCTTGCTATTCTTATTTGTTTAGTTAATTTCTAGTATAAGTTTTCCATCATTTTGGTATCAGAGCCTGGTTACTTCCATCATTGCTGATTCCATACTTCCATACTGCCATTATAGTTTCAAATACTGCCACAACACTTCCAATAAACACACCAACCAAACAGCCCACAACTCCTTGCCAAATAAACCCCATCACCCTACTAAACACACCCCAAACACCTCTCCCAATAAACACCACCAGCTGCTGTTTTCTAGTCTAGTCACATAGCGCCACCTCTTTTGCCACGACATCCACCAGAGTTCTCACAGCCGATCGAAGCAACAAACGATTTTGAGGGGTATTTTACTATATCTCGAAATTCTGGGTTATGTGGCAAATATCAAACAGTTGGAGGATCTTTCTCAATTTTTCCATCATCAAAGAAAAATTTTAATCGGATCCAGGTTAGTCAACAACTCTGCTATAGTCACTGTGCTTTGTTAATTTTGGTTGGTTATTTATGTAGTTTGCATTAGATCTTTGCCTCTAAAAAAAGAAGAAAAAAAAAAAAAAAAAAAACCTTTACATAAACTTTTCGTTAATTTAGTGGTTTATGTGCATCGCTTTTAGTTTTAATTTTTATTCGATAGAGGATTTTAGTTTTTTTCTTTTCTAATTAAAAAAAAAAATGTCAGATACATCAGAAGCCTCAAACACAAACCTTAACAACCGAGTTATTAACCTTGAGACTAAAGTTGACCACATCATGTTTGAAATGTCCGAGCTTAAGTCCCAAGTAACGCTTATTACCTCTAAACTCTTAGGAAAACAACCTATGGAACCTCTTGAAAACTCCACAATGGCCCAAGTATCTGGTTCGTCCGTAGCTCGTAAGGAAAACTACCCAGCTAGAAATAATTCTCTTGGTATATTACCAACCCCTAGGGATGAATTACTGCCTCAAACTCATACTCTAGGAAGAGAACATATTAAGGTAGTAGGAAATAAGACATTTGAGAGAGACACTGAACAATCCATTAGAGGAGACAATTTTGAGGGTCGTCGGTTTAGGAGTGACACTTTCGAAGACCATAGGGCCACTCAACCTTTTAGGCGTCAGTATAGGAATGCAGAGTTAGATGAGGAACCTTTCGAAGATCCTAGACGGCCGCGTTACCCATACTATGAGTCCAATGACCCTACTAGGCGTGTCAAGCTTGAAGCTCCCGTTTTTGAAGGAGGGGTAGATCCTAATGTATTCCTAGATTGGTTATCAGCCTTAGAAGACTATTTTGAGTGGTATGACATTAGAGATCCCTACAAAGTCCGTTTCGCTAAGGTTAGGTTGACCGATAGAGCAAAATTGTATTGGAACTCAATCCAACACCAATTTGATCAACTAGATTTGGACCCTATAACCTTGTGGGCAGAAATGAAACTCAAGTTAAAAGAAAAATACTTACCTTCTTTCCATAAGGGTGAATTAGTGGACCAATTACTAAACCTTAAGCAAGCATCTTCTAGTGTTACCGAATACCTTAACCGATTTGATGAACTCAAGTTAAGGTGTGAGCTTCGTGAGGAACCTAGATTGGTGGTAGCTAGGTTTGTGAATGGGTTGAGAGTAGACATTAAACATGAGGTGGAGCGACTACCCCCTAGAACTTTGGAAGAAGCTTACCATAGAGCCCTAGAAGCTGAGAAATACCTTCGTTGGACTAACCCTAGACGAGTCACTTCTCAAAGCTTTAGTAGTCGACCATCACGAACCACATCTAACTCCCAGCCTTTCACTTCCCAAGCCCCAAATATGCTAAACCCAAATGTTAACTCCACTTCTCAGTTTAGTACAACCAAAGAGTCTTGGCCAACTTCATCTAGTTCGCGTCCTAATAACTCCCAAATAGAATGTTTTCATTGTCATACTAAGGGACACATAGCCTCTCGTTGCCCTCAACGAACTTTGGTTATAGAAGCTGATTCTGTAGATCCCTTGTTAGGTGATGATGAGGGAGAATTTGTTGACCCAATTCCTATGGGGGAGTCCGACGAATTAGATTTAGGAGAGGGATTAGGAGAAAAGGATACCCATCTAGGAGTAGTCAGATGCATGTTATCCACCGTTACTGATCCTGATGCATGGAAAAGAACGAGTATTTTTCATACTTACATCCATTGCAATGATAAGATTTGTAAGTTAGTGATTGATGGGGGTAGTACCATGAATGTCATATCCAAATCTGCTGTAACTAGGTTTCAACTTAAACCAGAACCTCATCCACATCCTTTTAGGGTCGCTTGGGTAGATCGCACGTCCTTACCAGTTTCTGAGAGATGTCTAGTGCCAGTTAAACTAGGATCTTGCCTTGAGAAAATATATTGTGATGTTCTACCCATGGATGTCGCTCATATCCTATTGGGTAGACCTTGGTTGTATGACCATGATGTCAAAAGTTTTGGTAGGAACAATACCCATGTCTTTATCCATGAGGGTAAACCGATTGTCTTACGACCTGCCAAACCTGATGATGTAGGCACTCCTCGCCCTAAGGGGAACTCTCCCCAAAACCTACCTCCTAGTGGAACTACCAGACCAACCCTTCATATTCTAGCTCCTAAGGACTTTGAACGAGACTCACAAGAGATAGGGGTTATGTATGCCTTAGTGGTTAAGGAAAGTCATCCAGAGCCCCTAGATCCTAGTTTAGATTATCCATCGATAGTGAGTAACCTATTAAAAGAGTTTAGAGACATTGCACCAGATGACTTACCAAATGAGTTGCCACCTATGAGAGAAATCCAGCATGCTATAGACTTAGTGCCAACGGCTCAACTCCCGAATCTCCCCCACTATAGAATGAACCCTACCGAACGTGCTGAATTGAAGAGGCAAATCGGAGACCTTTTGGAAAAGGGATTCATACGTCCTAGCCTTAGTCCTTGTGCCGTCCCTGTTTTACTCACCCCTAAGAAAGACGGATCTTGGAGAATGTGTGTTGATAGTCGAGCCATAAACAAAATCACCATCCGATATAGATTTCCCATTCCTAGGCTAGAGGACATGTTAGATGAATTGGCAGGATCGCAATGGTTTTCCAAGATTGATTTAAGGAGTGGGTACCATCAGATTAGGATTAGACTCGGTGATGAGTGGAAAACTGCTTTTAAATCTCTCGATGGACTATATGAGTGGTTAGTGATGCCTTTTGGCATGTCTAATGCCCCTAGTACTTTTATGAGAATGATGAACCATATGTTACAACCTTTCATAGGAAAATTCTTAGTGGTGTACTTTGATGACATCCTCATATACAGCAAAACTAGGGAAGACCACCTTGATCATATTAGGCAGATTTTTCACACCTTAAGAACTGAAAAGATGTTTGTCAACCTTAAAAAGTGTTCATTCATGCAAACTAAAGTTCTTTTCTTAGGTTTCATTGTCTCTTCCCAAGGGATCATAGCTGACCCCGGAAAGGTGCAGTCAATTAGAGATTGGCCCATACCTAGAACTTTGACTGAGGTTAGAAGCTTTCATGGGTTAGCAACCTTTTATAGGAGATTCATTAGGGGATTTAGCACCATCATGGCTCCAATTACAAATTGCATGAGAAAAGGAGAATTTCATTGGACTCCCGCAGCCACTAAAGCCTTAGAAGAAATTAAGAGAAAAATGACTGAGGCACCTGTGTTGAGTCATCCAGATTTTTCTAAGGTTTTTGAGGTTGCCTGTGATGCCTCAGGTGTAGGAATAGGAGGGGTTCTAAGTCAAGAAGGGCACCCTATAGCTTTCTTTAGTGAGAAACTCAATGAAGCCAAACAGAAGTATTCCACTTATGATAAGGAGTTCTATGCTATTGTTAGAGCCCTTCATCATTGGCAGTACTATCTCTTACCAAATGAGTTTGTCCTATACTCTGACCACCAAGCTTTAAAGTACCTTCAATCCCAAAAGAACCTGAATCATAGACATGTCTCATGGGTGGAGTTTCTTCAAATGTTCAATTTTGTCATTAGACATCGCCCAGGTGAGGACAACAAAGTCGCTGACGCCCTTAGTCGAGTTACCACCATACTTCAAACCTTGAGCACCCAAGTCATAGGATTTGATAGGATTAAAGCTGAGTATTCCACATGTCCCGATTTTGGGATCATCTTTCAGGATGTTTCAAATGGGCCTAATCGTGACTATGAAGGCTTCCTTATTCGAGATGGATATCTCTTTAAAGGAGTACACCTATGTATTCCTCGCACTTCTCTTAGGGATTTTATAGTTTGGGAGATGCACGCAGGAGGGTTAGCTGGGCATTTAGGTAGAGATAAAACTATAGCTTTAGTTGAGGATAGGTTTTATTGGCCCTCTTTGAAACGAGATGTCGCCCGAATTGTCTCTCAATGTCGGACGTGCCACCTAGCTAAAGCCAAGAAACGAAATACCGGGTTGTATACCCCTTTACCTGTTCCCCACGCCCCATGGAGAGATTTGAGCATGGATTTTGTTTTGGGTTTACCTAGGACAGCTCAAGGTCTAGACTCTGTACTAGTTGTGGTTGATAGGTTCTCTAAAATGGCCCATTTCATTCCCTGTGCTAGGACTACAGATGCCTCGCATGTTGCGAAGTTGTTTTTCAAAGAAATTGTCCGGTTGCATGGTTTACCAGTCACCATAGTTTCTGATAGGGACGTTAGGTTTGTAAGCTATTTTTGGAAGACATTGTGGAAACTCTTTGGAACTACCTTAAAATTTTCTTCAGCCTTTCACCCTCAGACAGATGGCCAAACAGAGGTTGTTAACCGGAGTTTAGGAGACTTATTGCGTTGTTTGGTAGGTAATAAGCCGGGCACTTGGGATTTATACCTTCCAATGGCAGAATTTGCATATAACAATGCTGTCCATCGAACCACTGGTAAAAGTCCTTTTATGATTGTTTATGGCATTTCACCCCGTCAGCCTATTGACCTGGTTCCTTCATTACCCCTTTCTCGCCCTTCTGAATTTGCCACTGATTTTGCCCAACATATGCATGACCTACATGATGAGATTAAACGAAAAATTACTCTAAGTAATGAAAACTATAAACTAGCTGCTGATGCACATCGTAGACCATTGGAATTTAACGTGGATGATTATGTGATGGTTCGTATTTGTCCAGAACGATTTCCTAAGCAATCAAAAAAGAAATTACAAGCTCGTGCCATGGGCCCTTTTCGTATTCTCAAAAGGCTTGGCTCTAATGCTTACTTAATTGAATTACCCCCAAATTTGACTATTAGTCCAGTGTTTAATATAGTAGATTTGTTTCCTTACCGAGGCACTTTCGAGCCTCCAGTTGTTTCTTCTGATTTTGCTTCAGGTATGACTTCGGCTAGAACTCCGCCTCCTCCATCATCTCCACCAATGGTTGCTGAAGCTGTAGAAGACATTTTAAGTCATGAGTACGTGACCTCACCTAATGGTGGCTTTCGACGATTTCTGATCCGTTGGCACAACCGTCCAGATATAGATGACTCTTGGGTTTCTGAGGAAGACTTGCAACGTTTGGATCCTTCTCGCTTGGATTCTTATTTGCAACACCACTCGTCGGAGTCGAGTCCTTTTCAACCCGAGGGGAATGATGTAGAACACCCTAAGCTCCACACCTATGCTAGAAGAAGGAAGAGACATAATTGATTGATTGATTATGGATTCTTGGGATTTTGATTGAGTCAACTAAAGGGATTTTAGGGATTGATTAGTGATTTAAGGGATTTTGATTGAGTCAACTAAAGAGATTTTAGGAATTGTGATTGATTAGTGATTTAAGGGATTTTGATTGAGTCAACTTAAGGGATTCTAGGGATTATGATTGATTGATTGATTGAGTGGGATTTTAGGGATTTTGTTGGAACTTTTCTTATTTGTTTAGTTTTTGAATTTTTTCCTTTTGTATTTGGCCACTATAAATAGTGGCCTAATTTTCATTGTTAAGCAGACTTGATGAAATAAAATTGTTCACAAATTCCCTCCATCTTTTCTAGCTTTCTTTCCTTGCTATTCTTATTTGTTTAGTTAATTTCTAGTATAAGTTTTCCATCAGCCACACTTACTGCATATGCAATATTTGGATTTTGGTCTAGTGGGTGACAAATAAATAAGTTTTCCAACTAACTTCTGATACATCTTTCTATCCGCTAAGCTGTCATTCTCTGAGTTTCCAGTTCTATAAGTTGGAATTATTGTGGTTTCCACTGGTTTACGCGCCATCTTTCTAGTTTCTTTCAACAAATCTAAGAAACCCAATTAGGGTAATTGAATATTATTTGGCTGATGATACATACAAAAACAGAGCAGCCTTATATAGGCAAATTACAAGAAATTAGATTAGGAAACTATCTCTATAGCTATACAAATATATCTACTAGCAGATTTCTAGGAATGTACTTTACAACAGAATAATTTACGGTTAGCAATAGGATTAGCAGCCCCTAAGATCTCGGTTTGACCCTAAAAATTCGAGATTTCCAACACTCTCCCTCAAGGTGGCTTGAAGATGTCTTCCATGGCCAGCTTGCTCACTAATTTATCAAAATGTTTCTTCAGTAGCCCTTTAGTGAGAATATCACTAATCTATGAACCTTTTAAGGCTCTGATACCATGTGGAAAGCAAGGTAAAATTTTAATTATGAAAACCTTGAAAAAACATGACAGTAACCGAGAGTCTTTATACTGTGGTCTCAGTTATGTAAATCTCCTATAATTAAGGTCTTATCAACTTAATCTAGAATTAAAACGAACGTTATCATCTAACTTTATTCAACTAATTAATAATTCAAAGTTGAACAAACAAACTGATATTCTATCCAGCACTAAGCATGTAAGGTTAGACAATCTATTTCAGTTTAGTCTGTGGGGAAGCCAATGGGATGTTATGAAGCTAAAGTTGGCCTGCCTAAGTTTACTTCTAGGTTAATGATCATTTTTTGAAGTCACACTGACTCTTTTCAAGCAAAATAATTTGATTGTTTGTAGTTACCCTTAGTTATTGTTTTAACTATGCTAATGCAATCTCTTTTCTGAAACAATGTGTGTGTTCAGTGGATATACTCTGATGAAGATGCCAATGTAAAACAAGGATCCACTGTTCAAAGAAGATTAAAAAAACAAAAAGGCTAAAAACAAAAGAAAATTAAGTAACAATTATTACTTCTCTATTACAATTACATGGGTAGTGTATGGTAGTTTATATACATAAACGGACATGATTAATTACCTTACTTTTCGATCTGATAAAATGAATCCCATGTTTTGTTTTTAATATCCCTGGTGCTACTTGTGCTGTGGTGTCTGTAGGTTGCTACAGCATGTGCACTTGCTGCATACAAATTACATCGCCCTGTCAGGATGTATGTCAATCGCAAAACTGATATGATAATGGCAGGAGGAAGGCATCCGATGAAGATAACTTACAGTGTAGGGTTCAAATCCAGTGGTAAGATTACTGCATTACAACTTGACATATTGATTGACGCGGGGCTGTCTATAGATGTAAGTCCAATAATTCCAGGAACCCTGATGACAGCACTTAAAAAGTATGACTGGGGTGCCTTAAATTTTGAAATAAAGTTATGCAAAACAAACCTTCCAAGCAGATCAGCAATGCGAGCCCCAGGGGAGGTACAAGGGTCATTCATTGCTGAAGCTGTAATGGAACATGTAGCATCTACTCTATCCCTGGAGGTTGATACAGTCAAGAACATTAATCTTCACAACTACAAAAGCATTAATAAGTTTTATGAGAATTGTGTCGGTGAAAGCTTGGAGTATACGTTACCTTGTATATGGGATAAGTTGGCTACATCTTCAAGCTTTAATCAAAGAATTGTGACAGTAAAAGAGTTTAATAGGTTTAATATATGGCGGAAAAGGGGTATTTCACGTGTGCCTGTTGTGCAAGATCTGGTAATGAGACCAGTTCCTGGTAAAGTGAGCATTCTGAGTGATGGTTCTGTTGTTGTTGAAGTGGGAGGGATTGAGATGGGCCAGGGACTCTGGACGAAGGTGAAACAGATGGTTGCATTTGCTCTCAGTTCGATCCAATGTGTTGGAGCAGCAGATCTATTGGACAAAATACGGGTTGTACAATCTGATACTCTGAGTGTAATTCAAGGGGGCCTCACTGGTGGTAGCACTACCTCTGAGTCGAGCTGTGAAGCAGCTAGACTCTGTTGCAATACCCTAGTTGAGAGATTGACTCCTCTGAAGGATAGGTTGTTGGAGCAAATGGGTTCTGTAAATTGGGAGACCCTGATTCTACAGGTACGTGATCTTCTAAAGGTAGATCGCATAGGGGGCTGTCTTGTGTATGTGTGCGTGAGCACACTGAGGGCCTTCTATTTTTTTTTTTTTTCCTTTTTCGGTGCATGACCTTCACACCCATAGGCTATGTTTGATGTATAGAATTTGAGGTGAGTTTGTGATTCAAAATATCTCAAACTCTTAAATTTCATGTTTGGAGTAACCCGCTTGGGAATAAATTCCCAATCTCATCTTCATTTCATTTCAATCTCATTCTCATGGGAATGTTGAATCCCAAGCTCCACCGTGGGATTCAATGGGAATGAATTTTTCTCTCTTTCCTCATTAGTTGTTTCTTTTACTAACCCCATTTATTTCTCATCTATTTTGTGAAATTAATTTTATTATATGCAAACAAAAATTTAGAAATAATGTTATTATTTAAATAAGAGTTATTTCAAAATTAATATTTATTTATTTATACTTTAAAATAATATAGTTCTAAAAAAAAAAAACAAATATAACTTTTTAGAAAATGATTTATAGGTTTTATTTTATTGAAAACATATTTAACTTTATGTATAACATAAGGTAGGTTATATATTTAAATTAATTTTATTTCAATCCAATCTCAACCTATATTTTACTATTTAAAATTAATTTTTGTATTTAAACTAATAAAATATTTTTTTCTCTTTTTTCAGATTTTTTTATAAAATTTATTTTCAAATTAATTTTAAATATATAATAAAGTTTTTAAATTAATTTTATTCCAATCCAATTCCAACGTGCACCAAATATAATATAGGATATTTTTAATCCAATCTCAAGTTCTATCGAACATGAGACTGTGATTTTCCATTCCAATCAAATCAAATTTAATCTATTCCATTCCATTTCACTTCATTTCAATCTCACAAGCCAAACGGAGTTATAGTTCTTTTGAATAAAGTATGTATTTGTATTTTCTTATTTGGTAGGTAGGTAAAGATGAATGAAGCTTTTATTTATTTATTTTTTTCAAGTGTTTTGAGAATACAAAACTGCCACAATAGGGATGAAATTATGTCTTATTGGCTGATAGTCAACTACATATGAAGATTATAGATGTAACAGTTTGTGTCTGAAATTCATGTTTTTGTAAGCTGGTGTCAAACATGTATACTTCATGCACTGATTTCCAGCAAGTGAAGCAAGATGTGACCATGAAGATACTCAGTTCTTTATGGGCATTGCAATAAAAGCAGAATCAAGTTTCCTTGCTTGTGTATAAATTAATTTTCACATTGATAGGAGAATTGCATAGTTTTTCTTCATCAACTCATAGCAAATGCTCGAGCAGATTGTTTAGAATAAAGTACTTTATTAATAAACCTTCTTAGATATTCTTGAATTATAATATATAAAGTTTTTTTTCCCCATTATCTGGTTTAAAAAATCTCCCAAATGCAGGCACATCTGCAAGTTGTTAACTTATCAGCCAGTTCTTTATATAATCCAGACTTTACTTCAATGAAGTACCTAACCTATGGTGCTGCAGTAAGTGAGGCAAGTTTCTCTACAACACTGTTTAGTATAATGCTTGTGTTCAAGTTAAAATAATTCTCCTTAAAATACATTTGAGATGGCCAGTGAAGATGATATAATCAATGTAATTTATCCCCTTGCATATTTAATCACACAACTATAGTAATCATCTATTAATAAGTTGTGTTGTCACAGGTGGAGGTAAACCTTCTGACAGGAGAAACAACAATTTTGCGATCAGATATTATTTATGATTGCGGACAGAGCCTTAATCCTGCAGTGGATTTAGGACAGGTCAGCCTAACCACATAATTGTATTCATATGAACAACTTGATTCTGAATTTGAAGGTTTTAAATCTTGCTTTATCGCTATTATTCTTAGAAGTTTAGGATTTTTTTTCTTCTCTTTAGGAATTTTTTACATACCTGTCTTTCCTATATATAGGCATGAATCCTAAGTTCTATATGTTGCCATGGATCCTAGTTGGTTTGCTTGCTAACATGAATTTGTGAAATCTGAAAATTATTCAATAATTGAGTATTTGCCTTTTGTAGATTGAAGGAGCATTTGTTCAAGGCATTGGGTTTTTCATGCTTGAAGAATACCCAACAAATTCAGATGGCTTAGTGATTTCGAATGGCACGTGGACTTACAAGATCCCTACAATGGATACCATACCCAAACAGTTTAATGTTGAAATATTGAATAGTGGACATCACCAAAATCGTGTACTCTCTTCAAAAGGTGTGCCCTTTCATACTTATGTCAAACATTAAACGCGGTATTAGAGTGAGTCTAAACTAGTGGGCGTAAAACAAAACCAAAACTCTGTCTGAAATTGCTACTCCTAAAAACAAAAAAAGGGAAACTTTGTGGGAAAACACTATTCGATAAACAAAGAGACAACCTGGAAAAAAATGTTAGAGAATTAGAAGAATGGTTATTATATAACAATTAAACTTGCAACTTAATAAGCTAGCTATGTTGAGCTGTACATTGATCTAAAATATTAACACATTCAAAAATATTAATTGCTAAGATACCTCCGTATCAATGGTTTATCTTGAGGCACACTTGCCTGTAAATATAGTTAAAAATAGCAACATCTTGATGTCTTGCATGTTGATTGATCTCTCTAAATTTCTGTTAGGCCCCAATCATAACCTACTGTAGGAGGCATAGATCAATCAAGGGTTGAATTGTTAAATAAGGAAAGTCAAACAAATTAAATGACTGCTTGATTTTGGCTTCATTGATGGGAGATGTTTTTGGGTTCGAGTTTGATTGGAAAGTCAATGATTGCTTGATTGATTGTAGCTTGTTGGAAGGGATGTGTCTTTGCAGTAAATGGCTATTTATAGGAGATGTTAGGAAAGCTAAGGGATATCTTGTGTCTTGTATGTTGTTTGCAGAGTAGCTCTGCTAAGGCTTAATGTAGCACTAGGCTTGTCCTGTTGGTGTAGCACTAAGAGTTTTGTTCCTGTTTTCTTGTTTATCAATAATAAAATCCCTTTTTTCTACTTTTTGTTGTACTTGTGTTAGCGAGTATCCTAACAGTTTCACTGCCTGTTAGAAACAAATGTACTTAAACTCCATCATTACTTTGCATGAGCAAGAACTAATTTAGTATAATTATCTTTGAGTTATATATTCCATATTGTTGAATGAGAATGCTCTTACTGCACTTCTGTTATAAAAATTTAGTGTAAATTAGTTAGCCAGTGAGCGCTAAATACTCATCATTGTTAGAGTTGTGAAGGAAGGGCACCCAAAGTGAGAGAATAATAACCATTGACTCAAAGCTTTAATCCAAGTCATAATAGGAAGTCCAACTGAAATGCTTTTTGTCATTTGTTTCAGATAAACTTCACTCATGCATAGCATAAATGCACTTGAGTCCCATCCATTTAGGTTGCAGTAGTTCGCTAATAAAAAATATTGTTATCATGGAGGCATAATTGTTTAAATTTGCATTTTCCACATATCTCTGTTAACCAAATCTGGGTAACTTTGTATGTTTTGTGTGCAGCATCTGGAGAGCCACCACTGCTTCTGGCAGTTTCAGTGCACTGTGCTACAAGAGCAGCAATAAAAGAAGCCCGGAAACAGCTTGCTTCATGGAGTGGCCTAGATTGGTCTGAATCACATTTTCATTTGGAGGTTCCTGCTACAATGCCAGTGGTGAAGGAGCTCTGTGGGCTGGACAGTGTGGAGAAGTACTTGCAGTGGAGAATGAACTGTTAAAGGGGTTTGGCTAGTTGCTAATAGGATCTCAGACATTGTTTTCAGATTAATAATGTCTCTCTTCTTTCACATAAGAAATAATTGTGTATGGTTATGTCTATTTAACATAAGCATAAGTTTCTTTTCAGAATTTAGGTGGAAAGATGTGACGAATTGGGTTTCATACCTTTATTTTGCTTAAACAGCTAAGGATTTAAGATTATTCCATGGAAGAGTTTTGTTTTTTTTTTTAGTATCATCCATTGGTGATTAATATTTGTAAATCGCAACATCCCAATAAACGTACTTTTCCTTTTTTCTTTTTTTTTTTCTTGAAAGCAGGAACAAACTTCATTTATTCAAAATAAAAACAAGAAAAGAAAGGGACATTTATAGATTTACCTAAATGAAAAGGAAATTATTTTTTTTACCTAGAGTTTTAGAAAAATTTGTTTTTAACCTCTAAAACAAATTATTTTTATTATATACCTAAGATTACTAAAATACCCTTAAGTTAAAATCATCCAATTGCCCTAATCCGAAATTATCAAAATAGTCTTCTTTATTCTAACAAGATCCTCTCTCTTTCCTCTTCTCTATTTATGATTTTTGATGTTGGATTCACCATTGTAGTTGAAAAACAATCTAGCAAGGGATTCTTTATTGAAATTTTTTCATCAATTAAAGGTTTTTGATCTATTCAAGTTTTATAGGACTTTGATCCATTCAAGTTTCATCTATAGAAGGTTTTGAAGTTTCTTCTTCCATTTGAACTAATTTGGGTTTTTAAAGTAATGTATATATTTTTGTTTGTTAGTTTTTGGATTGTTTTGTTCATATTACAAGTAAAATACTATAAGAATCAAGATTTGGTTGTGATATATAGGTATCAAATCAAATCTACAAAATCTGAGATAAAATCGATTTTTCAGTCATGGAAAACCAAAAATCGGTTTTTCAGTCATCGGTTTTTCATTCATGAAAAACCGAAATTGATTTTTCATATTATGAAAAACTGATTTCAGAAGTGATCGGTTTTTCAGTCCCTGAAAAGTCGATATCGATTTTTCAACCCCTTTAAAAATCGAAATAACCAATTTTTTCATATTTTTAATATTTGTTGTGTTTTGAATTTTAGCGTAATATTGACCCATTTGAGTGAGACTAAGTTATTATTTGAATGTTACAAGAATAGCTTAAGAGACAATCGTAATCAACTTCGACAGAGAGTGAAATGAATATAACTATGTTGAAGGTGAGTCGATAATGTGTTTGGTCCACAAAGATAGTAGTTTTTTATCGTTGGTTGACGTTGTGTACAGAAAGGCTGGTATTGATAAAAAAATGTGGGATATTCATATGTATTATTTACTACAAAGTATAATAAATTACTAAGTTAAAAAAATACGTATCATGTCCGATCTTGATGCGGTTGGTTTGATGACGATAAAAAATATTGATGTTAAATATATTTATATCTATAAGATTATGAGAGATTTTGAAGCTGGAGTTAGTAAGCATACCGTACGTCTAATTGTCACCGACCAATACTTGAAGCAAGACATGATGAGGTGGATACGGATATACCTATAAATCCGCATATGGTTGAAAGTCAATATTTTTTTACTTCAGGTATTGGGAGCAATCAGGTTGGTGCTTCTATCACCCCATTTACATCTATGAAAAGTCTCATTCACGATGTTAATAATGACTGTATGAATGATGGTACTGATGATAAAGATTGGGACACAGATGATGATGGTAATGAGGCACGAGACAGTAACGAAGAGCAAACTAGAGATAGTGATAAAGAGGAAACTCGATTTAATGATGTTTTTTAAGAAAAAAAGGTTTCCAACAATAAGATTTTCTAGTTTACAATTTCAAAGCAATTCTTCGCAACTATACTGGATGGTTCCTAGTGTAGAACTAGACGATATTGAGGTTAATTCAAGTGCTATGTTGACCGTCTACCAATGTGGTACATTGTATAAAGGTGTATTTTTTTACAATAAAGAAGAAATGAGTACAGTTATTGGAGAATATGCTCTGAAAATCAAGTTTAAATATCGAGTTAGACGTTCAGACACGGAGCGATTTGAGGCTGGTTGCAAGGATAAGCGTTGTGGCTTTATAATTCGTGCAAGATACAGGAAAGGTTGTTTGATGTGGTTTGTGTTGAAGTATGAGGTAGAACACACGTGTCGTCAGACTATCATGGAATCACATATGAAGAGTGTGAAAGCTATTGTTATTAGAAAATTGTATACGGGAAAGGTGGGGAGAGATATTTAGACACTTAATTGTTTGATTGGAGAAGTGTTAGAACAGTATGATGTGCAAATCTTGTACAATAAAGCTTAGAAGGCTTTACAATATATAAAAAAACTAGCATATTGACAAGTGGATGAGTCAAATCAATAGTTTCCATCCTACTTTGAAATGTTAAAACTATCAAACCCCGGCACAATGACGATAATTCAGAATGATGAAAACAATCGATTCTTGTATTCATTCGTTGCACTTGGAGTTTTCATTAAGGGTTTTTGATTTTATATGAGATCAATTGTTGCTATTGATGTCACTTATTTGAAAGGTCAATACAAATTGGTGATATTTTTGCTGTATGCAAAGATGAGTTGGAGATGATTTATCTCATCGCTTTTAGATTTACTGATAGAGAGTTAAATGTTACCACTGTTACGTATGATCGTATAATGTTACCAAAAAATTTATCAATGGAAGGTACTGTACGTCCCATTATAAAACCAATAAAGTACGACGTCTTACATCCCAACAAAGGCAATGCCTTAGTTAATATTCACGAGAACACATGTATGTGTAAGCAGTGGAACCTAGATTAATTGTCATGTTTTCATGCATGTGCGGTAGCCAGGTATGGTAATTGTACGTTGTTGCTTTCTGTATTTCATGTCATATCATAATACTTAAATTTCTGATACATGTCAAATTCAAAAGCGTCAGTTGTCATACACTTTTCAGTCAGTATTATAGCACGGAGTAACTGAAAGCTGTATATGCATGTTCGATCAATCTCATCCCTAAATTGGCTAGTTGAAATGTTTCTGGGAAAGTTAGAAGTATGGTTATACTATCACCCATAGGAAAAAAAAAATAGGTAGACCGAAGGAGGTTCAGATTCCTTATACTGGGGAAGATCATCGAAGAAAAAAATATAGAAAATATGGTCAGAGGAGACACAACCGTCTTCGTTGCCCTAACCACCCTACTTCTGCCAACGAAAAGATGAGTGTAATCGTGCATGCGGAAGTTGGGACAAGCACAAATGCTTGTGAAAATGCTTCATCGTCTCAAAGATGTCGCTTATGTTATGAGACTGAACACAACCAACGCCGATGTCCTTAACAGTATGCTGCTACCAATGCAGAGGTGAGTAATGATGAAAATAATGATTAGACATCTACATTAATTTGAACTTCTATTTCATGTATGTTATTTTATTTTTTTAAACATATATATTACTTCATTTATGTAATATCGTGGTATTACTATAAACTAATCGGTTCTTAAGCTACTAATTTTAAAATCAATACTAATTTTAATTTCATCAATTTTAATTACTAGAATGCAAATTTAATGAATGAAGTAAAGTAATTGACATCAAATTTAATAAATTAACTAAAGTAATTGACATCAAATTTAATGAATGAAGTTAACCACTTAAATAATTGATTAACAGCTTCAACAATTAGTCGGTAACTGGGAACCATCAAATATAGTGGAAAATGGGATAAAATGAGGAAGAAACGAAAAATCGATTTTTCGTAAGGGTAAGAAATCAATTTCGATTTTTCAACCATCATGAAAAACCGATCACGACATTTATTCGATTTTCAGTATTAACCGATTTTCAAGCATGATTGAAAAAATTGACATTTAAAAAACCAATATTGATTTTTCAACCCATTTAAAAAATCAGATAGGTTTCAATCACCAACAAATAACCCCAACATTGCTTCAATTTAATCAATTAACATCGAATTGGTTAAATTACTAGTATAATAACTCCACACTGTAACATTGAAGTAACACATAATATTTATGTGATAAGGTTTTAACTTATGCAAATCTTAATGTTGATTCATCGAACTATGTTTGTTTGAAATGGTGATACGTTGTAGGAAGAAACATCATTTCTTTGGTTTTTGTATCTTTGTGGTCATTTGGAACTTTCAAGTATGGTTGAAAAGGGGTAAAATTAGGAAAAAACAAAAGATCGGTTTTTCAAGTGTGATAAGAAACCAATTTCGGTTTTTCAACCCTCATGAACTGCAATGACTATCTACTAAATAATAAAATAAATAGAAGATTCTAACCTCAGGATATACGTTTCGTACATCGTTCGATTTTTTTGTCCGAAACTCTGCAAAGGTATCCTCTGATTTGAATTGTATGCTTCAAACGTCTTTATTCTACTCATCATCCTCCCTTCTAAACTCATCAACCACATGATCATCATCACCCTCCACCTTATCATCATCCCTTTCATCCTCCACTCGATAATCGTCATCGCCCCATATACCATCATCGTCATCATCATCTTCACTCCCTCCGCCGCCACCAACTTTATATACATATTTCGTAACCAAATTATTCGGATTGAAAGATTTTCAATAATTCGTTTCTCTTTCGGCGTCAGTAGACTCAAAGGTTTGCACAATGTCAACTATCTGCATTATATACATATATAGCTATACTATAATGATATACTTAATATAAATAAGGATAGTTAAAACAAACAAATAATTGAGACCAATTTAGGTTACGTTTGCCACTTATGGGGGGAAAATCATCAAGGTTTTTCATCTTTTTTGGTGTCCTCTTAAATGTCTGTCTCTTACATCTTGGTAGATCATTTGCAATGACTAATTATTTTTCGATATCTTCTCTTTTAACACCGGGAATATTTCAACTAACCACCACTATAATGCAAAAACGATTGAACAACAAACAAACATATAGTTAGTATATATATTAACCCTATATATTATCAGGAAGCTAGAGATATTAATCATATTACTTGTACCTGAAATGCTAGGACATAGTCATAAATATTAATGGTTCTCGGTGTGTTTGTAATCCGTTTTTCATTAATCACCATGCGGAGGCAATACAATAGCATACTATAGCTTAATGTATCCCAAGAGAATGAGTTCCACATCTTTGTATTCTTAATCATGATCTACATAAATTGAGCAATGTTGGCCTTGTCATCCTGCCTATGAAGAGATGAAAAGTGATCTCTACATTTGCTAACTTTAATAAATCTTCATCATTTATTGTATCGTCGACTGCACGATCTTGGTGGGTCGTATGACTTCTTGCCTTAAGAAAAGTAGCTATGTCAAGCACATCCAGCGACACTCCATTAAACAATCATCATATGATATTGTTCTAATCAGTTTGCAATGTACTGAAGATTTTTCAATCGATGCCCCAAAACGGAAGTCTTGTAACTAATAAGAACCCATGTTTCCCAAACCTATATATTTTTCCTCATATTTCAAACCATATTTTATCACGACGTTCACCGGTGACCTCCACCTCTTTAGTAAGGGCTTATAATATCATCGAGGTAGTAGTGGTATTGTTGGTAACCTTTAAAATATGTCTAAACGGGTACTATTCTATAAACCAGTCATACAAATTTCGTCTAGTAAGAACTGTAATTATTTTACAAAACTACTTCTGACCAATGTATGTATTCTCACTTGAATTCCCAATTATTTACGAACTATATTTATACCTGAAATTCATTTGTAGGAAAGAAAAACAGCAAAAGATTAGTAATTTGGATGTGAAAAACCAAATTAATTTTTTACTGTATTTGAAAAACCAATCAATATTATAGATCGATTATTTACTTCTAAACGAAAACAATTATGAAAAACTAAAATGAAAAACCGAAGTTAATAACCGAACCGTGTCGCCGACACTACTATAATTGGAATTGACCATTTTCACCCAAATCCAATTAAATCTAATCAAATCCAACTTATTGTAAACCTATTAATCGTAATCCAACAGTCATTACACAAGAAACATCTCAAAATTGAAAAATAAAATAAAAAAATACAAACTTTCAAATGGAAACTAAAAGTTTGTGTACCTTTGCAAATGAAGAAGCTCGTCGGTGGTCGGAAATGCTTTGGCAAGGTTGGAAGCTGTGAAAGAATGGCCGGAAAAGGTCGAATTGTCTCATTGGGTCACAATCGGGTATGGGTTGTAGAAAACGGGTCAATGTTTACTTTTGCTCGATGATAAAAATGACTTTTCATCGAGATTTCCAAAACTTTATATATAGGGGTTGTTTAGTAATTTTATATTTCGATTTTTCATAAAATTTTAAAAGTTAAGAGTTTATGGGTAAAAATGTGTAAGGGCATTATGGATAATTTAGATATATGACGAAATTAATTTATTTGAGAGACTAAAAATAATTTTTTTTAAATGATGGGTAAAAACAAAAATGACCCCTTTAGAATGAGTATCCTTGGTAATTTCCATGAAAAGAAAGTACATCTAAACATGAGAGAGAAAAAATCAAATAGATTTGAAAAGTAAAAGCCAAATATTACATGATAATGGGTGGACGGTGGAGGAGGAGAGTGATGAAAGGAAAATTTAATTTTAAGTTTATGCAAATCAAGTATGCTAATTATAACATGCTAAATATTACATCATAATCCTTAAATGATTCGATTACCTTATTAATTGGGTTAGGTTACTCATCAATTAAAACCCTTGGATCTAAGGATTGGTTTTTATGGATGATCTTATCCAATCAGTAAAGTAATTAAAAACATATTTAAAATAAAAGTTATTAAAAATAAACTTAAACATCTACTATATGAGGATTAAAAATTAATACATATAAATAAACATTGACTTTATGAATCAAATAAAACAACCAACAAAATTTATTTCGGTCTTTATATTTTGAAAAACTTTTCTTTTTAGTTAGGAAAAATCCCAAAAAACCATCTCATGTTTGACAATATCTCGTTTTCATCACACTAATTTTATTTTTATCAAAAATCTCTACTATCGTGAATTTGTAACGAAATTGTTAACAAAAGTTAAAATGTCGAACTTGCCCTCATCATTTGATATTCAAATAAGGAAATATAAAAATAAATAGACTAAATTATCATTTGATATTAAAATATAAAAAAATAAAAAATAAAAAATATGATTTAAAAATATAAAAAATAAAAAACCAAAATAAATAATATAAAATATAAAAAATAAAATAAAAATAAATAATCAAAATAAATAATATAAAAAATCAAAATAAATAATATAGAAATATAAAAATACAAAAAATTAAAAATAAATAACATTCAAATACAAGAAATTGTTGAAAAATTAAAAAAAAAAATTCAATCCATGAAAATCTTTAACTATCTTAAAAAAATAATAATTTTAAAAGGGATTAATTTTAAAAAGAAAAAATTATTGCAAATAAATAAATAAAACAAAAATATGGATTTCAACTATCATCTCCAAATTTAAAATCTAATCGCCACAAAAAACCAATCAAACACATCAAACATAGTCAAACACAAACCAAAATTTTAGATCTTCAACCATCATTTGCAAATTAAATCATCATCTTCAGAAAACACAATCGTCATAACACCCAATCAAACACATTAGACACATTCAAACACAAACCTTCCTTTGGTCTACTACCTACAAAACTCGATCCACTATGGACTGGAAACCATGGTGTTCTCCACCATTGGAAGCCATAATGGTCTCTACTATGGAGACCACAATAGTCCCCATTGGAGACCACCGTGGTCTTCAATAGTGGAGATTCAGTTTGAGTCTCTATTGTAGAGATTCAGAACTAGTGCTCACTATCATTCAAAGACCATCATCTAATGGAGACTATCTCCATCATAGATGGTCTCCAACATTTAGAATGAAAAATATGAGAGAAGAAGAAAAATAAGAAAAGAAAAGGAAGAAGAGAAAAAGCGATAAGGGGAGCAAGAGAGTGAATGAGAGAAGAAAAAGAAGATAAAAGAGATTGATGAAGATGAAGATGGGAGAGAAAAAAATTACTTTTTTTTTTCTAATTTAATTTTGGGATAATCCCGAAAAACTGATTATAATTTATAAAAATATCCGTTTTGCCATACTAATTTTACTTTTATCCAAAATTTTTCTTAAGGTTAATAAATTAAAAATTATATGTAGGGTAAAAAGATTATTTTAACCCTGTGATTTTTATTTAATAAATAAAATAATTATAAGGGATAATTCTAAAAAACTTATTGTAGTTTGTAAAAATATCTGTTTTATCATAATAGTTTTCATTTTTGTCCAAAATACATTCTGATGTTAATAAATTAATAGAAAAATTATATAAAAGGTAAAAGGACAATTTTAACTCTGATATTTTTATTAATAATTAAAATAATTATAAAATAATATTTTTTTAAAAAAAATTGAAAACTCAATCTAAAAGTGGAGATCCAATCTCCAAATTAAATCTTTACTGTTAAAACCCAAATAACAAACAAAATAATATCAACAACAAAAAAAATCATGACACATACTTGAAAAAAAATTCAATAATCACCAATCAACAATTACACATCCAACATCACTAATCATTAGAATGTATCATTTATATTTGAATTGAACCCAAATTTGATGAAATATGGGTTCCACAAACCCAAATATCTGGGTTCAAATCAAATCCAAATAGGCATCATCTGGGATTGATGTTCATTTGGGTTTCGAACTTATATGTCCATCTGACCCAGATTTTATCGTATTTCCTATTTTACTTCTAGAGTTAAATAGTCAACAAAGTCAATTTAATCGAATTTGTGTTTGTCAAGGGAATTATCGTCCTTTTACATATCTCTAAGAGGTATTTTAAATATTTTTATTAACGTTAAGGGGGTTTTAAACAAAAATAAAATTCATAATTGGTAAAATAAATATTTTTATAAACTACAATGAATTTTTTTAGGATTATCCCTTCAATTAATATTATTTTAATTAATTCTTAATTGTATTTCTCATTTTATTTCTAGAGTCAAACAATCAACTAAGTCAACCGAAATTTATGACCGTTGTCATTATTTCACATACCTCGAAGAGGTATTTTGAGTGTTTTAATTAATAATGGGAGGGATTTTGAATTAAAATTAAACCATAGAAAGTAAATTTGATATTTTTATAAATTATAATGAGTTTTTTATGGTTGTCACTTCAATTTTTGATTTTTTATATTGTAATTAATTTTAATTGTATTTGTACTTTTGTCCCCAGAGTTAAATAATTAATCATATTAACCTAATAAAATATGTGACCATCTAGAGTATGGTTGTCTTTTTATATACCTCAAAGAAGTCTTTGGAATATTTATATTAACATCAAATGATATTTTGGATAAAATAAAATTATAGGGGAAAAAACAAGATTTTGTCAAACATCAGGGTGTTTTGGGATTTTCCCTTTTATTTACGATTGCGTCTACGTCTCTCATATTCCTCGTCTTGAATATTCATCATTTTAATCCATAGTATTGGACTATTGGTCAACCTGCCCAATGATTGACTGTGCTGCTTTCTGCAGTCTCGCTTATTAATATTTTTATGGCAACCCACTCACCCTGTCCCTCACTACCGCATGTAAGTCCAAAACAACTTAGAAAACAAAGAAAGAGAAATGCAAGCTGCCGAGCTGTGTGTTGGATCTAAAAGAGTTGCAAGTGAAGTGAGTTAGGGTGTTGTAATAGGCGGCATGTCGGTGAGTAGAAACAAGCTTGTATTTGCTGTTAATGGAGAAAGGTTTGAGTTGTCTACTCTTGACCCTTGTACTACTTTGCTCGACTTCTTGCGTTCCCACACTCGGTTTAAGAGTGTCAAGCTCAGTTGCGGAGAAGGTCTCTCTCACCGCACTTTCTCTGTCTCTTTTTACAACATAATTCATTCTTATTTCATCCTTATTTCAACTGCTTGCAGGTGGTTGTGGTGCATGTGTTGTCCTGCTTTCCAAATATGATGCTGTGCTTGACCGAGTTGAGGATTTCACAGTAAGTTCATGCCTGACATTACTGTGCAGTGTAAATGGATGTTCAATCACCACAAGTGAAGGTCTTGGAAGTACCAAAGCTGGTTTTCATCCAATTCACAAAAGGTTTGCTGGCTTCCATGCTTCTCAATGTGGGTTTTGTACCCCTGGCATGTGTGTGTCTCTTTTTTCGGCTCTTGTTAATGCCGATAAAAGTACTCATCGGCCCGAGCCCCCCAAAGGGTTTTCGAAGCTCACTATTTCAGAAGCTGAGAAAGCTATTGCTGGCAATCTTTGTCGTTGTACCGGCTATCGTCCCATTGCTGATGCCTGTAAAAGTTTTGCGGCTGATGTTGATATGGAGGATCTGGGGTTTAACTCTTTTTGGAAAAAAGGAGATAGCAAACAAGTTATGATTAATAACTTACCTCCTTATAATCCTCATGCTGATATTTGTACATTCCCGGAGTTTCTAAAGAAGGAAAACCACCATTTAGCTATGCCATTGGAATTGGATTCAAATAGATATTCTTGGCATACTCCTGTTAGCCTTCAGCAACTTCAAAGCTTATTGGAATGCAATGAGTCAATAAAATTACTAGTAGGTAACACAGGTATGGGCTATTATAAGGAAATAGAGAATTATGATAGATACATTGATTTAAGGCATATTCCTGAGCTTTCAATGATTAGGAGGGATCAGACAGGAATTGAAATTGGGGCAGCTGTAACCATCTCTAAAGCGATTGAAGCTTTGAATGAAGACAACAACTCTGGATGTATGGTGGTCTTCAAAAAGATTGCTCAACACATGGAAAAGATAGCCAGTGGATTCATACGCAATTCTGCTAGTATAGGTGGGAATTTGGTAATGGCACAGAGAAAGCACTTTCCCTCAGATATTTCCACGATACTTGTTGCAGTGGGTGCCATGGTTCGTATAATGACCGGTCATAAGTATGAAAATCTTATGCTCGAGGACTTTTTGGAAAGGCCTCCATTGGATTCTACAACTGTACTCTTAAGTATTAAGATCCCAAATCTTAATTCTGAAACCAAAACTGTGTTATTCTTTGAAACCTATCGAGCTGCACCACGCCCCCTTGGAAATGCATTGCCCCATTTAAATGCTGCTTTCTTGGCTCAAGTTTCTCCTTGTACTACTTCTGATGGAATTAGGATAAATAACTGCCAATTGGCTTTCGGAGCGCATGGGACTAAACATGCAATTAGAGCAAGGAAGATTGAGGAATTTTTAATTGGGAAAGTGTTAAGTTTTTCTCTTCTCTATGACGCTACAAAATTAGTTCGAGCCACTGTGGTACCTGAAGATGGTACTTCAACGCCTGCTTATCGATCAAGCTTGGCTGTTGGTTATCTTTTTGAGTTCTTCAGTTCCCTAACCAGAAAGAGAGCTGAAATTTCAAGTGATTGTTTGAATGGATGTAACAACATTTTCTTATTCAAGGATTTGAAAATAGAACAGAACTATGACCAATGTGATCAAACTAGATTGCCAACATTGATATCATCTGCAAAACAGGTGGTTGAGTTAAGTAGAGAATATCATCCAGTTGGCGAACCGGTTACAAAAGCTGGGGCTGCTATACAAGCTTCTGGTTTGTTACTCCTTGCTTGGTTATACGTCACTTCAAAAGAATAAGCTAATGCGTTATCAAACCCTTTATAATTATTTTGTCAGCAGCATTCTGCTGTTTTCTGACATAATGTACTGGTGAAGAAGTTTACTTTTAAGATGACTGGTTACTGAGATTCATATACGATTGTGTACATTGGAATTGGTAGTCATCTATATTAGCTTATGATAAAAAAGTTAAGTTGTCTTTAATCTTTGTGATTAACGTTTTGGTATTATTATCTTATCTTTGCATCTCTTGAATGTTTATGTGTAGGCAGTGTGTGTCTGTGTCTGAATTTGTTCAGTGTGGGTTTCTATTGCTAGCGAACACTTGAAATTCACGAAATTTATTTGCGGAGAAACCTTATTTTCTTAATATATATGTATATATATAGATACACATATAATATTGTGTTCAGACAAGCTTGACATATGGTGGTGTTGAATTTTCCATGATTTTTGTTTCTTGAGAGCCAACATAACTGTAGTTGCACAGAATTGACATGTTCATTAATTTGTACTGATATTTATTGTTTGTTAGCTTTCTCGATTATATTTTATATTCTTCTTGTTTAACTTCAGCTACTTACGTTTATTGATTGACTGCTGCAAATCTCCAAAATCAATGGACAGATCTTGCTGACCAAGTAATTTTTTTAGGTGAGGCGGTTTTTGTTGACGACATCCCTTCTCCAGTAAATTGCCTTTATGGAGCATTTATAAATAGCACAAAACCTTTGGCACGGATAAAGGGTATCAAATTTGATTCTAAAATTCTGCCGAGTGGAGTCACTGCACTTTTCACTTATAAAGACATTCCAGAAGGTGGGGAGAATATAGGTTCTAAGACCATATTTGGTCCTGAACATTTATTTGCAGATGAGCTTACTCAGTGTGCCGGTCAGCGTGTTGCTTTTGTGGTAATTCTATGATATCTTCTGTCTACTTTAGTGGCATCTGGGAGTGTAACTGTTGTTGATATGCACTCTGTTGTAGACTGCATAAGCATTATGCACGGTGTTTTCATGTTTAATTTCATAAATAAAATGAGTTTTTTTCAGGTTGCAGATACTCAGAAAAATGCAGATAGAGCAGCAACTATTGCGGTGGTTAATTATGACATGTCAAATCTAGAGCTTCCCATACTATCTGTAGAAGATGCTATTGAGAAGTCCAGCCTTTTTGAGGTCCCTCCTTTCTTATACCCCAATCAAATTGGTGATATATCGAAAGGAATGGATGAAGCTGATCACAAGATTATCTCAGCTGAGGTGATTTTCATATATTTCTGATCCCTCCACCAGACACTCTAGTAAATACTTAAATCCAAGAGTCTGTCCTTAATTTGAATCCTAATATAGAATTTTTGCAAATTTGTCTATTAACTTTTATAATGCAAGCTCACTGTTACATTTGTACTAAATTGGTGCATCCAGTTTAAACTTGGGTCACAGTATTATTTCTACCTGGAGACGCAAACTGCTCTTGCTTTGCCAGATGAAGACAACTGCTTGGTGGTTTACAGTTCAATTCAATGTCCTGAGTATGCACATGCTGTAATTGCTAGATGTCTGGGTATTCCTGAGCATAATGTTCGTGTAATCACAAGAAGGGTTGGAGGAGGCTTTGGTGGAAAGGCCGTAAAAGCTATGCCTGTAAGCATCTCGCCATGCAACTTAATAATCTGATACTTTAATATACAGATGGTATATGAGAAGAAGAGAAGATAAGAAAAGAAATTGGAAACATGATATTCATACACTGATCCCTACCTATAAAATAAAAATAAAAGGGTAGGTTGGTATTCACCCATCAACATATGTAAGAAAATAAAACAAGGCTAACGCTTCCCCCTCAAGCTGGAGCTGCCGAAAATGCTAGTGATCCTAGGAATGTAATCTTTCAGGTAAGCTGTCTTGGATAATTAATTTAATTTTGTGATACAGAAAGTAATGATATACGCTTGTCTGTATACATCCAAGAAGATTTCATGGATTATTACAGAGCATATAACATTGAGCAATGCCTGGTATATTTGTTAGAGTCATGCTTACCTCACAACACTGGTTCAAGGTCTGAGGATGTCTTCCTTATTCAGATAAGCCGAAAGGTAGACCATATTCAGATGACAACCCTCTAAGAATCCATGCTTAGGCGGAACCAAGGCCAATTATGAGCTCTGGATATTAGAACGAACAAAAACATAAAATTTATTTCCTCTTGTTTTCTCTGGTTAATTGAAGGTAAAAATTAGCCGGCAATGCTAACCATGTGAGTTAGATTGGACTTTATTTCAGTTTAGTGTTGGGAGAAGCAGCTGGGTCATTTTGAAGTATTGGACAATTTTGAGGCTGGGTCATTTTGAAGTAACCTAATTGTATAGTTAGTTACCATAAGTATTGTTTTAGCTACTATAAAGCAATATATTTTGGTATTCTTGCCCAATAGTATCATTTCATCCAATTTCTGTGTTCACTAAAACAGATAATCTGTTCTGTATCTGTTGTTTATAAAAATTACACACACCTGTAATTAAGTAATTAATTAGTTGATCCTTCCATTTGATTAAAGTAATCCTGTAGTTCTTTTCTCTTCTTTGATTAATATCCATGATCCAGCTACTGGACTACTTATATTGTGGTGCTTTAGGTTGCCACAGCATGTGCGCTTGCTGCATACAAATTATGTCGCCCAGTCAGAGTATATGTCAATCGCAAAACTGATATGATCATGGCAGGAGGAAGGCATCCGATGAAGATAACTTACAGTGTAGGATTCAAATCCAATGGCAAGATTACAGCCTTACAACTTGACATATTGATTGATGCAGGGCTAACTCCAGATATAAGTCCAGTTATGCCACACAACATTCTGGTTGCACTTAAAAAGTATGACTGGGGTGCTTTACACTTTGATATAAAGGTATGTAGAACAAACCTTCCAAGTAGATCAGCGATGCGAGCCCCTGGGGAGGTACAAGGGTCATATATTGCTGAAGCTGTAATTGAACATGTAGCGTCTAGGCTATCTATGGAAGTCGATACTGTCAGAAACATTAATCTCCACACCTACAGCAGCCTTAATTTGTTTTATGAGGATAGTGCAGGTGAAAGTATGGAATATACGTTACCTTCAATATGGAATAAGTTGGCTATGTCTTCAAACTTTAGCCAAAGAATTGAAACAATAAAAGAGTTTAATAGATTAAATATATGGTGGAAGAGGGGTATTTCTCGTGTACCGATTGTGCATAAAGTGACACTCAGACCAACCCCTGGAAAAGTAAGCATTCTAAGTGATGGATCTGTTGTTGTTGAAGTTGGAGGAATTGAGTTGGGCCAGGGGCTGTGGACAAAGGTGAAACAGATGGCTGCATTTGCTCTCAGTTCAATCCAATGTGTTGGATCTGGAGATCTATTGGAGAAAGTACGGGTTATACAATCTGACACCTTGAGTTTAATTCAAGGGGGTTTCACTGCTGGTAGTACTACATCTGAGTCTAGCTGTGAAGCAATTAGACATTGTTGCAATGCCTTGGTCGGCAGACTGACTTCTCTCAAGGAAAGGTTGCTGCAACAAATGGGTTCTATAAATTGGGAGACTCTGATTCAGCAGGTAGCTTTCTGTCTACTAAAGTGTTTTATCTTACTTAATTACACACACACAAAGATATATATGTATATATATATTAAAAATAAATGTACAACCTTGCACTAATATATACCCCATAGTTGTTGACCTATAGCCAATAATAAAGGAGTGATTTCCTTCCTAATCAAGGATAATCACAATCACTAAAAAACAGGAACTAAATGTTATCCACAACAAAATAAGAAACCGACAGTAGTTGACCAAATCTCCTATAAATACAGCCTAACTAACAGAAATATATATATATATATATGAGTAAGGCTATACTATCAAAAAATTTGTCCATATTCATTGTCCAAATAATATGGCAAACTTATATGTAATTACCACATCATCAATATATTATTTCAAAATTAATATGGTAGTTACAAATCAAAATGCCACATCATTTAGGCAAAATTTTTGAACAAATTTTTAGAAAGTGTAGTATTATTAATATATATATATATATTAAACATCTATCACTTTTGTCAAACTTTTCCATTCAATCTTATGTAGTAATAGACATCTATCACATAATTCTTTCAAAAAATTATGAAATCATGATCGTTTACTGCATTTAACTTGATTTTTGAGCTCAGAAAATTTCTTCAAAAATCCTCAACTTTCGACATAAACATGAACTAGAACCAAAGTACACAAGAGAGCATTTTGTCATAAAGCCAATGTAATTTATTTTCCCTTACAAAGTAAACAAATTCCCCTGTTAGGGAAGAAAATGTCTCTTTTTGGATAACACCTGTATTCAAGTATATAGATTATGTTGTTTCTACTATTTCTCGTGCTGATTTCCAACAACTGAAGCAAGATAAGTGTCACCCTGAATATGTTCTCATGGTGTCTGTGAACATGGCAACGAAAGTAATCCAATTTTCCATGCTAGTGCTTTTATCAATTTTAACATTGTAAAACAAACAGTTTTATAGGAAAAATGTATAACTTACCTGCATGAACTTAGTTTGACAACATTTACTGATTGACAAGAGTATAACTAACCAAATTTTTGTTAATATCTAATGGATACCAGTCTGTATTATATTGCTCAAATTGTATTTACTTCGGTGACAAACTTTAAAGAACAAACATTTAGATTACTGCCTCTGAAAACCATTCCGACACTCTCATGTACACACACACACAGAGGTACAAAATTGATTGGCTATTTATATGGGGAAAGGCAAAGTTTATGATGTAGAAAATTTCTTTTTGTTGTCTCTGGTGTAACAGAAATTTTTATCAAGAGTTCATTTGAAATGTAAGACGATGGTCAATTTCATTTGTTTTCATCCCCATATTTAAATCAGCTATTGAGTCTGCTATTGATTGTTCTCCCATCTGCTCATCTGCTTCATTTCTTCTCCTTCCTCTTTTACTTAATTCTTTATTTTATTCTTTTCTGACAGAATGCATTTACTTCTTCGTCTGCTTTGACTCTTCTCCTTCCTCATTTATTCTATATCCTTACCATTGTTTTACTCTTTGGGTTTGCATGAAATTAAAAGGAATACTTGAACAGTTTGATTAGATTAAGGGATATTACTCATGATAAATACATTCTTGATTAAATCTAGTTTGCTTTTCTTATATACTGAAATCTTAAAAATACAGGCTTATCTGCAAGCTGTTAACTTATCGGCCAGTTCTTTCTATGTACCAGACTTTACCTCAATGAATTACCTAAACTACGGTACTGCAGTGAGTGAGGCAAGTTTCGCTATAACACTTTTCATAGTCTTCTTTAGTTTATGTTGAAGTTAAATGGTTATCCTTAAAATACATTTTAAGGTCGCCAGTGAGTATAATATAGTCAAATATTATTTATCACCTAGCATAATTATTCATGTTGCTAAATTTATCGTCTTAAATACTATTAATTATGCTGCACAGGTGGAGGTAAACCTTCTAACAGGAGAAACCACAATTTTGCGAGCAGATATTATTTATGACTGTGGACAGAGCCTCAATCCTGCTGTGGACTTAGGACAGGTCAGCCCAACAGTTAGATTTCATAATTTTAAAGGATTATAACTTTACTGTACCACCACCGAATGTGTTTTGGTAGCAGAGAGCACTCATTCAACCTCGCAATAACCCAAGTTTGAGTTGCCCCCTGCCCAAATTTTTGGCATTTTTTTTTTTTGAAGTAAAATTTTTAGCATTTTATGTTATTGTGATCTTTTCACTTTTCTTTTTTTTTTTCTCTTGGGGAATTCTTAAGGTAGGGGGTTGGGGTTGTGGGTAGTGTTGGTAGGGTAAAGAATCAACTATCAAGTTATGGCATTCCGAATATGCTTGGATTTCATCAATGCTATAGGCATACTAAGTTTCTACATATATGTACGTATGTATGCATATATGTACACACACACACACACACACTCATGGATCCCCTTTGTTGTCGGTTATATTCTAGTTGGTTCAATAGCTGATGTAATTTCATGGACTTAAAATTATTCAAGACTTGACAGTTGTATTGTGTAGATTGAAGGTGCTTTTGTTCAAGGCCTTGGGTTTTTCATGCTTGAAGAATACCTAACAAATTCAGATGGCTTGGTGATATCTGAAGGCACGTGGACTTACAAGATTCCTGCAATGGACACAATACCCAAACAGTTTAATGTCGAGATATTAAACAGTGGACATCACCAAAACCGTGTACTGTCTTCAAAAGGTATGCTCCTTCAAATTTATGTCAAAGTCCATGTTAATCTTCTAGATGTTTTAGATGGGCCTTGCACATCACAGAAGGGGGAAAAAAGTAATATACTTATTACAATTTTATAAGTTTAGCTTTTCGAGTTTTACATTGATTGAATAAATATTAACTCATTGCAAACTATTAAATTCTGACATACTACCACTGTGGTTCTATCTAGTGGGCTAAAAACAAAAACAAAGCTCTGCCGACAAAGCAACTTAACAAAGAAAAAAAAAGGGTTTGGGTGAAGGAGACTCAGACTCACATGTGAGCGGGACTGCTGGAAATCACATATGAGAACCAAAAGTCCCATGTTAAAAGGGTTAAACCAAAGAAGAGTGGTTATTATATAGATTGAATGTGCAACTGAATAAAATCACTTTTTCATTGTAAACTGAGTCAATATTAATCCATTCTAAAATATTAACCCCTTAAATAACTCATATTCAAAGGTTTATGGTGAGGCACAGTAACTCCTGTATCATCTTTTTCCTGTTAACATAATCTACAGTATCAATAGCTAGAAATCCTCTATATTAATTGATCCCTTTAATTTTCACAACCTGCTTGAAAAGACTACTTAATTCATCTCCATCGTTTCTTCACTTGCTCATCCAATCGGTATTTGATCCACTTAGTACATGAAGTAGTATTGTTATGTTTGAGTTACTTTCTGTAACTTTAATGGCATTGTCTTCTTGTATTTTTGTTAATGTAGTCTGCTCTAAAATTAGTGAGTAAATACTAAGTACTCATCACTGTCATCCCTTTGAATGTATTTTTAAAAGATGAAGGGACAATTATAAATAACTGTCTTAACTTTTGCTGAAATGCCAAATCAAACCCTTGATTTGAAATCAGCAAAAAATCCTGTATACGTACTTGACCTGTACTTAACTTTTATTAAATTTAGCAGGATATGATCCTTTAATTATGCAATTATATAGTAAAGAGAATTCCCTTATATCTAACCAAAAACAACTAAAGGTCAACTACTGGTAGGGAATTGTTCATCCAGAGGGTGTGATTTGGCATTTCACCGAAAATGAGGGGGTTGTTAACAATTCTCCTAAAGATAAAACAATAAAAACCATCACTAATTGTGAACAATAACCATTGACTCTAAACACTAAGCTGGGTCACTAATAGGAAGTCCAGTGGTCTTTGCGTGTCACAAAGCTATGGAATTTATCTACATGATGCATGCTTTTTGTCATTTGTTTCTGATTAGCCTCACTCGGGCATGTGCATGCTCGACTTGATATAATATGTCCTGTCCCAGCCATTTAGGTTATGGTATAAATTCTTCTCCAATACGTGTTGCTCTGATTGTAAGTATAGTAGGACTTGGACAATGTGATTTTGAATCAGTTTGGGCATCGCAGATCTTGAATAATATATGGCTTTAGACAAATCAGAATAACCCCTCTTAATATTTTTCCTCCTACCCCACATCTGCATTCGCACATACACAGAGATCACACTCAATAAGTTCATTTTTTATCTGATCATGCAGCATCTGGTGAGCCACCATTACTTTTGGCAGTTTCAGTTCACTGTGCTACAAGAGAAGCCATTAAAGAAGCACGAAAACAGCTTCATTCATGGAGTGGCCAAGATAAATCTATTTTGACATTCAATTTAGAGGTTCCTGCCACCATGCCAGTGGTGAAGGAGCTCTGTGGGCTGGACAGCGTGGAGAGGTACCTAGAGTGGAGGATGGGCAGATATACATGATAGGGTTAGTGCAGTATCTTACATTTTCTGTTTATTTTTGGAAGCATAATACTATAAGTTGCAATGTACATGCAGACAGACTGGTATACAGTAGATGTGATATTCCTTGTAGCTTATACTTTGTTTCACCTCCAGGAGAGCTGCAAACAGGTCTTTTGGCTGTCAAGTAAACAAGTCTTGTACAAGTAGTTGTAATATGCAAAGGAATCAATTTCCATTTGGGAAACAAAAGAAATCAAGTTTGGGTTGCCCAACTGAATAGATTTCATTTAATGGAGTTGGGTATCCATGCTGCGATGCTTACAGTTTTGTATAATATCACATTAATTATATGTTTGGACGAAATGGTCATAACCATAGAAAATCCTAAATTATGATAAGATGATCCGCACATCATTTTTTAATAAAAGTGGTTAAACATTTCCCTTAGATCTTAATCCTAAAATGTAAGAATTTAAATCTCATCACTGTTTTTTATAACATAAGGTTTGAGTAGTCTTTTCTTCGTTGATTATGATCCTAAGAAATTAAAACTTTAAATCTCACAATTACAATTTAAATTACAAAACATGAGTAGTCTTATTTTTATTGTGAAAGTAGTTATTTAAATCATTTTAATAATGTATATTTTCGGTGGTCCCAACAGGTTTTTGAATGAATGCTCTTTATAAAAAAGTCATAGTAAACAATGGAGATTCTTCTAGTTTATATGATAAAAGTAAAAAACAATTTATGATTAGATAATTGATGATTCTCAAAGTTTATATGATAATAAATAATTTACTGTTTTTTTTTTTTTTAATTCTGACTTTCATAGTAAGCACAATAAATTTGACAACAATGCCGTTGATCTCTAAGATTTATTGTTTTAAGTTTTTTCATTTTATCTGATATAATAACATGTACATTAATGTTTTAAATTTACTTTTACCTTTTTTAATTTTTATTATTTTTTAATTTAGTGCATTATTCATTTAATTATTATTTTCAACACAAATTGTAAAATAAGAAGAGTATTTAAAAAAAAAAAAAACTAATAATAATCATTGGGAGAGACCACCTTCACCGAAATGAATTTATCATCTTGAGTCGTGATCACAAAGCAAAGTGATTAATATGGAATTTGGGCATTAAAACGTAAATGTTGTTTGTTTTTTCAATTTGTCACTTAATTGATCTAAATTGAACTTATTATGTTATCTTAATTTATTTTTTAAGTGATTAAATAACTTAAAATTGTTTACTAAAAATTAAAATAAAAAGTTAGAAATTCTAAGTGATTACTTAACATATAATCATTTAATCATAATTAAAATATTCTCTTCAAAACTATCTTTCTAAAATCTATATTTTTTTTCAATTTTATTTTATTAATATCCTAGATTATCATTCTTTTTATGTTACTGGTAATTTAAATCTTTATATTTATATAGTAATATTAATAAAACATATTTTATAACTTAAAAAGAATATATAAATTATGTGAACTTATTTTTTTTTTAAACTATATTGGTTAGAATTTATTAAATGATTTGGTTTTAGTTACATATATAATCTGAAAGAAAAGTATATAATGATTATTAATTATAAGGATATAAAGATAAAAATATTTGTTTTCGAATTTATTTAAAAAAATAAAAGATCAATATGTACATTTAGATATTAAAAAACAAAGTAAACAAGTCATTTAATTTTCAGATTTCATACATTATCCAATATTTGATAATATTTAAAACAACGTGGACTTCCCTTAATAAAAAATTATATAATCCCATACTTTCTAGATTATTAAAGAAAACGTTAAAATTGACAAAAATTCTTGGAGGCAGAAACGACAAAAGTTACGGTTCCCAAACGTGGAGGGCGGTCACATTCAGAAAAGTAAAAGATGCCATAAAATAAATAATTAGAGTGAGTTTAGAATTCTTTTTCAAATGACGTTTTCAAAAGTAAAGAGCATGTTTTAGAAATAACAAATTGGTAACACCAACGGTACTATTTTTAAAAATTCGTTTTGAAGACGAAAAATGATAAAAGGTTTTTGGTATTATTTTTGAAAACCCGAAATAATAAAAGATTTTATTTTAAATATATAATAAAAGACTTTTTTTACTCTCACCTAACTGGTGTCTCTCGTTTTCACACACAGCCCATTGCTCTCTCTCTCTCTCACCTCCATCACCGGTCCGGCGGCGTCTCCCTCACCCTACTGCTCTCTCTTTCATATTCCATAACCGGTCTCTCTCTCACCCTCCTGCTCTCTCGCTGCTTCTGTCATCCTCTTTGTGGGTTCCAATCTGGTTGCATTTTTGTGGTTGAACGAGATCGGCGTTGCCTCCGGTTGGGTTGGGTTTTTGTGGTTGTTCGGATCTGGTTCTGATTGCTCTGGTTGTCTTCTTCGTCATCTTCTTCTGGTGGTTTTTGTGTTTTTTTTTTTTTTGCTGTTTTTTTCATTTTTTTCCAACAATCCATTGATTTTGAAAATGATGGAAAACGGAAAAACATCGTTTTCCACTTTCACATTATCATTTTTACGTTTTTAAAAATGGAAAACCGTTTTCAAATCCAAACACCACCTAAGTTTGTATATCTGACTTCTGATCACCTCTCTCTGTAAGTCTTGCCTCACTCTTCTATTGAAAGTTGAAATAATACACACTGCTGCTCACTTTCTGGTTACTACTCACCACTACTAGTACACCTTCAAAAGTAGCCAAACAACACTTCTCTCTCTCTCTCTCTCTCTCTCTCTCTCATGTAAGCTGTATGCCTGTGGTTTCTTCACTCATTGTTTTTCGTTTTGTTCATTTTATTCATTATTTGACACTTTGATTGTTTGTTGCACTTGAACCACTCTTCCAGGTTTATGAGATCCATCTTGGGTGCTAAGATGGGGAGATTTTCAATACCCTTGTTGGGTTTAGTGGTGTTGTGCTGCTTGGCATTGGTCACAGAAGCTACATTCTTGAAATACAAAGACTCAAAACAGGCTTTGAACGTAAGAATCAAGGACTTGATGAGCAGAATGACTCTAGAAGAAAAGATCGGCCAAATGGTGCAGATCGAGCGCAGTGTTGCTACGCCTGATGTCATGAAAAAGTACTTCATTGGTATCAACATTGTCTATATATCTCTTTCTCATATGTATGTTAGTTTTTTTCAATTACATGGTCTCTAGACGTGCGTACGTATATATATCAAGTATTCATTGTGGGTTGTGAAGGGAGTGTGTTGAGTGGCGGAGGAAGTGTACCAGCAGCAAAAGCTAGTGCTGAGACTTGGGTGAATATGGTGAATAAGATACAAAAGGCATCTCTCTCTACCCGTCTTGGGATTCCCATGATTTACGGGATTGATGCTGTTCATGGCCACAACAATGTCTACAATGCCACCATTTTTCCTCATAATATTGGACTTGGAGTCACCAGGCAAGTAAACCTTTCATTATTGGTTCTTTGGCGGACCCAATGTTAGGCCAGGGGGGGCACGAAATTTTTAAAAAAATTGTTTAGTTTACTGTTATTTAAAAAAAAAACAAAGAAAAACGTAAACTAATTTGCTGCAGAAAGAGATCTACACGGCCCACATTTTGTTTAAATTACACCCATTATTTCTCTTTTTTTTTTTTAATTATTTATTTTTTCTACTTTTAATAGAATTAACTTTTTCTTTTTTTTTTTTCTATTTCTTACTTCTATTAGACTTAATATTCTTACTTCTAATATTTTTTCCATTCCTAATTAATTAATATTTTCTTTTTTCAATTTTATTTTTTTTAGTTCTCTTCTTACATTTATAATTTTAGCAAATAACTTTTTTTTTTCTTTTTCTCCTCATTTTTATTTGACATCTTTTTATTTTCATTTTGACATTATCAGATTAGTCTCATAAATTAATTACTTTTTTAATTTATTCATTTTTTAATAATTTAAATTTAATATATATCTTATCAATAGACCATAAAATCTTAAACTTTAAACTTTAAATTATTGCATTAAAATTATCCATGCATAATGTATTGTCATGATTCAATTATATATATATGTAATATTGTTTACTTTATAGTTTTATTTTATTTAAAATCAATAAATTATTATTAAATTTTTTAAAAAATTTTTATCATGTTTTTATTTGTTATGAAATAGTATCATTATCGAATAGACTTGTTTTATGCTGTGTTAGATTTGCAACTTCAAGAACTAAATAATCGATTTTCGAAGACAAATATTGAGTTGCTTCTTTTTGTTGCATGTCATAGTCCAAGAGATCAATTTCATACATTTGACAAACAAAAACTTATTCAACTTGCTCAATTTTATCCAAAAGATTTCTCCTCTATTGAACTTTTGGCACTTGAAGATCAACTTGAGAATTATATTGTAGTCATACGTTCTAATATTGAATTTTCAAAATTAAACGATCTTACAGATTTGACACAAAAGATGATTGAGAAAAAACAAGATAAAGTTTTCTCATTAGTTTACTTGTTCTTGATATTGACATTCTTACTACCTGTTGCAACTGTTACCGTTGAAATAGTATTTTCTGCTATGAATATTGTGAAGACTGAATTACGTAATCGAATGGGAGATCAATGGTTAAATGATAGTTTGCTTGCGTATGAAGATAAAGATATTTTTGACAAAATTGATAAAGAAGTTATCAGGAAACGATTTCAAGATATGAAGTTTCGTCGAGAAAGATTATAGTTTTATATAGTTTATTTTTTTTTTCTTTTTTATTTATTTTAATGATTTCATTATAATTTTTAAGCATATGATTATTTGTTTTGTCTAAATATAATGTATATTTTATTTTATTTAAGCTATATAACATTATTAAACATTGTTTTACATTAAAATATTATACATTTAGTGTATTCTTAATTTTCGATATTTTTATTATTTTATTTATGTACCCCTTAGTAAATTTTCTAGATCCGCCACTGATTCTTCCATCAGTTAATATTTCATACAAGTGGTGGGACAAACATTAAGATTTTGATTTGTCTGTAGGGACCCTCAACTTGTTAAGAAGATTGGAGATGCCACCGCTCTTGAAGTTAGAGCTACAGGGATCCCTTATGCTTTTGCTCCATGCATTGCGGTAATATTACTATATATATACACAATTAATCCAACACATTCTCGTTTATACTGCTTGTTTCTTGACTATTTAACTTGAAATTAATTAATGTTTTGACAGGTGTGCAGAGATCCTAGATGGGGCCGGTGCTATGAGAGCTATAGTGAGGATCATAAGATTGTTCAAGCAATGACTGAGATTATACCGGGTTTACAAGGAGACCTCCCTCCCAATTCTAAGAAGGGTGTTCCCTTTGTTGCTGGAAAGTAAGATTTTTTTTTTTTTTTCCTTTATTCGCATGGTTGAAATTGTCATGTTACATGCAACTGTAAATTGTCATGTAATTTATAAAATTTAAATTAAAATTTAATAAAACAAAATAAATAATAATAATAATAATAATAGGATAAACATCTCCATGCTCTTCATTTTATTAATTTATAATATTTAATAAAAGTTAATAATAAAAAAAGGAATATTTTCTATAATGTATAAAGTATTCTTATAAATTATAACATTGTAATGATGTATACATAAAAAATAAAAAAATAAAAAGTTTATTATTAATTTGGTTATAACAACCTAAAAAAAACAATTCCTTTAATTTTTGTACCTCTCAGGTCAATTGAGATAAATTCGTAACTTCTTTCGTGGCTTGTTGAACCTTTTCACACATAAAAACTTAAATTTGTGGCTTGTTGTATATGTCAATCAAAATATCAACATACAATTCTCTGAATCTGATTAGTCAACAGTTATCCGAGGAGATGTTGCCCTTCAACATCAAGCAAAAACAATTCGATCTAGTGCTTAATTTAGAGGTTGTGGTGATTAATTTGTATCTGAAGATGTTAATTAGTGGGTGCTACTACGAGCTAGTAATTTTTTATTATCAAATGATTTTAGATATTGGATATTGTAATCACAATGAATAAACACTCAATCTATTAATTATGGTGATGAAATGATTAAGTATGTATACAAAAATAGAAAGATATATATATATATATATCATGATTTGGTGGTAATGGTTAGGGAAAAGGTAGCGGCGTGTGCGAAGCACTATGTGGGAGACGGTGGTACGACCAAGGGTATAAATGAGAACAACACAGTGATTGATCTAAATAGGCTGCTCAGCATTCACATGCCTGCATACTATAACGCAATCAGCAAGGGTGTTGCCACTGTCATGGTTTCCTACTCTAGCTGGAATGGAAAGAAGATGCATGCTAATCATCAACTTGTCACTGAATTCCTCAAGAACAAGCTCAAATTCAGGGTGGGCGGCTAATTAATTAACACGATATCGCATGCATGCAACTACTTATATATTTCCTTACTCATCATATATACTCATGATTGATGTATTGATTAATTGGGTGCAGGGCTTTGTAATATCAGATTGGCAGGGTATTGACAGGATCACCAGTCCTCCCGACGCTAACTACTCCTACTCTGTTGAAGCTGGAGTCAGTGCGGGTATAGACATGGTCGGTGACGTGTGTCTCATGATCATATCAAAATGTAACATGCATGTATGCGCTGACATTTGTACCTAGCTAAGTAATTAAATGTGTTAACTTGCAGATTATGCTTCCATATAACTTCACAGAGTTCATCGAGGACCTAACCTACCAGGTAAAGAAAAATATCATCCCCATCAGCAGGATCGATGATGCTGTCGAGAGAATCTTGAGAGTTAAGTTTGTCATGGGACTGTTTGAGAACCCACTAGCTGATTTGAGCTTGGTCAACCAACTTGGGAGTCAGGAGCATAGAGAATTGGCAAGGGAAGCTGTGAGGAAATCACTTGTGCTTCTTAAAAATGGTAAATATGCTGAGAAGCCGTTGCTTCCTCTTCCCAAGAAAGCAACAAAGATTCTGGTTGCAGGAACTCATGCTCACAATTTGGGCTCTCAATGTGGAGGCTGGACAATTACATGGCAGGGTCTTAGTGGCAATGATCTCACAATAGGTACATATGTCTATACAAGTTTTCTTATTATAAATTCAACTAAAACATTAATCAATTGATGATATCATCTGCATGAACAGGTACCACTATCCTGAATGCAGTGAAAAATACAGTTGATCCTTCCACCCAAGTTGTCTACAATGAGAATCCTGATGTCAACTTTGTCAAGTCGAATGACTTCTCGTATGCCATTGTTGTTGTTGGCGAGCCGGCATATGCAGAAACAATGGGTGATAGCTTGAATCTGACCATAACTAAAGATGGTGTGCGGACCATCAACAATGTGTGTGGAGGTGGAGCTGTCAAATGTGTTGTGGTTCTCATATCTGGTCGCCCTGTTGTGATCCAGCCCTATCTACCCAAAATAGATGCGTTGGTGGCTGCTTGGCTTCCAGGAACTGAAGGCCAAGGTGTTGCTGACCTTCTATTTGGTGACTATGGATTCACCGGAAAGCTTGCACGTACATGGTTCAAGACAGTGGATCAACTTCCCATGAATGTTGGAGATGCACATTATGATCCTCTATTTCCGTTTGGCTTCGGTCTCACCACTAAGCCTACCAATGATTAGTAATATTCTATCTCCTTAAGATGTATGATTAACAATTTTTGCTGCTTTTAAGCGCCAATAACAATATTTAAACAGAACTTTGGGTTGGTTAGCAGCTTTTCGCGTAACTTGACTCCACTTTTTTGGAATAAGACCAAAAATTCAAAACTTGAATGCCATATCTAATTATCTATGTTATATGATTAATATATATAATTTTGCGATATGAATGTATAATTTTAGTACGTTTGACTGGTTACATCAATCTTGTACATTTGCAAACGAGTTTATATTTATTTAGATCTAACTAGCACTGAGAAGTAATATCAAGTGACCCAACTCAGTATATTTATACATACATACATATATATATATATATATATATGTTGATAAATCAGAAGGAAGATTCTCGTTTGACTACAAGCTGATTTTTAGGAATTAGTCTTAATTATTGGCTTATTTTGCTACCTAGAATAAAGGGTTTTTCCTAATTGTCAATTTTTTCTATTTTAGTTGGTTTCTGTTCTTTCTATATAAGTTTGTACAATTCATTCAGAATAAAATAAGAGAGACAATTATTTCTTTTTTCCCTTTGATATTTTCTACATGGCATCAGAGCTATTAGGAAGCCATCATGAATTTTAAAGCGGCCATGGTTGGCTCTAATACAGCCAGCACAAAAGCCACTAGTAGTGCAACTACATCAGAGGGAGTTTCTCAACCATCTTTGGTTGTGTCTGACAATCCTCTCCATAATTCTCTTCAGATTACCATTCATAAATTGAATGGCAAAAACTATCTTGAGTGGTCTCAATCCATGCGTTTGGTGATTGACGGTAAAGGTAAACTTGGATACTTAAATGGGGAAGTAAAACAGCCAGCCATTGATGACCCAAAATATAAGCAGTGGCGATCAGAAAACTTAATGGTTACTGTCTGGCTAATTAACTTCATGGATCCAATTGTTGGAAAACCCTTTAAGTTTCTACCAACTGCACGAGATGTTTGGGAAGCAGTTCAAGAAACTTATTCAGACTTAGAGAATTATTCTCAATTGTTTGATCTGAATACTCGGATGTGGCGAATGCAGCAAGGAGATCGAGAGGTAACAGTTTATTATAATGAGATGATGTCACTTTGGCAAGAGTTAGATATGTTTGAAGATGAAGATTGGGAAAGCAAAAACGATAGTGTTCGGTACAAGAAAAAGGTGGAGAGAAGTCGTGTATTTGTTTTTTTAGCAGGTCTAAATAAAGATCTTGATGAAGTTCGAGGAAGAATATTAGGGCGAAAGTCATTGCCATCTATTAGAGAGGTTTTTTCTGAGGTGCATAGAGAAGAAGCTCGAAGACAAGTGATGTTGAAAAAAGTAGAGGAACCAAAAACAGAGACTGATGGATCCGCTCTTGTTGCTCGTGGTGCTAATATGGAAGGAGATAAGTGTGGAGGTAAACAAAGGCCTTGGTGTGATTATTGTAAAAGGCCGTGGCATACACGAGAGACCTGTTGGAAGATTCATGGAAAACCTGCAAATTGGAAGAAAAAACCAGGCAATGATATAAGGTCAGGGGTAGATTCTCATGCTTTTCAAGCTAGCAATACAGATCCAGGGCTACAATCCTCCTCAGACACTAATCCTTTCACGAAAGAACAAATTGAGCATCTGTACAAAATGTTTCAGTCCCAGTCTATAGGGAATTCTAATTCATCTTGTTATTTAGCACAGTCAAGTAATTTTTCCACCGCAACCATAGCATTTACTAATTCTAATGGCCCCTAGATATTAGATTCCGGAGCTACTGATCATATGACTGGGACATCGCAATTGTTTTCTTCATATATACCTTGTGCAGGAAATCAAAAGGTGAAAATAGCTGATGGTTCTTTTGCAATTGTTGCTGGAAAAGACACAATTACTATTTCTCCATCTCTAACCCTTAAAGATGTCCTTCATGTTCCTCACTTGTCATACAACTTGTTCTCTGTCAGTAAGTTAACTCACGATCATAATTGTCAAGTTAATTTTTGGTCTTCTCATTGTAAATTTCAGGATTTAACCTCGGGGAAGATGATTGGCAGTGCTAGACAAGATGGTGGCCTATATTTTTTAAATAACAGATCAACCATTGAAAGGCAAGATCGGCAAACTTGTTTTAATTCTATTTCTGTTGTCAATGACAGTGAGATTATGTTATGGTATTTTCGTTTAGAACATTTGAATTTTCAGTACTTAAAACATTTGTTACCCAAGATATTTATGAATAAAAGTCCTTCAATTTTTCGTTGTGAATTTTGTGAACTTGCTAAACATCATCGGGCTATTTTTCCGTCTCAACCATACAAAACATCAAAACCATTTAAAATGATTCAAAGTGATGTATGGGGTCTTTCTAAAGTGGCAACTTTTTCTGGAAAACGTTGGTTTATCACTTTCATTGATGATCATACTAGGGTCACTTGGGTTTTCCTCCTAAAGGACAAATATGATGTTGAAAATGTGTTTAAAAATTTTTATACAATGATTCAAACACAATTTCAAAGTCAAATTAAAATTTTTCGAAGTGATAATGGAAAAGAGTATTTTAATAATGTGTTAGGGAATTTTTTTTGTTGAGAAAGGAATTGTGCATCAAAGTTTTTGCAATTATACCCCTCAATAAAATGGGATGGCTGAAAGAAAAAACAAACATCTCCTCAAAGTTGCTAGGGCCTTAAGTTTTGCAACTAAAGTGCCAAAGTATCTTTGGGGAGAAGCTGTTTTAACAGCCACATACTTAATTAAAAGGATGCCTACAAGAATTTTGAACTTCAAAACGCCAATAAAGACCTTCAAAAATTGTTTTCCTTCTTCTCGACTACCACTTGACATTCCCTTGAAAATTTTTGGCAGCACTGTATTTGTTCATAATCATGATCCTAAACGTCCGAAACTTGATCCAAAGGCACACAAATGTATTTTTGTAGGCTATCCTACAAATCAAAGAGGTTATAAATGTTTTGATCTAGTTTTACAAAAAATGTTTTTATCAAGAGATGTCACTTTTTTTGAAGGACAATCATACTATCACAATTCTCATCTTCAGGGGGAGAGTAATAGTGAAGATGTGCTCTTAAATGAGTCTGATTTAAGTATTAGTTTTGATGATGTTTTGCACATACAGCCTTTTAAAGAACATGCAGAGAAAACTACAAAATCTATGGAAATAAGTGAGTTAAATACTTAAAATGATAAACAACCTCAACCTTTGATGCCTTTGATGCAATCTCAAAATCAAAACACTGAAACAATAGAGATGTGTGGAAAACGATTTAAAGGTCTTGTGTATTCAAAAGAACAAAAGAAAAAGGACATTGTCTTGCAGCATCACCAAGAATCTAATCAGGGGTTAGATTATGAGATCAACAATAACTCATCAGCAATTCCTGACAATAGTCTTTCAGGTAATTTTGAATCAAATTCTTCAACTCAACTTGATCTTCCCATAACTTTTAGGAAAGGTGTTAGGTCATGTACACAACATCCTCTATCAAAATTTATATCTTATAAAAATGTGTCATCTTCTTATCGTGCTTTTATTTCACAAGTGTCTAGTATTGTCATTCCAACCAATGTACAGAAAGCTCTAAAAGTTCCTAAATGGAAGGAAGCCGTGTTTGAGGAAATGAGAGCTCTGGAGAAGAATGCTACTTGGGAGAAGGTGAATTTGCCACAAGGAAAGACTGTTGTTGGTTGCAAATGAGTGTTCACTGTGAAGTACAACTCAAATGGATCAATAGAGAGATATAAGGCTCGATTAGTGGCTAAAGGCTTTACTCAGACTTATGGAGTAGATTACTCTGAAAACTTTTCTCCGGTGGCAAAGCTAAATACCATTTGAGTGATTTTGTCTATTGCAGCTAATCTTGATTGGCCACTAAATCAACTAGATGTGAAGAATGCATTTCTGAATGAAGACCTAGAAGAAGAAGTCTATATGGAACCTCCTCCTGGCTTTACTGAAATCTTTGGATCTAAAGTATGCAAGCTAAAAAAATCCCTATATGGTCTAAAACAGTCACCTAGAGCCTGGTTCGAGAGATTCACAAAGTTTGTTAAGAACCAAGGTTATAGCCAAGGACAATCAGATCACACTCTGTTCACAAAAAGCTCTACTAAAGACAAGATCTCGATTTTGATTGTTTATGTAGATGATATAATTTTGATAGGGGATGATATCGAAGAGATGAGAAAATTGAAGCAAAGTTTAGCCAAGGAGTTTGAAATTAAAGATCTAGGGCAGTTAAGATATTTTCTAGGTATGGAAATTGCAAGATCAAGGAAAGGTATTGTAGTGTCACAACAGAAGTATATCTTAGACCTCCTGAAAGAAACTAGGATGAGTGGATGTAAGCCCGCTGACACTCCAATAGAAGCGAATGTTAAACTAGGAGATGTGAAAGGTGATGTTCCAGTTGACACAGGTAGATATCAACGGTTAGTTGTAAGGTTGATTTACTTATCTCATACTCGACCAGATATTGCGTTTGCTGTAAGTGTGGTTAGTCAATTTATGCATTCTCCATATGAAGAACATCTTGAAGCTGTGTACAGAATTCTTCGGTATCTAAAGAGCACACCAGGGAAAGGACTCTTTTTCAAGAAGAATGAAAAAAAAGGAGTCGAGGTATATACAGATGCAGATTGGGCAGGCTCAATCACTGATAGAAGATCAACATCAGGATATTGCACATTCCTATGGGGCAATCTAGTCACTTGAAGAAGCAAAAAGCAAAGCGTTGTTGCTAGAAGTAGTGCTGAAGCTGAGTTTAGATCAATGGCTCAAGGAGTATGTGAAGTACTTTGGTTGAAAAGGGTGCTAGAGGAACTTAAAAGACCAGTAAGCCTTCCTATGAAGTTGTACTATGATAATAAGACAGCTATCAGCATTGCATATAATCCAGTTCTTCATGACAGGACAAAACACGTCGAGATTGACAGACAGTTTATAAAAGAAAAACTAGAAGGAGTAATTTGTACACCTTTTGTTCCTACCACACAACAGGTTGCAGATGTCCTAACCAAGAGCTTGTTAAGACAACCATTTGAGTTTCAGGTCAGCAAGTTAGGCATGACAGATATATTTGCACCAACTTGAGGGGGAGTGTTGATAAATCAGAAGGAAGATTTTCGTTTGACTACAAGCTGATTTTTAGGAATTAGTCTTAATTATTGGCTTATTTTGCTACCTAGAATAAAGGGTTTTTCCTAATTGTCAATTTTTTCTATTTTAGTTGGTTTTTGTTCTTTCTATATAAGTTTATACAATTCATTCAGAATAAAATAAAAGAGACGATTATTTCTTTTTTCCCTTTGATATTTTCTACAATATATATATAACTAGACTTTACATATCTTTTCAAGGATATATGGCACATAGTTTTACCATTCTAGAATTCTAGATTATTCCCACTTAATTAAAGTTTATGAATCTCTATCAACGCATTGTCCAATATTATGGTTTGAAAGATTAGAGAATGAGAATGATCAATGGCATGATTATTGGTGCTTACTCTAAATTAATCTATAATAGAAATGAAAAATGTGGGTTCTACACAAATTTGGGGTTGTGAAATAGTATTGTCATTTCCTTTACCCCATTTAGAATTCCCCTTCACATTCTCATTCTTTTTTAAATATTAAAAAGCTTTTATACCTCTATTTAAATAAAAAAATAATAAATTGGAAATAAAAAAGTGAGAAAATTTTATTTTATATTTATCAATGGTGTGGTAGGATAGCATTAACTCATTAGTAAAAAACCATTATTATTATTATTAAAAAAATAGCTTAATAAGCGTAATATTATTCATACTTCTTGATGACAAAAAAAAAAAACCATAATGCTAAAGGAATTCATATTTTTAATTAATAATACTTTTGTAACTTTTAAACAATGTATTTAAAGTAAATATTTCATAAAGAATATTGTTGATTCCGATTACGATTTCTACAATTAATGTAAACTATTTATTTTAATTTCGGTACATCAATCCAATTACAAACTAATATAATTCTAAGGGGTCGTTTGTTTTTTTATCTGAAGACTGAACAGTACTGCTGAAGACTGAAAGCTGAATAGTGACTGAAATCTGAAATCTGATTGACATGTTTGTTTTTTCTTTTCTTACTTCTGAATGTATAATAATTTTGTTTGTTTTTTAAAGTTAAAATTATCTGATTATTAGTAATTTGACATTTATATTCTTTTACTATTAATTGTTGTGTAATTTTATTTAATATGATACAAACAATTGTAATAAATTATTTAACAAATATTAAAACACTTATATATAATATTTTATTCATAATTAAAATAAGATTAATTATTATAGTAGAATCAATTAAGTTTATATGTTCAAATAAAAATAAACAAAATAATCTTAAATTGAATTATTATTATAACAAAAGTTGAAATTGTAACTTATATATATAGTATTTTTATTCATAATTAAAATAAGATTAATTAAAATAGTAGAGTCAATTAAATTTATATATTCAAATAAAAATAAATAAAATGGTTTTAAATTAAATTACTATTACAACGAAAATTGAAATTGTAAAGTAATATATATTTTCTGATATAATTAAACAGGAATAATTAAATACTTAAACAAATTGATTTGTAATTTGGTCTCTGAGTTATTGCATAAACATTTTATCAATAAAAATTCTTACCAGAATTTAATTAGAGAAATATAGTAATTCAGCTATAAAAAAAAAAAAAAAAAATTGATGTTGAGATGTTTAGGGTTTTTATTTTTCAATATTGTCTATTAAAGTATTAAAAGAAATTTTTATAATATAAAACTAAAACAAACTTAGAAACATATTATTTTAGGAATGATAAACTTGGAATAATATATTTATAAATCATTAAGTGATTTTGTATTAAGTGAAAAGTCAAAAAATGTTACTTTTTTTTTCAGTGATTTTTGGATGGTTTTAAGTGGTTTGACCACTTAAAAAAACAAATAAAAATATCTTAATTAACCAAATTCAGTACCATTAAGTGTTAAGTGCAAAAAACAAACAACCCCTAAATCTTTCTGATTAGGTACAAGTAAACACACAATTAATTTATTGAGATAGGATGGGACTTGTTGTCTTTCTTGAGAAAAAATAAGAACCTTTCATGTAACTTGACTCCACTCATTTTAAAATAAAACCAAAAGTAAAAATTTGAATACCATACCTAGGTTATATGATATAATTTTGCAATATGAGTGTATAATTTTAGTAAGTTTGACTGGTTACATCAATTTTGTACGTTTACAAATAAACAAGTTTATATTTATTTAGATCTAACTAGCAATGAGAAATAATATCTAAGTGACCACTCTAAAAAAAATAAATAAATAAAAAATCCCCTAGACTTTACATATCTTTTCAAGGATATATTGCACGTAACTTTACCATTCTAAAATTCTAAATTATCCCGCCTAATTAAAGTTTATGAATCTCTATCATATCAACACATTGTCTATTAGGGTATATGAGTAAATTTGTTGCAGCGGTAATTTGGTAAACTTAGATATACAATGCGATTAGTTTGTTTAAGGGGTGAAAACCTAAGTTTTAGTGGGAAAAGTTAAAAACAAATTTTACTTTTTGAAGGTGTGTAATTTTTGTAATTTCAAAGAAGAGAGAATAAGGGGAAAAAAAGAGGGGAGGAAAAAATTGCTGGCTGTGGGGTTCGAACCCACGCGCACTTATGTGCAGAAGATCTTAAGTCTTCCCCCTTAACCTCTCGGGCAAACCAGCCGAACGATTTAAACCTAAAATACTATCTTATATAACTTATATAAGAAAGTTTTAAAATTTGAAAATATAAAAGAAAAAAAAAAGGGTAGTAGATTAGGAATTGGAAACCCTAGGAATTTGAGATGATGGAAGATGAGAAAGTGAAGTTGGCGAGTAGTAGCGATGATGATGAGGAGGCCAACCAGGATTTGAGCCTTAAGATTGTCGAGAAACATCTCTTGATGCGCGCCGCCATGCTCAATGATGATGATGACGATGGTGATAATACGCAGTCTCAATCTCGATCTCAATCATCACCAATAGTTGCTGCGCAGGACAATGCTGTGCTTCGAAAGCTTCTTGTGAGTCTATCAGATCGAATACTAATAAATTTAATTCTTTAGTTGAATAATAATAATAATAGCGGTGTTATATTGTATCTTTCAGCGGGGGCCCAGGTATTTTGATCCTCCAGATAGCAATAGCAATTGGCCAACATGCTTTAATTGCGGCGAAGAGGGTCATATGTCTGTCAACTGTACCTCTGCTTTCAAACGTCAGAAGCCCTGCTTTGTTTGTGGTAGTTTCGATCACGGTGCCAAGCATTGCACTAAGGTTTCTCTCCTCATCCATATTTCCATTGCTTTCATATTGTTTTCAGTTCCTATTGTCAATTCATGCCATCTGTGTAGGCCCAAGATTGCTTTATTTGCAAAACAAACGGTCACCGTGCCAAAGATTGTCCAGAGAGACACAAGAGGGGCTCCCAAAATGCCAAACTATGTTTAAAATGTGGAGATTCTGGTCATGATATGTTTTCATGCACAAATGGCTATTCCCTTGATGACATCAAGGTGGAGACTCTCTCATACGCTTGCCCTTTTATACTTGTTTTTATCACTTGTATTATGGTTTGAAATTGTTGTTTTAATTTCTTTAACCAGGAAGTGCAATGTTACATCTGCAAGAGTTTTGGCCATCTGTGCTGTGTTGACCTTGGTGATGCTGGTCCAACAGAGGTTTCTTGTTTCAAGTGTGGTCAAACAGGTCACACCGGTTTGGTAAGCTTTTTCAGATGTGCATTCCCTCTTCTATGCATGGTTATTGTTAGCAATATTCTGTTTGACAAAATGTTGTATTGTACTTTGCCTTAAGAGGACTTGTATTTGGATGCTATCTGATTGTTTATGATATACATATTGTAATTAATGTGAGAGTATCCATGTTATGCAAACTGATAACAGTTGGGACTCTTAATCCGCCGCCTGCCCCCGAATATTGCAATCAGGCAAACAGTGCTGAGTATTGAGTAATGACCTTATCTATGACAATATAGTGGGTATCCTTAATTCTGGAATATATAACTTAAAATATATACAAAACCCCTCAAATCCTAAGACCTACATTTTTGTAAAATATCTCACCAACACCAACTTAACTAGCTAGTATGAGTGATGCAATCATATTGTGTTTTACATATTTATTATCTGTTCTTTTCTTGTAAGCATTTCGTATGATAAAAGTACAAGATAACTTATAATTACTTTTGGGAATTCATTATGATGCTTTTAGTTAAATTGGTCTTTTCTTTTGATGAAAAATCTTTTGCATCCATCTTTTTGGGAGAAGGCTGATCCTGATTATATAACTAGTTTGATTTGTACTTGTGAGAATTGTGAATAACCTTTTGACACTTAGTAAGATCATTGGGCTCATATAGAAATCCGTTTTTATGACTTGCTTTCTTGATATTCTGGAATGCAGTTGTAGCAGAGTCATATCAAGTACATCCAGGAACTTAAGTTATTTTGTTTTGCATAAAATATATAAAGTTTGTTTATAATGTGTGAGTAATGTTTTGAATCATGAATGAAGTTTGAGTTCTTGTAGATGAATTTGATCTATGACTGATTAATTTAAAATATGTAGGATTTTTGATATAGCATCTTGCTTCCTCCATCAACTTATCCCTGAATATTTGTTGTGGTTAATTTTTGCTCCACTCAAAATCTCATTGTTTTCATATTTCAATTTTTTATCTTTCTTTGTATATGTGGTTCATGAGGTGTTGACTATCACTACATGAAAAAGTATTGGTTCTCTTTGCCTGTGTGGTCAAAATAGGTTTTGGAATTGTTAATCTCATTTGGTTTGTTCTCAAGAATTAAGAAACATGCATTTGTTTTTTATGTAGGCATGCAATAGGTTTCGAGGTGAATCCAACACAGAAACAGCATCACCTAGTTCATGCTACAAATGTGGTGAAACAGGACATTTTGCACGTGAATGTATCCGATCTGCCAAGGTAAGTTTCAGAAAACGTTTGCACTTGTTCTTGGAATCATGATGTTATTTCCAATTTATGTTCTGTTGTATCTAGTTTCCCCTTGTTATCTTTACTTCAGTTAGTATGCCAATTTCAGCAAGTTGTTGACTGTTGTAGGTTCGTAAGAGGAATTTTGGACAATCAACTCCAACTCTGAAACGTCATAGAGAAAATAAAGACTATTTGGGAATTAAGTCTGCTCCTCATGATCTTGGTAAGGCTCAAAAAAGAAAGAAACCCCAGTATGACCAAAAAATGACTGCAACTCCAAGAAAATCAAAACCGGGAGGACCCCAATATGACAAAAAAATGACTACAACTCCAAGAAAATCAAAACAGAGAGGAGGTTGGATTACTGAAGATCCTGGAGATTTATCACATGAAAAAGGGAAGAGCAAGCAATGGAGGTCCTCTGCAACCCCATCGGGCAAGGGACATAAAATTTCTGCTTTAACCGCTGATGGTAGCATTTCAGGTTCCAAATCTAATACAAAACAGAATTTTCATCATAATAGATTCTCAGCTTCAAGATTTGACAACTCTGGTAGTGATGGGATTAGAAGAAATTATAATTGGTGGTAGGAGTTCAATGTTTTGTTTTATTAAAATTTGAAGGCCAGTTGATGGGGATATAATCAGTAGAAGTTTGTGATTATTTCACATCATGTGATGTTGTAACTTGTAAGCATCCTTTAATAATTTAATTTATCGATACACATCAACATTATTTTTGAGTTTGAAATATGTGTCCACTAGGTTTGTGCGGGATTTTTAATTCAGTTTCTAAGGGCACATTTGATACCCTTTTTATTTTTCATTTTCTGTTTTGTTAATTTCTAAATGAAAAAAGAAAAAATGAATTCCTTTTTAGGAGATTAGAAAACGTCCGGTAGCAATTATTAGAAGCAGTTTTCTGAAAAGGAAAACATTGAAAACACATCTGGTAGATGATACCATAAAGTGAAAATAGTGAGAAATATTATAAATCGATTTAAAGTTAGATCACCCAATCGTTTTTCATTCTTAATTTTCTATTTTAGAAAAAAAATTACATAACCAAATAACCAATCAACGAATAATATTAAATGTACTTTTTAAAAAGTCAATTGTACATAAAAGTATCAAACAAATTAATTAATATAAAAAATTAATATGTAGATTGAGAGTGAGCCAACCTAATATAGGCAGGTATCATATCAATTGTTTTGTCTCTCTTATCTAGCATTTCCCAGCGATTTCTACAGAGGAAAGCCATCAAGTATTGACAAGTTCTTCTTTATCAAAAAAAAAAAAGTATTGACAAGTTCTACTTCACATCTCCCCTCAAGAGTTAACAAAAAAAAAAGAAAAAAAAATTTCGATCACACAATCAGCTGGTTTTTGTGGTCCGGCTTCCACCAAGAAATTGCAAGTGGTGAGTTTAGTGCTCTTGGATTTCACAAACAAATTGCAGACAGCTTTGTGGCTTGATTTCCATCAATCAGTTGAAAATTATAAGTCTAAAGGGTTGTTTGTTTTGTTACGTGAAGATCGAATAATCTTGAATATTATTGAAGATTGAATAGTAACTGAAACTTGAAACTTGAGAATATATATGCTTTTATCTTTTTCTTTTAATGTTTGAATACACAAATTGATCATTTGTCTTTTTAAATATAAAAATATCTGAAAACAAATATTTTTATGTTTATATCATTTAACTAATAATTGTTATGTACTTTTATTTTAAATTATATAAGTAGCAAAAAACAAATCATTTACTTTTTAATAAATTCTAACCAAATTTATCCATATATATCTAATTTTACTTAAATGTAATTTTTATTGATAATAATAAATATATATTATTTTAAACAATAATAGTTTAAGAAAATATTAATTTCACATAACTTATAGTTTTTTTTTTTTTTTAAGTTATAAAATATACGTGGTTAAAATTGATGTACAAATATAGAGATTCAAGTTACTATTAACAATATGAAAAATGATAATTTATAGAATATTAATGGAGATAAAATTGGAAATACATATCCTTTAGAACGATGGTTATGGAAGAAAATGTTTTAATTCTGATTAAATGATAAATGATAAATTAAAACCTTTACTTTTTATTTTACGTTGTGTTTTTTTGTAATTTTAAGTAATTTGACAACTTAAAAAAACCAAATATGACTTAATGAATTCAATTCAACTCATTAAGTAATAAGTTTAAAAAACTAACAACCCTTAAAAGCATATAGGTTTCTAGTGTCATGTAATTCCCTCTTTACAATTAAGAGAAGGTAGGATGAGATAAATTTTCATATTGTTTAGTTAGTTAGGAAAAGTCAAAAATCCTAATTACCATTTCTATTTGAGTTTCTCAATTTAGAAACTTATCTCGATATTTTGTAAAAAAAAAAAAATTGCAACATTATCTCTATATTTGAGTTAGATAATTGCATTGGAGGGAGTTTTTATATTTTATTATCTATCCATCCTATATAGTAAGACATTTAATCAAATAGAAACTTGTGTTAGAAATACTTTAATAAAGAAACAGATGGGTAGAGCTTGATGGTGACTATAGTGGGCTAATTTCTACACTTGCTGACATAGGGATTTGGCTATATTATCAATTTACTGAGCACTAGCAACTTGTAAAAAAATCAACAAAATAAAGATATGTTATCTTAACATTGAGTTGGTGTCAGTCGAAGATATTTCGATACTCAAGTTAGAAATGTAGTTGAAGGCAGATAGAAAAATAAATAACTGAAAATAAAATGAACAAAAATAAATAATTCGCAATGATTAAGATTAGAGGAGTAGATGATGGACAATGACTAAGATCATTGGAGTTTCAATGGTGAATTTGGTGAAGTAACAATATGGTAGTAGGATGTTCATTTTCCTCATCGGACCGTTGTTGAGTTGTAACAGCTCTCAAGATTAAGGGATCAATTCTATCGATCTCTACCCCTTACATTAAATTGGTCGAATTTGATCAGACATTACACTTGGATGAAACTTCTAGGCTCCAATTGGGTTGGATTTGATGTTAGTCTAACATTTGAACCGCTATTTCGGACTCCACCTCTAATGCAACTGTTGGGGTCTCTACCTTTGTAATTTTAGCTATTACAGTGATCAAGTTTGTTTTCCAAAAGTTTGCAATTGATGAAAAAGCAGAGATGTGCTCATCAAAATAGAGATTGATTTTTGGTGAGCATTGAGATTTAAGTTGGGCACTGGTCAGAAACTCAAGTTTAAAATATAGAAACATCAGTTTGCCGTTCTCCGTATTTTCAGACTTTTTGTTCATTAAGTGAGGAAAATTGTTTCCCCGTGTTTTCCAATTTTCTTTTTGGAAATCACATGCCAAACGCATTTTATGTTACTTTTGAATTCAAAAACAGAAAATGATTTTTGGAAATTGGATCGAACAGCCCCTAAATATATTGTCAATTTATTTTTTCTCATGTGTGCAGTCAATTTTTTCCTTTTTCAAAAATAAAGTCGTTTGAAAACAATTAATTTGATGTTTGTATTCTCTTTCGCTATCTATTGTCATGTGTTTTTATTTAATACAATATAAAAAACCAAAAACAATTAATTTAAGAAATCTTAAATCATTTTGTATAAATTTTATTCATAATTAAAGTATAATAAGCTAATTTTATTTATAATTAAGATATAATAAGTAAACACAACATAAAAATTGTTTCTATATTGTTTAAAAATAAAATAAACAATTAATAATATATTGAAATATTAATGATTAAGTGTAACTTTTAAATTATTTTCTACAATAAAAATGGTTGGGACGACTTCTATATAAAAATTAGTTTACAATAATAATAATAATTAAACATTACTTTAAAATTATTTTTCATAAAAAAAAGGAGAAACTGGAATAATTAGCTGTTGTTTATTATAGTAAGTAATTGCACAAAATCTCCTGAGTTTTACTCTTATGCAAGTAGATTTAAGTTTACCTTAAAATCACATGAAATCCACACTCCATTAATGAAAGCAAGTCCAGTTAAAAGGAAATTAATTTGACTCTCTTTCCAAGTTTTAACTTTCAAATGGAATCAAGTTGCTTGATTTTGATCCCTCTCTATTCCATTTTTTAGTGGAATTTGATTCTTTTCATTTTATTTTGATTAATAAACGGATCATAAATAACTTTAAATAAGATAAACCTCTCACATTTATATCAGATAGGTTCGAACTATCGTCCTCTTAATTAAATCAGGAATTTAGTAACAGTAAAAAAAAAAAAAGTAATATTACTGGTCAAGCTGGAGGGGCTTGAAATATTTGGCGTCAAGGAGGTAGGTGCCAATGCTTAGACGAACTGCCCACACGTCCTTAGGCTTCCTAGACACAATTCTGCATCGAAACCCACCTGAATTTTTACACTTCTAAAACGATACACAAAAAAGGAGAGACAAGAGAAATACCTTCCAACATCACCAGCTTTTACCAGGCCAGAATTAACCCTGAGACATGGAACCGAAGCTGCAGTTTTAATCATTTTGGGAGCCTCAATCACGATGATTGGAGACCCGATTTCCAGTTTTGATTTTCTTGGCGATTCCCCGGATGTCTCACACTTTATAATGTGCAAACTTGGCTTCTGCATTGAAGAAAATGCCATCTCATTACTAGCTACGTACTGAACATGAGATCATGTCTTATATATTTTTATGGGTATACGTAACGTATGGTGCAAAATGAATGCTATCCAAAAGATGTCACTCGCACTCATCATACAAAGACTCCTCCGAATTGGCCTTAATTACATACACGCCTCACTAGCTTTAAAATTCACTCAAACCTTCTCTATAATTCCATAAAATGTCAAAACCTCCCTTGACAATATGGAAAGTGTCACTATCATTTAAAATTATATCTAATTTTTCATTAATCACTCTTATACTCTCTGAATTTTATTTAAATTTTTTTTCCTCTCCATCTTCATACCAAAGCTTTTGTGATCGTACAATAAATAACTATATAAAATTTTGAAGAAAAAGGAGAAAAAAAAAAAGACAAAAGGTCTTTATAGCTTGTCAAAAAAGACAAAATTTATTCTTTAATTTTAAATTACCTAAAAACCGCATGTAATTTCAGGTAATGTATGAAAATCATATGTAGTTAAAATAAGGAAGTAATTATTGCATACATACCTAAAGTTTACCTTTTTTACAAATGTGATAACTTTTTAATTTATTTATAATGACTTCTCTTCATGTGACGACAAGACTATGTTTGACTGTTGAAGTTAAGTTTGATTATCTATCAAAGATTAGTTAGAAGATGATAATGTCTTTGCTCCGATGTAAAATTGTTGTATTGACAAAGTTGACCTTTAAGGTTGGCAAAAATATATAATAAAAATTTAATAAATAAAAATAACTACAAGACTTGAAAATTCTCCACTATTCATTTTATCCATTTAAATAAAATAAATAAAAAATTAACAATATTAATTCCCTTTTTAAATGGATTTTCACCTTCCATCTTAAAGATGAATGGTCGAGATCAACTTAAGAAAAAAAAATACCAAAAAATTACACAAAAAAGCCAAAAAAAAAAAAGGATGGACATGTATTGGAAATCTAGATTAGATATCCACTATGAATCCCTATAGATATAGATCTATGATGGATCTTCATTTTTGTTCAACATCTTTATCACACGACGGATCTAGGCACCTAGATTGATTGAATGATTTGAGTTTCCCCATCTCCATCGTCGATCTGATTGTAAGTGATGGAGGTCCATAGAAGTTCTAGATGAAGATGAATCCATCTCCACTCCATTGATGGCTTGGTGGGAATCCAGATTGAAACTCTACCGTAGATTTTTTTTTTTAATTTTAATTTTCCTTTAAAATTTTATTTTGTTTTTTATTTTTATTTTTTTAAAAAGTTGTAGGGTCAAAATCATTGCGGTATCTAAGTTTTGGGAAAGTTTCAAATTTTTAACTATGTTTTGAAAAATGATCAAATCATTCTTAATGTTTCGAAAAAGTATTAAATTAGTCTTTCTCGTTAATCAACTAATGGTTAAACCTAATGGACAACATAATGGACAAGGGTAAAATTGTCATTTCAAATCACAAAAATGTAAATTAAATTAAAAATAATAAAATAAAAAAGAAATTAAATTAAAAAATTAAACAACTTGAAAAAAAAAAGCATACTTTATAGCTCGTCCAACAACGGTGATGATGCTTCGCGATTGGTTTTTTTTTTTTTTTTTGGACATTATCTTGTTTTGAAGTGATTTTTATTGAATAGTTGATAGATGAGAAATTTAGGTTGATTTTATGGGTTTTGCTTGATTGAAGATGAATCTCAACATGGAATGGGTTGAAGATGAAGACTTGGATTGAAGATGATTTTTTAATTTTATTTGTTTTATTTTAGGGTTTAATTTTATTTTATTTTTTAAAAATCTAATGGATATTAGTGATTTTTTATGTTTAATTTAATTTTAATTTATTTTTTAAGTTTTATTTTTAATTTTTTGTTTAGTTTATAGGTGTTTAAGTAACGTTTCAAAAAAAATCTAGTAATATTATTGTAATTACATAAAAATCATAGTGGGATATTTTTGTAATAAAATATTATTGTAATATTTAATTATGGATAGAGATATATCGGTCGTTTTATCTGTTTTAATAGAGTGTAAGGGTAAATGAGTCTTTTCACGTAAATGAGTCTTTTTACTTTTTTTGTTAGGTTTAACTATCAGTTGACTGACAGGAATGACTAATTTGACATTTTTTTCGAAAATGTTAGAGATATCCTAAATTTTAATTCCAAAAAGAAAATGTATATGAGTTTTTATTTATTTATTTTTTACATTTATTGAAAATTTCTATTTAGTTTTTAATTTAATATTTTGTCAGTAAATCTCCACCATCGATTGAAGTTTGATGAATGGTGGAGATTTTTTTTTTAAATAATTTTGTATCATTTTTTTTTGGGTTAGATCTCTACCATGCATGTCAATCAAATAGTTACTGTATTAAAAAGATCAAAGTATCTATCTTATTACTTTGTTTGACTAATAGTTAATTGACGAGAGAACTGATTTAATTAATTTATCAAATTTTAGGGATGATAATGATCGAAAATTCATTTACGGTGATATTTCATCAAAAGATTTAGACCAATTGAAAATTATCCTTTTGCTCATTTAATGTAGGAATAATGATAAACTTCCCAAAAAAATTGCCTAAAAATGAAGTGGTGAATTGATTTATCATTATATTAATTTTAAAATGATATATTAATAATATTATAATTTCACATATTTAGATAATTTTATGGATAATCTAACATTTCCCTTACCATAAATTTGGCAATTATAGAATACAGGTGCAGGGGCAAAAGGGACATTGCAGTTAAGCTATTATGACACCTGGTTGTGACTCATTTGAGTTTGAATGCATTAAATAGAGGAAAACGATTACGAATGGAATAATTGAGAGATGACGTGTCAAAGCTTGTTCAACAAATCGGTATTGGTGAGTAGGTGAGTGAGGTTGAAACCCTTGAAGTGATTTGCAGGTATTGGAACGAAGTTCTACCTTCATTTACTGGGGTTTGAGTTGATGACCGAACGCGATAATTGAGGATGCATATTAAGCAGGTAATTCGAATTCTCATGTGATGACAGATGTTGTCGAAGTCGATGTTTGATTTCATTTTCGTTTTCATTTTCATTTAGGTTATAATCGAAGGCTTTAAGAGCTACAGAGAACAAGTTGCTACTGAGCCTTTTAGCGCCAAAATTAATTGTGTGGGTAAGGATAATCATCCTCCTTCTTTCTCTGTCTTGTGATGAATTCAAATATGTCGTTGTAATGTTGTTAATCTTACACTATTAACAATACAAGCCTAAAGAATGCGTATTTTTAGGGTTTTTGAAACTGTTGTTAATGTTTCTGAGTATTCCTAGGCGGTTTGGACTGGTGAATGCGTAGTTATGCAACATTGTTTGTTATGTAAATGAGATTTTCAAATAATGATATATCCAGTTCTGACTTTGTTCAATTTAAATGAGGCATTTTATTGTGTTCTGTTATTAATTTTTTTGGTCTCTCTTTCGAACAATGGCTTCTGCAGTTGGTGCTAATGGATCTGGCAAGACAAATTTTTTCCATGGTTAGTAATGGTACTTGATTATGTAATGTTGTTTGTGTATCTTTGCTATTAGTTTATTAAAATGCAAACTTCTTTTTGTTTGTCAAACTGTAGCTATTCGATTTGTTCTGAGTGACCTCTTTCACAGCCTGCGCAATGAAGATAGGCATGCGTTACTCCATGTATGCTTCACTACTGTTTTCATCGTTGTTAAGCTATCATGTACAGTGGCTCTTTTCGTATCATTATTTTCTATTAATATTTTACTATTAAACAGGAAGGTGCAGGACACCAAGTTTTATCTGCTTTTGTGGAGATTGTTTTTGATAATTCTGACAATCGGATCCCGGTAATGTTCTGCAACCTGTCTTTTTTCCTCTAAAAACTGAAAGATCTTGATTTTATTTTTATACATAATGGGGTTGAATGATTATTTGTCAAAGAAGTTATTGCATGAAAAATCACTTCCTTTATTAGGTCACGATGAGAAGATATGCCTCATTAAAAAGAAGATCATTTGAATGAACATTTTACTTTTTATGCTTTCTAGGCTAACATGATGCACTCTTTGTATTTGCTTTTGTTACTTTGGTGTTGCTTGTTTGCTTCGTTTTTGTCTTGTTTTAATTTGTTATATTATATACTTTGATTTGGACAACAAATTTACTTTCATTTTAACATAGTTTTGTTATGTGCCTTTATGTTTCCTGGTATGTGGTAGATTATGGACAAGTAGGTAGTGGGGTGTAATCCTTTTTGTTCTAGTCAAATTTTGGCTTAGATGAAACCTTTGGATTATACGATCTTCGTGTTGGTAGTTTACTCCCAATAGATAACCTTTATTGACTTCAAAGGTTTGAACTTGCTCGTACCTGCATGCTTCATCAATAGATCTGTTGGAATATTTGTACTTAAATCAATCGAACCTTTATGTCTTTTGATGGCATAATTGCAATTGAGTTTATATATGCACCATTAAAAATCAAATTTACCTTTTATTATTTCTAATTATTTTTGTGAACGTTGGTATTGTACATAAATTTGAGTTATTTTAGTGTTCGTGGGTAATATTACCATCATTATTAATAACTGCAAATTAGCCTTTTCCTTTCAAGCTTTCCACCATTTCCCTTAAGTGACATGTGAGTGACATAGATTGAATGTTCATCTATGTGGCCCATTCTTGTTTGTTTAAACTTTTGGAATGCTTTTGCACATTTGGTAGGTTGATAAGGAGGAAGTGCGTTTGCGTCGAACTATTGCTTTGAAAAAGGATGAGTATTTCTTGGATGGAAAACACATAACGTGAGTATCAACTTATTTTTTTAGGTTTGGAAAACAATCCATGTTCTGTACTTTATCTTTTCTTATTATGCATTATTTGGTGAGAGAATGCTATATAAATTGCAGGAAAACAGAAGTTATGAATTTACTTGAGAGTGCTGGGTTTTCTCGCTCTAATCCATACTATGTCGTGCAACAAGGAAAGGTATGATGTTTTCACATTTTTGAACTTGGTAATTATCAATTATATCTGCATGATGTTGAGTAGTCTAACATAATAGTTTTCTATGGATGGTAAAATAGATAGCATCTTTGACATTAATGAAAGATTCCGAGCGATTGGATTTATTGAAGGAAATTGGTGGCACCAGAGTATATGAGGAGAGGCGTCGTGAAAGTTTGAAAATCATGCAAGAAACTGGTAAGTAATAAGATAATTTTGCTAGACGCAAAACCTTGTAAGGAAGGGTTCAAACAAAATTATTAAGCACTTATAATATATTCATGTGTGTGACCAACAAGCATGTGACATGGTCTAAGCCAAAACAAACCTGAATTCATTCATGGGGTTTTTAAACTAACATATGGTAAAATTGATTATGATATTATATTAGGTAATTTGATATAAAAGCATGAACTTTTTGGTAAGAGTCCAACATAGTACTTAAACATTCTAACGTGGTTTATATCATAGCATGTGTCTTTTCTGTCTCCAAACGGTGGCCCAATTTTTCTGCAATGAAGTAAGGGATCAAGGATTGATTCTCCTCACACAGCATTTGAGGAGGACTTCATTTAATTTGTGTTTATGTTGTGGTGGTGTGGTGAGTGGTAAAGGTAAATGAATGTTAATAATGCAAAAAACATAACTATATATATTTTTTTTCTTTTTTTAGGCAACAAAAGACAACAAATTATTCAAGTTGTTAAGTACTTGGATGAGAGGCTGAAGGAATTGGATGAAGAGAAAGAAGAGCTGAGAAAATACCAACAACTTGACAAGCAAAGGAAATCTCTAGAATACACTATATATGATAAGGAACTTCATGATGCTCGTCAGAAATTAACAGAGGTAAGTTAATTTTTGGGTGCTGAATATGTAACTGATTCCAATGCTTTGATTAAGGTTGATCATACAAGTTGTTGCCATGTAATGTAATGGGGTATCAATTGTGAATTTTGGTTGCCATATGTTGTTCATCTACATTATTTTGTTTTCTTAACATTTTGATATACTTTTCCTTTCCTTAGTGATCTCATAGTTTATATGTATTTGAGTGTGTTGATAGAGTTTTATTTATTTTTGTTTGATAGAGTAATCATTGTGTGATTTTTTGGAAACCTGAAAGAGATTTTCTTTTGGTTAAAGTAATAGCAAACTTTATTGAGGCTTACGGGTTGTTTCTTTGGCTGTAACTGTGGCATTTTGCTTGAAGAACATTGTATAAAATTTAGAGGCAAACACATGCCTTGCAGTGAATAATTGTTTAGGTTTAGGTCAATAATTAGCCAATGCTTTGTGAATTAATTGAGATAATTGGAACTGCATTAGTACTTGTAGCATGTTGGCATTTTTCATGTAATTACCATTTTTTTCCCCTAATTGATCTAATGCTTGTAATCTGTACTTACATTGTGGTTCAAAATTCTTGAGTCTCAAGTGCAAGGCTGATGGCTGCTGTGCGTTGCTTTAATGGCGTATTAGTAATAATTTTACCTTTCCTCTGTCCATTTCAGATTGGGCATGGGTGGATTTTTTCCTAGGTTGTGATAGTTGTTACGTATTAAATCCTATTAACCTATGCCTTGAATACTATTTTTGGGCCTTTTCTTAACAACTTAAGGTTTTGGGTTTAACAGCTACTGAAATCATATTAATAAAGCCATCACATCTTGGGTCCCTTTTATCTAGATTTTTAGATTTATTGTTTATTACACAAGTTATGCAGTTCAAGGGTCTCTAATGTGTCTCCATCATCATGTTGCATGTGGAGGGACTTGTTAACATATCAAATCCTATCAACCTACTCTGAATTAAAAAAAGAAAAAAAAAATCCTATCAACCTATTTATTAATACAATTGTTGGGTGGGTCCTTTCATAACAAATTAAGTTTATGGGTTTAGTAGTTATTAATAATATTAGTCCTACTATAGCACCTGTTCTTGCCTTTCCCTTAGAAAAGGATTATTTTTGTCTTAGATTCCTTTGCCAAAAATGATTCCATGCACTCAATTAATTATCACCTTTTTTTTAATACTTTGCCACAGATGATTCTATGCTCTCAATTTATTATTACCTTTTCTTACGTGGGCAAAGTTTATTTTTACTTTATGATGACATGTTTTGTCTAGGGTCGAAATAATGCCTTTTTTTGGGCTTTTTTTGCTTTCGTTATAATGTGGAAATAGGTTTAATGCCTATATTTTCTCTGTGATTCAGGTTGAAGACACTAGAACAAAGTTTTCTGAAACATCAACTAAGATGTATAACTCTGTGTTGGATGCTCATGAAAAATCCAAGGACTTAGATGAGATGTTCAAAGATCTAACGAAAGAAGTTCAAGCATTAAACAATGAAAAAGAAGCAGTGGAAGAGGGACGGAAAGAAGCAATAAAAAAGCAGACGGCGCTTGAGCTTGATGGGAAAGACTTAGAAGAGAGGATACATGGAAATCAGCAAGCCAAAGTAGTATTCTAAGATGCTGTGTGTGTGTGTGTGTGTGTGTTCAGTTATGTGTATATATGAGGAAAAACAATCTTCCCTGTATTGATTAAATGTTTCATGCTTCCAGGAGGATGCGGCCAAACAACTTAATTTACTTGAAAGAGAAATACAAAACTCAATGGAGGAGCTTGACAAAATTAATCCTTTTTATGAGAATCAAGTCATGAAGGAAAAGGAGATAACAAAAGGGTATGACTATGTGAATTTGTTTTTATTATGTCCATGTAAGCTTGACTGAATTTATGTTGCACGCACTTGCCCAACATCCTTCCATCTGTAACTTTTCAGTATTCTTGTTCTATACTTTTGAGTCCTCTTTGCCACATCAATTTCCATTTTACCTGTAAAAATGTTGTATGCTGTAATGGTAATTGTAGGCTTCCAAGTCCAAGTGCTACTGCCCAAGTCTTGAGAGTGACCACATGCAAATATGCACTGTGACCGAGGTTATACAAAGTAAACTATTGACCAATATGTTTGAATGAGTGTAGTTTCTGCAAGTTTAACGTGGCTTAAGCTTTATTGTGGTCAAAATCAGTCTAATGCTACATTTCAGTTTACATTTTTTTTATCTTCTTTCTGTTTCCATGTACTTGTTTTCACTTCTCTGAACTTTGACATGGCACCATTTTGTAATTGAGTAATGTTAGGCTTCTCTGTACTTCTTTTCACTACCTAAAAATTTTGTTCAAATCTATGCCCAAATGATGTGGCATGTGATTTGTGAAAATCTTATAAATCATGAGATAATGTGATAATTGATAGGATCTTGACAACTCACAACTCACATGTGACATCATTTGAGCATGAATTTGGATAAAATTTTAGAGAAGCCTAACATTACTCTTTATAATTTAGTGTGTGTATATCAATAAAATGGTTAGATCTGTCTTTTGTGGCCACGATCAAATATTAACATCTTTTTCTTTATGAACGGTTTTGTGATTTTTAGAATCATGGAGCGTGAAAAGCAACTTAGCATTCTTTATCAAAAACAAGGTCGTGCTACCCAATTCTCAAGTAGAGCTGCTCGTGATAAATGGCTTCAAAAGGAAATTGATGATCTTGAACGGGTTCTTAAATCAAATTTGGTGCAGGTAGTTTTCTGCATCTAATTTTTTTAAGTATATGTATTGCTGCAGAAAGGATGGGGTTGCGTATGTCTCATATTCGGCATTTGATTCCTTGATCGTTGGCTGTATCTGTTTCTTTGATTGTGCCTGCTAAGGTCTTTCAAAATCTAGTAAAGGGAGTAAATCATAGAAATAAATTGACTGTCTTCTATACATTAAACTGAAAGGATTTTTATCTCCAGTTTGGTCTTTAAAAAAGTTATTGGCCAATTTTGCTTATGTAATAACTGGTGCTCATGGTTTTGGAGTTGTAACAACCAAGCATTTCCGAGGGTTCCCCAACCTTCTGCTAGTAATATGCCTATATTACGTTTGGGATGATAAAAGTCTTAGGGTATGGTAGTTTAGCTCTAAGTTTCTAAGATGATGTCTCAGAAAACGGTGATAGGAGTTTGAAATTGTGATTTGGTGTGATAGTCTTGGAATTGCATGCAACAGGACTGTATCCTGAAAATAAAGATATGCTAAATAGATGGGTCCCTTGTTCCTTAACAAATGACATTAGTGATTTCTGAAATTTGGTCAACCATGATAGCGATGGAGTTCATCCCTCATTGATCTCTAGCCCTTTCTGAAAGTCCATTGTGTTATGGGAACTAGTGGTGTTGTATGTAATTACATGTTGATTGTATTTAACGTAAATGGAGTTGTTTATTTTAGTTGTTTAAATCATTAACAACATTTTTATAAAAGGGTGCCATTATTGCTACCAAGAAATATGATTTACACATCCATATTTTATTAGAAACTTTTATTACGTAAGTATCTTTAAACAAAATGGTCAATAAGGACAAATATATTTAATTAAAAATAAAATCCATTAATCCACCTTATCTTAAACACTAATATCAATTTTTATTCATGTAAAATGCATAAAGAAACCCATTTAATTTCAAGGATTTCTTTATTTAATCTTTAGAAGTGTGTTAGAAATTATCTTTTCCGAATCGAATCATGCTAATTCAGTTAGGGTTGACACTTCTGTCCATGAGTGTGAGTAGAGTTCTCTATGCTCATATGATTGTCAAGTGTGGTGCTTGAAAGTACTAATCCTTAATGGAGAAAACTAGATTTGGTGCCTTTTAAAAAGAAATTTACATATGGAATTGAGCTGTCAATTAGAATGGGAAGACTAACATGAGTTTGACTACAATAAAAAATCTAATCCTGAGTTACTTCTCCCGCTAAATTGGAAACCAAGACTAACATGAATTTGACTACAATAAAAACTTGATGCATACACTCTTAGAAATCCCATCTGTTTTTGCACTACTACTAATTGGAAAGTTGTTCAGCCAATTTTACATGTGCTGCAAATGCATCCCCAAAAGTTATGGTTACTGTGATATTGTAGGTCATGATTCATTGATTAGATACCAACAATTGGAAAAATTGTGTACTAATAATTTAAATGGGTCTTCACATAAAATATATAAACATAAGTAAGTTTTCTTAATAAGGTTACTATTGGCATTATAGTGGAAGCTTACTGTAATAGGTGAATTATCAAATTTTAGTAATTGGTGTACTTATAAATTGGGTGTGTAAAGCATACTTTTGGATTGCAATATCGGCACCCTTTATAAAATTGCAATCCATCAACATCTTTATACAGATTAATGTTTTTTTCATTTTTATATGTGTATCTCTAAGCAGAGGATTAAATTTAACTTATTAAACTTATAGAAGTATATCAAAATTGCATGTATTGTGACTGTTTTATGCTACTTGGATTTGGTAACCTTATTAAGGCATGATGTTAACATTCTTCACTGGGATATTATACTGTAGAATTCTAATTATTTAAATTAAACTGATCTGGTCAAAAGGAGTTGTGAAAGGTCTATTTCATCAGTTTAAATAATCCTTAATGCTAGTATACCATATTTCCTAGTATACCATATTTCCCTGACTGAATAGTACTTTAGTCCACCTGAACTGTAATTCTTGTTATTTTGCGGTATTTTCTTGTACGCATTATCGCTGTTTATTGACTGTATTTTATTTTCTGCTTTAGTTTGATAGTCATTTGTTTTATAATCTAGAAGGAAGTAAATTTTGAAGCCTTCATTTTTTTAAAGAATGGATGATCATACTAGTACCATGGTACTTGTAATGAGCCAGGTAAGATGGCATTACAATTTCTCGAGTCACATTGCTTGCATGTTAATATTGTTTTGACCTCTCAAAGATTAAGCAGTGTAAACTTCTCTTCTGTTGTAGTTGTAGGTGATAAGTTGGTTAGTTATTCTGTCTTGAGTGGTGTTTGTTCCTGGTTGTCAGAATTCTTATTTTCATAGTCAGTCTATCTTCTATTGGTATATTCTTTGTTGTTGACATTGGTTAATTATTTTCTGGTGGACTAGATCTAGATAGATGGGATCTTAATGTTTATTTGTTTGCATGCTTGCTTCCAGTTCTTATTCTGTTCTTGCATGTGCTTCTGCTGCATTGCCTATACCTTCAGTTACCTTCGCGATTCTGGAATGTGTATTATGTACGTCGTTGTAAGGTTTGCATGCTACTCAATTACTCTCTTTTATATGTCTTAGGAAGAAAAACTTCAGGGGGAAATTGATAGGCTTACATTTGACTTAAAGGAGCGGGATGGGTACATTGAGAGTCACAGAAGTGAGATTGCAACTTTGGAATCCTTTATCTCTGAGTCACGTGAAGGGTTCACTAATCTTAAGGCACATAGGGACAAACTCCAGGATGAACGGAAGTATGCTTCTCAATTTTTATAATTTTTGTCAAGTCCATTGGCAGTATTACAATATGATTAAACTTCATTATCATATAGGTCCTTATGGGGGAAGGAAACTGAACTTTGTGCTGAAATTGATAAGTTGAAAGCAGAAGTTGAGAAGGCAGAGAAGAGCCTTGATCATGCAACTCCTGGAGTGAGCACTTGCTTTCTTTCTTTATAATTTATTATTATTATTTTGAATATTTGTGCTCAGAGCTTTCTTTTAAATGTTTGTGGATACTAATTATGTTTGTCATTGACCGATATTCTAATAGTTTTGCTTTCATTTTAAAGATATATTGTATAATATCGACGCATGTGCAAGATTTACATGGCTTGGATTAAGCTTGCCCCTCTAATCTTTTTTATCTCTCCCCTCTTTCCTCCAACTTTTTTCCGGTCTCTCCTCTCTCCATTACATTTTTCTCGTCTCTCCTTCCTTTCTTGCTCATTTCCTTTGTGAATATCAGTACTACAAAGACATGCTTTTTAATTTTATTTCATGCTACTCATTTGTTGTTGTCAAGATTTTTAGTATAGCCTACTCAATTTGAATGTGACGATGTGTGTTAATGCAAAATTAAGGAAGGGGAAGTATGATAAGATATAATATATATATATGTTTTATTTCCCATTTTCTATTTCTACTTCTTTTATTTTATTTTATTTTTGATAATCCAGAATTCTTCCAAATCCGTTTAGCGAATTTGAGTTCGAAACTAGAGCCCCCGCTGAATCCTACAATCTTTAAGAATCGGTAAACAATAGCTTTTGGTCATGTAGGTGTTCGTGAGGGTTTGAACCTTAGATCTTAAGGGAGCTAGCCTCAGAGTCCAACCATTCTTACTAACCACTCATGGGTCTATTTTTATTTGATTGATGCTATTTGTACAATCAAAACTAATATGCATTATATAGATATAGATACTTTTTTAAGGGAAATTCCAAAAATCCCTATGAGTTCTTACATTTTTTCAAAATTTTCTTGTTCGGAATTTAGATGAAAACCCCTATTGTGACCCATTTTTGGTACACAAACAAAGGTTTTTTCAAAAATAATTTATGAAACTATAAGGTGTTTTTGATATATAATGAGTATTCATGTATAATCAAAATTGGAGAATTATTTTCAAAAAAGGTCAAACCTCAGTTGGTTTTCTGCCATTCTCCCTTGATAAATTATAAATTGTGTAAGATACCAATGTACCCAATAAGAGCTAATTATTTATTGCAAATTAGATGTTTGGTTGATAATTGTTAGAAGAGTACCAAGGAACAGAGAGAGTAGTCTAACTTAGTTGCTGTAAGAACAGTTCTACAATCTCCTTACTGATGGATTCAAAGCAATTTCATAAAAACTTGGAATTTATTTTTTTAGGCATATAAATCCCCAACAATGTTTTAGAATGGATCTCAACCTTGCATTCTTTTCTTTTCTGGTAATTAACAGTAGTGTCATGACTTCTCAAAGCAGAGTGGACATATTTAGGATGAGATATCAAATAAGTTGAAAGATGGTTGAAAAAGCCAAAAATGCATTTGAAAAACTTAGTTGTTAAAAAAATGCCGTCTTGCACATCTTATCTGAGCTCCTTCCTTTTTCTTATAATTTATTCTATATAATATTGTCAGGATGTAAGGAGAGGATTAAATTCTATCCGGCGTATCTGTAGAGAGTATAAGATTAATGGAGTATATGGTCCAATTATTGAGCTGCTTGATTGCGATGAAAAATTTTTCACTGCAGTTGAAGTTACTGCTGGCAACAGGTATGTACAAAATTTTTACATGATTTATGTCAGTGCATTTGCTTGTGGTATGTTGCACTGTTCATTATGTGAATACTACACGTTGAATTATGTTGTTTGATCTGTTGACTTTTGAGCAGCTTATTTCATGTGGTGGTTGAAAATGATGAAATATCAACCCAGATAATTAGGCACCTGAATTCATTGAAAGGAGGACGGGTTACTTTTATACCTTTGAATCGGGTGAAGGCTCCTCATGTAACTTATCCACAAAGTTCTGATGTGATACCTCTTCTGAGGAAATTGGATTTCTCTCCCAATTTTAAATCAGCATTTGCCCAGGTTAGTTTCTGCCTTGCTTCTTCTTCTTCTTCTTTTTCTTTTCCTCCTCCACACACACACCCCCCCGAATGATATTGGTTGGTGCTGTATACATGCCTAATCTAATGTTACATCAAAATTTTACTTGAAGAGTTATCTGCTTTTCCTTTCTTTTGCCTTTATTTATATATTTTTGTGTATGCAGGTGTGTGTTTGTTTTAAGCTTTTGGTTTGGAAACTGAAAAAGAAAATAAGTAATTTATTGATTTTTCTAAGGGATATGAATATTATTGTTGTCATGTAAATGAATGTTGTTGACATTATCAATTCAGCTATATAGTTATTAGTTTTTCATTTCTGGCTTATTTGTTTAGTTACTTTTTTAGTAGAGTATGAGTGAATATTTGAAACTGAAAGGTTTATGTTGATAGTGTGAATATATTGAAGGGATTAGTAGTGTGAACTGTAAAAAATGATTTTTAAATTTTTATTAGAGTAAACGATGCCAAATAGCACAAAAAAACTGGTTTCATGTTTGATTAGCATCAAAGAACTAAAAGTAGGTTTTTTGGCACCTACCTGAATGAAAAGACATTCATGCCCTTATTTTTTTTTAAAAAAAATTTTGCAACTCTCTCTCACTCCTTGATCTCTCTCTTTAGCACTCTCTCTCTCACTCTACCATTTGTTCTCTCTCTCTCTCACCCCTGCGTTCTGCTCCATCGTCAACGACCAACCTGCACCCTTCTCCTCCATATTCCTTTTTTCTTTTTGTTTTTTTTTTTTTTTTTTTGGTTCTCTGGTTTTGGGTTTCAAAACCCATAACCAGACGGTTCTGGGTTTGATTTGAACCCAAAACCCAAAAACCCAGAAACTGGTTTTGGGTTCTTCTAGAATCAGATGACTTTATTTTTTAATTTTTTTTTTTTTTTTGGGTTTTATTTCATCCTCTCTTCTGTTTATTTATTTATTTGTGTGGATGTTGTGGGAGAATGCATGAAATGGATGGGCGAGAAACATAGAACATGGATGAAAATGGCTATTTTTTGGCCTTTTTTTGGTTTGTGCGGACACGATCCGCGTCGCCTTTTTTTTTTGGTTTGCGCGGATGTGGTCCACACGTGTTCTTTTTTTTTTTTTTTTTGTGGTTTGCATCCACGCAAACCCCTTTTTTTGGGTTTGCACAGATGTGATGTGCGTTGACGCGGACCGCGACCTTTTTTTTTTTTGGTTTGCGTGGACTGGATGAGCGTTGACATGGACTGCATCCTTTTTTTTTTAGGACACGTCCTTTTTTGTTATTGGTTTGGGTGGGTTTTTAACAATTTAAAGTAAGGGTATTTTGTCTCAAAAAAATTGAATAGTAAAAAAGTGATAGAAAACATTAGTTCAGTTTTTTGGTGCTAGTAAAACATGCCCTCAATTATTTAGTGCTAAAAAGAAAAAACCCTTTTTATTATTTATTGTTCATTTTCCTTCTTTATAGGTGTTGCACCTAAGAACTCTTTCGAAATTATTTTTAAATAATGGGATGGAATGCATTTTTCAAAACTTTTTGGCACTTATGCATAAATATATTGACTCTGTAAAGAAGAGATGTTTTGTATGAGTCTTTTACTATGTCCAAAATGTGAATGGTGCAATATGTTTCTTCCTGAGCCTAGTGTGCAGCGGAATTGTGTTTCGAAATCGAAACAGGCAAACTTAACAAAGAAATGCTAGAACACAAACCTCTAGTTTGTTGTTATTGAAAGAAAACTAATAAAACTACTAAAGACAAACCAGCCAAGCCTTTTAACTAATGTATCTAGTCCTAACTATTAGAGAATAAGAATCCTTATTAGATTCTAATTTCCTAATTTGAAACTAGTTGAAACTGGAAAACTTAATATTAAAGGAATTTAAATCCTATTCTTATAAGAACTCTAATTCCTAATCTTGTCGGTCTGGTAGGTTTGTTCATTTAGCTAAGCATATTAGGATAGAGAACAAGTTATTCTCTTTAGAGTTTGATGAGAGTTCTGCTGGAAGTGTAATCAAGCTCGTGGAGAGGACTAGTCATGGTGTGTTTGAGTTGAAGGTGAGTTTGGACGCTGCTTTTTGGCTGGGGAATAGCCTGTTGGAAGCAGCTAGAAATGTTAAGGATAGGAGTTTTTTCCGCATCCGTAGGTTCAAATTGTATCAGCTTTGGATTAATCGCTTTGAAAACTTCAATGGAGCTTTCTTAAAAGTCTCTTTAGTTGCTGATAGAGCGGGTCTGAAGAATATCATTATTCCGATGGGAGCCAGTGCTGCTGGGTGGTCTGAGGTTGCAAAGTTGATTCTAGGAATCTTCCCTTCAGGTGGCAAGTCAGGTTCAGAGGTGGAGTCCAAACCTGATAGGATCTCAAGATTGAAGAGCGATGCTCTTGTTAATAAGTCTGGTGAAATTGACTTTGGGATTAGGAAGTCTGATGGAGTGAAAAGGGGAGTTAGTTTCGCTGAAAGCCTTGTGTATGGACAATGGATCAGAGCGGTGGTATGTTCCAAGGAGGTCGGATGGGTTGGTTGGAGAAGTATTCAGGCGGCTTTGTCCAATTTTTTAGGCTTCAAGGTAGAGTTGAAACCTTTCCTGGATGATAAAGCAGTCTTTTTCTGTCTTGATGCAAGGGAGGCTGATAGAGTTGGTAAGCTGGGGAAATGTCAGTTACCAGGATCGGTTTATGTCTCTCTTCAGCGATGGTGTCCAGAAATTAATTGTGCCAGGGAAAGAGTGGCCTTTAGTGGAGGATGGATAGGCATTCAAGGGCTCCCATTCCATTTATGGAATAAGAAGTCTTTTGAAAAAGTTGCGGATTTTTGTGGGGGACTCATTCGGATAGACAAAGGAACAGAATCTCTTCAATCTCTATGGGAGGCAAGAATCAAAGTGGGGAAAACGGAAAATGGCTTTATTCCGGCTGTAATAGCGATTAAGGATGGGGACGGTGCCATTAACATTAAAATCAGACCTCTGTCAAAATCCTTTTCTTTTGCTAGAGGCTTCTCCAGCTCTGAGCACAGGCGCAAGGTTGAAGACGGTACACGTGGAAGCAGAGGCGGATGGGGAAATTCAAAATTTCAAACTGGGCAAGTTGTCAGGAAGCAAACAGAAAGGATGTGGAGGGTGAAAAGAGACAGCAGGTTTAAAGAATCGGCAGAGGTGGAATCAGGGGGTGCAGAAGTAGATAGAGTTGAGGGAGATTTTCAGACGGTCTGGAAGCAGAAGCGAGGTGATGACCAGAATGTTAGCCTCTTTAAGAAGGTAAGAGAAGTCGGGGTAGACTGTAAAGGTGTTCATGAAATTGGGACAACTGGGGAGAAAGTGCAGACTTCGCAGGTGGCCGAAAGGGAGAAGGTGCAGAACATGCAGGAGTCTGATGATATCGGTCTGCCCTTAATCGAGAAAGACAGTGAGAATGGTAGATTTATAGTGGAAAATTACAATGTTGTGGGTGGGCTGAAAGATTTAGAGGAATTAAGTGGAGCGGCCCATATAAAGGAAAAAAGGAAGGAGCCTTTTAGTGATCCCGGGCCTAAAACAAGTAGTGGGCCTTGGGATTATTCAAATGGATCCCCTTGTATTGTGGAGGTTAGGCAGGCTCAACCGGTTTCTGATGGTTGGGCCAAGCCCAAAGTCGGACCTTTCAGCCCAAAACCGCTGCACCGGTTTTCATTTAGGAAACCAGTCTCGGGTTGTTCCGATAAGTTACAAACGGGTCACGTAGATGATCGGGTCTCGGTTCTGCAGGCGCGAGACTCAGATCTAGAAGGAGAAAACTTTTTGGGCGACGATAGCTCGACAGTGGAGATGTCGGACGACGAGGAGAAGGAAGCCGGCAGAAAGACAATCAACAAGTGTTGTAGTTTGAACTGTTTGAAAATGGGAGAAGAAGCCGGAAATGATGATCGAGGAGACGGGCAGGATTTTCCTATCGAGTTTGCAGCTGATGCAGGTAAGGAGTTGGACTGGAAGCTTGGGAACTTGCTTCATGACATGGAGTCGGATAGTGAGTCTGACGGAAGCCGAGTAGAAGAAGAAGCTCTGTCTCAGATGGAAGCGACTGGTAAAGTTGATTTGAATTTGTCAGCTCTGTTTGACGATCAGAAACTGGGGTCAGATAAGGAGAACAGCCCCAGAATTGTGGAGGAAAAGGGCAGGGACGGTTTTAATCTTCAATACCAAAGGAGGAAGAAGGCAGTGATTCAGGAAGGGGAACCAGCAAACTCGAGCTGTCAAAAGGTGAGTTGTAAAAACGTTAAGGAATTCTTATGTTCAGACGACGGGCAGAAGTGCTTGAGGTTATTAAAGAAGATGGACTTAACTCTTTCTCTCCCCGCTAAAGAGGCCCAAAAATCTTCTAGTATGGAGACGGGAAGCAAGAAGAAATTAAGCAGGGAGGTCCAAAATCTTCAGTGGGGTTTGAATTATGAGAGAGGAGGAGGCAGGTGTAGTAAGGGTTCTCAGACAATATCATGAAGATTTTGAGCTGGAATGTGAGGGGTTTGGGGTGCTGGAAAAAAAGAAGGATGATTAAGGAGACAATTAGAAAGGCCAATCCTGATATAGTTATTTTAATTGAGTCTAAAAAACAGATTGTGGATCATGATATTATTAGAAGTGTCTGGGGAACAAGGTTTAAACAGTGGGCTTACTTACCTTCAGAAGGTAGTTCAGGTGGTATTGTTGTGATATGGAATACCAAGATTGTCGAGGTTTTAGGGTCAGTCTTGGGAGATTTTTCGGTTTCCATTAATATCTCAGGTATCGATGGTAAAGATTGGTGGCTTTCCGGGGTCTACGGGCCGACTAAGAAAAGAGAAAGGGGGGCGTTTTGGGAGGAGTTGGCAGGTTTATTTGGGTTATGTTCTCCGCGATGGTGTATCGGAGGAGATTTTAATGTTGTTAGATTTCCTTCTGAAAAATCCTCTGGGGGAAGGGAGACTAAAAGCATGAAACACTTTAATTGTTTTATTCGAGAAACGGGTCTTATCGATCCAATCTTGAACCACTCGGATTTTACTTGGTCTAATTTAAGACAAAGTGCGGTTTGTTGTAGGCTTGATAGGTTTTTATTCTTGAGTGAGTGGGAAGAGTTAGTTGGAAGGAAGGTTAGACAAAATGCTTTAGTGAGAACTACTTCTGATCATTGCCCTATCATGTTGGATTCTTCTCATAGGAATTGGGGTCCTATTCCCTTCAGGTTTGAGAATATTTGGTTGGAACATCAGTCTTTTTTTACAAATATGAAGGATTGGTGGAGTGAGGTGGATTTGCAGGGGTGGAAGGGTTATACGTTTATGAAGAAGTTGGAATGGGTAAAAAAGAAGCTGAAAGAGTGGAATAAAGAAGTTTTTGGAGACATCTTCAAGCAAAAGAGGGAGATTGAGGATAGAATTTTTGGCTTGGATAGATTGGAAGATGACGGGCTGCTATCTGATTCTTTGAGATCGGAAAGATCTCATCTGAAGTTGAAGTTAGAGAAGATGGTTTGCAAGGAGGAAATGTTATGGAGACAAAAGGCTAAAGTTAAGTGGGTTAAAGAAGGAGATTGTAATTCCAAATTCTTCCATAAAGTCGTTAATGGGAGAATGAGAAGAAATTGCATTGATAAGATTGAGTTAAATGATGGGTCGATAATCGAGGAAGAGGGAGCTATTGAAGGTAAAATCATCCGATTCTTTAAGGATTTATATTCTAAAGAAGATGTGGATAGACCAATCATTCAAGGGTTAAATTGGAATCGTATCAGTAGAGATAAAGCCATTTTGTTGGAAAAACCTTTTGAAGAAGAGGAAATCAGAAAGGCGGTGGCGGATTGTAGCAAAGAGAAAGCTCCAGGTCCGGACGGATTTAACTTCGATTTTTTTCATGCTTGCTGGGAGATTATTAAGAATGATTTGATGGAGGTCTTTTTGGAGTTCTTTGAAAATGGGATAGTCAATAGAGTCACTAATGCAACCTATATCTGCCTCATTCCAAAAAAATCTGGCTCATTGAAGATTGGCGACTTTAGGCCAATTAGCTTGGTGTCTAGTTTGTACAAAATTATTGCAAAAGTTCTTTCCCTGAGACTAAAAGAGGTGTTGGACAGTACTATTTCTAGTTGTCAGTCTGCTTTTGTTAAAGGCAGACAAATTTTGGACGCTGTCTTGGTGGCTAATGAAGTGGTGGAAGAGTTTAGATCGAAGAAGAGAGAAGGTGTTGTTTTCAAGATTGATTTTGAAAAAGCTTATGATCATGTCGATTGGGATTTTCTGGACTTCGTCTTGGAAGCAAAAGGTTTTGGATTAAGGTGGAGAAGCTGGATAATGGGCTGCTTAAAATCGGCAAACTTTTCAATTGTGATAAATGGGAGACCCAGGGGAAAGTTCTCAGCTTCTAGAGGGCTTAGACAAGGTGACCCTTTATCCCCTTTTCTGTTTATCCTTGTAGTGGATTGTTTGGGAAGGCTGGTTGATAGAGCTAAGGAATACCACTTGGTGGAAGGATTTGGTGTTGGCAGGGAGAATGTTACTGTCTCTCACTTGCAATTTGCGGATGATACTGTTTTCTTCTCTTCTGGGGATGAAGAGAATTTTGCTTCTTTGGTTGCGGTGCTTCGTTTATTTTGTTTGGTGTCTGGGCTGAAAGTAAATTTGACTAAGAGTGTAGTGGCGGGCATTAACTGTGAGAGTAAGATGTTAGAGGATTTGGCCGATGGCTTTGGGTGTGAGATAGGGAGATGGCCGCTGAAATATTTAGGGCTGCCGTTGGGAGGAAATCCGAGATCTTTTGAGTTTTGGGCTCCAGTGGTGGAAAAAGTTGAGAGGAGATTAGAGGGCTGGAAAAATGCTTTCCTTTCTAGGGGTGGAAGACTAGTCCTAATTCAAGCTGTTTTGCATAGCATTCCCACTTATTATTTATCCTTGTTCAGAATTCCTATTGGGGTGGCAAAAAGGGTTGAGAAGATTATGAGGAATTTCTTGTGGGAAGGTATTGGTGAAGGTAGGAAGGCTCATTTAGTAAGATGGAATGTTGTTTCTCGTCCTCAGCATAAAGGTGGATTAGGAATTGGGAATATAGTGATGAAGAATATGGCTTTGCTTGGCAAGTGGTTATGGAGGTTTCCGTTGGAATCTAGTTCTCTTTGGTATAAAGTGATTAAAAGTAAGTATGGAGTCCAAGGAAATGGGTGGGATTCTAATGTGGTGGTTCAAGGCGGTAATAGATGTCCGTGGAAATTCATTATGCAAGGTTTCAACGTTTTCTCGAGTAATTTAAGGGTTGTGGTTGGAAATGGTGCTCGAATTCGATTTTGGGAGGATTGTTGGTTGGGGGATCAACCGTTTTGCCTAAAGTTTCCAAGATTGTACAAGCTCACTTCTTCTCAAAATGCATCTGTTTTAAGTAGAGTGGATTATTCCTCTTCTCTTAAAGGATGGCTATTTGATTTCAGGAGAAACCTGAATGATAGGGAGATTGAAGAATTCTCTTCTTTTATTTCTATTCTTGAGGGTGTCTCTATTAATCCTGGTTTGGAGGATAGCAGGGCGTGGAGCTTAAGTTCCAATGGCATCTTCTCGTGTAAATCCTTTTTTGACAAGCTGGTCCAAGATGATTCGAGTATTAGGTTTGAGTATGATAAACTGATATGGAAGTCAAAAACTCCGAACAAGATCAAGTTTTTAGTGTGGCTTCTGGTTCAGGGGAAATTAAACACTTGTGACATCATTCAAAAGAGATATCCTAGTATCTGCCTTTCGCCCTTCCGGTGCATCATGTGTAAAAATGGGGGGGAAACTTTGGATCACCTTTTTCTTCATTGTTCGGTGGTTGGCTTGTTGTGGAATAGGTTGTTGTCTCTAGTGGGCATGAGGTGGGCAACCCCTAAGTGTTTACGTACCTTTTTATTGGAAGATTTTTTAGCCTTAGGAGGAGGAAAGAAGGCTAGGATTCTTTGGAATTGTGGAGTTTTCGCTATCCTATGGGTTATTTGGGAGGAAAGAAATAGAAGAATATTCGAGGAGGTCGAGGAAGATGACAGCTTCTTAAGGGATAAAGCGTTCTATTTAGCTTCTCTCTGGGCATCTACTAGTGAAGAATTTAAACATTTATCGTTATCTCTTATCTTATTAGATTGGAAGGCTGCTGTTCGTTGATTGTTTTTTCCTTTTTGCCTTTACGTTGTCAATTGGGTTGTTTGTTTTTTAGTGGACTTCTGGTTCACAGTTGTATTTTCTTTCTTATATTAATAAAGTCTTTGTTTCCTATCAAAAAAAAAAAAAAAATCCTCTCCTCTTGAATAAAACTTGCCTTCGAGTTTTGTGATTGCAAAGATAACACCTGGAGAAAAGGAAAATACTTAAAGATATTGACAACATTGGGTCCCACCGAGTGTGCTACCTAAAAACACCTTGGTTGACCCATTTCATACACTCAATATGGGTTAGGTTGACGAGTTGGGTAGAGTTGATGTGGAGAGTGATGGTTCGATGTTGCTGGGTAGGTTGTGGATTCCCTCAAACCAACCTTTTCTACCATTGATATGACCTCTGCCATCGCGATCTGACCTCTACAATCATCGATCTAGTCATTCTAGTTGTTGCCGTCACCGATCTAGGGTTGTCGACCCTCATCGACGTTGTTCAACCGCTGTCGGTACCCTAGCCTAGATCAACGTGTGGTGGAGTCCTAGGGTGTAGATCCAAAACCTTAGGGTGTTGCGAGTCTGAAATATGCAGCAGGTCGCATGGGTGTTTTCGCTGGTCAAGCTCTGTTTGCGGCCATATGGGTCTTTTTGTCCTGTTTTGGGTCTCCTTGTTTTCCGCGATCGTCTCCAGAGTCCTCACAGTTGGTCGTCATCCAATCACCTATTAAGTCAAGTTGCTGATTGTCGAAGGTGGTACACTTTCGAGTACCATCACAACAATTATCTGCGGAAAGTTTCGAAGTGTTTCTTTGATCCTGTCGAGTTGTTCGACAATTGCAAACCACCGTTCGTCATCGGGGTTTGTTTTCCACTTGAACTAGTTTCAACCATTAGGCAAGGGTAAACCTAGCTCTTATACCAATTTTAGTGCAACAGAATTATGTTTTAAAATCGAAACAGGTAAACTCAATAAAGAAATGATGGAACACAAGCCTCTAGTTTGTTATTACTGAAAGAAAAATAATAAAATTACTTAACACAAACAAATCAAGCCTTTTAAATAATGTATCTAGTCTTAACTATTAGGTCTAATATTTTAATTTGAAACTAGTTGAAACCGGAAAACTTAACATTAAAAAAATTTACATCCTATTCTTATAAGAACACTAATTCCTAATCTTGTCCTACTTCACCTAGACAGGTGTAATATGGTTTTAGTTTAGTGAGTCACTATGTTATTGATCATATTAGCAAAAAAGTAATGCCCCATAATTTACTACGTTTGCATAGTTCAAATGTCCATTGGGTAGGCTGGGGTTGGAATAGGTCTTTGGTTCACATCTCTCTGATCCAGAAAGAAGGTGGAACTCTCTTGGTTTGATATTTTAAATTGCAGTTAATTCAAGAACACTGTTTATAAAGATATTTTTAGGTTGGGTGGCATCTTTTGAGCAAGAAAAAGTTATGAAGGCATGCTTTGTTTGTGCCTGTCTTTATAGTTTGGTGTTACCAACACAGCAGACAACATTGTCTTGCTTAAATGCAAACTAGTGTCCAGTTACCAGACATGATATGTACTTCCTTATGCCAGGTTTTTGCTAGAACAGTAATATGCCGAGATTTGGATGTAGCCACAAGGGTTGCTCGAGCCGATGGTCTGGACTGCATAACATTAGAAGGTTGGCCCAGATTTTTATGTAACATCTTTTATATGGTGCTTTTAATGTGTCTTTGACCTTTTTAATAGTGACTGCTGTTTCTATAACAGGTGACCAAGTAAGCAAGAAAGGTGGTATGACAGGAGGATTTTATGATTATAGGCGCTCAAAATTGAAGTTCATGAACATAATTATGAAGAATACAAAATCTATTAACACGAAAGAAGAAGAGCTGGAAAAAGTTAGAGCTATGCTTCAAAATATCCTTTGGTTCCTACTTTTGTGTTGTGCCCAGCATTTCTTCAGTTTGTGCTTTCTGGCTTTTAAGTTTAGTATTTGTATCTTGTATGCATATGACTCGTTTTCTTGGTCTGAGTTTTATAGATATGGGATGTTATTCTTTAAAATGACAAGTGTCAATTATGTCTGGCATCTGAAAGTAGACCAATTCTTGCAACAGAAATTTGCATTCTTTTCTAGAGTCTTTGTTTTTCCTTTTTGAACTATTTACATATGCATGCATAAAGCTGCTGCCTGCCGGCTCAGATATATATGTTCTTTTATATGCAAAATTGAGTATTCGTAGTAGTATTAGCTGTAGCTGATTGGCTTATGTAACAGAATATATTTAAATTTTAAAGAGTAAATGTCATTCAATGAGTAAAATTTTTGCTGTCTTCTTTTGAAAAATGTTCCCCTTCTGCTAAGTTTTGAGGATGCTTTTGCCCCTGATTAGTTTCTGGCTACCGTATAGAAAATTTGGACAGCTATTTTGCTAGGGAGTTTCATTTAATGTATTTTTTTTTTTTTTTCCTTTTTGCTGTCAGCTGAACCCAAATGAAGTATATCTCTTGCATCCTGTTAGTAATAAGTAATAACACGAGTTATATTCGATAATTCTATGAATCATTCTGCGCCAGCAATAATGAGCAGCAGAATTTGCTTGCTTTCTGGCTGCCTATTAGAGTCCACCTTTATTCTCTGGATCAGTTACACATTACAATGAGACTATAAGGATAGAGCCGTTTTCTTCTATTGCCTGTATCAATTAAAATAAACATTTTAAGTATGGAGAAAAAGGCTTTGCTTCTTACGGGTCTGGGTTAGATTTAGAGTTGTTTCTAACCGTGCTTTTTGTGGATTTGACCCTTCTGTCTAGTAGGCTTGCATTTCCCTGTAGAAGAAATCATCACTCACCTCTTTCAATGACAGCTGGAAAACTGTTTACATCTTGAAAGTCATGGTAACTCGTCAAGTGTGTGAATGTATTGTTAACCTGATGAAGCCATCAATTTTTTGCTTATTGAGAAAATGAAAATTTGGTAAATTAATACTAGGGTTGTACTGTCTTTAAGATTTTTATTTGTTGACACTCATTGATTTCCAATTGTGTTTTGGTACTTAATTTATCATACGAATAGACCAGCAAATCACTGATCTTGTCACTGAGCAGCAGAAAATTGAAGCTAAGCGATCTCATGACAAATCAGAACTGGAACAGCTTAAGCAGGACATTGCTAATGCCAATAAGCAGAAACAAATTATTTCTAAAGCTCTTGAAAATAAGGTTTTTTCTTTTTTTAATCTTAAGCTTCACGTGACCTGCAATTGGCAAGTTAAAAGCAGTTGTTCCTACCTCTGCCTTCTAAGTTCTTTCATGTCACATTTTTTTCTTTGTTTGTAGGAAAAGTCACTTGTAGATGTTCAGACTCAAATTGAACAACTCAAAGCTAGTATGGCCATGAAACGGACTGAAATGGGAACAGAGCTCATCGATCACTTAACACCAGAGGAAAAAGATCTTTTATCACGTTTGAACCCTGAAATAACTGAACTTAAAGAGAAACTTATCACCTGCCGCACTGATCGCATTGAGGTTAGCAAATTGAACCTTACTGGAGCCGCAACCTGAATAAGAATTTCTGTTCTCATGTATGTGTATTTTCTATCTTTAGACTGAAACAAGAAAAGCAGAGCTCGAGACTAATCTAACAACTAACCTTAAAAGGCGGAAGCAAGAGTTGGAAAGCCTTATATCTTCTGCAGAGAATGACATGCAGCCTGTTGAAGCTGAATTAAAGAGGCAGGAATTAAAGGATGCTAGATTATTAGTTGAAGATGCAACACGGCAGCTTACAAGTGGGATTATCTGATTGCTCTCATTCAGTTTACACTTATAGAAGTTAATTTATGGTATCATGTTTTTCCCGGTGTTATTGTTCTGTAGGGATATCTGACAGTATAGATGAACGAGCAAAGCAACTCAGGAAGATTAAAGAAGAGAAGTCTAAGTTGAAGGTTGGGCATCTGATCCAATTGTTTATCAGTTAAAGATGAGAAGACTGAGTTTCTGTTTTTTGTTTTAGTTTTGGGTTGTTTTGTTGGTGGACCTCTGGCTCCCGGTTGTAATTTCTTTATTTATTATTAATAAAGTCTTTGTTTCCTATCAAGAAAGAAAAAAAAATTTCTTTCTACTGCTGCTAAAATTATCAAGTGGTGAATGCAGACTTTGGAAGACAACTATGAGAGGACACTTCAGGATGAGGCAAGAGAGCTTGAACAACTATTGAGTAGAAGGAATATACTTATTGCAAAACAGGAGGAGTACTCTAAGAAAATTAGGGAATTGGGTCCACTGTCATCAGATGCTTTTGACACGTATATTTCCTCTGTGACTTGTGAATTTCCTCCCATACTTTTGGCCAGATGCTTGCTCATCTCTGAACCATTCATTCACGTCCCAAGTTTCCTAAACTCACGAGACATACAGTTATTCATGTGCTGCATCTTATGTTTAATTTAGACATTTAGAGATCTTGATGCATGTAGTTCCTCCAATTCTATGTTTCATTTGTTTATGACATGTTATGTTAGACTCAAATTACAGTAGGTATAAGCTAAGCTAAGCTAAGCTATGAATGATGCTTGCCTACTGTGCATACATCTTCTTTTTCTTTTGCAGTTTCCGTTTTCAGTTTATTGATCTGTTTTCTTTTTATATTGGACAGATATAAGCGCAAGAACATCAAAGAATTGCATAAAATGCTTCACAGGTGCAATGAGCAACTGCAGCAGTTCAGCCATGTAAATAAGAAAGCACTTGATCAGTATGTTAATTTTACAGAGCAGCGAGAAGAACTCCAGAGAAGGCAAGCTGAATTGGACGAAGGGGATGAGGTACTTCTGTTTGAAATCTCCATTAAACAGGTCTATATTCAACTTCATATTTTAGTTTCTCCACTTACATATTTGATTTGATTTATTTGTGGTGTTTGTAGAAAATCAAAGAACTTATATCTGTTTTAGATCAAAGGAAGGATGAGTCAATAGAACGAACTTTCAAAGGTGTTGCTCGTCACTTTCGAGAAGTATTCTCGGAACTAGTGCAAGGCGGCCATGGCCATCTGGTTATGATGAAAAAAAAGGTCTGTTTGAAGTTTTCATGTTTTCTTCGAAAATTTTCAAATATATCTTCCATTGCTGTGTTCTTTTGTATCTTGTGTGTCGCTATGCTTACAAATCGGAGCTCCAAGGCCTTGGATTAGCTTCTTGTTTTATGTTTCTGGTTCAGAAACCATCTGAAAAAACATTATGTTTAGTTTCACCTGCTTTCTGATTACCTAGTGAACTTGTCTGTATGCTATATATTTAAAAAATGGTAATCATTTATCTTTGTTTGCCTGCAACATTATGTCTTAATGATGCCATAGATTTGTTAGACTATTTAATCTTTCCTTTGTTTAATGAGATAGAAGCAATTTACTTAGCTTTAGTTCTTTCCTAAGGTGTCATTCTAATACATATTGAGGGTCTGACATTATTTTTATTTTAGCTTACAATTTAACCAGTCCTTTCTTATGAGAAATCCAAGTGTAGTGATGTGATTTCTGAAAGCCCATATGCCTAATTTTTATTTTTCCGAATTAAACATGTCGGCAATCTTTTAACTTTGGATACATTCCCGCAGGATGGTGATCTTGGTGATGATGAACATGATGATGATGGACCTCGTGAAGCAGATTTGGAAGGAAGGGTTGAGAAGTACATTGGAGTGAAAGTGAAGGCAAGTATATTTATGAAGAACTGTTCATTTTCTGTTATGAAAAAAGATCGGTAAACAGTAAATATGATATGTCAAGTAATTAGTTTTGGTATCTGTTGCAAGTATCAGTCATTCTGGTTTCAATAATTATTATTTATCTTTTAACTAACTGGGAAGCTCATGTCAGGTTCAGATAATCAGGTTTAAGTTTCTTCAGACATCGTAAATATGATATGTCAAGTAATTAGTTTTGGTATCCGTTGCAAGTATCAGTCATTCTGGTTTCAATAATTATTATTTATCTTTTAACTAACTGGGAAGCTTATGTCAGGTTCAGATAATCAGGTTTAAGTTTCTTCAGACATCGGAACCCAGTGCTACCATACAACCATCATAGACTTAACCGAAGTCAATAGCCAGCTTTTTTGTAGTTTTCTACTGCAAGTTACTTGATGTCATATGTAAGTTGGAATTTGATGTGGCAGGTTTCTTTTACCGGGCAAGGGGAGACACAATCAATGAAGCAATTATCTGGAGGTCAGAAAACTGTTGTGGCTCTGACGCTTATTTTTGCCATACAGCGATGTGATCCGGCACCCTTTTACTTGTTTGATGAAATAGATGCAGCACTTGATCCTCAGTACAGAACTGCAGTTGGAAGTATCCTACTTAGTATATAGATACGTTGGCTGTTTCTCTATAGATTTGTCTCTGTTCTTATCTCTGTTTTCTTCTTATATGTTGGTTTCTGTATTTATCTATGTAGTGATCGATTACACCATAGGGGAGGGGAACTAAGAATTCCATTCTCTATGTATTGCATGTGTCCTCTGTTTACATGGAAAAGATTCCAGTTGGCCCAAATGCCATTGGATTTTTCTTATGCTATTAGACCAGTGGTTATTTATACAATCTTACACTACCTCCTGTTGATAGGAGGTAGTTGAACTTCTCGCCATGTATGAATGATCGGTCATTTGTACCTTATAGCTAAAGCTCCTCTACATATTGCATCAATTGGACATGTATTAAGTGTACATGGACCTGCATATATCACTGGATGTAAGTGCTGAGCGAGTCAGTTTCCATGTGAGTACAATAACTTGTGTCAGAGTGAGTATGGAATCTTGTCTTTGTGTTTTTTAGTTTACTGTGATAAAACTATTCTTACTCTTCAGAACATCACCTTTGGGGGGTTAGAAGTGTATCTGACAGATGATAAATTGTGTTCTTTTCCTTCTTTAGCATCACTTTTTGTGCATGAGGCCTGTATTATGTAGATCAGCTTGTATGTGGCTTTCTGATTTTTTTATCTGTTGTTAAGCTGCCAACTCCAAAACTGTTCATTCAGGTTCTCATCTCATTGCCTTCATGATGAGCCATCACCATGTTTACTATTCGGTATGTATCTCCTATCAATTCCTGAACCCTTGAGAGGTTACTACTTGGAATTAAACTGGTAGTTTATGTGATTGAGAAATTGCAATTAAACCACTCGAAATTAGACATGCACCAATCTATTTTTCTATTTATCTAGATGACATCTGGCAGCCTTGGTGAGTCCAACTCCAACAGAAATTGGTTTGGTCCATAGTCATTATGTTACTGCTTTTTGGCATTTAATTCTAACTGTGATCCAGCTCTTTTAGGTTCACATTATTATGGAATCCTTAATTGTTTCTATAGATATGATCCGTCGTCTGGCAGACATGGCAAATACTCAATTTATAACCACGACGTTCCGACCTGAGCTTGTGAAAGTGGCTGACAAAATATATGGGGTGACACACAAAAACAGAGTTAGCCATGTAAAGGTTGTCTCCAAAGATGATGCATTAGATTTTATTGAGCATGATCAGTCTCACAATGCTGATTGAGATCAGTGTTTAGTTATTTTTCATGGTCTGGCCTATGGAGCATTCTTCTAAAATAGATGCTGGGATTTTGTATGATACCGATTAACTAGATGTAGCTTAGGGCTGTATACATGTTTGAATACTCTAAAAGCAGAATTATGTTGTATCTGTTGCCTGGTTGCATGTACTTGAGAAAGGGCTTCTTTCCTATTCCATATAACTCGGAAAACGTTTGTGGCTACGTAGTTAAGATTTCTCTTGCATATACAGTGAGTAGCATTTTCAGAAATTAGGATGTTATGTTTGTAAATACATTTATTGTTTGAAAATAACTCAGGTTAAGGTGGATTATCATAATATTTTAGGTTGAGTAATTTAAAAAGGATTTGACTGCTTTATTGATTGGATAATTTTATCTAACAATTACAACTATTGGATTGATTTGAGTAATTATTTTTTTAACCAATTTAATAGATGTAATTGGTGGGTAAAAATTAAAATATTTTTAAGATACTGTATCAAATTTATTTTAATATGCTTTATAGTTTGTCAAAATTGTTTAAAGGATCACAATCGTTTCTAAAAGTTAGCTGCAACATTGAATCTCCTGGCAGATTGATGTTTGTTGAAAAATAAATAGGGTTTATGAGATGTGGGTGTATGATTAGTTGTTGGATATGTACAGAGAAATTATGTGTTTAATCTATTTAATATTGTCTGTAAAGGCTATTTCATTTCATTTAAGGTTATTTTAGTAATAAAATATTTTTATTAAAAATTAGGTTTAGGGAGTAGTTTCTAATCGGCAATAGAGCCACCCTTATGATAATAATCTTTAGTGTTTGAATGATGGAATATCATATGATTAATTAATTAATTAATTTCATGCGGAATTAATATTAATTAAATTGGATTATAATAGTCGTAATTTAAATTGATTTACTTAGTATAATTTTAATGTGATTACAATTATGAAATCATAGTAAGACTATGAGTATGTAGACCAATAAGGATTCGAACTTGTCTACTCGAATGCGGTAAATCGATAGCTTCACAAGAAGGAAGTACTGCATTTGAGGCTTGCTCAATTTCTTGGCATTACAGAAGTATGGAATTAAAATTATTTTTTTTCTTAAGGATTTGATTATTATCTTCAATGTTGTAGTGAGATTTGTACATTTATTGATCAAAGAAAGAAAGGTCCACACCTTGAAGGAATTCACATTCATGAGGATACAAAAGATTAACCTATGCGAATGTGAAAGATTTACCTATTTATACATCAAACATTGAATACACATGCAAGTGTTATTTGTTCGCTTAAGTTGAAAGCGTTTATTGATTGCGAAACCGATTCTTTCTTTGAAAAGATTTTTAAAACCATTTTCATTTTAATTTTGCATCGAAATTGGTCCCGTCCTTGGTACGATCTCCCATAAATTCTTTTTATTTATATAATGAAAAAGATCAATATGACTGTATTATTGCAAAATGTAAAGGTTGTTGATGCAATTAACCCATACGCTAAGTAAAACAAAAATTCAACTCGGCAAAATGCAATAAAGTACAAACATTATGTATATATGCATTAAGAATGCCGTTTTCAAGAAATTATGGATAAGCATCCTTAACTAACTTTTTAATCGTAAAAATTAACTTTAATTAATATACGACAAAGGAAATATGTTCATATAAGAAATAACAAAATAGAAACACCCAAATAATAAAAACATCAAAATAACGAGACATTCCAATAAAACAATTGAAATAAATCAATGCATATCTCATTTACCTAGCAATAAAGAAAGGTAATTTAAATATATATTTTAAATAAATTATTATTTATTTTTAGATCCCTTTACTAATAGAAGAGAATCGAAATTGTATAGATTCGCGATCTCCATTAATGGAGATCACTCCTCATTAAAGGAGATAAATGTCAGCTCCTTAACAAAGATAGATCTCCATTAATGAAGATATGATTTTCTTGGAGGAGAGCTTGATCTCTTTTAATATAAATTTATCTTTATCTAATGAGATCGATAAATATCTTTTTATATGAATCAATCTCATTTGATGGAAAAACGAAGATCGATCATAATAACTTTTTAAATCATTTATTTGTTTTAAATTTTTAATAATAAATTAAAAATAGTGAAAAAATAATCAAATTAAGGATAATTTGGATATCACATAATAATTGATTGTCAATAAGTAATATTAACGATCAAAATGGTCAGTCAAGGGCCTTTTCTATAATATTCAGAAAAGTAGAGTCTGAGCGCACATATGCACAATGCGGAGCGAGAGCAGAAAATAGCGTAAAAACAATGGTTTAAAATGTTAAAAAAAAAAGAAAGAAAAAAAGTTAGTTTCCGAAAATGTCCCTGGTGGTAGGAAGCGAAGAGGTTTGATTGTTGTGTCCGAGTGGAGCAGCTGCTTGTGGAAGATCTCTCAACGCTCTCTATACTATAATCTAATCTAATCAAATTCCCTGAATTTAAACAAGACAATGACTGTGATGACCACGGCTCCCATCGATGTACTCTCTCTCTCTCTATATATATATATGTGTATATGTGATTCAATCTGGTGTGGTTTTGTTCTAGGGCTTGGCTACGATTTGGATGGTGTTAAAACATAAGAGTTGTTTTGTTTCAGCAACAAGAGGAGGAGGAAATGCTTGTACCACAGTCGGATCAGCAGCCCATGGAAGGTAAGTAAGGTAGCTTATTCTTGAATTCATTGTCCAAGTAGCCCATTCTTATTGTCGATGATTGTTTGTTAGTTGTGGGGCAACCTGAGGCTGTGGATAATCAGGCGGTGGAGGATCCTCCATCATCTAGGTTCTCGTGGAGGATTGACAACTTTTCTCGATTGAACACCAAGAAGCACTATTCTGAGATTTTTGTTGTTGGTGGTTTTAAATGGTATGTATGTCGTTGTTTTTGATTTTGACTCTGACTCTCTCTCTCTCTCTCTCTCTCTCTATATATATATATATATATATATATATATATGTCAGTTGTTATTATATGTTAGTGTTGGCTTGGCAGGCGTGTTCTTACATTCCCCAAGGGAAACAATGTGGATCATCTTTCAATGTATTTAGATGTTGCTGATTCCTCTACTTTGCCATACGGCTGGATTAGATATGCACAGTTTAGTTTGGCAGTCATCAATCAAATTCATAACAAGTATTCTGTCAGAAAAGGTATTCACTTTCCCATTAACTGTATACCATCCATTAATAATTGGGAACCCTCAATAATTTCACCTCTCTTTTGCATTATACATATATATTTTGTCTTATTTGTTTTCAATTCAAATTATTGTTGATCTGTTCAAACAAGCTAATTTTCAGTTTTCTATTCTCTTTCCCTTCCAATGTATCTTTGCATTGTAACTTGGATTAATAATTTTAATAATCAGAGTATTTTAAGGCTTGCCTTCCTCGGTATAAAACCATAAAGTCCTCCAATTGTTACTGTGTAGAAAATGAATGTGATGTCAGGAAAGCTAGGGTTCATTTTTTTATGTTCAATAAACCTGTAATTGGAGGCGTGTGTTCTAGTGAGCTAGGGAAATAAATCCTAGTTTATTTGAAGTTGCGTAGGATATATCATTAGAGAAAAAAATGTTTATGAGAATGTGTTGTCATCGTTCTTCTTTGTTTCCTTGGTAAACAAAGATTGGAGGATTTGTAGGTGTCTAGGTAAAAACAAACGGAGAAGAAGAAAAAATTCTTCTTCTGTTTAGGCTATTTTAAATTTAAATTAGCACCAATGTCTAAAATTGTGTTGTTATGGAATAAAAACTAATCTTTAAAAAATATTGGGCGTGTTGAGCTTTCAATATTCCTGTTAACCAAGGTATTGGAGTTGTATGATTTAATGCTTATTGTTTAGACATGTATTCTTTTATCTATTTTATTTTCAGGAGTCCATGTGAAACACAGTTTTGGTGGATTGTGTTTCATGTGATAAAGCATGTTTCTTTGACATAAAAGAGTCACATAGATTGGAAGTCTGTTGCTCGTTGAGTTTTCTTTTTTAGTTTGTTTCTTGTTCTTGTTGTGTATTTGTTTGTTGTTTCGGTGGACCTCTGGTTCACGGTTGTTATCTTTATCTTGTATTTTTCCTTCTTGTAATAAAGTTTTGTTTCATATCAAAAAAAAAAAAGGAGTCACATAGATTGGGAAACATGCCATTATCCAATTTTGGGAGAGTTTTATTCTGCGTTTACTTCCAATTTTTTTTTCCCCTTTATTCATGGATGTAAAATGTTAGATTCTCAAGTTAACCAGGTTCAAGATCCTGTTCATATTGGGCTTCACCATTGATGTTCATACGTAGGATAATTGTCTATACCAAAAAAGTATTAAGCAAATGCTATCTTTGTTGATTCATTGGCATCCTGGATATGACTAGTATTGGGCTTTACTATTGATATTGTATGTGGGATGATTATCAATTGCCAAAAAAATATAAAGTATTCTTTATTCTTCTTGATTCCTTGCATTGTGGATGAATAGTATTCGGCTTCACAATTGATGTTTTTGTAGGATGATTGTTAATGCCTCAAAACTGTATTAAGTGAATGCCATGTTAACTAGGCATGAACACCTTGTATGGATATGACATATTATATATGTCAATGTAAAATGAGATCCCCTCTTTTGCCTGTAATGCACTTGTTTTCTGATGAAAAACTGACGTGGACATGTTGAGGACGCAACTATGGTTGAAATTATCCTCATCACCACAATTATGCGTTGTATGATAATTTTAATTACGTGCTCTTGGTGCAAATTTATGTTCGCGGTACCTCTGTAAAGAATTTCTGAATTAGGAAAGGTTTGTATGTTGGATCTTGATCTATTTTATGGGAAAATCAGTGATAATGCTGAATCCGCCTGCATTCAGTTTTCCTGTGGCAATAAATATTGCTCAGGTCTTCACTTGTTTCTATATTGCCTGTCCTTATTTTGAGTTAGATGTGGGTTGCCATTGTTGAGCAGTATCTGAGGCTTTGTTTTAGCTGTTTCTGTGTCAACATGCTTTTATTATTCAGCTATGTTTTTGATTTAGTTTGTATCTATTCTTGGCTATGTAGTTTTAGACCATGCGACTTGTATATCTTGTCATGTCCGTTGGCTAGATAGTTTATAACAAGAGTATGGCTTTATTTATTTAGTTATTTATTTTTAAGTTATTATTAACCGGTAATGCACTCCTAAATTTTGCAAGAATATCTTATTTGAATGTTGTAGATACACAACACCAGTTTAATGCACGAGAAAGTGATTGGGGTTTCACATCCTTTATGCCTCTTGGGGAGCTCTATGATCCCAATAGAGGGTATCTTGTGAATGACACTCTTATAGTTGAAGCCGAAGTTATAGTTCGTCGGGTTGTTGACTATTGGACATACGACTCAAAAAAGGAGACTGGTTATGTTGGACTTAAGAACCAAGGAGCCACATGTTATATGAACTCTCTTCTCCAAACACTTTTTCACATTCCTTATTTCAGAAAGGTTAGAATTCCTGCTCTGTCTTTTCTTCTGGTTAATTTTGATGTTTCTGATCAGAGTTATATGGAAGAATGGTCAATATCTTTGATTACTCATTTATCAGGCTGTGTACCATATGCCTACAACTGAGAATGATATGCCTTCTGGAAGCATCCCTTTGGCTCTGCAGAGTTTATTTTACAAGCTCCAATACAGTGACAGCAGTGTTGCGACTAAAGAGCTGACCAAGTCTTTTGGATGGGACACATATGACTCTTTCATGCAGCATGATGTGCAAGAACTTAATAGAGTTCTTTGTGAAAAACTTGAAGACAAAATGAAGGTAGTAACCGACTTGAGAGTGTTTTCTGAGTTCACTTCTTTTCAATGGAAATATTTTTTTTTTTATAGGAAACAAAGACTTTATTAATAAAGGGAAAAAATACACTTGTGAACCAAAAGTCCACCAAAAAACAAACAACCAAAATGACAACCTAAAGGCAAAAAGGAAGAAACAATCAACAAACAGCAGCCTTCCAATCTAATAAGACAAGAGATAAGGTTAAATGTTTAAATTCTTCACTAGAAGACGTCCAGAGAGAAGCTAAATAGCACACTTTATCCCTTAAGAAGTTGTCCTCCTTCTCGACCTCTTCGAATATTCTTCTATTTCTTTCCTCCCAAATAACCCATAGGATAGTAAAAACTCCACAGTTTCAAAGAATCCTAGCCTTAATATCTCCTCCTAAGGCTATAAAATCTTCCAGTAAAAAGGCACATAAAAACTTAGGGGTTGCCCATCTCAAGCCAACTAAAGAAAACAACCTATTCCACAACAAACGAACCACAGGATAATGAAGAAAAAGGTGATCCAAATTCCCGCCCCCCCCCCCACCCCCCCCTCTCCACTTTTGCACATAACGCACCGAAAGGGCGAAAGACAAATACTAGGATATCTCTTTTGAATGATATCACATGTGTTTAATTTCCCATGAACCAGAAGCCATACTAAAAACTTGATCTTGTTCGGAACTTTTGACTTCCATATCAATTTATCATACTCAAATCTAGGAATCGAATCATCTTGGACCAACTTTTCAAAAAAGGACTTACACGAGAAGATGCCATTGGAACTTAACCTCCATGCCCTACAATCCTCCAAACTTGGATTAAGAGAAACACCCTCAAGAATAGAAATAAAAGAAGAAAATTCTTCAATCTCCCTATCATTCAGGTTTCTCCTAAAATCAAAGAGTCATCCTTTATGAGAAGAAGAATAATCCACTCTACTTAAAACAGAGACATTTTGAGGAAATATAACTTAACAATTGGCATTATTTTTAACTTGTCACCAGGGAACTGTTGTAGAGGGCACTATACAACAGTTATTTGAAGGGCACCACATGAACTACATTGAATGCATCAATGTGGACTATAAGTCAACAAGAAAGGAATCATTTTATGGTACCTGTTTGAAACTTTTCATTAGGTCCCTTTGGTTTTTTTTTTTTTCTTTGAAAAATTCATTTAGGTATTTTTCATTTCTCTGTTGTTGCATATTGTCAAATTGTATATAATTGTTTGGCAGACCTACAACTTGACGTCAAAGGTTGTCGTGATGTTTACGCTTCTTTTGATAAGTATGTAGAAGTTGAACGCCTTGAGGGTGATAACAAGTATCATGCTGAACAATATGGATTGCAGGTTAGTTACTGTATCTTTTTCTGATGTAGATGATTGACTTAGCTTTTATTGAAGTTCATATTGTGAGTTGGCATTGCATTTGTTATCAAATTAATTGTCTAGCTGCTAAAATCATCACTTCTTCAGTTTTCTGTCTAATGGTCTTTATATCAAAGTTGTTAGATTAGTTTTGGTTGGAATGTGGCATTGCATGTTGCATCAAGCTGATGTACTACTACATTGGTTTTTTTTTTTTTTTTTTTGGGAGATGATAACTATAATTTGATTATCTAGGCCACTTACCAATAATTTTAGGCACAATTATTTACCTTCTACTTTGGCTTCTCGAAAGTGGCTGCATATGCTATAATTATTTGCCTTCTACTTTTGCTTCTTTAAAGTGGCTGCATATGGAACAGAGCACAATATTTTATCAACCAATAATTTTTGTTTTGATATTTGGATCCTATCAATGGGAACCCTCAACAGTTGGCCAAGTTTTTTCCTTTATAGTTTTGTTTCTGATAAAAATGTGCCTAACATGCTGTTGAGTTGCAAAATTTTTTTTTCTTAATAAGATCCTTGGTCTTGTAAATTTATTTTTATTTTTATTTAGTATTATTGCTTTTTGCGTTTATAACATTGCTACATTAAAGTGTAGTTAGGAATTGATGATGAATTACTTATCTGTGCCTAGGCAGTAGTGTTTATGGCAGGAGCCAGTTATTACTGCCTGATTGTGGTACCACTGTAAAGTCATTTTTAGGCTCCAATCGTCTTCCCCTAATGATTAAATGATGAAAAGAGTTGCAGTGTAAAATCATTTAGATCATAATAAATGTTTTTAGGCTCCAATTGTCTTCCCATGAACGATTTCCTGATGAAAAGGGTTGCAGCGTAAAATTATTTAGATCATAATATATGTTTTCTTTGTGGCTTTGTTTGGTTGGTTGTATTTCTGAAATTGTCTGATGACAAATAGAAGTGATGGCTCTAAATTTTATAAAAATATTGATGTGGATTCTTGGTAACTGAATGGTTAATTGATTAATCAAGTAATCAATCAACTGTTAAATTTCTTTTATCAAGTTGCAGCTGTCTTCAAAGATTTAAAAAGCGGAAGGCGGTGCATGGCGGTCATGCCTCGGTGAGCTGGTCACCTCAATTGAAAAATGATAAAAAAATTTAAATAATATTAAAAAAACTAAAGTAGAAAATCATCCATAACATTTAGTAATTGAATCATAATCAAAGTTAGAAATATGAATATCCCTACGCAATAAAACATAACCAAATTAAAAATCAAATCTAACAAATTTTTCCAATCGTATAAATGGTATGTTAGATGGGTTCGACATACATCTAATTGTTTAATGTTGGTTTTTAAAAAGTAATAATAATAATACTAATTAACAATAACTAATATTGATTAAAAGCACAAAAGAAAAAGGATTTATTCAAGGTTTTCCCATTTCCAGTTTCAAATTAATCAGACTCCACTTGCTCTTTCACTCATCTTTCTCTTATCCTCTCTCTTTCACTCTCTATAAAATAGGATGACCTCACTGGTGACTGTCCCAGCCACTCTTCTTCACTGCCGGCAATGACTCATCACCATCTCTCCACCTGTCTCAACCACCCCACCACCACTCTTCTGCCTCCTTTATACATACATACATATAAATTGGCGACCTGGCTGCCTCCAGGCCTCTACAGTGCAGAGTCAGTGTGACATGGTGCTGAGGCGGCCCTGTTCTTAGAGTGGGCTGAGGCACCTCCAACCGCAAGGTGGTGCCTCTGTTTGATTTTTCAAACCATGGCTGTCTTAGTAATAATACATGAAATGATTATGTTTCTAATTTAGTTTTTCTTTTGTCCTATTTATTGCCATATGCTACATTTTTCCTCAAAGGAGATAAGGCTGCTAGCATGAGCCCAAGATAAAGAGGAAACATTTTCCATCAAAATACTCGAGGAGTTGACAGGATACCTTTATATTTTAATGCATGGATTTCATATTTTTGCATGCAAGAGACTATAATATTATTTTGCATAAACTTAAAGTATCGCTTTTTGTGTTGTGGTTGGAATAAGGCACTTTCTTTGAAACAGGTTAGAATTGAAGGGGTTCAGCAGTTTTGCTCTCGAAACATCCTTCAATTGCTTATTTGGTGTTGGAATGCAGTCATATGACAAGACCTGAATTCTCATGGATTTCCTTAGTCAATTGTCTTGATTGTGAATGAATTGTCTTGATTGTGAATGTTGTATTACTCTTTCAGGACGCTAAGAACTTTCCCCCTGTGCTTCAACTTCAGCTGAAACGGTTTGAATATGATGGTGAAGGTTAGCTAGCAGATTCCTATTATTTATCAGTGGCATTATCTTCTGATATTGGTATTAAGTACGAAAAGCTTCACTAAATTCATGTACTTGATCTTGTGATTTACACCAGACTGATTATCTTTGTTAATTAATAAAAAATGTATTTATGTATCTGTGAGCTTTGTTTACCTACAAAAAATGTCAAAAGATGTTGTAAGAACAAAAGCATGTTTTAGGTATGTACCTGCCTTCCGTTGTACACAATTTTGAATTGTAAGTTTTTCTTTTTGTGATAATTTATGTACACAATGATTGATATGAAACAGAGTGGCAAAAATAATAAATAACTATTTGTTAGATTCTTTGTGATTTATATTTTTTGTGAAGCACACATGCTAGGAAGCTATGTCCTATTTCAGTGAAGGCCTTAACCACGTCAAGTCCATGATTTTATTCATATTTATTGGTGAAAATGTTGTTTTGCCCTTATATTTGATGCTTTCTTTGTTTCACTTCCATGTTTTTCTTTAATAGTGGTGCTGCTTGAATTTGACAACAAATTGTTACTTATTGCTGCTAACAATTTCTTTTATAGCTGTTTTTTTTAATATAATGATTCATTTGCTTACGGCGCATCTTCATTTTCTATAACTTGGTCGTCTTTGATTAAGACAAGGCACTTGTTACCTTTTTAATGATGTCTTTTGAACCATAATGACACTGTCTTGACACATTTATTTACAGAACTTCATTTAGTAGATTGTTTCTCTTCCCTTAATGTGTAAGATTAGTTTTATTTTTTATATTTTTTATTATTATTATATTTTTATTTTTATCATTTAATTTTGTAGATTAACGATCGGTATGAGTTTCCTCTACAACTTGACCTTGATCGAGAGAATGGCAAATATTTGTCACCTGATGCTGATAGGAGCGTCCGCAACCTTTACACTCTTCACAGGTACATTTAGTTGTTGCCCCATTTAGCAAACCCAGCCCCACTTCCACCATGGCTTTTTTCGTTTCCTCTTCTTGTTTTTAAAATTCGACATTTCTTTACCTCTTATGTTCATGGTACATAGTCTCCTCTACCTGTGTTTGTATTTGGATACAGTGTTTTGGTACACAGTGGAGGGGTTCATGGTGGACATTATTATGCTTTTATCAGACCTACTCTTTCTGATCAGTGGTATGCACTATCTGCTCAAATATCCGATTTTCATTCCCTTACATCTGCATCTATGCATACTCGTCCACATTCTTTTAGCTGTGGCACATAATGTTCCATGCTTTGAAAAAATGTTTCTAGAATTGGCAAGAATCTCTAAATTTAATAGAATTAATAATCCTGATTGGCTAAATATAAATTGACTGAAGACTAAAAGAAAGATAAATGAACGTGCTATTCCTGTATTAGGCAGAAACTGAGGAAATGACCTTTTCTTATACTCGTATAGAAAACAATAATAATGGACTACTTAACTAACACCCTGATTTAAAAACTTTTGTTTTTGTTTTTGTTTGTTGTTTTGGTGGACTTTTGGTTCACGTTTGTATCTATTTTCTTTTTGATGAAATAAAATTTTTGTTTCCTATAAAACAAAAAAAAAAAAAAAAAAAAAAAAACACCCTGATTTAAAAACAGATTTAGCCCCAATGATTAGCCTTTGTGATCGTGTACAATTTTGCTTATGTTAAATCTATCACAAAATCTTAAATGATAAACGTTTTTAAATATTTGCGTACCTAAAAATTAACAAAAAATTTTTCTATGCATCACACTTGAGCTCCCCTTTCCCCTACCCCTACCCCCTAGCCTGCACAAAAAGGAATATGCATGGCCTAATGAACAATTTGTTGTATTACAATCTGTAGCATTCTTTGCATTTTTACCTAGATCATGATGTTATATTACCTTCTCACTAGCAACAAGTTTTGTAGTCTAGATATGGTAGGAGAGCTAGCTTATGGATTTTGGTTCTGTATTCTGCCTTGCTATTGCAGCAGGGTGTGTTTAGATGATATATATGTTATTTATGGATGGTAATTAGGTTCAGCAGTTGTTAAAATGATTATAGAATCGACCTTGTCCTTATCTTCTGTGTATGAGTTTCGATTTTACTTGTTTGTGGTCTATAGAAATAATTGGTAACCCATAGTGCTTAAGTTTTAGATGATAAAGAAAGTCTTGTAGCCTTGTAGTTTATCTATATTATAAAAGATATTATTTTAGTGGTATGTGGCCATTGATGAATTCTTTTATTTGATATATAAATTTTTTCTGTGTTGATCAAATTGCAAGTTTTTTAAAAAATGAATTAGAGTAGATGAGTGATTGCCCTAAGACAACTTTATAAATGGAAAAAAACACTCTTCTGATTTTATAGCTTCAAATGGATTTTGGAATCCCAGTGTATATTTATATTAATTCAAGATGGTTGCGTGCCTAACATGATCATATGTAGTCAACTATCGCTTAAAATATTAAATCACCTCGTTGTGCCTTAAGTGATTAAGTGTCTTTCAGGTATAAGTTTGATGATGAAAGGGTTACCAAAGAAGATATGAAGAGGGCACTGGAAGAGCAGTATGGTGGTGAAGAAGAGGTGATGTTTCAGTACATGGCTTATAATATCATATCGTCTCCTCACACTTTTAGCTTATATGTTACCACTCGTTTATGAGTAACTTATTTTCTTGCTTATGATATAACAGTTACCACAGACGAATCCAGGATTCAACAACACTCCTTTTAAATTTACCAAATATTCAAATGCATACATGCTGGTTTATATACGTGAAAGTGACAAGGACAAGATTATTTGTAATGTGGATGAGAAGGATATAGCGGAACATCTGAGGGTAAGATGCTGCTTATATTATAAATTTAAAACCAAACAAGCTGAGTTAAATGCACAACCTGCAAACTAGGCTGGAGTTTGTTGTGTTTATGGTACGAACAATCTCAGAAGTGTGTGAAGTCTTTAAAGAGAAAAAAATGCCAATATTGCTGATGGTGATGTTAATTAGGTCAGCAGCTATTATAAATAAGGCTGTTGAATCTACTAGTATTGTGTTCTAACTTCATTATTTATATTGGTGAGCTCCTCAATGAGACACTTTTCATGTTGTATGTATGAAGTAGTGTTTACTTAACTAATTATCAAGCTTAGTGTTTACTTAGCTAATTATCAAGCTTAAGCTTGATTAGTTTGTTTCATTAGGCTTGTGTATATCAACTTTCAAATTGTACAAGCTCACTTCTTCTCAAAATGTCTCAGTTTTAAGCAGAGTGGATTGTTCTTCTACTCATAAAGGATGATACTTTGATTTTAGAAGACATCTGAATGATAGGGAGATTGAGGAATTTTCTTTTTTTATTACTTTGCTCGAGGGTGTTTCTCTCAATCCTGGTTCGGATGATTATAGGGCGTGGAGGTTAAATTCCAACGGCATTTTCTCATGCAAGTCCTTTTTTGAAAAGGTAGTCCAAGATGACTCTCTTCTTAGGTTTGAGTATGACAACTTGATATGGAAGTCAAAGGCTCTGAACAAGATAAAGTTTTTAGTATGGATTCTGGTTCATGGGAAACTAAGTACATGTGATATCATTCAAAAAAGATCTCCTAATACCTGTCTCTCGCCCTTTTGGTGTGTCATGTGCAAGAGTTGGGGGGAAAACTTGGATCACCTTTTTCTTCATTGTCCCGTGGTTGGATTGTTATGGAATGAGTTATTTTCTTCACTTGGTTTGAGATGGGCAGCTCCTAATCACTTAGGTGCTTTTTTATTGGAAGATTTTGGAGCATTAGGAGGAGGTAAGAGGGCTAGGATTTTTTGGAACTGTGGAGCTTTCGCTATCTTATGGGTTATTTGGGAGGAAAGAAACAGAAGAATTTTTGAATAAGTTGAGGAGGAGGACACATTTCTAAGGGATAAAGCGCTTTACTTGGCTTCTCTCTGGGCGTCTTCCAGTGAAGAATTTAAACACTTGTTCTTATCTCTTATTTTACTAGATTGGAAGGCCGCTATTTGTTGATTGTTTCTTCCAATTTTGCATTTAGGTTTAGACTGTGTTTGTATGTTTTATGGTGGACTTCTGGTTCACAGGTGTATCATTGTTCTTTTTTCAATAAAGTGGTTGTTTCCTATAAAAAAAAAAACTTTCAAATTGCTTTATTTTGGAAAATTTGACCTATGAACTTCCATTGAAATGTTTAGGAGAGGTTGAAGAAAGAACAAGAAGAAAAAGAGCACAAGAAGAAAGAAAAGGCAGAGGCACACCTTTATACCATTATAAAGGTTTTCACTTTTAACCTTTTTACCTTTTTTAACTGATGGTTAAACATATTTTCTTATTAGTTATCTTATGTTTTTAGATTGCACGAGATGAGGACCTTATGGAGCAGATTGGAAAAGATATATATTTTGATCTAGTGGATCATGATAAAGTTAGGAGTTTTCGTATTCAGAAGCAAATACCTTTCAACCTTTTCAAGGTAACATCACAGAACTTTCTACTGCAGTCACTATTATGGTTATGTTGTACTATGTTCTTATTAATTGTTAAGTTAATAAGATGTTTATGTTGATTCATGATTGTGGCAGGCTAGAGCCTTTGCATTTATAATGTCTGGTTGCTGTTCTTCAGATGACCTGTAAAACAAACATGTTTTGTAGGGCTTTATTATTCACTTTGAAAACCACAGATTAATTCTTTGTGTTTATGTCATGCTGAATTGGTTCATTGTGAGTGAATCCATTAGACTGAAACCTGTCTGCACATGACTAAAGTCTTGTTGGCCTTCCTGGTATCCATTATAAACATCAAAGTTTCCATTATATTGTGTTTTACTGGTTCGTTTGCAGTTAAAACTAAAGTAACTTCTGCCTCTAGGTGGTAAAAGTTGTGTGGTTACTTTAAGAATGGTTTGCTTATTTGGACTGGTTACTTATAAGATCTATAGATTGTTGTGATTAATGTGGTTCTGATAGGTGCTGCATTTGCATCGTGATGCCTCTCTTCTTCTCTCTAAGATTTCTCGTTAATCTTGAGTTAAGATGAGTAGTTCGGGTCGTTTTTCTCATTTAGATAGGCAAATTAGGATCGAGAGTAAGTTCTTTTCTTTAGAATTTAATGAGCCAGATTTCCTAGCAATTGTCTTTCTCCCTTTCGGGGTGTCATGTGCAAGAATTGAGGGGAAACTTGGATCATCTCTTTCTTCATTGTCTGGTGGTTGGCTTGTTATGGAACAAGTCGTTTTCTTTAGTTGGTTTAAAGTGGACTATTCTTAAATCTTTATGTTTTTTCTTATTGGAAGAATTTAAAGTCGTAGGAGGAAAGAAAGCTAATATTATTTAATATTGTAGAGTTTTTGCCATTTTATAGGTTATTTGGGAAGAAAGAAATAGAAAAATCTTTGATAAAGTTGAAGAGGAGGAGAACTTTTTAGGAGATAATACGTATTATTTGGTTTCTCTTTAGGTTTTTCTAGTGAAAATTTCAAAGATTTATATCGTTATTCCTTATGCTAAATTGAAAGGTTGTTGTTTGTTGATTGTTTTTTCCAATCTTACTTTTAGTTTTCATTATTGTTTGTTTGTTTGTTTGTTGGTGGACTACTGATTCATTTTTGTAACTTCTGTCTTTTTTTTAATTAAGTCTTTGTTTCCTATTAAAAAATAAGATCTGTGGCTTTCTATTTTTGTTGATTAATGTGTTCGTTGTCTTTATGCACAACTCTTGGATTTTTTCTGTTGAAATGTTCTTTCTTTTTCTGATAAAGAAAGGGTTGCTATGTATTTGGTTTAAAGTTTTAAGTATCATTCAGCCACAATTTTTGGAATTAAAAGCAAAAAGAGGGGGAAAAAAAAAGAAGTTAATATTCTTGATTTGACTGGAAGAAAACTGCATATAACTTTAGAAAGTCATTTTTTCATCGCTTCCCAATAATCCTTGGGAGTTGCTAACATAGTAAGGTAAACTCTATGTCGGTTGAACTTTTCTATATATGCCAAAGACAGTATGCTGTTTATTTGCATAAGTTTAGTATTTATCTCATTTAATAATGCTGTATATAGTTACTGAGCGTCAACGTTATAGAATAAACTTTGCATTTTGCAATGTCCTTATGAATTAGTTTTTTACATGATGATAAATGCAGGAAGAGGTTGCTAAAGAGTTTGGTATCCCAGTGCAATTTCAGCGCTTTTGGCTATGGGCAAAGCGTCAAAACCATACATATCGTCCTAATCGGCCATTGACACAGCTAGAGGAAACGCAAACAGTAAGTGATATTTGCTGCTTGATTTTTCATTACTGCTATGATTTTTAGATCTTTGTGATAGGATATTATACTTCATGTATTTTTGGTTACATAATTATTCTCTCCACACCCCTCTCTTCCTAATCAGACATTGACAAAGCCAGGCCGATTACTCTGAAATCTTTTATTGATATTGGTAAGTAAAGCTACTTCGTTTAGGAAATTGCTAAGAAACGAGTATAGCTGTCCTGTATGACTTGGATATTAATTTGTATGAATTCTCTTATGGAATAGTGATTGACTGGTCAACTTAATTGCATCCTTTTTAGTCATGTTTCGTGGTGCAATGGCCTTCCACTGTACTTTATTATCTCCTGCTAAGTAGTTTTGGGAAGAATGAAATTGTACTCTTTGGGGACAGTATATTGTCATGTGTTCTGAGTTCTGGCCTCAGTTCCTGGGGCATTCTAATATGGTTATCAGCAGGGATGCTTTACAACAATGTGACACAACTGTCGTGTGGTTAAATATCTTGTTTCAGCTTTTAGCCAGTATGGGTTTGAGGGAAGGGTTCTTATTCCCAGTAGGATAACTAAAATTCAAATATTGATCTCAGTGCCTGTGAATGTGAAGATGTGCAACGCCTGATCTCACTTATCTTATTTCCTCTGTATTCTAGGTCGGACAGCTGAGGGAAGTATCAAATAAGGTTCATAATGCAGAACTGAAGTTGTTCTTGGAAGTTGAGTGTGGACTGGTAATTTTGTCTTCCAATTTATGCATCTGAGTTTCTTCCTTGAAATGCCATCATTCCAGTGGTGTCATTTAACATTAACATTTCCTTCTCAGGATTTACACCCTATAGCTCCACCTGACAAGACGAAGGAAGATATTTTGGTTTTCTTCAAACTTTATGACCCTGAAAAGGAAGAGCTACGGTAATTCTTAATCTTCTTTGGTGCATATGTGTGTGTTCATTTTATTTTTTAGTCAGGGCACAAGTACAAAATTTTGACACAAGGATTATTTTTCTATGATAACAGCTATGTAGGAAGGCTTTTTGTGAAGAGTACTGGTAAGCCAACAGAGTATCTGTCAAAACTAAATGAAATGGCTGGCTATTCTCCTGAGGAAGAAATTGATCTCTATGAGGTTTGTTTTCTGTCTGTCTATCTATCTATCGCTCTCTCTCTTTTTTGGCAGGAATAGTATCATTTATTTCATATTTCCTATTGATCCGAAAGGTATCTTGTATATTATGCTTGGACTTGAAGGCAATATATAAACAGGGATATAGTATTTCTGTTAGCACTGCAACATGTTTGTCTTGATATTGAACTAAAAAATTTCAAATATTAGCTTATTTCACATTTTCACATACTTCAGTGCAAATAAACAGATGAACTAATATTTTATCTCTACGTCCAGAGAACCGTACACCGAGCCTCTCATTTCATTTTTAGGTGTTAGTTTTGTTTCTCCTGTCATCTTCCGTTGATTATTCACTTTCTTTTAATGAATTAGTTTCTAATTAAAAATGTTCCTAGAACTATGATTTTTAGGCTCTCTTTGCTCTTTTGATGAGTTCCAGTTCTTTCCACTCTTACTCAAGTCAATCACCTATTCACACTTTATTTTTTTGAGCAGCACTGGTATTTCTTCAGGCTTGATATCATTCTCAACAAATGTGAACTGTGAAGTTTTGAATTGTCCAATTACCAGTTTTGTGTTGGCTTTTAATACATTTTTATTGATTGGATCAGATTATTATTATTATTTTTTTATTAATGAGTCACAATGTCATTTAAAATTGCACAGTACATACCCTATTCTTAGGATGGTATTTTTCTCCTGTTTTTATGTTCAGGAAATCAAGTTTGAACCCAGTGTGATGTGTGAACCAATTGAAAAGAGATTCACATTTCGAGCTAGCCAGGTATATGTTATGCAACTATTGATTTAATGTGATTTTTGTGGTCTTTGATGGTGTTAACTTGTGTGCAATATTTGTTACAGCTTGAAGATGGAGATATTGTTTGTTTTCAGAAAACTCATCGAACCGAAAGTGCTGAACAATTTCGCTATCCGGATGTTCCTTCATTTTTGGACTATGTGCACAATCGTCAAGTATGCTTCCCTAATTCCCTACGTCTCTCAATTTCAAACCTATGTTTTTTCTCATAATTTAAACTTTCTTTCTTGGTATTTTTTTCTAATTTTTTTCTGGATGGATCATAACTCGGGTTTCGGAAGTTGTCCTGTCCAGATATTGAATAATATCTGTGAATGTTGATAATAAATTCATTTCAGCTCTCTAAAAGGCATTTGTACACCTGATAGATGGTCTGTATCTTTTGGGGGAAGAGAGAATTTTTGAATTTGACGTGTGTTGCTTTTGTCAGATATTGTTTGTTGCTAGCCTTTGATTTTGTAGGACATATAATCTGTATAGCGAGCAGGGTTTCACAAAGAGTGGTTGTCTGTAAAGTCCTTATAGTTTGGTGACTGTACAAATGATGAAGTGCTTATAGTTTGGTTGTCGGTGAAGTGCTTATAGCATGATTTTGTGGTAGGTTGTTCACTTTCGGTCTCTTGACAAACCCAAGGAAGATGATTTCTGTCTAGAGATGTAAGTGCATGATATTATTCGAGGTTTATCTTTATTAATTTACTATTGAGGTATCTTTATGAATTGTGCATGAACATACCAAAAAGTATCACTGGTTATAATTCTGTATCTGACACTATCTGTCGTGAATGTCAAGGTCCAAGCTCTATACTTATGATGATGTTGTGGAAAGAGTAGCTCAGCAACTGGGTTTAGATGATCCCTCTAAACTCAGGCTGACATCACATAACTGTTACTCTCAGCAACCCAAACCTCAACCTATCAAGTACCGTGGTATGGACCATTTGTCTGACATGCTGATCCACTATAATCAGGTAATATTTGTGTTTTCACATAATATGGATGTGAAATCTAAAATAAAAGAATCTAATCCTCGTTATCGTATTTTGGGACAGACTTCTGATATATTGTATTATGAAGTATTAGACATTCCTCTGCCAGAATTACAATGTTTGAAAACTCTCAAGGTAGCATTTCATCATGCTACTAAGGATGAAGTGAGTATACCGATCAGATTCTTACAACTCATTCTTAATGATGTTAATATTTTTGTATATGGAATTAAATTTTGTCTATTTGCTGTCAGGTGACTATACATACTATTAGACTACCAAAACAGAGCACTGTTGGGGATGTGATTAATGATCTCAAAACAAAGGTAAGCCTCATGCTCTGTGTTCCTTACAACTAGTGTGCACAATTTTAAGAGTGCTTAGGCACTTTTTTTCATTTACTTTAGGAAAAACTTTGGTGTGATATAATCTGTTATTTCTGCTTCACATTTGTATTCATCTAATCTGTTCTCACATCTGAAACAGGTTGAATTGTCTCATCCTAATGCAGAACTTCGACTGCTAGAAGTTTTCTATCACAAGATCTACAAGGTCCAAAACTCATCTTGACATGGCTATTTCACCTCCTGCTTAATTTCCATTTTAATAAAGAACTTATGACTTTGGCCGATTTAATTTATAATGCCTTGATTGGTAGAAAATAGAAAGTGGTGGATAGTTAAAAAGCAGTAAGTCCCTTCCATGTGGTAGAAGGATGAGGACAAACTTGCAAATGATTTTGTTTGTTGTTGCTTCTCCAGATTTATCTTTTTTTTCTATCCTATTTGAAGAGGATTAAAAAAATGAGGTGAGGATAGAAAATTTTGTTCTGCCCCTCTTTCCGCATCACCAAACTCAATTCTTATGTACTCCATTTTCTTCCTCACTTTTTCAATGTCTCTCATCTACCTGCGGAGCCTGTTGTGCGAGTATGTAGGTGATGGCTTTGTTGATTGGTGTGTGCAACAAATGCTTAATGATATCTTAATTTATTTATTTGATTTCATTTGTTGAAATAGTTAATACATTGGCTTCCTCTTATTCTTCTATTTTTTTGGGTTAAGTCATTTAAATAATTAATACATTGGCTTCCTCTTATTCTTCTATTTTTTTGGGTTAAGTCATGGTGACATGTATGACTTAACCCAAAAAAATAGAAGAATAAGAGGAAGCCAATGTATTAATTATTTAAACAAATGAAATCAAATAATCAGATCTCCAGTCCTGAGGTCAGTAGGCTCTGAATATGAAGAGGAGAATATTGATGAAGATGGTGATACTCCTGATTGTCCCTGAATCAGGCGAAGAAGAGATGAAACTTCAGAGCTCTGACAACATCTGCTGCTGCAAAAGGAAATGTTTAAATGTTGGGTCGGCTGATGATATTAACAGAAGGGATTTTAGGGCAGAATCTCAGATTGAGGATGATGAAATTCTAGGTAATGCAGTAGAGTTATGTGATAAAGATTATGGGGATGATTCAGATTCTGACAATGAGTCGGTAGGAACTCGCTCAGATGAGGAAACTTCTTCTCAAGCTAAGGTCTTCATTGATGAGGACTTGGAACTAAACAATTTGTTTGATGAGCAGCAGGAGGCTTCAGGTTATGAGAGGAGTTCTGCTGCCGCAGAACAGGAAAATAAGGGACGTGGATTGGTTCAATATAGCAGAAGGAAGAAACCTGACAATTCCCAGTCAAATGGTGTTGAAGGATTAAAAAAATCTCCTAATGCAGAAGTTAGAGAAAAGAGTAAATCTTTAATTAAGAAGATGAATATGTCTCTCTCTTATCCTGTTATTTATGATCAGAATTTGAAAACAACTATAAACAAGAAGGGAAAAAGGGAGTTGTTGAATCTGCAGTGGGGAATAAATTACGAGAAAGGAAGATCCAACTGTAGCAAGGGCGTTCAATTCTTATTATGAAGATTTTGAGCTGGAATGTTCGTGGTTTGGGGTGTTGGAAGAAGAGGAGGATGATTAAGGAGACTATTAAGAAAGCTAATCCGGATGTTGTTATTATACTTGAGTCAAAGAAGCAATTAGTGGATCATCAGAAGTGTTTGGGGTGTGAGATTCAAGCAATGAGTTTGCTTACCCTCGGTTGGTAGTTCTGGGGGAATTTTGGTGATATGGAATTCCAAAGTTGTTAAGGTTAAGGAATAAGTTCTTGGAGACTTTTCAATTTCAATTAATATCACAGGAGGTGATGTTGATTGGTGGCTTTCAGGGAAGCATTTTGGGAGGAGTTGGCTGGTTTATTTGGGTTATGTTCTCCGAGATGGTGCTTAGGTGGAGATTTTAACGTTGTTAGATTTCCTTCAAAAAAATCGTCGAGGGGTAGGGAGACTAGAAGCATGAAGGATTTCAATTGTTTTATTAGAGAAACCAATCTAATTATCCTAATCTGAATTATTCGAAATTTACTTGGTCTAATTTTAGACAGAGAGTCGTGTGTTGTAGGCTTGGCAGATTTCTTTTTTCTTGTGAATTGGAAGAGTATTTCCATGGGAGGATGAGAGAAGAAGCTCTAGTCCGAATGGTTTCTGATCACTGCCCAATTCTTTTGGACTCCTCTCATAGGAAATGGTCCTATTCATTTTAGATTTGAGAATGTTTGGATGGATCATCATTCTTTTGTCAAAAACGTGGAGGATTGGTGGAATGAAGTCTGACTTTCATTGTTGGAGGATTTATGAAGAAACTCGAGTGGATCAAACAGAAATTGAGAGTGTGGAATAAAGAAGTGTTTGGGGATATTTTAAAGGAAAAGAAGGAGACTGAATCTAGAATTTCCAAGTTAGATAGAGAAGAAGGTGATGGGGAGTTGAGTGAACATATGAGAGGGGAAAGGTCTCAATTGAAATTGAAGCTTCAGAATTTGGTTGCTAAAGAGGAAATTTTATGGAGGCAAAAAGCTAAAGTCAAATGGGCACTTTAAATTCTTCCATAAAGTTGTTAATAGAAGAATGAGTAGAAATAGCATTAGTAAGTTGGAATTAAAGGATGGGTCTATAGTTGAAGAGGATAGGGTCATCAAACAGGAAATTATTCGATTCTTTCAAAATCTTTATACTAAGGAGGAAGTGGTTAGGTCTAGAATTCAAGGGCTGAGTTGGGACGAAATAAGTAGAGGTAAAGCTGCTTGGTTGGAAAGACCCTTTGATGAAGAAGAAATCAAGAAGGCAGTGATGGATTATGGTAAGAAAAAAACTCCGGGTCCTGATGGTTTTAATTTGGATGTCTTTTATAAATGTTGGGATATTATTAAAAATGATTTGTTGGAAGTCTTTTTGGAGTCTTTGAGAAGGGGATTGTTAACAGAATCACCAATGCTACTTATATTTGTCTCATTCCAAAAAAACACAATTCTTTACGAATCGACGATTTTAGATCAATTAGTCTGGTTTTCAGTCTGTATAAAATTATTGTCAAAGTTCTACCCCTTAGGCTGAAGGAGGTGCTAAACAGTATTATTTCAGATTGTCAATCTGCTTTTGTTAAAGGGAGACAAATTCTTGATACAGTATTGGTGGCCAATGAGGTGGTCGAGAAGTATAGAAAGAACAAAAAGAAGGTATGATCTTCAAAAGTGACTTCGAAAAATTTTATGATCATGTGGATTGAGATTTTCTGGACTTTGTTTTGGAAGCTAAAAGTTTTGGGTTGCAATGGAGAAGTTGGATCATGGGCTGTCTAAAATCTTCAAACTTTTCAATAATGATAAATGAGAGACCTAGGGGAAGTTTTAATGCTTTTAGAGGTCTTAGGCAAGGAGACCTTTTTCCCCCTTTTTGTTTATTCTTGTGGCAGATTGTTTAGGGAGATTAATTTATAGACCTAAGGAGTGTCAGATAGTGGAAGGCTTTATATTGGAAAGGATAAAGTTACGGTCTCCCACCTTCAGTTTGCAGATGATACTATATTCTTCTCAGCAGTCAACGAAGAAAGTTTTAAATCGTTGGTCAAGGTGATTCGTTTGTTTTGTTGGGTGTCAGGGTTGAAGATTAATTTAGCCAAGAGCGTCTTGGTTGGCATAAATTGTGATGAAAGGAAAATTATTGACTTATCCAACTTTATAGGGTGCGGGGTAGGATCATGACCTTTGAATTATTTAGGCTTGCCTTTGGGAGATAATCCTAGATCTTCAGATTTTTGGGCCTCGGTGGTGAAGAAAGTTGAGAGGAGATTAGAGGGATGGAAAAATGCATTTTTATCGAGAGGAGGGAGATTGGTGTTAATCTAGGCTTGCTACATAACATTCCTACTTATTATCTTTCCTTATTCAGAATTCCTTTTGGGTTGGCTAAAAGAATTGAAAAGATTATGAGGAATTTCTTATGGAGTGACATGGGTGAAGGAAAGAAGTCTCATCTAATAAGGTGGGATGTTATTTCGCATCCTCGAGATAAAGGTGGTTTAGGGATTGGGAATATTGTGAAGAAAAATTTGGCTTTGCTTGGTAAATGGATGTGGAGATTCCTGTTGGAATCTAATTGCTTATGGCATAAGGTGATTAGGAGTAAATATGGTATCTAAGGAAATGGTTGGGATTCCAACGTGGTTCTTACTAGTTATAGCTGATGTTCTTGGAAAGCTATTATGCAAGGATTCCAAACCTTTTCTTCTAATTTGAAGTTTCAGGTTGGCAAAGGTGATCGGATTTGTTTTTGGAAGGATTGTTGGCTAGACTCTACGCCCTTTTACTTGAAATTCTCGAGGTTATATAAGCTTGTCTCTTCTCCAAGCGCTTCAATTTCAAGTAGAAAAGAGATATCTTCTCAATCTTCTGAATGATCATTCGATTTTAGGAGAAATTTGGATGAGAGGGAGATAGAAGAATTTTCTTTTCTTATCGTTTTAATGATGGAGTTTCTCTCAATATGGGATCAGAGGATAAAAGGATTTGGAAGCTGACCGCTAGTGGATCCTTTTCTTGCAAGTTTTTCTTTGAGTGGTTGATCAAAGATGATGCTGACCCATGGTTCGATCATGCGAATATGATTTGGAAGTCAAAGATTTTGAATAAAGTCAAGTTTCTTGTGTGGCTTATTGCCCAACAGAAGCTAAATACTAACGATGTCCTTCAGAAAAGATTTCCTAGCTATTACCTTTTCCCCTCGTGGTGTGTTATGTGTAAAAGGTTCGAGGAAAATATGGATCATCTTCTTTTTCATTGTCCAATGGTGGTTAATTTTTAGAGTAATCTGTTTTCTTTAGTTGGGTTAAAGTGGGCAGCTCCTGCTTCGATATCTTCCTTCTTATTGGAAGATTTTATAGTTCTTGGTAGAGGAACGAAAGCAAATATCCTTTGGTATTGTGGAGTTTATGCCATTTTATGGGTGATTTGGGAAGAGAGAAGTAAAAGAATATTTGAAGATATTGAAGAAGAAGAGAATCATCTTTGGGATAAAGTTTATTATTTGGCTTTTCTGTGAGCTTCTACTAGCAAGAGCTTTAAAGATTATTCGTTATTTTTTATTTTGATAGATTGGAAGTCTCTTGTTCGTTGAATTTTCTTTTTTAGTTTGCAGGTCCACGGTTGTTATCTTTTTCTTGTATTTTTCCAAGTTTTAATAAAGTTTTGTTTCCTATAAAAAAAAAAAAAAAAGTCATGGTGACATGTAGCCTCACATTTTTCTGTTATGTATATGCAGATTTTCCCGCTGAATGAAAAGATTGAGAATATTAATGATCAATACTGGACATTGAGGGCAGAAGAGGTCAGCGTCTCCCTCCCTCTCTTTCTTTTATGCCAGCTTTGAAGCGTAAAAAAACCACTTGATGCTGTCTGTAGTATGGCTTAGACCTGATTAAACTGGCTATTTTGTGTACAATTTTCTTTTCCCATTGTTTTGATGAGCATCTATTTTGCTGGGCACATCATCAATTCTATCATCACAGATTCCGGAAGAAGAAAAACATCTTGGTCCTCATGATCGTCTAATTCATGTTTATCACTTCGCAAAAGATACAGCTCAGAATCAGATGGTAACTATCAGACTCACTGTCTTCTATCGTGGAGAAAAACTATTAGGTGATCATCATTAAATCTTTCTCACCATTTAATGTTTATATTTGGCAGCAAATTCAAAACTTTGGGGAACCTTTTTTCTTAGTCTTACATGAAGGTGAAATTTTGGCTGAAATAAAAGTGCGAATACAAAAGAAACTACAAGTTCCAGATGATGAATTTGCTAAGGTATGTTTTACTTTCTATAAGCAGAACATGTTGCACGGGTAAATACATCTTCTATTTAATCTGCTTTTAAGTGTTCATAATGTTGTGGCAACTCTTGGTGCACATGGTTTAACTTGACTGTTGGTTATAACAGGGCTGGACTATACTGTCCTTTGTCTGTGTCTGGTGACAGATGGACTGGACTATATTTATCCTTATATTTAAGCATAATAGTATAAATCAGACACTAATAACTTGTATTCATGAAAAAAATTGTTTAAAAAATCCAGCAACATATTGCTATTTCTGTAATATGCTCTAAAACACTTTTTAAAATAAAAATTTTGTGCTTAACTCTTGGATAAAAATTGAAGAAATAATAAAATAAATTTAAAAATCAATGGTTAAGTTTATATATAATAAATGTCTTTTATTAATGAATATGTTTATTAATTTAGGAGATAAAAATATTAAATTTTATATATGAAGATATAATCTAAAATATAATGGGATGAGGAAATGAATTGGGTTCATCAGCATTTTCCTAATGATGAGTTGGAGCTGAACTATTCCAATCTCATGTATCAAGTCTAATTCAAGCTAATTCAATTGCATGTATCAAATCTGGCATAGTGCTGCAGGACTTTGAAATAATTTTTTTTTTTTTTTGCTAGATGTCCGGGTCCTCACTGCATAAGTAACGAGTCATTTTATTGAAAATGTTTTACAACAGTCTTGATATACTATTTGTAATATCAGAAGTTTGTCTTGCTGCATTTGTTATAGATTGTGGCATCATTTGGTAATAACTTCTGGTGCACAAGGAAGTTCTCTTGTCAGAAAATATATCATTTGTTAAAAGCGAACCCTTTTTATTATATTTCTGATTTGCAGTGGAAGTTTGCATTCCTTTCACTTGGTCGCCCGGAGTACCTTCAGGACTCTGATGTTGTGTCCAGTCGTTTTCAGGTGCCTGCACAGTAATTTTCACAGTTCCTGTTTGTTATAGTATATTTAGAGTTTACAGAAATTCGTGTTGACTTTCTGCAGAGAAGAGATGTTTATGGTGCTTGGGAACAGTATCTTGGATTGGAGCATTCTGACAGCGCTCCTAAAAGGGCTTATGCGGCTAATCAGGTGAATTGTCCTTCTGTTCAGAAATAAACAGGTTGAGGTTGCTTTCCAAAATTTCATATGCTTTTGGAGGTTGATGATATGTTTAGGCATCAGGAAAAATAGGGAAGAAAGCTCTTTTGTTCTTTACTTGCTGCAAGTCCTGCTAGGCAATTGGTCCTTTTTCTTTTTTTGATATATGATTCTTTGCTTGACTGTTTGTTATAGTACTGCAGCGCCTGGTATTCTTTGAACTATCTATGTCTCACCCTCATTCTCTGAGACTGCGAATAGAATAAAAAATGACAGGGTATACACGATAGTTGATTGACTTATGTATTCCTATGTAATGTTTGTTTTCAGAATCGCCACACTTTTGAGAAGCCAGTTAAAATCTACAATTAGGAATCATATGATGATCCATGAATTTTGATTCATTGCTGTGGATGAACTGGATAACCCTCAGCATGATGGATGTCTAAAAAGGGGGAAAACAGTGGAAAGTAAGTGAAGATGTAAAGTTGACCAGTGAAGGTTTGGTTGTTGATTTTGTTGGCTTTGTAATTTTTTTGGTAGAATGAATGGGGAGGATTTTTCTCGTAAGTAGCAAATGTGTATCTGCAAGTGTGGTGGCAGCCACTGGAGCTTTTTTCCTTTCCAGTTTTAAATGGAGGTTTCTCTTTGAGTAAAATACATCAGTGTCTTCATCTTCAGTGTAATTTAACAGTACATAAAAGGGAGATTTTGGATTAGTGAATGTATACAGGGTATAGTTGGGTGATCCTTGTTTTTTATTATTATTTTTTTCTTGAAAAAAAAAATTTTTTTTTTTCCCCATCTTGTCTGCTTTATGTAGATGGCTGTAGTAAAATGGGAATTGTGTTATGGCTGATAAGCCACTGTTTTAGCCTGTTTCTAGATTTTTTGTAAAAAAAAGTTGGACAGGCACTGCATTTGGAAGTGTCATTAGCAATGATTCCTTGTCTTTGGTTTTGGCATTTTATTCTCTGAAGAGTTTTATCTTGATAGCTTTTTGTCGTAATTAACAAGTTTGCTATACAGATCATGGAGTCTGGGAAAAATCTAAAATATTATGCTTCATGTCTGATTGAGTCTATTCAGATCTATTTGTTTATTTATTTAGTACATTAGGTTTCCAAAACATCAGGTGAAAATTATCTAAAGTGTCAAAAATATATATATAATGAAATTTCACTTTGGTTAAAAAAAAAAAAGAAAAGTTTATCGATTTTACCCTATTTTAGTTTATGTAATATTTTATGCTAATGAAATTTTGCCTGCACGAATTGTAAGGATTATAAGATCTAATTGATGTGAAAACTGTTCAAGTAGAGCCTTAATATGGCGTAAGAAAAATTGTTGGAAATTTTAGCTCAAAAGGAATCCAATGTCGGAAACAAAGCCGTAGTGTTGACATGCTCCTTAAGGTGGTAGGATCGGTGATGGAGATTTTTCTCCTATATGGTGTTAGTACTTTTCTGCTCAAACCTGACCTTGTTTTTGGGGTGTGCTCGACAATCGACCTTCACTTTTGGTGCTGTTTGTACTTTGTAGCATTGAAATCTTCCTTGGCTGAGTTTTTCAAAGATATCTTATGCATTTTATTTGGTTTCTATTTAGCTTATTTCACCTACGTGGCTTTGATTTATGTGAAATGTTGTGCAACTTAAATGGACTAAAAATGATTGTAGTTGTTTAATATGGAGTCCAAAATGATTAACCTTCTATTTCTGTTAAGAGCAAATTTGGTTTTTTTTTTTTTTTTTTAAATATTTTGGCAAATTTGTCGCATAAATCACCCTCCAATACATTTAAACACAGTTGCAAAACTTGACATTTGTCTATAATCAATACTTGGGAACCGAAATTTAAAATTTATTTGCATAACGAACTTCTTCAAAAATGCTTGATTTTTAAGTTGAGTTGGGCAGTGACCTTAAAACCTTGAATTCTTCTAACTTGTTTGTGAAAATGAAACAGTTTCAAATTATTATTATTATTATTATTATTTTAACAATAAAGGTCTGATATTTTAACCGTTGTAATTTTTGTACTCCTATTTGAATTTGTTGACGTGAGAAATCAGTCAACGAGATTCTTCGAGCCCAATGCCACAATGAAAGAAGATCTGGAACAAGAAACAGAAGAAAAGGGGCACAAAAGGAAGAAAGCAAAGAAGCAAGAACACAAACAACACAAGGTTTTTAAAGCGGTTCGGCCTTTTTTGGTCTGCCTACGTCCACTGTCTCTCTATTACCAGCAATGTTCTCTCTCAAGTGTGTTTTCGCTCCTTGTTTACAATGAAAGCCTTTCTCTATTTATAGAGGAGGAAGGACTATAGATGTAATATGCCCTCCCCATTTTAGTATTATATATGTATTGTACACGTATATTTTATTTATGGAATAAAAAAATAATTTAGAGTGTTCAAATGTAAAATTTGGATTATGATAAAATTTACGGATGTGATTTCGAGCTCAAGAAATGGTAAAATAATTGTATATGACATAATATATAAGTTTTTCTTATTTTTGAACATGTATGAATAAATATAAATGTATGACGTACTGTTTTGTGTTTTAATTTATTTTGAAAATTGATGACATGCTTGTGGTTGCTTGTGAATTGACGAATTGAGGGTCTGAAACCCAGAAGTTTGGGGAAAACCAATTGATTTTAGAAGTGTTTAAAGTTTTTACCAAATATTTGGGTGGTATAATATTACTGGTGGCACTGTTCTTTTGCCTGGTGGTTTTAGACAGTTAATCACACAAAATGGAGCTTCATTATAGCATGAATGGCCAAGTTGGTGCTATAATTGTTGTATGATTTGTACTTGTGGAAATAGGATTAGTCATTTAAATCATCATTATTGGACTTAGCATTTGTTCGAAACTTTGAATAGACAGAAGTCATGTGTTTTCATAGATAACCAGGCTCTGATACCAATATGACAGACCCCGTTTCTACACTTCCATTTTCGTACAGACGGCAGCCTGCCGGCAACCCCACGGTAACCCTCCAGCCTATATGTAATCCGACTGAAAAATTCTCGTGAAGCTAAACCGTTTTTCCTTATTGAAAACTTTTTATTACACATTTATATAATAGACTTAGTAAAAATTTGGGCAGCATAACAGCTATTTTTCTGAGATTACCAAAATTTCGTCATCGAAATTTACAAAACTCATCAACGCCTACTGAAATAATTGAAGATATTTATGTTTCATTTGATCCTCATGCTCCTATGTGGCCTCCTCTATATCGTGATTTCTCCACAATATCTTCACTAAGGGAATGACTTTACTACTTTAAATGCAGCCTCCAGGCACTACAGGTGGTCTAGCTGACTCCTCAGATGCAACCATCTTAACTGCGATCTCAGCCGGGCTCTGCAAGGATGGAAAGCTGTATGAAGACATATATAAGTCCCCAGTGAAGGACATAGGTGAATTCTATGAATGAGCTCCCAAAAAGGTCAGGTGGGAAGAAATTGTAATATGCCTTCTCCATTTTAGTATTATATACGTATTGTACACGTATGTTTCATTTATGGAATAAAGAAATAATTTAGAGTGTTCAAATGTAAAATTTGGATTATGATAAAATTTACGGATGCGATTTCGAGCTCAAGAAATGGTAAAATAATTGTATATGACACAATATATAAGTTTTTCTTATTTTTGAACATGTATGAATAAATATAAATGCATGACGTACTATTTTGTGTTTTAATTTATTTTGAAAATTGATGACATGCTTGTGGTTGCTTGTGAATTGACGAATTGAGGGCCTGAGACCTAGAAGTTTGGGGAAAACCAATTGATTTTAGAAGTGTTTAAAGTTTTTACCAAATTGGTAGGGTGGTAATCTCAGAAAAATAGCTGTTATGCTGCCCAAATTTTTATTAAGTCTATTATATAAATGTGTAATAAAAAGTTTTCAATAGGGAAAAACGGTTTAGCTTCACGAGAATCTTTCAGTCGGATTACATATAGGCTGGAGGGTTACCGTGGGGTTGCCGGCAAGCTGCCGTCTGTATGGAAATGGAAGTGCAGAAACGGGGTCTATCAACAGAAGAGAATAATCAGACCAAAAATGTCATAATCAACTACAATTAATGCTTCTGGAATGCATTTAATGCTTCTGGAATGCATTTAATGCTTCTGACTTTTGCTAGGTCAACTCTGTCAACACGTGGGCTAGATGCTAACTCATGCTGGTTAGGTGAGATCTCCCGGAATTAGGCTGTCATTAGGTGAAGTAACATTACTTATCGTGCAAGATATGCTAGCTTACTGTTCTAAGTTGGCTCTGGACAAATCGAGGCAAAAGATGGACTGAAACTGCTGAAATAAGCGGGTTGGTCCTGTTAACAGACTGACTTGACGATCTCGACGTCGTCACAACAGAAATGCTCATTGAGCGAGCTTGACATCGCTAGCGACCCAACGGACTTGACTTCGCTAGCGGCTTAATCAGGCTCGTGTGATTCTTATATTGGGCTTTACTTATTGGTCTCAGTAGCTTGGACCACTAATTTTATGGGCTTCTACCAGCCCATTTAAGTGATCCGAAAAATACCCACAACAGAATTATTTTACAGGAAGGTAATACAAATTTATTAGGCAAAAAGGTGAAGTGGAAATTGTTAAAAGAGGCCACATTTCCAATATGAAATTGGGTTTTGGTCTCAAATTGATTTGAAATCCATTCTATCCTATAAACAAATTTATTTGCAATAGGTGTCCCTAAATGATCAAATTGATTTTTGAGTTTTTTTCCTTTTTCGGTGACAAGCGTTGCTTGTCCCTAATTTTGAGCCATTTCTTGTCATCTTGGTCTAATTGTAGAACAAAATAAAATAAAAATATTGGTCGTAAGGGACAAATATGTGAATAGGAAACAAGTTAAAAATGAAACAAAAGAGTGAGAGGTGATATCCACATGGTTGCATCCATGGCCACATACTATTTGCATAACCATATCCTCCATGTCCCTCATCTCCCCTCTGTGTCTTGTTCTTCTTCATCAACAACAAGTAAATTGCCCACTAGAAAAGGTTGCATTGTAAAGCATAAAAAGATTACAAAGCTCTTTGTCCATCCAATTCCGATATTTGTTCTAAGTGGGTTTCATAGTCCTTTGGCTTTGGACACTCAAACTCTGTTTGCAACTATCAGTGTATTTGTTGCCATCTCGCTTTCTCTCTTCCTCGGCTTCAAGGTTTGTCTTCTCATCTCTAACCACCCAACCCCTCCTTCCCTCCCATCTTGCGTTTCAATTGATGAACATGGTGCCTTAATTTTGGTGCAGGGAGATCCTCTGCCTTGTGACCGTTGTGCTGGAAATGGTGGCACCAAGTGTGTCTTTTGCAATGATGGTAAGATGAAGCTAGAAACGGGCTTGGTTGACTGCAAAGTCTGCAAAGGAGCAGGTAGGTTTGCTTTCATACAACAAACCTGGCATTTTTTTTATGACTCTTAATTAAACATTGGTCTCTCTTTGTAGGATTGATACTCTGCAAGAAGTGTGGAGGTTCTGGATATTCTAGACGGCTATGAGCCCTCATTTACTCTCCACTTTTAATTTTTATCTGTAAGAAACTTTATTCTTTTTTTCACATCACATCCTCACTTGTTTGATTTGTGACTTACAATCGATGTAATTGTGGTGAAGTTACAAGTATCAGTAATTGTAAATTCTTCCCATGTTGTTGTATTGTATATTCTTCTTAAAGCCATCTCATGCTAACATAATCCTTGAAGAAATCAAAGTTACTTACGTTTTCTCCTTTTTTGTTTTAGATATCATGAAATAGTCAGCCAAAATTAATAATATATTTATGCTTTATCATTAGAAGCAATAAGTAAAATTAATGTATTTATGCTCCGTAATCTGCCCTTTGAACACACACGTTCTGTTTTTTTGATAGGAAACAGTGTTTGTTAATAAAATAAAAGACGTTACCAAAGCCAACTAGAAGTTCACTAACAAAACAAACCAAAACGAAAACAACAATATCGAAATAAACTATCAACAAACAATAGTTTTCCAATCAAACATGGTGAAAAATAAAGATAAATCCTTAAATTCTTCACTAGATGATACTCAAAGAGAAGTCAAATAATACGTTTTATCTCCTAAATAACCCATAAAGTGGTGAAAACTTCACAATTCCAAAGGATATTAACCTTTCTTTTTTTCAACGATGTGTGACACACACTGACTATCTACAAACTTTTATCCTCAAAGTACCCTATTGGGATTCTAAGCTTCAATTAGCATATGAAAATTTATTACACTGTTGGTAGGAAACGGATGATTTGTAAGTTGTCATGGTGTTCGAATGTCAAATATACCAATTCTAACTGTGCTAGAGTGGGTTATCATGAATGTCCATTTAAACATCCTAGTTTTTCCCCCTGGCGGACTTTTTCTGTCGTAGTGGGAAAATTGATGATTAATGGATTGTTACCAGAATATACCTCGTGTAATTTTCGCTCACAAATTTGTACAGGTAGCAGTAGTCGAGGTTTATTTGGCAAGGCAGCAGTAGACAAATTATTTATACATTCCTTTCTCTTGATTTTCATACTAGAGAGCATATAACTAACCCACATAGGACAGGATGGCCTAATTGTAATGGCATAATATGTATATATGGTTAAATCATTTAACATGTTTCAGCCGCTTGGGACATGTTATGAGGAATAACTCGTTTTCTCCAGGGCAAGATGGATTATCTTTATATTTGCTGCAATACCACGCAAGTTTTGTGGGGAAAACTTCACTTCCTTGGCAATAGAAGTGATCCTTTCTTGAGATTGCCACATTAAGCTTAAATCGATTCTTTGATATGGCTGTAGGTGCATTTACAAAAAGAGGGAAAATGAAAGCTCACCTAACTTATGTAAGACAAATCATGATGACTAATGAAACAAACACACAAAACTACACATGCAATCTTCCATCAAAAACAAACCAAAATCCACCTCTCGTTTTAACCCTTTCTCTGTTCTTGTATTCATTGTCTCTTCTTTTTTATATTTTCTTCTCTCTTGTACTAGAACAACCCAAAAGAACAAACATGTCTAGCTCTTCTCCTCCTCCTCCTCAGGCGCTGGTGGAAGAATGCCGTGGAGTCCTTTTCATTTACAGTGATGGCTCTATTAAGCGCTTATCTAAGCCTAGCTTCGATGTCCCCGTTGAGGATGATGGTTCTGTTATCTGGAAAGATGCAGTGTTTGATTCTGTCCATAATCTGGAATTGCGCATCTACAAGCCGGTTGCTTTGAGTTGCCGCAAACTCCCCATATTGTACTACATTCATGGTGGTGGATTTTGCATTGGATCGCGCAGCTGGCCAAACTGTCAAAACTACTGCTTGAGGTTGGCTAAAGAGCTACAAGTAGTGGTAATTTCACCTGATTATAGGTTGGCTCCAGAGAACAGGCTGCCAGCAGCCATTGAAGATGGAATGAAGGCAGTGAAATGGCTGCAAGATGAAGCAGTGAAGGAGGATGAGGAGGGTGGTGATAATTGGCTTAAACTAGTGGCTGATTTCTCCAAGGTATTCATATCAGGTGACTCAGCAGGAGGCAACATTGCTCATCATTTGGCTGTTCGTTTGGGGGCAGGCTCGCCCAGTTTGGCTCCTGTCCGAGTAAGGGGTTATGTTCTTCTTGCTCCCTTCTTTGGTGGCACTGTCAGGACCACTTCAGAAGCTGAGGGATCTAAACAAGCCATCCTCAATTTGGAACTCATTGATAGGTTTGGTTTGGTTTCTACTTCTTTCATTCTGAATATTCTTCTTCTTATTAACAAACTTGTATGATGGGTGGTAGGTTTTGGAGGTTGTCAATACCAATTGGAGAAACAACTGATCATCCACTAGTGAACCCATTTGGGCCACATAGTCCAAGTCTACAAACTGCAAATCTTGATCCTATTTTAGTGGTTGCTGGAACAAGTGATTTACTTAAAGATCGAGCTCAGGATTATGCTAACAGACTCAAAAATTGGGGAATGAAGATTGAATATGTGGAATTTGAAGGACAACAACATGGCTTCTTCACCATTTATCCCAACTCCCAACCTGCCAACCACTTGATGCAACTCATTAAAACATTCATTGCTCATCATCATACCTCCTCTTGACATTCTTGTGTTTTCTTCCTTGATTTCCCACTTTCATTTCAGCTTGTATTGCTTATGCTTGAGTGCTTGTCTGTCTCCTTTCCCTTTGATCCATCTCTTCATAATTTCAGTTGTTTTGTTTATGGTCCTACAAACAGTTTTTTTTTTTTTTTTTCTCTGATTCAATAATGATATGGCAAATTGCATAACCTGCCTTCAGTTGTTGAGGGTCAAAGTTAATCATTGATGCACTTGTCTAAGTTAATGTCCAACTTGCCTCTTTGTTTAATTAATTTTTAAATTAAAAAACAATGGATAAGACTAGATTTCCTCCTACCTTATCCACCATTCAATTTAATTGGACAGCTTTTACTAACTTCCCATGATTCTATCATTAATTGCACTCAACCTGAATTATACTAACATCCACTCTAGGGTTCATTATTTCTTTATTACTATCAATAATCAAGTATTTTTAACCTTCGATTGTTGAAATCCGCCTCTAATAAGGAATGACTTAGAACAAAAAGTGTGGTATCATTTATATTTGACAAAATATTGGAGTAACGCCAAAAGTGTAAAGACAGGCAAACTTGTATTTGGGTGTTTGGAAACAACTCTTTGGTTGGATAAAGGTGTCTGTATCTTTCTTGATGATGTGCCAATTAATTCTTTAGGACGATGTGACAATAAGACTTCCGAGGAGCAAGTAGATAGAGATTAAGACAAATCAAGATAAATCACCATCTCCTTTTTGGGAAAAACAACATCGCCAATCAAATGAATCACCTAAGGACAATCAAGCCAACATAATAGGTGACATCATTTGGTTGAAGGAGAGTAGTGTGAGGTTCTCCCCACTACTCGATGAGTTTAACCCTTATCTTGTTAAGCAAGATGAATTCTTGGGGACTTTAGATAACAAAATAGACAATAGGGACAAGTTTAAAGAACCCAAATCTCTTATGCTTCAATATAGTCGTTGCTCTCATGGTACTTCAAGCAAACGGTCTATTTTCGTCGGAAAATCTCAAGTCAATGATGATGATGTAGATTATGATGATGATAAGTGATCTACAGAGATTTTCGAGGTCTCCGTTAATGGAGATTTAATGCAGAAATGAAGGTCTAATGTAGAAAGGAAGGTCTTCACTAATAAAGATCAATTTTCATTAATGAAGACTTTCAAAGTCTCCATTAACGAATATTTAAAGAATATACGAGGGACTTCCATTAATAAAAATCACTTTTGGGTTTCCATTAACGACAACTTGGATTTATTTGAAGAAAATTTGGGAATATGTGTTTTTTCTTTCTTATGTATCTTGATTTAATTGTTTATTTGTTCATTTTATTTATGATTTTGTGACGGAAAGGAGAAAGAAAGTGATGATGATTAGTGAGTTTAGTAATTATGTGAGGAAGGGTTATAAAGATTTTTGAGTGATTCCGGTAGCTAATTTGAGAAGATGATGCTAATTATGGTAATTTTTTTATTTTTCTTTTCATTTTTGATTTTATTTCTTAAAATTTTGCAGTTATTTAGAGCTTTTGGAGGTTAGATGGCGTACCCTTATACCATTCTCGCAAGAGTTATTTTATTTTTCCATTTAAGGATTGATTTTTTTTTTTTTTTAAATCAACTTTATCTTTAAGATGTTTCGAATTTAATAAATTATGATTTGAAAAATAATAAATATGAAAAAATCTTTTTTTTTTTTTTTAACTTCATGTGAAAAAATCTTTAAAATAAATAAAAATTGCCATAAAAAAAAATCTCCTTTTTCATTGTCTTCAAATTTTTAATTGCCATAAAACAATTCAAATGAAAAATTAAACTTCCTGTCATCATTGTTTCCAGATTTTCGACTTGATAAAGATCTCTCTGCATTGTCATCTACAAATATTTCTTCCTTGGCAAAATTAAATTTATACCATCACCCACTACCATGAGATCTTTTCAATAAGAAAATCATAAAAAAGAAAAATTAATACTTGTTCATCATTGTTATCACTTATCACCATCTCTCTTTTTATTAATGTCAACAAAATAAAAAATTAAGCAGTGGTTCTTTACCATTTTTTTTTATTAATCTTTTAATAATCTAATATCATATCAATATATAAAATAATGGATAACCAGAATTGTTATATTTTTTATCTTTTATACATCACTTAAATTTAAATTATTCTTATAAAAAATTTAGCACTATGTCAAAATTGATAAAAAAATTTCGCTCCACAAAATTACACATCTCTTACTTTATACCCAAATCTCTATTTATGAAGTCATTATCCCCATAATACCAAAACCCTAATCCACCACTGTAGTTGCCAATTCAACGTCAATCTCCTCCTTAGTTCATACTTTTTTGTTTTTTTGCAAAAAAGTGATAAATAAAAAAAAAAAAAAATTGTGTGTGCATCTATGAATAAGAAGAAGAATGGAAGAGAAAAAGGTGGGAGATGAGTTGAGAGAAAGGCCTAGTAATGATTTTTGGAGATGAGAGGTCTCTAGTGATTTTATTTTTATTTTTTAATTTTAATTTTATATTATATTGATTTTTAATTATAACAATTGATTCTTTTCAAAAAAATTATAATAATTTATTATTGTATTTAATATTTACTTTCATAGAATTATATGTTTACCCTTACTTTTTCAAACAATAAATAGGGTAAATTAATGGTGAAATATTTTTGAATCATTAAGGGGAAATGATGATTTATTAATCTATCAAAAGGGAAATGAAAATAATTTTTTGTTATTTTTGAAACATCTTAAGGATAAATTTAACTTTTCTTTTTAATGTTAACTCAAGTTAATAAAAGAGATAAAATGAGTTTCTTAAATTAACAGAGGAAAAAATGATAATTTATCAATTGGTTAAAGAGAAAAAATAAAAATAACTGTCGGCGGCCCAATTGACCTTTTGGTCAAGGGTAAGTTTATGTAATTATGACAAACACAAGGTTTGGTTGCAATTCCAACAAAGGTGAGGGCAACTGAATCGCAAATTATCTAATTTATTTTTACAATCAATTCAAGAAGTGGCCTCCCTCAACGACGACAACAACAACCAAAAAAAAAAAAAAATAAAAAACAAAACAAAACAAAGAGATCCAAGAAGTGGAATAATAGTAATTTGGGAGGATAACAGTAATTAGGGAGGCGGTAGGCATATTCGTTTCTTGTTGACTAGTATTGAGCGGCGAAGTGGAAGAATGTTTAACGGAATGATGGATCCGGAATTGATTAGATTGGCTCAGGAGCAGATGAGTCGGATGTCTCCGGCCGACTTTGCGAGGATCCAAGAACAGGTAACTTGTTTGATGGTGTGATGATTGTAGTGTTAGGGTTTAATGAAATGAAATGAATTAATGGAATTGAATTGCAGATGATGGCTAATCCGGAGTTGTTGAGAATGGCTACAGAAAACATGAAGAATATGAGGCCTGAAGACTTGAGACAAGCTGCACAACAATTGAATGATACGCGTCCCGAGGAGATGGCTAAGGTTGGCGATAAAATAGCTAATGCCTCGCCTGAAGAGATTGCCGCTATGCGTGCTCGCCTTGATTCCCAATTCACTTATCAATTAAATGCTGCACAAATGTTGAAGGAACAGGTCACATCTTTTTTTCCTCGAATAAAGTAGGAGAATGCATGCATGCATCTCTTTTTATTTATATATTTAATTGTTTCATTTGATGGGCAGGGGAATGAGCTTCACAGCCAGGGCAACTTCAGCCAGGCCATGCAAAAATATTTGCTTGTAAGCAAGCAAGCAACTATTTGCTTTGCTACCTCACTTGATTGTCAGTCATATTGATTAATTGATTGATTTATTTATTTATTTCTCAGGCCAAGCAAAACCTCAATGGAGTTCATTCCTCCAATGCTACAACACTTTCCTTGGTCTGCTCCGTTAACTTGATGTCTTGTTACTTAAAGACGAGGCAGTATGATGAGTGTATCAAACAAGGCTCTGAGGTTTTGGCATCTGATGCAAAGAATGTCAAAGCACTCTATAGAAGGGGTTTGGCTTATATAGAACTTGGCCAATTGCACGTGAGTTCTTCTTTCATGATTATTATAACTAATTTTATTGTGAAAGGTTTCAAATCAATCACATGTCCTTTTGTGCAAATGCTTAGGACGCTGTCTCTGATTTGAGCAATGCACATCAAGTTGCCCCTGATGATCAAAGGCAAACTATAGCCGATGTTTTAAGGTACCCAATTTGTTAAGTGCCTTGCCTGAGTTTATGTGTATTATTAAGTTTGTCATAATCTGATATTTCACAGTGTTTTAAATTAGATTTAATGGTCTATTATTGTGGAATAAAATGTCTAATGGAAAAATATTTGGATTTATATTTCACATTTGTATATGTTGTCAATTTTGGATACAGAGATACTGAAGAAAGACTGGCTAAAGAAGGTGGTTATCGTGCACCAGGAAGTATGTTGTTCTCTTGTGTGGCAATGTTGATGGTTTTGAGTTTTTACTCCACTGCTTAAGTGAATATCATTGTTTTATATTTAGATTTTTCTAGACTCTTATTCCCTGCTGCTCTCATTTCATAGAGTTAGTAATTGAAGAAATAACTGAAGAAGACGGGGCAGTGCCCTCTGGAAACAATAAAAGTTCCTCCAGAGAATATTCAGCAACACAAAATCATGTAAGAGATGACTTCTCTGAGACTAAAAGTAGAACCAATGGTGGGAGAATGACATCCCGTCCTGAGAGTTTGCAGAATTTGAAAGATGACCCTGAAGCTATGAGGTTTGTTTGTGTGTATATTTTTAAGCAGTCAGTCTTTTATTTGTCATTTATTTATTTTTTGGCATAGTTCCTTGATGATTAAATAGACGATGAAGCATACTACTACATACAAGATCACATTGAAGAAATAGGGTCTTTATCATATATTAATAGTAGAAGATGCTCAAATTTAAGTCTGGGAAATAAGACTTTAGAAACCATTATCTGATAGTGTACTCTCATAAGTGTTCTTTGTGTACCTCTGTTAAACAATAATTCTTGATAAACCTATTTCTGTTCACTTAAACTCGTAAAGAGTTACAGCTTAATCTTGTTTTTGTATGGGCTTTTTTAGGATACTTGCTGATTTGTAGAGAGATGGGGTCTACAAATCAGCTGCATGGTAGATGATTTTGTGATTTCATCTCATCTTGTTTATGGTCTAATTTTCATTCTTGGAGATTCCTTAGACTGTGGACAGCTTGTTCACTTGCATGCTCAATCTAATTAATAAAAATTTTTGTACTTTTAATTAAAAACAAAAAGGCGCTACAATAGGGATTAACAGCGAGGTTGATGAAATAGGAAATCCGAAATCCTGAGATAACTTGCAAATATCAGATGAAGTTTAAGCTGTTGAGTGAAGGAAAAGATAAGAAAGAGAAAAGTGGCAATGAACCTCATTAGATTAAGCAACTTGAAAGATACACTACAGAAGAGTTGAACACATAAAAAAACATAGAGAGGCCTGGATGTTTCATGAAGAAGTTAGATAATCAGAATCTCAGATGAAGTTTAAGCTCCAGACCAAAGGAAATTATAAGAAAGAGAAAGTAGCAGTAAATCTGATTGAAATTAGCAATATAAATGTGTATGGTAGGAGATTTGATAGCTGATAAAGAACCAAGAAGATCAAATCTTCGGTGAATGAGGTTCTGATATAAATCATTTTTGGGCTCTCTGTTCCTTTTATACCAATTAGTTCATCAAAATATTGATGATACCCAGAAATTTAAAAATTATGGATAAGGGGCCATTAAGTAACTTGAAGCTTCAAGTTTGCAGCAAGGCTATAAAAGCTAAGGGAAATCATAATTGTGATTAGATTTTAAAATATCGGAAACAACTGTACGAGGAACAGGAGATAACAAACTGATCCTCCAGCACCCCCTTTTTTTTTAAATGTATCAAAGCAGCTGTCTTTCTTGTTAATTTAATTGTCAAGTCATGGTCATAAAGTAATTTGAAAATGAGCTGGTTATTTTATTTATTCTGCTTTTGGTTTGTGGTGATTAGCAGATCATTCCAGAATTTCATTTCTAATGCCAATCCTGAAACCCTGGCTGCTATGAGTGGTGGAAAAGCTGGTGAGATATCTCCTGACATGTTTAAGGCTGCCTCAAATATGGTTGGCAAGATGTCGCCTGAAGAACTTCAGAGGATGCTACATTTGGCATCTTCATTTCAGGGGGAAAATGCATATTCTACAGGGGGTTCTTCAGAAGCTAATCTAAACGGTTTTAGACCCGGATCAGTGCCTCCAAATGTGACACCTGACATGCTTAAAACAGCTTCTGATATGATGAGTAAGATGTCACCAGAAGAGCTTCAGAAAATGTTTGAAATGACATCCTTTTCGAAAACAAGAGAGACAGATCCAGCATCAGCATCTTTAAACACTACGGAGTTAGGTTCAGATAATGCCTCGAACGTATTTGAATCCCGGGAAAATTTTGCTGTTAATGGGAACAATGCTGTAGGTGATACTAGTTCTTCGCGTACCTCCTTTTCAAATTCAAGAAGTGGTTCTCAGTCAAACTTTCAACCATCAACTGCTGATTTACAGCACATGAGAAACCAACTTAATGACCCGGCCATGAAGCAGGTATATTTGCTCAGTTCCTTCATGTTTGTGCATTGAAGGGTACATCCTATATATATATCTATGTGTGTGTGTACACACATAGAGATATGTATGTGAAATGAAATTGTTTCAAATATGTTGCACTGTGTGTGTCACACACACATGCACATACATATATAGATACATTTGTGAAAAATGAAATTGTTTTAAATAAGTTGCGCATATATATATGTGAAAATGAAATTGTTTCAAATAAGTTGCACAGTATGTGTGTGTGTGTGTGTGTGTGTGTGAATGTCATATATAGATACGTATGTGAAAATGCAATTGTTTTAAATAAGTTGCACAGCGTGTGCGTGTGTGTATGAGACATAGATACATATGTGAAAATGAAATTGTTTCAAATTAGTTGCACAGCGTGTGTGTTTCAAATAAGTTGCATTTATTTACACATTATTCACACACTAAGTTGCACGGTGTGCGCGCATGCAAGCTTCTCTCTCTGTGTGTGTTTCAAATAAGTTGCATTTATTTGCACATTATTTTGCTTTGCTCACTCTTATTTTATATAGTTGAGATGATTTAACTCATCTGCTGCAAAGAAGTGACTTCATTTATTCTGCTCAAATTTCTTTTAAATGAGCTCTGAAGAAATGATGTTGTTTACACATTATTTTTATTGCTCATTTTTTATTTCATATAGTTGAGATGACTTATTCGTCACTCATTATTGTGCATGACTCATTATTATTCATGTGCTGCAAAGAAATGACTTCATTTATTTTGATCAAACTTTTTAACATCCGATAAAATAGAAATGTCATCATTTACATTTCAAAATAATCATAAGATGTCCAATTTTTTGCAAATGCTTCGTGGTTTGCAAGGTTCCCATTGTAGAGTGTAGAAAATGAGTTAAATTTATATTCAAAGTTCAATTGCTTTGCAATATTTGATAAAATGTTAGAATCTTAAGAAGTCCTGAATCTCCTAGGAAAAAAAAAATTCATAGCCTTTTGTGCTTATTCCTGAATGTTTGGTTGGTTGCAAATTGGCAGATGTTGTCATCAATGTTTAAGAATATGAGCCCAGAAATGATGGCAAACATGAGCCAACAGTTTGGCATGAATATTTCTCAGGAAGATGCAGCAAAAGTTCAACAAGCCATGTCGTCTTTATCACCAGAGGACTTGGATAGAATGGTAACTTTTTCAGCAATAATTGCTTTCTCTATTCATTGGTTTAATAGCTATACAGTTATTCAGGTTATAAACATTGACGAGAATTTAACTGTCTAGCAAATGCAATCATTTATTAACTTGAGGGTTCTTGGAGTTATAATTTGTGAATTGAAAGATCACTAAAGATGTCATACAATCATTAATTGTTCAAGAAATTTACTGTGGGTGATGAATAGCAAAGTAACTGTTCATTTTGGTTGATGAGTAGATGGATAACAAGAACAGTATATTGGGATTTTAATTGTCTGTTGTTCTTCTTTCATTTGTACAAAACTTGTTCTTTTTTACCTTATGTGCATGGTATTTTCTTTTTACAATCTTGATTGTGTTGATCTTTGTTCATTTTTCAACTTTTTTGTCCTTCTAGTGGTTTTATTATTTAAAATACCTCCATGGTTAGAAAATATTAAGTCTGCCTCAAATTCTTGCAGATGCGGTGGGCAGATAAAATGCAAAGAGGAGTTGAAGGTGCAAAAAAGGCAAAGAACTGGTTGCTGGGGAGACCTGGTATGATTCTAGCTATATGCATGCTCATCTTGGCAATATTACTTCACTGGCTGGGCTACATTGGTAGGTAGAGTGGTGGTGCTTCATTAGATGTTGTACAATCTAACCTATAGATGAGTTTGAATCGAACATGCCCATTGAATTTCAATGGCAATGTTAGAAGAGAGAGCAATTGCGTACGTGGAACTAAGAAGGGAATGGCGTGCGGGTTGTGTTGGGTGGGTGAGAATGATGCCCATAGTTTGTTTGATTTGTGTCATTACTGAGAAAGAATATGTATTCATCCATCTGTTAACCCTACAATAACAAAGAATGGAATTATTATGGTTGTTTTTTTTTTCCCTTAAATTGTATTGTATTAGTGAGGTAATAAAATGCTTAAACGGAATATTTCATTTTGATTAAACTGATCTCCACTAACTTATATTTTAAGCATAAGACCAAGCATTTTCATATGTTCTGATAGCTTATAACTGAAACAATTGTGGCTTTGGTCAGTGTTTGATTCTTTTATGTATTCCTTCTGGCTTGCTGTCGTCAGTTGACCACCATTAAAACTGTTCTCATTTTCCTTAAAGACTCTACTGCTTTTCATTGACGCGGATGTTTGACTTTTGGTTGCTCTTTTAAAGTTCTTTTTTTGAAGATACTCTCTTAATGTTCTGCTTTGGTCACATAGTTGAATATTAGTCAAATGATTTGAATATCATATTAGTCATATGATATTAATAGCGTCTGATAATATCAGACGCTATTAATGCAAACCACATAACTGTTCAATAGTGTTAGCCATTAAAGTTAATTTTATTTTACTTTTTTTTTTTTTTTAAAAAAAAAAGGAATAAAAAGACAGAAAACCCGGCCTTATTAAAATGTGAAACTGGATTCAACAGTATTCAAGGAGAAAGTCTTGGATTACTGTGGTGTTTTTACTAATTGAAATGGAAAGCGAAAGAGAATTGAGTTTCACCTTGAAGGAACACGAGAACAGTCATGATTAAAATTATAAGATTTTGCTGTAATATTTACTAAGTTTTATGAATTGAAAATATGTTAGATTACGAAATTATCTTTATAAATTATATGTGTGATTAGTAATAACGGTGTTTTGAAAAAAAAGATACATTAAAAAAAGAATCCCATGAATTCAGTTATTCACCTTTTATGAGGATGGTTTAGAGCAATTTGCCATTTTATTAAAAATTAATGATGAAATCCTAAAATAAAAGCAAAAGCATAAATTTTATTAAATCTTTTATTTACATGATGTGATAAGCTGGTATGTGATAACTATTTTTGTTCAGAGAGTAGGTGAATAGAAGGTTTGGATATTAAAACTCAGTTTGTCGTATTATTTCCACAACGAATTTAATTAAAATAAAAATGGAATTTTGCAATGTGATATGGTATGTCGGGGTTGGATCGAGTCGGGTTGGACTGAAACCGAAAGCACAAAAGAGCGTATAGAGGCGGGCATGAAAAGACTCTTCCCGTCAACGCAACACTCCTCAAAAGAGCTGCCACGTGTGACTGTCGACTTGATAAAGCAAGACAGAAAGGCAAGTGCCAATCATTCTATTCTAGGGTTTGATGGAGGTAATAGAATTGGTCCGGTGTTTTTGATATGGTTAGAGGATGGTTTTGAGTGAGTGAATGATTAATTTGATTGTGTGGATGTATGTAGGGGATGGATATGACATCAGCTGCTGCATTTGTACAAGGGGGGATACAGGAGGCTTGTGATGATGCTTGCAGCATATGCCTTGAACCCTTCTCTGATAGTGATCCTTCTACGGTGAACTGGCCTATCACTATCAGTCAATCAATCGTCTTTTTCCTTTTCACTTTTTGTTTCAAACTCAACTCTTGTCTTCATTTTATTTTGCAGGTCACTGCTTGCAAGCATGAGTTCCATCTTCAGTGCATTCTTGAATGGTAAGGCGATATTTATCTGTCAATAATTAGATTAGGTTACAAAGTGAAGGCCATGTATCCTCTAGATGTAGTTTCATTATTCGATTGCTTTTTCTTCTAATATGCAATTTGCAAAGCTAGAGAGACTGGAATTATGGAGAGCAACGAATTCTTACTCTCGACAACACAAATTATCCCCTTGTAATGTAATGCTCTCTCCAGTGTTCATTGTGCATGCTTACCAATCCTAATTGAACTTTTCTTTGTGTGACTCACTTCTTCGATGTTTCACTGTTCTATATTATTGGCGACATGTAGATTGATATCCATGAATTATTATTAAAGGCATTGAGTTTTCATTTGTTTTTGTACATCGTTGTTCATGAAATATAGAGAGTTGTATGCTATCATTTCAAAACTAGAAGGGGTTGGGGGGAATGGTTGTATGACCTTTTGGTTTGAGAAGATCAAGCTTGTCAGATCAGATTAGCCTTAAATCACCACCAAAACAGGTGATAGAATTATATAACAGCTTCTTTTATATATTATGCATACCTCAAGCTAAATCTTGCTCATGCCAAATAACATATGATAATTATAAAAAAGAATATGAGCTCTGTGCTCATGAAACTCTGTCAGTTTTGAACTATTTTGTTTAAATATTGTATTCTGCTCCCTCCCACTCTTTTGTGCTTTTCCTAATGAGTCCTCAATGCTTTCCATTACATTCATTAGTTCAGGGCATATAGGACTTCTAAGTTGCATTTCACTTTGATTCATTGTTAGAAAACCATCTGTTGAAAATTTTTATAGGAGGTTCATTATGTTCAGTTGGACACTTGGACCATTTTTGAAAGAAATAAAAAAAAAATTAATAATGAGAGGAGTTTTAACGCTGTTTTAATTTGTAGGTGCCAGAGAAGTTCCCAGTGCCCTATGTGTTGGCAGCCAATTAGCTTGAAGGATCCAACCAGGTTTATATTCCAGTCCTTGTATTGTTTATTTTGTTTGGTTGTTCTGACCAAAAGCCTGACAAAACTTAAGGATTTTACTCACCTTTGCAGCCAGGAATTACTTGAGGCCGTAGAGAGGGAGAGGAGCTTTAGTTTTAATCAATCTAGAAATGCGACAATATTTCATCATCCAACTCTGGGAGATTTTGAGTTACAGCATGTCTGTACTCTGCTCAAACTAATTTTTTTTTTTTTGAACATCTCTGCTCATACTAGTTGGAAGCTTTATTTTGTAAATGTTTGGAGAAAGTTTCATATTCGTATAATTGCCTTTAATGCAGTTGCCAGTCGGTGCAAATGACGCTGAACTTGAAGAACGTATAATCCAGCACTTAGCTGCAGCTGCTGCAATGGGACGAGCACGTCACATTGCGAGAAGGGAAGGCCAGAGAAATAGATCATCAGCTCAAGGTCATCAACAATTCCTAGTGTTCTCAACTCATCCTGATACGACTCCTGCTGCTACTGATTCTCCATCTGCGACGCGTAGAGTTGAAGGTGAACCTGCTTCTACAATCAGAGTAGCTAGTCCCTCTTCACCCCCGGCAGCTTTGGAGGAAGAATCTTCCCAATTAAATACGCAACTACTTTCTGCTAAAGCTGATAATTTATCCGCTTCAGCATCTAGATCAAGTACTCCCGCTTCTAGTCAACATGGAAATCCCATAAATAATAGGTATTTAAATTTTTTTTTTTTTTTTGCCCCATGTGATTAAACACGAAAACATACCTTTTCTGATTCTTTTTGATGTTATATATCTATTATTTTCTTGCAGGAGGTCTCCTAATCAGTCTTCCCCAAATAGTCAAGACAGAGCAGGACCATCAGAGTTCCAATCGTTTTCAGAATCACTTAAATCTCGATTTAATGCAGTTTCAATGAGGTAACAGTCATATGAAACACTCTATAACTGCAATAAAGGGTGATAAAATCAGATGAGTTCCTTCATCCATAGATGATATGGATTTTTCCATTGTTTTTTCTCTTTTTCAGGTACAAAGAAACGTTTTCAAAGAGTACAAGAGGGTGGAAAGAGAGATTTTTTTCTCGCAATACTACTATGGCAGATCTTGGTTCAGAGGTTAGAAGGGAGGTTAATACCGGAATTGCAACTGTATCACAAATGATGGAACATCTAGAAACCAGAGATGACAGTAGAAATGGCACTGCTTCTGTGTCAAGCAATCCAACTAGCCCAGTTCCAGAATCGAACAACCATGGAATAGCTGAGGGTGATGGTCATAGTCCTTTGAGTGATACTGATGTAAAAGCTTCATGTGCTGCAAGTTCTGGTTCAAACTAATATTAGCTTCCGCAATTGCATCAATGCAAAGTATTTTATCCCTAAAGGTCAGTCAACTTCTTTCGCAGTTGGGTAAAAATGACTCTTAAAATAACATGCTATTTATTGACAAACCAGTTTGTTTAATTTCGTAGGTTTCTACAGCATTACATGGTTGCCTGTGATTATCATTCTCTGTTGTAATCGTTATTCTTCTTTTCCTTTTTCTTTTTCCCGCTAAGACTAATGTCTGCATTAAAATCTCTGTTTGCGTTCATATATTGAATTTATTCCTTACTGTTTGTCAAAAGTTTTGAGCGCTTGGTTGAAAATACATGAAACAAGGATTTCCTGCTAGTTTGATACATTGGCATCCTAGGTCAACAACTGTATGTCTCTGCCTGCTGGTGTGTGTATATATATATATATCCTGTGTGCCTTCTGGTTCTTAAATTGTGATACTGGAACTAGATATGTTCATGCTTGCTGGATGATTATTACGGCATGATAGATATTTTTATTAAACAAGGGCACAACTATAAGATGACTAATTTAGTAATTCATTTGCTATACAAGTTAAGGATGCCTGGTGTGGGATATATTTGATCTATGGGTTTAAGAAATGCCATGTGCTCGGTGTGTTATAATGACAACCTTTTTTCGTGTGTAGGCTTTTGATTGTGAGCTGATTTATTTTTTGCTTGTTCTTTCGTGGATGAAAGAGAAAATTTCATAACTGCTTCATAATCGCTCCTTGGATATTTCATCCAATTTGAGGTTATTCTGGTTGGTATCCCGATAAATAATTTATAAATGTAACATATGCATCTTGTCAGAGCACAGTATTTATCTGTGAAAGGTCTCTAGATCTGGATAGGTTTTGAGCCAATGCGAACTGTGTTAGCAACTGCTGCGGCATCCGTGTTTTGCATTTTCTTCCTCAGATCTTTCATCCAATTTGAGGTTGTTCTGGTTGATATCCTGATAAATTATTTCTAAATGTAACAAATACGTGTTGTCGAAGTGTCAGTATTCATCTGGGAAAGGTCTCTAGATCAGGATAGGTTTTTAGCCAATGTGAACTATCTTAGCAGCTCCTGCAACATCCATGTTTTGTGTGTTCTTGTGATGATTTTCTATACTTGACGGACTCTCAATCAATGTTCTAATATTCATTATGCAATTGTGATGAGTATAACAAGAAGTAAATGGGCATATGTTTTAACAGCCATTTATTGGCTAGAATGGATTCCTGTAGCCAGTACTTTTTTGGTTAAACAATCTAAGAGCAGCAAACCCCAGATAACATGGACAAAGTCTTGTGGGATATGGTATAGGTAGTTTCAGAGAGTGGTGGGTTTTGCCAGCCAATGCATAGATTTTCAAATCATGTGCTTGAAATATATCACCCTTTCAAGGGTTTTCCACCCACTAATACGTACCAGATGTTTGAATCCATGGGGATTCCTTGGAGACTGAAATCGTGTTCAAACTATGTTGAGGGCTGATCTGTTGGCATAGTTGCTAATGATGACCTTCAGAGGTCTAAGATATGAGGAATGGAATATTGTATTGAGATCCATGCTCTTGGAGTTGGTCAACTGGAATTTGGTAACGACAGCTCAACAGGAATTGTTCCTTTTCCAGTAGTAGTTAATCAATTACATTTTTTTTTGTCTTTTGTGTCTCCTGCAACTTGCAGTGACATCAAGATTAAGTCTGCGAATCTTTGTCTGTTCAACGTGGACTGTGCCCTATCTGGGTTAGTGCCATGCTGTTTAACTTTGTTAATAAGCATGCCTGAAAGATGGCACTTGGTTTCGTAATGACAATGTAAGTTGACATCTCAACTGGGATCTGCAATGTTGGAATTACTCAATTGAATTTCATCAGCCTGCTTTGGAAGGGCTTCTGTTATGGCATGCGTGTGCAGAGTACTTAAATTCATCTCAAGACTTCTCTACTTTTGTTTTGACACATCAGCTTTATTAACCAATTGGTAAATAGTGGTTTACAACATTCGTAACATCTTGGTCATTCTTAAGTGTCATAAAAAAGTGAGTGTGTTAGATGTTTTGAGATTTGGGTAAGGTCATGATGTTGGATTCTTGTGGAAATGAAGAAGACAGGGAAGCTTCATAAAGTACCACATCGAACAAATTGTTTGTAATCATGAATATAGGAATATTGAGTTTCGTTACTCTTTTAAGACCATACCACTGTTTCAAAAACATTGTGGGGAGATTTGCGTAACTTCCAATGGAAAGATTTGAGAAATCATTCTCTATGATGTGGATGTCGTGATACCACACTGGAAATAAGTAGGTCCATTTGGATTATTGTTATGGAGCCAGTATAAGATTTCACGGTGCAATTGCTCATTATAAATCTTCCCTTTGAACAGTGTTAGTAGGCAAGAGAGTAGACAGCAGTCACGTACCTCAGAATCCTGTCATCCCTTTTAGAAGAATTTTTACTTTTACTATGGTACTAACTAAATATTGTTTGCAATGATTGCTTTGACTTCTGCTACAGGCTCCATTGACTTTCAATAATGGGGTTGTTTAATTTTGTCATATTTGCTGTGGTTGGAGGCAAGGGGGCATAGGAGTGGAGGTGATACATGGTTTGGTTGGATTCCAAATGGGTGTGATTAAAACTTACTACTGTGTCTTCTGTTAAATAAATAAAAGTTCTGTGTCCTAATTTTTTAGCATGTTTCATGATGGGTAGTCTTTAGTCGTAGGATTTGAAAACTTGGAAGGGTGTGAAAAGGGTATAAACTGGCAGGATGAGATTGAAATCATATATTTGTATGGAACCAGAGCTCTTCCCCTATTAAATTTACATCTTTGTTTCGTCTTATTGCTTCATGCTACCTTCATGATATTATTCTCAATAATGGTTTGTGCTACAATTGATCCTGTATTACTACTGAAATTATTATCGAAACAGATTTTTAGTATAACATAGATGTTTCTACTTCAGATACTTGGCTACTGTGGTTTTTGATGCATTTGCTCTTCAATTCAGTGGATAATCCTCATAGATACCGAAAGGTGCTACGGACAATTGAGCTCTATATGGAATAAAGAAACTAGAGATGAGCAGCTCTTCTGTTGGGCCTATAAGCCAGTAGAGTTTGTAAATCAATTTATATTATATACTTGTTATAATTAGATTTATATGAATCATGTATGCTGCATTAAATGATTTATTATGTACGTTGTCTCTGTCTGAGTCTTGCGAGCATACATTTAGAAGAGTTACTTTATGTCTAACTCTTTATGCAAAGTATAATATTTTAAATATGTATATGATAAATTTTTATTGAATAATACCATAGGTTCACCATTTTGATATGTGTTTCTTTTTCGAAGATAACCAAAAAAAAAAAAAATTGTGGACTTTGAAAAATAAGATTTTGAAGACCAAGTTGAAAAAGTGACCATTTTCTGCTTCATCATTTTTTGTTGACATTCTCGTCTATGCAAGTCTCTTAGGGATTAGTACATGAAAAGTAATCATTTTCTCAAAGTCCTCAATTTGGCCTAAAATTTTATTCAAAGATAGAAATAACTAAGTTATGATGATTAGTACAAAAATCTTTTTCAGATTTTGTGTTAAAGCGTATTTTTTGTTGCTATTTTAGCCTTTAACGAATTTTTTTCTAGAGGGGTTGGTATATGGATAATGATAATTTTATTGAAGTTCTTAATTTGCTCGACAAAATTGTCTATTCATGTCATGTAGAAAGTAATTCTTTTCACACTGAAGATATGACAAATTTTTGTTATCCATATTAATCGGATTAGATTTAAATTTCAATAACCTGATTAAGTTAATCTAGCTAAATGAAGTTGATTCAAAATCAAATGAAAAAGAGGTTCCATGGATTGGAGTGAGATTATCAAGGCAAGGTGGTGGTCGTTATATCCAAGTCTTTGCTGGGCTATTTTAACTCAGAAATGGGTGAACTTACGGCTCCGCATGAGTGACTCCTATTGGCACGAGCCCTTCATTTCCAAGTTCCCTCGTTGGCAACTAATGTGGTTAATGTGGCTTCTATGGTTGTCAGTGAGGTTTCTCCATGAAGCCCCATGCTTCATGTAATCACAGATGTTAATGCTCTTTGTAGAGTAGTTGGGGTTATCCACTGTCTTCTTATCCCTAAAGTCTGTAACAGGGCGGCATGTACCCGAGCTTCCTTAGCTTTCTCCTCTCGAGAGGAGCAAATTTGGTTTGACTCTAAGCCTGCTTGTATTGCCTCTTTTGATTAATGAGAGTCCATTACTTAAAAAAAAATGATAAATTACTTGAAGAGCAATAGTATAATTATGATGGTGGGTGTAAAAATTGATTCAAAATTTCACCATAAAACATATTTTTTATGGGCGTTTTTACAGTCAGGAACCCTCTAAGGGTTACAACACCAAAATGATCTTTTTTTAAATTCCTCGGTTTGACTTAAAATTTTAAATGTAGGTAGAAATATCCAAATTATGATGATAGATGCAAAAATCGGATTTGGTGTTCATTAAAATATCCCTAAATTTACAAAATTTGACCAATTTTTAACTAATAAAAGAATGACATTAATAGGTATATGATAATTCAATAATACCACCAGTAAAGCTTAAGGGAAAAAAATATATACATATATATATATATATATATATATATATAAGGTTGTTGGTCAAAATCAAAGTATTATTAAAAATGAAAAAAAAAATACTAAGAATAACAAAATAAAAAGTCAAAACAAAACAAAGAACGAGACTCTAAAGGATTACAACGAGACTATGAGAAGGGAAAAATGACAGAGGATTTGGTCTAAACCAAACCTATGCAGATCAAATCTTATAGTAGATCTCATTAAAAATCTTACCTAAAAAAAAAAAAAAATCAATTATATAGAGATCAAACTGATGATCGCCCTAATCCAAATCATGCAAAATAATTTTATAATCTTTTAGAAGATATCAATAGAGTTACATGGAACACAATTTAACAAAAACACCAAATAAATCCTAGCATCATAATTAGACAATTTAACTAAAAAAGTTTTGTGATTGTTAAAATACATGTGTCAAATTACGTGTCGTAAGGTTCCTTATGATGCTCGTGCCCGTTAGAGATGTCGTTATAAAGTTTATTACGTTTGTAGGTGTCATTCGGTCCCTTAATGTCCTTCAGAACAACTAAAAGAGTCATCCAAGGAATAGATTTTTCAATAAGCTTAATTTGTCAGAACCTGCTAGAAAAGTAAGATGCTTTTTGTATACAATTTGTTAGGGATTTTATAATTATCATTTAATTTTTTGTAAGTTAATTATCATTCTATTTTTGTCTCTTTTTTGCTCACTATATATGGTTGTTTACTATAAAGGGTGGGCTTCCATGCCTACTTGTACTTTTTCATAACTTTTAATTCTAATAATTCTTTTATGTGTAATGGAAATTTTTTCTATCATCTATTGTTATTAATTCATTATTTGTTCTATTGACTTCATTGTTTTCTACACAATCTATATATTTTATTCACTCTTTGTAATAATATTTATTATTATCTTTCAATCCTTTATTAAAATTTTTATTACAAATTTTATAATTTTTTCCTAAAATTGAAACAATTTCTTCTATAAGATTTACATCACTTTCTTCAATACTACTTATATTGAAAAATTCTTCATCCATACTATATTCACTAGTTTCTGATTCATTATTACCATTACTATTTATAAATATATAATCATAGTTAGATATATCGTCTATCATTAATACTTCCTGCAAATTACAATTCTTCTGTATCTTCAAAAGCACTAATATTTTCCAAGTCATTAGATTTTATGTTTTTTGCTTCTAGACAATTGGGTTTTATATGACCTACTCTTCCACAATCCACACAAATAACATTTACATTTACAATGAACTTTTTTACAAACTCTTATTCCTTTTCTAAATCCCTTTTTAACTTTTAATTGATAATCAGAATATTTAAAGAATCTCTTCTCTTTATAGGGTTTATCGTACTTATAATGCTTTTTATATCATTTATTTTTTTACTTTTTATAGATTTTTCCATATTTATTCTTATATTTTCTATTTTTGCTACCTCCTAAATTTGGTAATTCAAATAAGTCTATACAACATTTACAAAATTTCTTATTGGGTCGATGTTCTCAGCTTTTCTTCTTCACATATTGCTTTAATTATCTGTCTAACAATTTCTACTGCAGGTAATAAGGATATTTGCCAATATAATTTTTCTTCCTTCTTTATTATCAAACCATGTTCTTAGTTCATTAGTTAGTTGTTCTATATCTTTCTAGGTAATATATTAACAAACTTCATTAAAGGGTTTTCACCATACAGCTTACTTATTACTCTCCAATATTTGAAAAATAGTTGTACATAATGATCAAAATATTGCATATCACATATCTTAGTTGTTCTAAGTTTCTCATTGCTCTAGTATTTTTTGGAGTATCTTCTTTATCTTCTAAGGATACTCCTAATATAGCCTTTTTTATTAAATCAATAAAACTTTAGACTCTGATATTAGTATCAAATTCATTTAAATCTTCTAGATCATTTTTCTTAGCAACTTTGTTTTTCATGATATCCTTAAGTGCTTTCTAAATAGATTAGTTTATATTGTGGATCAACTATTAGTGATAATGCTTCCATAGAATGTCTTATTGAATTGCCTTCCCATCTATCAAATATTAATGAAATAAAACACATCAGCTGAATTGAAAATCACTGGAGTTTCACTGGTAACTAGGACAATGACAGTTGGAACTTCAACCTCTGGTACAGTGGGGAAGCTGAAGAAAAATATTGACTGGTTTTTTGACTTCATTTTCCTTTTCTGCACACTCATACATATATTCCTAATCCAACCTCTTTTGGCTCTGTCTCCACCATCCATGGCGGTCTATCAAGAGAAGAAATGTCAGCCATGATTAGAAACAAAATACTTAACAGTCCGATTAAAAAAGAGATGAGTTCAACTTAGAATTGAAATCATTACTTGTTCATGACAAAGTTTGTTGTTCCTTGAGCAGCACGCTTAAGAAGAAGTTCCCTAGCCTCGATTGCAATGCCCTCTGGCTGTAAGAATATATATACACACACGCACACACACACACACATGTTATAAAATATTTTAACATTCAAAGGTGACATATTCATTTCTATATTAGCTTGCCATTGTAAATACCTCCTCTGGAAACCAAACACCTGGTTGTGTGCTTCCCTCAAGGATTGCAAGGGCAAAAGCAGCCGTAGCAAATCCAACTGAGCTGAAAGATAGCACCATTCTGAATCATGTCATATCTAGCTTAACAATTTAATGACATTTTCCACAATTTGTCCTTTAATTAAGAGCTTGAGAGTTGAGACAAAATGACTTACACAGAAAGTTTCCTATGAGTAAATATACCAACGGTGTTGCGCCCATCTGAGCACTCCAAATCAACCTGCCAAGTGAAAGACAGTAACAAGAAACCGAAAATATGATCTGATTTAATATTGAACCATTAGCAGAAGTCACCTCCTCCATTTTATAATAACAATATATAAAATAGAGTAGATGAGAACTATTAGCATGATATAGTACAGTTTGTTTAGTTGCTCAAGAATCTTACCCTCATAGAGACACGTTCTCCTGAAATAATATCCACTGCTCGTACTAGAGGGTCAAACAATTGAACCAACTGTTGGACTTTTGTTCGGTCTCTCAGATATTCCTGTGAGATTTACTCAAAACTAAATATTATAATGGAGAGAAACCAGGAGCACATATTTGTCATTTTAAAGTGATGTTTTAGTTGTTGGGAAACTCATTACACCATTTTCTTTCTAGCGTTCTATAGCACACAGCTGATAGTTGTGAAAAGGAAATATTTAGAACAATCTGGCAAGGGAATCTGAACTCAGCAAAGTAAGAGCATACTGCAGGAAGAAGCTTTGTCATGGCTACCATTCCCCAATTCCAGAAGAATGGTGCAGTTCCAAATCGAGCACTGACAGTTGGTACTTGTAGGATCTCATGCGTACTTCTGACCTCCGGTAAATTTCTGAAAATAAGATTCTCCTGAACTAAGATTTTACTGGGAGATAAAACAACTTCACAGTTCACATTTTGTCAGTTAAGTCACTAGATCAAGATTATGGCTCAAAGTAAAAGCACTGGCCCAAAATTATGGCTCAAAGTAAAAGATATTCATTGCAAACTAAATGCAAAGAACAGTACTGATTGTTAATTCCAAGTGGATTGTTAAAAGTTTATACAAAATACATTAGAGTTGATTTTAAACTTATCTACAAAAAACAAAGTCTTAAGTTTATTGCTGAAAGTTTTTCATACATTAATTTTGGCAATTTAAAAATGAGGGAAATCATGTATGCATACCAGTAAAATATGTACCCCTAAAAGGTATACTATATACAATCCCCTGTGAGCATCACTATACAAACAATATCATACTGAAATTAACTAAAAAACCAGCACAATGTGTTGTTTAAGTGATTTATTGAATGCTAGTAAAGTGGAAGTGACTAAAGATATGTTTAAGCTACAAACGTATGCAAAAAAGTTTTCATGCTTTGAGATCAATAAACTTACAAAAGGAAAACATCTTTTCTTCTAACCGCCTTCCCAAAATCAACACTGAGCATTCCACTATATGGCTTTAATTTGACCTTTTCTCCTGCTCAAATAGTGCAGTATGATGATTAGGCCTCACAATGTGGTATACATGATTGATTCAAACAAAGCAGGTATAGTTAATTAGCTATATGCTTTTGACTTACCTTTACTATATGCAACAACTTCCTCCCCAAGAAGTAAAAAACTTGTAGCCAATATTGTTGGACCAGCACCACCAGTGCCTGCTGTATAGTAGGAGAATCTGAGAAGGGCAAATTTGCATGTAAATTGTATAAGAAAAATATAAAAGACAAAATATCATGTAGATTATCAAGAGTTCTATTCATACTTAACCACGTAGAACAAAAGGTACACTGTCTACATCACCTTGAATTTCAACCATTTGTTTCTTAACTCTCCTTTCAATCCCCCATTTACAATGGTTCACCAAAACCAAAAATTGAAAAATTAAAAATAAGAAACAAAATCTCAATCATACTAGGAACTATTCAAACTGAATCTGCCAGTCTTGGAATTCACATAAAAATTAGTGGATGTAACAACCTTAGTCTCTCTGGCTCTCCCTTGTTTTCACTTCTTGCGGCATGAACTAGCTCTGCTGCCATCACTGTCATGAAACAATAAGTGGTTAGTGTAAAGAATCCAATAATAGCACATTAACATATTTAAGATGGTTCTCACTTGCTAAGCAAGACATTCACATGGGTCACAATTTATCCTTTCGAATGTCTAATATTGCTGATAGAATCTAATTATAGGAGTACTGTTTACATCAGGTTGGTGGTGGCGGAAAACACTAAGCAATGTACTTTAGTGCAAATTCTAGAACTTTACTAACTCACATGCAGAATTCCAAATGTATGGTACATCGCATAAGTTAATTGAGCTTAGTCAAAATATATGCATCTAATAATTGTCTCAACTTGAGCCTAACTACTTAAGGTATTCAAAGGAATTTTCCATTTCAGCTCTATCTGAAACCACGTTGGCTACACAAGCAAATATGCCCTGAAAGTGTCAGAGCTTTATTACGTATTTTGACTTTTACATATGAAGCTGTCAGTCTCATCCTAGAGACAATACAATAATTAACATGAAAGGAAGCAAATTACGAAAAAGTTGTTTAAACTGATGCATTGTTACCACATCTGACAGATTTAGAATGAGGTCTATGATATTCTAACCATTAAATTAAATTCAGAACAACAGAAAATAAAAATACTAAGCGAAACTATTAAGTTAGAATTAACATGTTTCAACATAGAACTGTTGGTTTTCCATTTTAGTTACATTGATATTTACTTTTATCTTGAATGTATAATACCATAACTCCAGAACAGAAAACAAGAATGTTCATAATAGCACCATTGCTCACTCCTGGATAGATTCCACCAGTAGTTATGGCTGGAACATTTGCGGATATTGCTTTGTTCTTGAGAGATTTTGCACGGAATGCATAGCTGGTATCATCACAAACATCAACATATGCTGTCTGTCCAGATACAGGAAAAACCAATTCATGAGACAACACCAGGATCATCACAAAAAGACTAAGGTTGTTTACCTGCTAGTAATCAGCACAAACACAAAAACCAGAAACAATTAGGAAATATAACATAATAATTACCTTTCCTCACCTTGGTCTCTATAGCAGCTTCTAGCACGGTGCACTTCTCTACCTGTTGAAAAGGCCCTGCAGCATGAATGACAAGATCCACATCTGCAGAGGAATATCTATTCTGTTAGAAGTTTTTGACGCCTAGAGAATGTTGTTCCGATAACTTAAAATTGACTATATCAAGTTCTATATGTGTCACTTTACCATTACATCCAAAAGTTTAAGTTAGTGTTTCGGGCTCAAACATTAGTACTAAGCTTTAACACAACCCTTCATGTTCAAGACCAACAGCCTTGTCATGTGGACCAAGCCTGTATATATGTACAAATTTGGATAAAAAACAATTGTAGATAACAAGCAAAATACAATCATACAAAGGAGGATAGAAACCGAGAATACCTTTGGTAAAGCTAACTGTGATACCAAGTAGAGTAACTCTTGATGCCAAATTTTATACTTGGCATGGGGACTCAAAAGATATCTAACTTGAACAGTCATGACATATTAGTAGAATTACAATAAGATGTTTTAAACTGGCCGCAAGGCAGAGATGGAATTTTGATAGCTAAACGATTAAGAACAATATATCCAGACTCTGCAGGGTAACTGACACAAGAAATTGGACAAAACATCTTAAAAAATGAGTCAACTATATTTCCTTATAATCTATGAAAGGATTTCCATAAAAAGAAGCTGGAAGATAGGAAAGGTAATACCCTGAAAATGCATGACTAAGAAATGTATATATGTATATATATATATGCAGGCAACTCCTGCAGAAGGGATAAGATGTTGTCTCCGCATTGTACTTAACAAAAAACATTTCGTCTATGCCAGTAGCGCCTAATCTTTTTGTTCCACTGATCTGAGAAAACTAGAGCAAAATAAACAAAAAATGCTATAAAAAGGTTTGCTTTCCTAAGCATTTTATAACTTTTCGTTTCCATTCCATCTGTTTCCCCATGATCCAAAAATAGCCAAGAACAGGAAGACTTTTTAAACATGCATATCCAAAACAAAAGCATATTAAAAATAATAGTGAAATATTGTTAAAAATGGTACAATAATTAAGACAAGTTCTTTTAACTAAAACTCAATTGGTAAAACAAAGACTGAAATCGAGACAACAGAAGACATATCTAATCTGCAAAGAATGTTTGTACCTTTCAAAGCGGTTCTCAATGAATCCACATTGTCAATATTAACTTCAGCGAGCTCAGAATTCTTCCCCAGTTTATGTACCATTGCAGCACCTTTTTCCCTGCCACATACACAACTCGCTCAGCTTCCATCTTATAATTAGGATGCACTTCAATCAGAACAGCCAGTGCACACCTTCATTATTTGATCTGAGAATGTTTTTCTAAACATTTAAGTGTTTGATAATAACACGAAATAATCCAAACACTGGCTTCCAAGACCATATAAATTGTAAGGCCAATAACAATGTAGTATCAACAAGAAGCCAGAGTTTCATATTTGATGATCATCTTTATTTATTCAAATCTCTCAGTTGCCAAATCTTGTAAAAGAAATTGACCTTTCAAACACATACAAGCAATTAAATTAGACAAAATCAAGCAACTTATAGAATCAAATTCAATAAGAATTCAAACCAACAAAATCCTAAGAAGTTAAAATGTTTTTACAACAAATCTTTCGCAGACATTAAACTTGTTTTCATTAAATCACAAAATCAAGAAAAGTAATCCAAAATGTTTAAAAAAATATTCTCTTTTTTAACCAAAAAAAAAAAAAAAAACACAACTGTTGGTCTAGTAGTACAACACCTTCAAAACAAGAAGAAGTCATCAACAACTTCAATTTATAGAACCAAAACAAACGGGTATTCTTGTAATAACCTGTTTCGACAGCCGACAATGATTTGAAGTTCAGGGGAGATGTCGGAGAGGGCAATGGCAGTGGAACCTCCAACACGGCCGGAGCCTCCCAAAATGAGGACACGGGAATTGTGGGTTTTGGGTGGAAATTGGGCTGTGCTGTAGCCGGTCTCAGTGGCAGCAGCACAAGCCATCAAAGTGGTGGTACTCCAATGAAGCAAAGCTCCCGCCATCTCCACTCCCTCCCTCTCTCAGAGCTTCCCTGCAAAAGTTGGTTTCGACAGGTTTTATGGTTTTTCTTATCCTCTAATTTGATGGCGTGGCAAAACTGGGACGGCGATGACGTGGACTTTTAGGTGTTGACGTGGCACATACAGTGCCATTGGCTACAGGCTAGTCCAGTTATTTGAATTGAGACAGCACTTGGTTTGAGTGGCTTGGCTGTTTACGTTTTTAATAGGGCTGGTTATAGGATAAACATTATTGTTTTTAATTTTCTATCAGCTTCTATTGCAGCTGTTTTTTATGGTCTGTAAGTCCACTAAGTCAAAAAAGTTCATTTAGACTCAGAATATCAGATCTGATCCAATTCTCATACTTGATTCATTTACCTTTCAAGTAATATATTAGATTCTATAAACTTTCTAGAACTTTTCTATCATATAAATATCAAGAGTATTTTAGAATTCTTTAGAATTAACTAAAAGCTATAACCATGTAAATATCTAGAATAGTTTTAGAATTATTTAGTGAGATATTCATCTAAATTTCTTTAGTATTCATTGATAGGTGTGCTCGAATGACTATAAATATCCATGTAAAACTTATTTATAAAACATCTCTAAAAGTTCAATAAAAGCTTCCTTACAAAGATAGTTTCTTTCAAGTCTTCCTTTGCCTCTTGCTCTTGGTTTCTTTCCACGTTTCTGTAAGGTTTACTTAGCAACTAAGGGGTGAAAGTTGTTTAAGTGTCGCACGAGTTAGTAGTGGTCTAACTCTATGACATGTTGCTGCTATTTTCTTGATGTACCCAATCCTTTTTTTATTAAAAGACTTTATTAGTGCAAATTTTCAAAAATAATAACTCCTTTTTATTTCTATAAATTAGAAAAATCGATTCATCCCTGAGGCCCTAGCTTTTTTAAGAATTGGAGTTCGAATACGAAGTAAATCAATGAATAGTCTTGGATCTATAAAAAAAAATATCAATGTAAGCGAAAACCTGTTTAAAAATGAGAAAATTAAAAGAATTTATAATTGGAGTGATATTGACTGTTCTAGTTATAATAATATATTGTTATTAATCTTGTTTATTAACTTAATCTTTGATTTCGACAGGTTCGGAGATTATACATATTCAAGAAGAGAACCGCTCATACTATTGTCTTTTAGGAGATCTGCTGCAGGTGTTGCAGGGATGGTAAAAACGGGTGTGTGATGCATCACTGGACCGCTTTATACTCTGCCCTGGAAAAAGCAAGGGACCCAATGTGAAGATTGTTGTGTCAGAAAGTGGCTGGCCATCAGATGGTGGACAAGCAGCATCAACAAGGCATGCAGGCACTTATTATAAGAACTTGATCAACCATGTCAAGGGAGGCCTGACAAACCATAGAGACACATTTGTTTGCCATGTTTGATGAAAACATTAAGGATCCAGGAGTTCGTTGAGCCACATTTTGCCTTGGGCTGTTTCTGCGTAATAAACAGCTAAAATACCATATCAATTTTCGTTGAAAGATTTGCAAGAATCAGTTGCATATTTGCAAAGTCTTTTATGTAGATATGAGTATAAATAAGAGGAGAGTGCCTCGTGCCCTTCATTACTGTTCTAATTAATAAAACATAAAGTCCTTTAGTGTCGTTTATCATTTAATTGCTGATGAATTTAAATTTTTCTTCTATTTTAGCACCTAAGTTACATGACTGCATTGACAGTGAAGCAAGTTAAGAAAAAATAATATAAATTTTTTAATTGTGTTGTACCCAAAAAATATTATATGGATCATTAGCCCAAATAAAGCCCGAAAACACTAGCAAGCCCAATGGTCCAAACAGGACATAATACATCATGAAACCCTGCAACCCATGACACATCATCATATGTAGACATGACTACGGTTCAGTTCGGTTCCGGTTCCGATTCCGAACCGACGGTTCCGGTTCTAAAAAAGCTAGAACCGGAACCTTAACCGAAATAACACGGTTCCGGTTCGGTTCTGGAACCGACGGTTCTATAACGGTTCAGGTTCCGGTTTCGGTTTCGGTTCTATAACGGTTTCGGTTCCGGTTCTGGAACCTTTTTTTAAAATGACAATTTGAAATTTAAAAAGTAATATTAAAATATATTTTAAAATTAAAAAATAAATCGATACCGGATAGGCGGATACACTGATACACAAATGAAATAAAAAATTTAATTATTTGAAGACCAATACTCACAATCACAAATCACAATTAGCTTTAATTTATAAAATTCATTACGGATTATCCATTTACTGATTTACCCTCAGTCCCTCACTGACTCACGTTAGTACGTCACTCACTCAGTCACTTTTTAGCCATTGAAATAATTTAATAATAATAAATTTAATATTTAATATTTAAAAATAATAACTAATAAATTAAAAATTTAGATTTAAAAATATAAATTGAAATCAAAATTTAAGTTAAAAAATATTATAAATTAAAATTTTGAAATTTATAAATATTATAGGTTGATAATTTGAAATTTAAAAATAATAAAATAAGAATTTAAAACTGCTAAGTGCTAACAATAAACTAAAAATTATAATTTATAGACCCTAACGGTTTTTTTTTTCTTTTTTTATTTATTATTTATTTATTTATTTAAGAACCGGAACCGTCGGTTCAAGTCGGTTCCGGTTCCGCCGGTTCTTGAACCGGCGGTTCCGGTTCTAATTTTCAAAGAACCGGAACCGAAACCGCTACAGTGACGGTTCCGGTTCGGTTCCGAACCGGAACCAGAACCTTATGTTCTGGTTCCGGTTCTACAGTTACGGTTCGGTTCGAATCGCACGGTTCGAACCGAACCGTGGTCATGTCTAATCATATGTCATGTTAGGAGCACGCAAGTATTTGATCTTGTTAAGGCAACAAAATAGCTCGAGTTGACCAGCTTGGGTATGGAGCATTTGGAGGTCGCAATGATAAGAAAATGTAGATTTGCACAAAATAGGAAAGAGACTTTAGCTTTTCCTATATTTTAATGATCAAATTGGATGTAAATAAGGAACCTTAACACTATATAAAGGTTTTTTCGCATATACAAAACATTTGAAAATTACATTACATTGGCACTAGACAATCTTAAAAACCCTAGTAGAAACTCTGCTTAATCACAACATTTTTCTCCATAAATAAGAAAAATGTGGATGTAAGCATCATTCAAAGTGTTGAACCACGTTAAAAATTCTTTGGTTTCTTTGTTTATTTTCTTGCATCATTATTGCCTTGTTATTTCATCATAATTGCACTCATTTATTCATTTTAAATATTCACTTTGTATCGAGTGTTAACTGATTTTTTATGCTAATAGTATATTTTTAATAGGTAATCGAAAATTTACTCGTATCAACAATCAAAGGTCCATTGGAACTTGTCAAAATTAAAGCTTAAATGTACTGTCAAAAGTGGAATTACACATGATGAAACTCTAATATTATGAAAATGCACTAACCACCTCAGTTACGAGTGAATATGTTAAAAATTCACATTTTTAAAATAACATTTTAATGCTACTGATATTCATAAAAAATTTAGTTTTAAAACTGTATATATTATAAAAAATTCTGTGTTTTTAAACAAACTCAATTTAACTAAATTAATTATTTGTTGACAATTAGTATCTCATAGCTACTCTTGAATAAGTTCTTTTTTTTTTTTTGTTTAAATGTACTCTTGAATAAGTTACTTGTGCTGATGTTAACTATAATTGCTGATGTATAGAAATCAACTAAACATAAAATTTCTATACCTTCAATAGAGCTTGTCCAAATTTTATTTTATTAATTTTTAAATAAATTAATAGATTACATATATCAATAAACAAAATTTGACGCCTTTTAATAAGACAATTGAAGAGAATTTGTAGAGTTTGAATATTTACACTACTGAAAAAACTTTATGAACACCCATTCTTAAGTAACCCATCAAATATTTTAAAAATTTCTATTTTATATATAAACCGTGCCTAACACCAAAATTACTGTTTTCTTAAGTTTATTGTATTGTATTTTTTTATAAGTAAATCCCACTTACACATATTTCATTATCTATTTAACTTGCAAATTAGCTCTTAGTATGAGTGTTAAATATCTCTCTATTCACTAAGATATTGGGAATTCAATGTGCATTTTCAATTTTGTGTGATTAGTTGTTTCTTGTTTATTAGATTCATAGATATCCGAGTGTCTAACTAATGTTTGATCTTAATAGGCCCTAGAACATTAGATAACTGGAAGGCATTATTAGTTTTTAATTTATACTTTGTGTTGTCTTGAATTAGATATCTAAAAGGAGAAAATAGTTTATAATTTATGCAACATTGGATTAGAAATCCTAAAGGTGTAACTAGTGCTTAATTTATGCAGTAGATATCCAAGTGTGTAACTAGTGCTTAATCTTAGTAGGTCTCAATAGTCTTAGATTAGTTATTTAAAAGGCTTAACTAGCGTTTAATTTATGTAGTCCTAGATTAGATATCCGAAAGGCATTATTAATGCTTCATTTTGATAGGCCTTAATAGATCTTAATAGGTCCCACTAGTCCTCTGATCACTTCCTTAAAAGAAAAAATGATCTATTTAAATATATTATTATCTAAAACTTTGATACTTTGTTTCTTTTTGCTCAAATAAAAAAATTTCTAACTCTTAAATAAAAAAGAGTAATGCTATACTATTAAAAAATTTATCCAAATTTATTATCCAAATGATATAGCAAGCTTCTATATAATACCAAGTTATCAATACGTCATCTTAAATTTAATGTTGTAGTTACGAATCAGCATTCCACATCATTAGGCAAAATTTTTGGGCCAATTTCTTAGTAGTGTAGTAGTATTCAATATTAAAAAAAAAAAAAAAAAGTAATACTACACCACCCAATAATTTACCTACATTTATTACTCAAATGATGTAGTAAGCTTATATGTAATTATCACATTATCAATACATCATCTAAAATTAATATGATAGTTATAAATCAAATTGTCATATCATTTGGATAAAATTTTTAAGTAAATTTTTGAAAAGTATAGTATTATTAAAAACATATATCAAAACTGAGTCGGCATTTGTGTCAAATTTGTAAATAGGGTGTAGATAAAAAAAAAAAAAAAATCGCCCATTCTAAGTTTGTTCAAATTTCTTAGGTTAAATGGTTATTCTTTTGACTTTTTTCCTTATAAATGTTTGCAACTTTAGTAATACTATCAAAGTTAACAAATAACACAATTAATGAAAATGATAATGTTATTTTAATAAAAACATCAAAAATTTATTTAAAATCAACCTTTTGACAACTAACTTCATCTAATGATTTTGATTCATTCTCCACACTTTGATTGTGTTCCTAAATATATATATATATATAAACTGTTAGTAATTAGAAGAGAAGTTAGGGTTTGAGAAAATGAAAATGATTTTATAATATACATAAAAAATGAATTAATTATTTATTGGTGTATTTGCAAACTATTTACTATTTTAGTAATTTTATTCTGGATATTTTTTTTTTTGTCTCATATTGTTGTAATATTCACTTTTCAAAAATGTATTAATGTGGACTGTACCTATTGTATTTTTATTTTATTAAAAAAAAATTGGAGATACCACTTGCCGTAGAGTCAATTTGAATAAATCAGTGGTGTACTAAATAAATGTTTTTTTTTCTACTAAGCCATATTTGAAAAACAAAAGTTAAGGCGTGCAAATTTTCCCATTCCAATTTGTGTCCATAATCATATTAAAAAAATGCTTTCAATGATGTTACAGAAGGCTAACAATACAAAATTGACCAAAATTTATCTGAATGGGCAGTTTCCAAATTTGCTATACTTGGACCCTATAAGAAAATGGATAATGTTTCGTGTAGTTTGATGAAATAGCTAAAATCCTATAGTTTATAGATATGTCTAAAATAGCCCCTTATAGTTTATTGAAATATCCAAAAAAACCCTCTATCATTAACTTGGACGTTAAAAACCAATGTTTCACCATTGTGTGGAAGGGCAAAACTGTTAAAGCAAAATAAAAATTATAATAATAATAATTAATTATTTAATTAAAGTAAAATAGACTTTTTTTAAAAATTAATTAATTAATTAATAATATTAATTTATTTATTTAAATAAAAAAAATCTTTCTTTACTTTTTTCTTCCATTTTCTTTCGGTTGACAATATCCATTTGCTTCTTCCATCTTCTTCTTCCTCTTTTTCTTCTTCTTCCATCTTCCATCTTCTTCTTCGGAAACCTGTGGTCGGCATGGATGACATCTTCTTCTTATTCCATTTTCAAGAGTGATGTTGGTGTAGAGAACATTAGATCTCCTACGCTAGAGACCTGGTCTCCGACAAAAGAGACTCAACAATCTCCATCACGTGTAAACAAGAATCGATCTCCAGGCAACGGAGACTAGAACTAGTCTCCTGGCAATGGTGGTCTCCATTGCAAGGAGACCAGTTTTGAAATTTATCACGCTGGAGACCAGTTTTGGTCTCCATTTGATGGAGGCCAGTTTTGGTCTCGACAATATGGAGACCAAAACTGGTCTCTATCACATGGAGACCAATTCTAATCTCCACACGATGGAGACCATTGGGTCTTCTTCGTCGGAGACTCCAGATCCAATGTTTTCATTTTTTTTTTCAATTTTTTTTCTTCAATTTTTTGAGAATGAGGATGATGAATTTGGATGCTGTTTTTTTTTTTTTTCATTTTTTTTTTCAAATGCAATATGGTTGTTTGTTATTATTAATATGTGGTGTTTGTTAATGAAAAATGAAGAAAAAGATTATTCATTGATGTGGTGTTTGTTGATATTGGTGTTTGTTCTTCTTGGATGTTTGATATTGTGTTGGAATTTTTTTTTTTTTTTTTTTTTTGATGTTACAGTGTTAGGGTTTGGTGATGATAGAGTTTTCGTTGCTTTTTTTTTAAAAAATAAAAAATAAAAAAATTGTGCATTACGTGTGTGAAAAGGGAAGTCAAAACTCTGAAGATGGATTTGTGTATGCGTTGTGTTGATTTTTTTTTTTTTTTTTTTTTATGTTCTTCATTGAAGAAGAACAAGACATGATATATTGAAGATCCAATCATTGGATCTCCACTGTCCATCAAAAGATGGATAGTGGAAGATTGGATCTCCATTTTTTTTTAATTTTTAATTTTATTTCATAAATAAATATATTAATTTTTTTTTTTTAATTTTTTGTTAAGGCGTAGTTTGGTCTTTTTATGTATTGTCATGGTTGGAATATTTTTTCACCAATAGAGTTAACATAAAGGGATAAAATAAGATTTCTACAAACTATATGAGGGAAATTAACGATTATATCTAAGAGGGGGGAAGGGATTATCCCTTAAGAAAATTGGACTCCTACAATATGTGTTTTTTAATTAAAAAATAATTTTTTTAGGAAAAATTAATGAGAAAGAGAATTAGAATACAAAATAGGTTTCCATTTAAGCAGGAATTTAGTTTTTAATTTGTTTTTAATATCCATGTAATTTGCTTATCAATCTTTTCTATTCACAAATCTAATTTTAACTAATTTATAAGAAGTTTGTTACGGTAAACATGTTCCAAAATATAAATTCTCTATTTTAAGGAGAACTTCAATTGAAAGGGTTTAGATATTGAGAAAAACTTCAATTGAAAATAGATAACTTAATCCAACGAGTAAGGTGGTTATAAATTGACAAATAGCCTTTTATGAAACTTTGTGTAATTTAATTCTTTGATACATACAAGATCTTTTTCCATATAATTCAGAAGCAAATCTACCAAAATAATAATACGGTTGCAATCTTTTAGCATTTATTTCCTATTCAATCTTAATATGTAATTAATTAAATCATTCAAAGGATCCCAAATAATTGTGACATAAATTTCTCTGCATGCATCATTGGCCTATCACAATGGGATTGTCCGCCTATATATCTAATAGTGAATAGAATAGAAGAAGTGTAGTACGTCAATTACGCCAAATTTGTCTTGTTTATTATTTTCCTCTTTCTTTCCTCTTCTACATGGCTTTCTTCTCTGCTTCTCTGCTATTTCTTGCTTTGCTAATGCCATCTCTTAACGTAGCAGGTATGGCCTCTCTCTCTCTCTCTCTCTATACATATACATGTCAATATGCATTTATCTTACGGTTATTCTTAACGTGTCTCTTTGTTACAAGTTAACACACGCACGCACACACGCGTGTATATATATGTGTGTGTGTGTGCGTGCCAGATTTATGTGATTTCCACACCTGATAAAAACTATGTTTATATATGGTGATTATATTATATATGCGTATAATTCTAGAGTAGATACTATATACATACACTCACACTAAATAAATATTTAGAATAAATTACCCAGTTTAGAAAGACCAGACCATCATTAAAGATAAATATATAATTTCTTTAAGAAAGTAATAGGATGTTTTAGAGCTAATTATAATGAGACAAAGCTTTGTAGTTGTATAAAGGGTAAAGTGGCATATAATTCTCACATTCAGCGATGAGGTTTAAGGGTTCCCAGTGATTTTCCCATCTCAAATTCCAGTGATAATAGTTGAACAAACCAAAAAAGGTTCTTGAAGCATTATGTATAATCAAATTTTATCTCCTCGTTCTTTGCTTTGATCAAACAAAATACCAAATATGAAATTGTCTCTTTTAATTCTCACAATGCGCCTAAGGTTTTTCCATTTTTTAATTTTTAATTTTAATTTAGACTTATGAGTTATATACGTACACAAAATTAAATCCTTAAATTAAAGGGCATCCTTAATAAATGTTTTTATTTACTAATTGTCTATAGGCATTCAAGTGATGGCTGGTGATGATCAATGTACAGCACAAAAGGGTGCACAATCCATAGGCATTTGCTATGGAAGAGTAGCCAACAATTTACCATCCGATGAACAAGTTGTGCGCCTCTTCCAGACAAATGGAATCTATAAAATGCGAATCTACGATCCGAATGAGCCGACCCTGCAGGCCCTTAAAGGCTCAGACATTGAACTCATGATTGGTGTCCCTAATGAAAATCTTCAATCCCTCTCAGACCCTTCTGCTGCTAAGGACTGGGTCCAGAGGTTCATACTTCCATACTCATCAGATGTCACAATCCGGTACATCTCGGTTGGAAATGAGATCAAGTACAATGACTTAGCAGCCCAGTATTTGCTATCAGTAATGCAGAACATTTATGATGCAATAGAAGCAACCAATTTACAAGGTCAAATTGAGGTGTCAACCGCAATAGAACCAAGTTTGTTGGGCAGCTCGTATCCTCCCTCAGCAGGGTCATTTAGCACCAATGCAAGTCCATTTATAGTGCCAATTGTTCAGTTCCTAGCGAAAACTGGGGCACCTTTGCTTGTTAATATGTACCCTTATTTTGGTTATGTTAGTGATCCGGTTAATGTCAAGCTTGAGTTTACCTTGTTCACTTCACCAACTCCCGTGTTAAGTGATGGACAATTCAGATACCAAAACCTTTTCGATGCAATGTTGGATGCTGTTTATGTCGCCTTGGAAAAGGCTGGTGCACCTCATTTGAAGATTGTGGTATCGGAGAGTGGCTGGCCTTCGGCTGGGGGTGATGCAGCAACAATTGAGAATGCACACACTTATTATCAAAACTTGGTTGATCATGTCAAGTCAGGGACTCCAAGGAGGCCTGGACAGCCCATAGAGACTTACTTGTTTGCCATGTTTGATGAAAATGAAAAGGGCCCTGCAGAAACTGAGCGGCACTTTGGACTCTTTTCTCCTAGTATGCAGCTTAAGTATCAGCAGATTAGTTTCACTTAGATGATGGCGGTGATGACAGGACTCAACCCGACTCCTATCGGACGGGCGTCCCTTGTCACTTAGGATAGACTAACCCATGTGCAAGTGCTGTTCACATGAAACCTTTCCCCTTCTATTGTGTGGTAGACAATTTTACCCTTTTTAGATACTCTTTATTTACAATTTTACCTTTTTCACATCTTCCTTTTTACATATTTGTCCTTAGGTAAATGTATTTAAAAAAAATAATTGAGTGTGTTTAGAAAATAAATTGGGCCATACTAGTTCTAATTGGGCTCACTTGAATTTCCTTTTCTTTGGGCTCTTTAATTTAAATTTCTAATCGAACACTTTGTGATTTTTATTTGAGCCCCACCTAAGCTTCAATAAGATATATATATATATATATATATATATATATATATATATATACACACACATATAACCTATTAGACTGGTTCGAATTCGGAGTGTTACAAGTAAAGTTGATTTATGCTCGTGTTAGTGTGTTTTATTTTGGTTACTCGGATATGCAATTATTGGCTATTAGAATGGGTGCACATTTGCCAATTTTCAATGTCCCTAAATGTCATATAAGAGATTATTGAAACGAATTATCCCTTACATAGTCTTTATTATCATGTTTAGTTTTTGAAATACCACCAGTGTTACAATGATTCAAATTCAAAATATTATCAAGCTAAATAAATGTTATATATCACTAAACCAAATTGAATATCATATTATTAAGATGCTCTAATAAAAGAATTATGCAATTTTGATAGCACTGGATGGCCCATTTCTATTCCTGTCATGTACAAGTCGTCAAGCACTAATCTACCCCTAGAGCTTGTCCCAAGCCTCATCATCCAAGATTAGGGATGACAATGAATCAAATCGGATTGGATTTTACCCTTTCTGAATTTGACCTAAAATTTTTGAAAGGTGCTCCAAACTTAACCTTTGTCTCAAACATATTGCTACTTTTTGTCTCAAACTCAAACCCAATTGGAGGGACTTGTTTCAAATTCATCCCATTGACTTGATTTAGTTTTTACCTAAAACAAATATACAAACTAAAAAACATAACAAATATCAAAAGACTTGCCACGTTCATGATGAAATATCATTACACAATCCAAAATAGTCATACTACATAGTCATAAATACCAAAATAATAGCAACAATATAATCAAGTTTCATTACAAACATTAAATTAAAAAAAAAAAAACCAAAAATATTACAAAAATCCATGCTAAAATTTCATCCCAATGCTTTCAAACACAAACCTATAAAAAAAATAGAAAAACACCTTGAGTTATTAAGTTTTAATGTTACAAATAAACAATGTCAAAAGTGCAATATATAATTGTCATAATTAACCTCTTCACCATCACCATCACTATCTTCTTCATAATAATCATCCTGTTGAGCTTTTTAATCTAACCCTACACATATGAACAAATAAAATATGTTAATCAATATCAAATAAATATAATAAACTAACACTAATTTACATTTATAACTTTCATGCCTCACTTTTCAGCCGACAACCAGTTTTGTGCATATATTAATGCTTCTAATGTGTTTGGGTGCAAATTACTATGATGTAGACTAACCACTCTTCCACCAGCTAAGCAACCATTGACATTGGAATGACATAAACATCTCTAGCAAACCTAGCTAAAATGGGATACCTATTTTCATTTGTTTTTCGCCACATAAAAATATCTAAGTTATCATAATTTGGCAAAACCTTTTCATCCAAATAAGCATCCAACTCTGACTTAAAAAAAGTAATATAATGTTCACTCATATAATCATCATAATATACCAATTGATCAGATTTTCTTTTACTTGACAAACAAGACGGATAGTAAGAATAACTAGAAGAACTTCCACCTGCTTAAATCCTCAAGGTGTACTCATTTACCAAATCACGACATAAATTGTATGTCCGTGTGACATTAAAGCTTGAGTCAGATCAATCAAAAAGTTTATCAAAATAAAATTATAGCAACCTAAATTTATACCGTAGATCTAAAATTATTGCAACCGCTAGTACACCATGAAGTTTTCCCTAATATTGATCAAATTTTGCAATCATTTTTGTTACCATCATTCGTATCACTTCACTATAAGACTCAAGCCAATCAAGTAATGATAATTTAGTTTTATTAGCATAAAAAAAAAAAAAAAAAAATTATTTGTTGGATACTATTTACCAAAAACCCTTTTAGTTAGTTCATAAAATTTTTTCAGCTTGTTTTCTAGTTTAGCAGTCAACTCCCAATCTTTATCATTTGGGATATTTTTATATTGTCACTCATGAGTAGTCAAATGAGAAAAAATTGTGTTGAATTTCAATGTACTGGTGAGCATTACATAAATGGAGTTTCACCTAGTCTTACAATCAAGAGCTAATATCTGATTACATAGAATGTTTATTTGTTTAGTCATGTAAAAAAACATTTCTATTCTTTTTAATGTTGCTACCCTACAACTGAAAGGATCGTTTTTGGACTTTTTCTTTTTGAATCTAAGAGGAACCTTCCCGACACTTCAATGGAATCCCTTACAGTCATTTTACAAGCAACTCTAAAAGAACTCCAAGGAGTAAAACTGTAGATCTTAATTAAATTTTTAACTTAAAAATTTCGACGACCCAAACATATATATTTTCAAACCCAAATCAACAACATAAAGCACTTTAAATTTTTCAAAACATATTCATGCATAAAATCAATAATTTTTATTTATTTATTTATTTTTTAAAGTATATGACATATAGTGATAGGACCCGACCTAGAATTCTCTCTATCAAATCCAACGATCCTATTGGGCACCCCACGAGACCCTTTCGAAGTCCAACTAATCAAACCCGAAAGGATGTCATGGAGCAAACCCTTTACTACTATTAAATTGCCAAACATTCAAAATCTCATTTCAAATTTCAAACAAATTCTCAAATCATAATGAAAAGCATTGTCATAAATAATTAAGTAACTAAAACGTGCATGCATCATATTAATGTAAAAGTTCTACAAATCTGTTCACAAATAAAATATGTACCAACATGTGATGAATGTCAAGGTTACAATATCACAAAAGAGGTTATGCTACATTGTCGATCGTTTGGCCCACCTAATCTGAATGAGGTATACTGGTATCCTGATCACCTGCTCTTGCACTTGAAAGATTTTTGAAATATAAAACCAAAAATATTATGAGCTATAAAAGCTCAGTGAGCGTGGATGCGTTTATTTTTAAAATGATCCCTATAAAATTTCTCCCCGAAAATAATTTTTATTTTTAAAAGTTTGTGTTTTTATAAAATTTTTGTAAAATTTCAAAAACTAGTTCTAATTTGAATTTATAAAAATGTTTCGTATTTCTCAAAATATTTCTAAAACATTTTCTTTCTAAAATCTGCTTTTAATGGTATGTTTTTCTTTTCTAAAAATGCTCTAATGGGGACCCAAGTGAAGCTACAACCACATGAGCGGTTAGACTAGCTCCGCTCAATGTGAGGGGTCACGTGGATTAAAAGCTAGCATCGTTCACTGTGACAAAACTATAAAGACATCCCGCTATCATGTGACAGAACTATCATCACACATCGTGTAACGAGATAATACCCCACAAGTGTAGAGAGCGACTCAACAACAACGATAGACTCGATCCCCCCGATGTTAGCAGGATATGCCCTCCCAACACTTACCATATACTGCAGGATATATCGACCAGATCGGACCGTCTACTAGCTTTGAAAACCCCTTTTTCTCTCATTTTATAATTCAAATAAATTCCCTTTTCATTCTATAATTATAAAGTGTGCTAAATATTACATACCAATGTATAAATAACTATTTCCTTTCATGTTAAAACATAAATAATTTACAAGCTAAAAGAATAAATAATGAAAAATAAAAATTTGCTAAGTAAACTAAAAGTATTTAAAATATTTTCACACTCACAGCTTACTTCCTAAATCACTTGAGTTGCTTCTGCTTCAATGATCTTCTCTTCAGCTCGTTATGTCACCTACACTTGTTCACAAATGAAATCTTAACTTAGCTCGCAAATCACTTCAATTCTAATTCCAGTTTTATCGTCTTTACCTCATCTGAGCTGCAACAGATTGTACTGTCCCATTCAGCTCGAGTTGCGAGCTTTTCCCAGCTTGCCTTCAGCTAGTCCTGTACGAGCTCTTACTTCACTCAACTCATTCTAGATTGAAGGCACTCCTTATCTCAGCGAGCTCGTTAAGCTCACCCATTTCTACGGGTTGTAGCTTTTAACTAGCTCAGCTCAGCTCGATACACAAGCCCTGCTTAGCTCGCCCTTATGAATTGTTGCCTTAGGCTGATTCAGACAGGCACTATAACGGACTACGGCATCACCTAGCTATCTTAGCGAGCTACAGCTTTGACGTAGCTTGGATAGACTGCAAAGGAATACGGGCATCACCCAGCTCGTTCTTCAGGAGCTCCCGCTCTAGCCCATCTCAACAGATTGAAAAAAGGCTGTGGGCATTGCCCAGCTCGTTATTTGCGAGTTCGCTCTCTGACTTACGCGTACTAAGCTCTAATATTTCTTCTTCTAGACTTTACACCAACACACGAATCGACACATCCCGATCTTAACATTTTCACAACATACATGCACCAACATTTCACCAGTTTCTTCACATAAACCCAGATCACGAACACAATAGCTTTTGGCAGAACTTTAACATTTTACACAACAATCTAACTACTCAAACCTCTAGATCTATGCACGAAACCTCATTAACAATAGATACAGCTACTGGACTATTTTGACAGATTTTTTCTCCAAAAAGAAAACCATAAAAACTCAATCTTACCTCTTGATTCTTGCCAGATTTGACTTGATCGCCCTCCTAGATCTATTCGTCACCTTCTACAGCTTGATTTTCCCCCTTCAACACAACAGAAACAAGCTTAGATCGGTGGCTGCTCTTATCTATCGACAACTCTCTCTCTTTCTCTAGACTTTTCTCCCTTTCTTCACTCTCTCTTTCTTTCACGGCAATTTGCTCACTATACACCCATATTTATAGGTTTGGGTCAAGCTTCACCTTTACCTTTAAACTTCCTTGAATTTACAATTTTATCAATCTCTAGAGAATTTTTTACTTTTCCCCAATATTTCTGTCCTTTCACTTGATTTACAATTTTGTTACTCTTCTAGAAAAATCTTTTATTTCCTCCTTTGCCTCTCAACTTTTCATAATTTAAATTTATTACAGATTCTTCCGAAAATTCTACAAATATTAAATTTCACTACTATACAATTAAAAATCCTTTTATTATTTCACCAATGAGAATACATCACACTATTCTGTACATATGAACAGTAATAACCTCGGGAGAATGTATTACATATAGTGTGAATTTACACTTATCAAAAATATATATACACATATTTTCTTAAATCGCATTCATCGAGTATGCCCGCCTATCCTTACAGAGAAGATCCCGCACCTTGAACACTTGATCACTGCCCTTGGGAGGTTTTTCATAAAACATAAAACAAGGAGTGTGAGCTAAACGAGCTCACTGAGTGGCATAAAATTTCACACAAAATAATTATTTCTTTTATAAAATCCTCTCAAAAATCATTTGGAAATCTAAAATCTTAATGATTATATAAATCTCATGGTTTTGCATATACATTTATATAAATCTATTTGAAAACATAAATGCATACATTGTAAAAATCTATTTCATAACATGCTTTATATAAAATCCATTCATAACATTAATATAAATTTCATATTTTTTTTTTTTTAAAGAATAACATCATTCATAAAACATGTATCCAATGGAACCCATGTCCTGTGCTGGGCGGGATGAACCACCATCCTCAGCGGCTTCTGGACGGACGAATCACCATCCCTATCGGCTAACACGACAATATCATAATGCTACAAACCACTACACTACGGTAAAAACCTGTTTGGTGTAAGGTATTTGTCATTTTCTAGGCGGGATGAACCACCATCACCAGTGGCTTTTGGGCTGGATGAACCACCATCCCCGTCGGCCAATACGACAATATCTTTCATAATACAGTACTTTATGACATGCAGAGGGTGACGTGATAGACACGACAGACTCAATCCCCACTCAGTTAGTAACGCCCTCCTGACTGGACATGCCATGTGCGCATAAAGTACTCCATCCGGTTCTCATTCATTTCATTTCTCTTTCATTTCATAGGGAAGGGTAACCATTGGTTTTGAAAATTTTCTTCCTTTATGCTTTGAAAATTTTCGTTCATATGCTAAAAACAATTTACATCAAAACGTCATTTCTTCAAACTATTGCTAAAACATATAAAAAAATATTTCCTCAATAATTGATGCTATTCACATTTTCTTTCGTTAAATACATAAAGATATTTCATAAACTAACAACTTTCATAAACTCATTTACATTTCAAGACGCTTTAATACTCATAAAAACACTCTAGCATGCATTTCACATTTATAAATAATTTTACATTCACATTAAAGCATATTAAAAATACATTTATCATTTTATAAAATAATTTACACTCACATGAAGTCAGCTTGATCATTAAAGGAGAGAGTACAATCTTGGTGTTCTAAAAATATTTTTATTTTCATTTCTCAAATCTTTTCTGAATATCTATATAATTTTGAATAAATGATTTTCTCAAAAATGAAATCAATATTCTTTTTCAAAGCATAAAATCATATTATTTAAAACATTCTGAAATCTTTCTAATAATAACTCAAACTGAAAACATAAAATTTTTACTGAAATTCTTATAAGTATATAAATACGGATTTGTAATAAACTTATATTTCAACCGTAAAACAAAATTTATAATCTCTAAAATCAATTAACTCAACAATTAATTTATTTGAAATAAATAATAAAATCTGAAATATAAATAAATATAACTCAATCAATTTAATTAAAAATAAAACTATCAACTCACATAACTCCATTATCTATTTCTGGATTTAAAATGAACTCTCATATGATTTTCTCATCATTCTGTATCCACTCTAAAATCAAATAAAACTCAATTTAAAGCTTATAGGAAAATAAACTATTTTTCTAAAATTCAAATCCTATTAAAATAAATTTACTTATCTGGATAAATTGGGCACCTAAAATATTTTTCTTTTCTTTTCTTTTTTCCTTCCACCTTCTTGGCTCCTCCTATTTTTCTTCATCAACATTTTTTTTTCTTCTGCTGGCTGGCCGAATGGCTTCTGTGTTTGTTTTGTTTCTCACGACACACACACACACACACACACATATATATGCACTGCTTCATCCTTATCTCAAGCCACCGCTTCTTCTTCTTTTTCTTTATTTATTTTTCTCTTTATGCATCTTTCTCATGCCAATCTTCTCTTTTCATTTTATTATTTTTTTCTCTATTATTTTATTATTTTATTTCTCAACACCATCCACTAACATTTATAAATATATATATATATATATTTCAATGGATCCCACCACTAACTTATATAAATATATATTCTTTTGTTATTATTTTATTTCACAAAAAACTAAACCACTGGTTGATATTTTTTTTCATCACATGTAAATTTTTATTTTAACCTCTACGGTCTTTTTCCTTTTAGCCCAATTTTTTAAATTTATTTTAAAGATATCCTCCAATTAGATATTTATTCACAAACTTCTACAATTCTAAAACTAGAACCGGACCAAATTAATAATAATAAATTGAATTTCCATTAATTTTTTGGGTCCAGTTAGATTGGGGTCTTACAATTCACCCCCTCTTATGAAATTCAATCTTCGAAATTTAGGAACCATCTCAGCTTAAAATACCTTACTCTAACGTCATTGCTTTCATTTAATCATCAATGACCATAATAATTTTATTCTAAATAAATTTTTTCACATACATAAGATCGTATATTCTACACTATAACAATTCACACTTATATAAATAATCATTAACCAAAACTCTCCAATAATCATAATTGTACTCTTATAGAATATTCCATATATTTCTTTTATAATATCCAAAACTATAATAATTAACACCTAAATAAACTAATATTAAACAAAATTCTTCAATTAGAATCCTCAACAACAATCAAACTTGTATAATTCTAAATAATTACACCTACAACTATTCTGAATAATAAATATTTATACTATTCTAAATAATAATTATTTTTCTTTTTATTACTTTATTTCCACAGGTTGAGAGCTAGTTGCTTCCGGAAATCTAGTATGTGGGATTTGTCAAATGAGTTCACTGTCAGACAATTCGTCATGTGTTTGGCCAACTTGATAACGAAAATCCCATAATCACCACTACTACATAAAATTGACAACATTCATACTAGTTAGCACATGATGTACCCATATTGTCACAATAATGAAAATTGCTGCATGTTGTTCAACTTTTACCTTAATTTTTGTTGTGGTGTGTTGTCACATTGTGACAGGGTCCATCCGTCGTTCCTATACCAGTCTACAGTCATGCGTGAATCTATCCTATAGTGATTTGTCTTCTAAATGAGCTATGGTAATAGTGTTTGTATGGGTTGCAAAAACTGTTTGTAATTGCGTATGTAGGTGCCCAGTGAGTAAAAAAGGGTAATGGTTCGGTCATTGAAGTGTACTTTGATGAGGACCTAATGCGCACCCCTATAATTCGATGGCATATATAGCTACCGACACGACAAACAGAACACAACCACCATTCAGTTTGTATATGTAGCATAACAGTTAAATTGACAACTGCATTGTAAGAAATTCAATATGCTATTGTTGTAAGTCCAGTCCATGGATGATAGGCTACCTCCCTCGATGCGTTTCTGTTGCCGGACACCTCCCCCATTATGTGTCTTATGCACATGTCACTGTTCTCCTATATAGGTTTTTTCTTAATATAACCCTCTCATTTACTTAACAAATGTTGCTCCATATATTAAAAAAAAAAAAAAATTGAATTAGTAAGGTATAAATATTTCTTGCTTGACGACTAAGGTTACTGTAACGCCCCGATAATTATTTTCGTCCGATTAATATTTGTTGATTTAATAAGTAATTTATTAAATAGAAATAAATTTGAATTTTATGAAATTCGCACGATTGTAAAATATTTTGGTCGTTATTAAATGAAATTTAATATTTTTGAAAATGTTTTTCCCATAAAGAAGTATTTTCGAATTTAAATAAATAAGTAGCAAAATGATAGTATAATTAGATTGTATTATAGCGAATAATTTTTGAGTTAAATAAATGATTTATTATATAATTATTAGTATTATTATTATGATTATTATTTTTCATTAAAATAAATTATGTATTTGTGGATAAAATAAAGTTATGAATAAATTTGAATGAGTTAGTGGGATGATGTAATGGCAAGAATGTCAAATGGGATATTAGAATGTGAGTAGGGGTGTAAATGCAAAAAATAAAACCTTTCGGGGTCAATTTATAAATATCAAAAATTTTGGGGCAAAAACGTAATTATGAAAAGTTGATTATTATAAAACCGGTTGCTTCCAGATATTTTGTCGCTGTTTTCTGCTTCAGCTGCCGACTCTTCTGCTCTGTTCTGCCATGAGTGTCTCTCCTCCATTTTCTTCCTTTTGTTTTGTTTTCTTTACCAATTAATTCCTTAAATCTCTTAATTTTTCCATGATCTACCTATTTCTAAGCTTAAAATTGCTAAAACCCATCTATTTATCAAGTTTAATTTCGGGTTTAATGAGATTTAATGAAATAAATGGGTATGGGTGTGTGATTTTATGATTAATTATGTTTAAAAGTGTGACAAATACATCAATAAACATGTATTTGAAATTGTTTTAGTAGTTTGATTTATTAAGTTGATATTATTGTTTATTTTTGTTTATTTTTGAAATCCTAAGTGAGGATTTAATTTCAGAGGATTTAGGGAAGGTTTGAGAGGCCTGAAAACCTTTCATTGGGTGAGTGGAAAGCTATTGGAAAGCCCAAATAGGTTGGTGTACACTTATTCTGAGACTTTTAATTTTATTAGTTTTAAATCAATTATGTATAACCTCCTGAAATTGTTTTTGTTATTTATAGGAGATGTTAAATGGTTTTAGATGTTAATTGGATATTAATTGTATGCTCATGGATGAGTTTATTTGATAAAAAATGGATTTGAAAAATAATTTCGGAAATAATATACCTATAGTCGAAATTGATGGGTAGCGTGCTCTAGGGGTAACTTTATCATTTTATACCATATGTATATTATTCGAATGATGTTGGAATGATCGATGGGTTAAAAATAAATAAATTAATAAATCGAATTGAAAAGAAATAAATAAATAATAGTAATAAAATTAAATAGATAAAATTAATCTCTTGAAACTAATTCGTGGTAAAGAAAAAGAAAAAGGGTTTTATTAAAAAATTAACTCTGAAGTTAGGGGCAAAATAGTCATTTACAGTGGTCATAAGAGGTGACACAAAGAAATTTGACTAATAGATTTAAATAGGTATTAATATATATATATGTGTGTGTGTGATTTAAAGTTTGTTGGATTTGAAGTGCCTGGAATTATTTTGATAAATCATTTTGAAAGATTGTTTAAATATGATTTGATTGAATTTTGAACGTAAACGAAAAAGAAAACGAAATGAAACAGAAAGAAATGAATAAGTTGAGTACCTTGACCGAATGTATATATATATGTCGGAATAAAGGTGTGAACGTCTGAAAAAGAGTTGAGGTATTAATTGAATATATAATTGTGTTTTATATTGTTTATATTGATAATTTCCAAATATGAGAAAAATCGTTGATGAAATTGTGTTTATTGGTATTTAAATGAAAGTTTTATTAAAAGATAAAAATTGTATGTATATATATATATATATATATATATATATATATATGGGAAGATTTTTAGTTACTAATAAATAAATTATAAGGGCCCGCGTAAATCTAATCACCGGTAGGTGGGGATTGGTAGTTGGCTAGCCAATAGAGTGATTTTTAGCAGTACTGCACCGTTATGATTGATTATAGACGTTGTATGACGGACTTTGAGAGGCACCGAGTGCCCAGTCCTGAAACGGAAATAGATTGTGATATGCAACCCGGTGGATAGACACCGAGCGACCGTTGCCGGGGTTGCCGTTTAGTCTGGCTGATGCCAGTAAACCTGTTACCGATCCATGGTATCGTGATAGAATTTTACAAATGGCTCTAAGTAAAGAAAAATGGTAAAATCGCAAATATATTTTATAAATGTTATTTGATAAAGTAAATTGTGTGAAATATGTTAAAAAGGGAAATGATATGAGAAAAATGGCATTATAGTAATTAGATGTGACAAGTAAGACTTGATATGAGGAATGCTGACATTTTATTTATTAAGTGATATGATGTCATAAATTTTACGATTGGTTAAAATTTTTAAATGATTAGTGATGTATTGCGAATATATCGTTGAAATTCGTATCTTGTATTTTGGTTTTTAATTGATGATAACGTGCTATTTTCAGAAATATAATTATGATTATGATATAAAAATTGAGTTGAAAGGATAATAGTATAAATGTGATTGACAACGAATGTTGAAAAAGTTTATGTGAATTGCAGTTTATATTGATTCAGGTTTGTGATATATATATATGTTTGTGAAAAACTGATCGTTATATATGTCGTTTGATTTCATTATTGTAAAATTTAAGTTGAGTTACTGTATTAAAAATGATTGAAATGAAATTTATTATGTTATAATATAAATGAGTCATGTACTTTATCTATGTAATGAGATAATCGATTAGTAACTTTTAGATAAAAGTTTGATAATGACGCTAATAATATTAATTGTAAAGTTGCGTGAGTTGTAAAGGAATATTAAGAATTTTATATGTTTTATATTCGAAATTGGTAGTAAACTGGATAATTAGCGAAATTGATAAAAGTTTGAAATTATGTAATATGTTAATTGTGATTGAAATTTTGAGAAACGAAAATTATTAAATGTAATGGTGTTATATTAATATATATATATATATTAGAGATATATATATATATACAAAAAATGATTGCTAAGTATTTAATAAGTATAATTATTATGCAATTGATAAGCGTTATTAATAATATAATTTCATCGGGATTTGCAATAAATTCTTACAAATCAAATTGATAGGTTTAATGAGAAATAATCTGTATATTAAGTATATAATTTAGATATTTGAAACTGTTAATAAAGTAATTACGTTTGGAATTATTATGAAAAGTTAAAAATATATATATATAATATCGGATTGCTCCGCTTAATAATAAATTTTATGGGTTGGATATGTGAAATTATGGGTAAATAGATGAAAAATGATTATTATATAATTGACGTGTATAATAAATAGTAAAGTGCTTTTCACAGTGATATGTAATAGAATTTTTACAGACATAATTGATATATTTAAAAATAAACTGTATGTATTTTGTATGTGTATTTATTAGTAAATTAATTCAATTATGAAATTTAGTAACGAAAAATACTGGCTGAAAATTGTTTCAAAATCTCGTTAAAAGAAATTTTATGTTTATATCTATTTTCCAGTCAATAGATTATTAATGTGTTATATGATGTTTATTTGAAACTGAGAAAAACTGAATTTTATAAAGTCATATTTGAACAAATATTTTATGCACTTTATGACTTATGTTTTCTTCTGAATTCTCAACTATTGTTGAAAGGTTTTGTTGAGATTATATTATGAGAAAATGAAGTTTTATGATTTTTAAATTAAGTGTACACCCACTAAGTAGAAATACTTAGCGCGTTGGATTTACCACGCGCAGGTAATCGAATTTGGGCTTGTTGTTGAGACAAAGACGAAGCTCCTGTAGATACTCTACGAGTCACATCCCGTCATAAATTTTTGAATAATATTCATTTTGAGTAATATTCATTTTGCATCGTGTGTATATATGCAAGGACACCATCATGTATGTGTATAAGTTTATATATTAAAAAGTCTGTAAAGTACAATTTGTATTAAAGTTTTAAAATATTTGTAAGTCATGTATATTATTTGATAAATATGTAGTGTAAAGCTCATGATGGTGGATTTTGAATTTTGATTAAATAGTGATTTTAATTGTTTGCGTGTTGAAGTGATTTTGAATTTTTGGAATCGGACGGGAGGTCCGAATTGAAGTTGAGAATTAAATTTTATAGAAATGTTATTATTTCCTTTACAGGTTAAATTTTGGATTTTCAGAAAAACAGAGGAGACTCTGCTGAATTTTCTAAAATTATATATGAGAAAATGATATTAAATTTTTTATATATATATCGTAAAAATTTTAGTGGTGATTCTATTTCTTTTAATAGAAAAATTTTCAAATAAATGAATAAATGAATTTTCAGTTCAGAACCGTAACGCCCTTCGCGTCGACGGGAAATCGGGGTAAGGGGTGTTACAGTTACAGTCATTTAAACAATATATTTACCTCAAACAAAATATCCGTTGTGAATGCTTCCATCTTGGTAGTAGGAAACCTCATCGACTTCCATCGAATAAAGCAGAAAGCAGCATCCAGATCCTACAACCACGACAAGTGAGAACGTTTAAACTACCTTATATATGTATGGCATACCTACAATTGATATTGATTATACAGACCAAATTAGCCAACCAGACAAATGAGTGTGGTCCCCGGTTGGCAAGCGAAGTGAACGTCTGTAGTGACATACAAGTTATTGACAACTTATTATATAAGAACCAGATACCAGTATAACAGACAGTAAGAATGTAGTAAGAAAGACAGAAACATACAACTCGTTTGGTACTTGAGGCATATGATGTGTGAGTCAGTGAAAGAAAGAGTGAAGAGTGAAAGAAAAATCTAGAGAGAGAGAGAGAGAGAGACCTCTCGACAGAAGAGGAGAGCAAGCTGCCACCACCGTTTTTTGTCATTTTTTAAGAAGACCAAGCTTTTGGAAGGTGAAGAATGGATATAAGAACTAGATCTTATAAGGATTTAGCAGTAAAGTTGATTGTTTATGACGGTATTTTGGTGAAAAAACTGTTGAGAATGGTCTACGTTTTAATAGAACTGACAAGATTTCTTTGTGTAGTAGATTTGGAGATTTAAAGTAGCTCGTGAGCTGGAGAACAAGGTAGAAGACTGAGGAAAAACTTGGTAAGTAAAATAGCTAAAGAATTAAGTTAATCGAAGTTGTTGTGAGTTAGAATGATTGAGAGTTGTCGTAGAACCTGTTGAGGACGCGACCTGGGTAAGATGGAGAGCTGAGTAGAGGAGCTCGTTTGAGCTTAGCTTAGTGGAGAGCTCGTTTTAGCTTAGCTGAGTGGAGGAGCTCATTTGAGCTAAGATGAGTGAAGGAGCTCATTTAGGTTAAGCTGAGTGAAAGAGCTCGCATGGATTAAGCTGGATGCGAGCTAGAGCTTGCAAGGGTAGGTTGAATGTGAGCTGAAGTTGGAGTTGGAGCTCGCATGGGTAGCTTGAGCTGAGAAGGGTAGTGCAACTCAACTAAAGTAGAGCTGATAAAGCTAATTTGAAGTAACTCATGAGCTAGGTAAGATTTCATTTGTGTGACCAAGTGTAGATGACATAACAAGCTAAAGAGGAGGTCGTTGAGGCAGAAAGGAGATCGTTGAGCAAAAGTGAAGTGAATAGGATAGCAAGTTGTGGGTGTGTAAAAATATTTTTATTTAATGATTTTCAGTTATTATGCAAATACATTTTATATCTTTTATTTTTGTTTAGATCATAATTGTTTTTATATTTTAGCATGAAAATAAATAATTTATTTACAGATGGTATGTCAAATGTATATGATTTCTTTTATAGCATAAAATGGAAAAAAATTTATAGAAACAGAGAAACAAAAAAAGTTTTCAAACCTAGTGGACGGCTTGAAATCGTATAACCTGACCTTCTAGCTTTAGACTCCGCCGGTATACCCCATAGTGAATGAAATATGTTGGGAAGGTTAGTTCAGCTAACATCGAAGGGATTGAGTCTGTCGTCGTCTACGTTTGTGGGGTATTTCTTGACGCACGGTGAGCGATGATAGTTCCGCCACACCTGTATACTGGACGTCTTTATATGAGCAATACCAGCCTTTACGCCACGTGACCCCTCACATTGAGTGGAGTTGGTCTGTTTGCCTTTGTAGTTTTAGTTTTCTTGGGTTGCCGTTAGAGCTTTTAAAACAGCTAGCAGACCATTAAAGCAAATTTGAGAAAGAAAATATTTTTAGAAAAATTAAACATTTTAAACAAGCTTTTGAAATGAAATACAAATTTTATGAAACCCAAACTTTTTAGAAATAAAATTATTTCAAGGAAAAATGTTGTCAAAACGTTTTTGGAAGGTAATTTTTACAATAATTGCATCTGCACTCACTAAGCCTTCGTAGCTCACAATGTTTTTTCAGAACTCTCCTCAGGTGCAAGTATAGGTGATCTAGGTACCATAGAGCCACGTGCAGAATTGGTAGGTCCCGACCAATGACGTTGTAAAGTCTTTTTGTGTTAAGTTTGAAATTTAAATATAATCATGTAATATGTATGTTTTCAGATTTATAAACAGATGTCATACTTTATTAATTGCATGCAATGTTTTAGATAATTATATTTTTATAATAATATTTTCAATCATACGAGAAATGAAATTTTAGAATGAGTAAATTTTTATATGTTTAGAATTTCAGAGTAGTTACGGGTTTGCTCTATGATTCCCTTTTGGACCGTATTAATTGGGCTTTAGACAGATTTCGTGAGGTGCTCAATAGAATTGTTGGATTCATTAGTAGAAATCCGGGTCGGGTCCTGTCATTCTATCGGAACTCAATTTATATATTTTTACTATCCGAAAATTCTATCGGAACTTAATTTACATATCCGGACTATTCGAAAATTCTATTATAATCCAATTTATCATTTCCAAACTTTTCGAATATTTTATTAATTATTTCTGAACTGCCCGAGAATCATACTGAAAATTTAATTTTCACACCTGAGCACTTTTAAATTATTTCATTACTTCATAAATACTAAATACATATATATGTACAATACTAAGATTGGAAGGGATATTTTTGTCTAATAAACTTCAGATCACTTACAATCTCTTCAAATATACTTATCTTTGATTCATTTCAGTTTCATTACCATTAATACTAATTTCGAAACTTTTGATTTGAGGTTCATTTTTTGAAAATTACTATTCATACAAACACTTTCTGTTCAAAAATACTATTTACACGAAATTACTATTCATTAAAACAATCACTTTTAACGATTGCATGTATCCATTTCCCAAAAATCACTATTCACATAGAAATACTATTCATCCAAAAATACTATTTACACGAAAATATGATTCGTTGAAAATACTATTTATCGAAACATTTTATTTCTCATAAAAAAAGAAAATTCTGGAGTTTACAACAACATTATCTTGAATTTTGTCAATCCCATCCCCAATCACAGATAAATCATCCTTCACAATCAATTTCAATATACGTGCATTACACAACATATAGAACAATTGTCTATTCAACTATAAATAAGATTTAATGAGTTTTTCTAGTATCAACTCAATCACTTTGTCATTAATACTACAATTATCAACGGTTAATACTGACAATAAACAATTAAGGTTCTAATCCATCACACAATAAGCTTATGTTAAGAGTCATAAATTATCTCAAATACTCTCGTTATAATTTATAAACTTTAAGATATTTCTTTTAAAATACAAAGTTTTATTTTACTTTTGAAACGCCTTTTTGTAATATTTTAAACTATCTATCAGGGATGAAGCATTGTGTGGGTTAAGGTACGCTTGATATATTTATTTGAAAAATATATATATATAAATTAAAACTATATTTGTTTTTAAATATGTGTGTATATATATTCATTTATTAATTCTTTTGATATAAAAAAAATAATAAATATTTGTTCTAAACCTATTGCATATATTTTCTTGTTTATATTAATATTTCTATTCAAATATTGCTTATGTAATAATTTCATTTCATTCTTTCAAAATAATAATAATAATAATTTTATTTCATATATTAGATGTGAAATTATAATGAAAATTTTTTCATATTTTACTTTTTTTTTTTAATCATAATATTAGTTACATAATATATTACTTAAATTTAATATCTTTGGTATATTTCTTAATGCATTATGAATTTAAAGTGTGATAGTAATTATGAATTATGATTATTAAAATATATATTGTCTATGTCTAAAGAAAATTGTTGATACTATAGAATTATTATGATATAATTCATATTTAATAAATTTGATTATTCAAATACTTATAGTTACAGTTTGATTAATGCTTGATTTTACTTATATTGCATGTTTCTTTCATATTTTATTAAGTTTTTTTTTACTTTTATTTTTGTTTATTTATAATATGAATTTTAAGTGGTAAATAACACTTATTATATTTACTTTAACTAGGTATATCTGTGTGTGTGTGTGTGTTTTTTTTTTTTTTTTAAAAAAAATAATTATAAAATGCTTTTATACCGTTGAAGTTCATTTAAAATTTTATTCTAATCCACTCTGATATAGAATTCTGGTTACATCCCTGCTATCTATCATCTTAAAGAATACATAACCACACTATATTAACATTCTACTAGAACTATTTTATAAAAGCTCTAATTCAAAAGATTTACTCATGAAAGCTATACTTTGAGAGCTATACCAAACACATCCTTACTTCAGTCATCTAATCTCTACATTACTTTTGTGTTTTGAGTCGATGGACAATTGGACATATGAACTCTTCTTATCCAAATTTCTCTCCTCAATCATAATAAGAATTGTTTGACATCTTTTTTTTTTTTTTTTATGTCCCCAAAACCATATGAAAGATGGGCTTCATAAAAGGTATTAGGAGATGTTTAACTACATAATGGAAACCGTATGAGTCAACATTCCTACTTCTATAAAACTACAGACTTCACCTTCTTATGTAGAAAATTCAAATAACAATTAAAACCATTATTTTCTCAGTAGTTCAATGAAACTTTAAATATGTCCATTTTTATTAACCATGTAATTTATTCAACGTTTAAGTTATAATATTCAGATAAAATTAAACTACAGATATACACACCAGATTAAGGTTTAATCACATAAACATAGATTCATAAAATTATAAAATTTATGATAAAACATACTACAGTGTTTCAGTTATTCAATTAATGCATAGAAATAGAGGTTATTAGTATGATAATGTGAACCACCAAGATGTAGACTCCACTGGGGCTGCTAATTAATTTAGTCATGTTCCCTAGACCTTTCAGTCAAAAGTTCATTGTATTCCTGCCTGAGGCTGTTGTATTCCTCAATCAGTTGCTTGAAAGCTTGTCTTCCTTCCTCCGAACTGTCCCTGTTCTTCGGCTTCTCCAAATTATGCTTTTCAATTTGCCTCTTCAGTTCTTGCCTCCTTAACATCAGTTCTTGTTTCCTTAACTGCTTCTCTTCATGCTCCTTCCTCAGTGTCTCCAACTCTGTTGCCTTCTTCCCTACATTTCCAAACAAATTAACTACTTTCAGGCTTTCAATATCAAGGACGTATTTCCTAATTAGAAATGCAAATAAAAGAAAATCAAATTTCATTGAAAAGAGTATCAGAAAATAGAACTTGATTCTTTAAGTAGGAATGATGAAACTTAATTATTGATTATGTGTGAAAAACACGTAATTTAATTCCCAATAATTTTTAGTCTTCACTGTAGTTATGAATCATGAATAAATTCTATTTCCCTCCTAATTATTCTTGATTAGTAACTGTGTCCCAAATCCAATCAAAATCAATAAAAATATTGTTTTTATTTGAGATACATAGGATTCTTACAATTAAAGTCACGTTATATCTTAAAGATTATTTATAATTGAATTATACACTAATATTATATCGAATAAATTATGATTATATATTAATAAAAGAGAAAATACATGTAACATACAACAAAAATAAATAAATCAATAAAATAAAATATTATTTAATATCATTCTTCCTCTACCTTAGTAAAATTGTGAAAACAAGTAGAGTGGAAATACATATTATTCATATGAAACGGGAAGGGAGAAAAATTGAGTACCTGGAGGATTGTTTGAACTACCAGCAGCACTGCAACCTTCCATGCCTACAAATTCATAAAGAGAATAATTAACACCTTTATATAGGTTCTTAACCATAATGTTTATATTTGAAGCAATGATCCTTTGATGCTCTATCGTACTTTTCAGATGCAAGCACATAAAAAATATAACACCAATCTACTACACACTGATAAAACTTTATTTATAAATCACTCTCTCTCTATAAATAATGTCAACACATGATTGTCTTTTCTTGGAGACTAAAATCTTCCTCGTTTGAAGAGAATTGTGAAGGAGTCAAACGAAGGGAAGGCCATAAAGATTAAGGCCAATTTATTCCTGGCTTTGGAAAGGAGCAATGATTAAGAGAAATTAGTGGATAATTCCCTCAATGGCCATCTAAATTGTTCAAATAAAACAACAATTCTGAGTTATTAATTCACTTCTAAGAATGTATATGAATATACAAAGTTTGAGCAATCTTAAACCTTACCTCTTCATATTTTTCGGATACCATTAATTTATTTTGTCAATGGCCTTAACCAAAATCCCAGTTTCTCCTACAGATCTCAGCAATTTAAAAAGATCTAATTAATTGGTTTCTCTCCTTTCAATGCATACTCTAGAAGAAACCAATTAAGAGGTGCTAAATTGGACAATAATATAAACTCTTTTTTTGTTGGTTTTGTTTTTAAAATAGAGATTTAAAAATAATGATATTACAGTTTAAAAAATGCTTTAAAATCTAAAAATTTTTAGATTTAAAGAAACAATAGGCTTTTTAACTTTACCTTTCTTTTTTTTTTTTGGGGAAACTGTTTTGGATAGCAAATCTCGATGCCCCATGAAAACTTATTTTCCTTCTTATATAAATTATAAGTTGAAAGCAGTTTCTGAACCAGGGCTGGCCAAGCAAAAGCTTTGAAAATACCCATGAAATTATGAGGTTCGAACCCCACAACTTTCCACCGCTAAGTTTCACAACTCACAAGAACACAAACAAATTAAAAAATTGAAAACCACACAGCAGATAAAAGGTATAAAATTCCCTTTTCACTAGTAAATTAACTGGAGATATACTGCCTATGACAAATGAAAATTTCAGAAAGATGATGAAAAATTAAATAATATTGTGGTGAATGTTGTTTTTATTTTTCTAACAAAAACAAACAAAATGGAATTCATACTACACTTTTAAGAGTTGACCCGCTTGAGAGAAGTTGCTGGGGCCTGGGAATGTCTCCAATGTGTCAACCTTGGGTCCCTCATCACACACTTTTCTTACATGTAAACCCTTTTCACACCTCCATTTGGACTGCTAATACCATGACCAGTTTGTAATAACTTTCAGAAACTAAATCCAACAAAGATTAATTAATTCAAATAAAAACCAATGTTTGGAGAAGCAAAATCTGAGAGAAAACAAGTCTCAAACAGTGTGTAGAAAGCTAGTTTACGATAAAACATCTAACCTGAGTGGAGTGGTGTGGTGGTGGCCCCTTCTTCAGTGGCTGCTGCTTGTGGTGTTAGTATGAATGAGAAAGAAAGACTCGTTCAACTTGGTTTATTTATAGAAGCATGAAGAGAAAATTCAGTGTGGAGTGGGCAAATCATATCAGTTTGCAGACAAAGCAAAAAAGCAGACAACCATAACAAAAAGGCATTTCTTCCTTTAATGGAAACAAAATCGTGGCTATAGATTCTGGTGCAGGGACATGCTGAGTCATTGATGTGAAAACCTCTCTCCTTCTTACCTCCCCTTGGAATTGTATTATTAGTACAACAAGAATCAGAATATAATGCTGCTTTGCATCAGACATAAACATGTTTCATCCATACTGAATTGCTGATATCATGCGAACAAACACCAACTTTATCACGTTCTGTCCTCTTTCAACTACTAGAATTATTGCAAGTGTTCTGTTTCATTTTATGAAGTGTTGTTTAGATTAAGAGTTGGAATCCCCTCCTAATCTGATTTTTTATCTTGACTTTTTAAAGGAAAAATCGAAGTTTGAGTAATATATGAAAGAGGAAAAAAAAAATGTAATAGTCCTAGGCATCCCCACTTCCTTTTTTTGCCTATTAGGTTGCCTATTTAATTCTAAACTTATGAAATTTGTTATTAGATTATTAAGAGTAGGGATTCTCTTGTAACTTTGTTTTTTATCTTGATTTTCTAGAAGAGAAATTGGAGTTTGTATAATGTACGAGAGAGACAACAAGTAATAATTAATTGTAGGCATCCCCATTTCCCTTTTTAGCCCATTAGGTTGCCGATTTAATTCTAAAGTTATGAAATTAATTATCTAGATTACTAAGAGTTAGGATCCCCTCCTAAGCTTGTTTCTTATATTGACTTTTTACAATATAAATCATCTCCTAACATTGTTTCTTGTGTTAACCTTTTTAAAGAGAGAAATTGGTGTTTTAGTAATGTATGAGAGGGAAAAAATATAATAATCCTAAGCATCCCCTACTTTCGGATTTTGGCCCTTAAGTTTCCAATTTAATTCTAAATTTATGAAATTAGTTATTTAGATTATTAAGAATTAGGATCCCCTCCTAAGCTTCTTTCTTTTGACTTTTTAAAATAAAAATTGGAGCTTAAGTAATGTATAAGAGAGAAAACATATATATTATAATCTTAGGCATCCCCCACTTCCATTTTTTGCATTTTAGGTTGTCTATTCAATTCTAAACTTATGAAATTAGTTATCTAGATTATTAAAAGTTGAGATCCTCTTGTAATCTTATTTCTTATCTTGACTTTTTAAAAGAAAAATTGAAGTTTGAATAATATATGAGAAAAAAATACGTCTTTGCCCATTAGGTTGCCAATGTAATTCTAAAGTTATGAAATTAATTATCTAGAGTATAAAGAGTTGAGATTCTTTCCTGCTAATCCTGTTTCTTGTCTTGACTTTTTAAAAAAGAATTTAGAGTTTGAGTAATATATGAAAGAGAAAAAACATAATAATCTTAAAAATCCCTACTTCAATTTTTTTGCCCATTAGGTTGCCGATTTAATTTTAAAGATGTGAAATTAGTTATCTAGATTATTAAGAGTTGAGATAATCTCCTAACCTTGTTCTTATGTTGACCTTTTTAAAAAAAATGGAGTTTAAGTAATATATTAGAGTGAAAAAAATGTAATAATCCTAAGCATCCTCCGCTTCCATTTTTTTGCCCATTAGGTTGCCAATTTAATTTTAAAGATGTGAAATTAGTTATCTAGATTATTAAGAGTTTGGATCCTCTCTAATCTTGTTTCTTTTCTTGACATTTTAAAAGAGAAATTAGAGTTTGAGTAATGTATAAGTAAGAAAAAATATAATAATTCTAGACATATATATCCCCCCACTTCTTTTTTTTACTCATTAAGTTGTCGATTTAATTCTAAAGCAATAAAATTAGTTATCTAGATTATTAAGAGTTGGGATCTTCTCCTAACTTTATTTCTTATTTTGACTTTTTAAAAGAGAAATTGGAGTTTGACTAATGTATGAAAGAGGAAAAAGTATAATAATCCTAGACATTCCGTACTTCCTTTTTTTGGCCCATTAGGCTGTCAATTTAATTCTATAGTTATGAAATCAATTATCTAGATTTTAAAGAGTGGGAATCCTCTCCTAACCTTATTTCTAATCTTGACTTTTTAAAAGAAAAATTAGAGTGTGAGTGATGTATGATAGAGAAAAAAAATGTAATAATCCTAAAAACCCCCCACTTCCTTTTTTGCCTATTAGGTTGCCAATTTAATTCTAAATTTATGAAATTAGTTATCGATATTACTTGAGAGTTGGGATCATCACCTAAGCTTATTTCTTGCATTGACCTCATAGTGAAATTAGGGCTTGAGTTATGTATAAGAAAGAAAAAAATGTAATAATCATAAGCATCCCCCACTTCCTTTTTTTGCCATTAAGTTGCCAATTTTATTATAAAGTTATGAAATTAGTTATCTAGCTAGATCATTAAGAGTTGGGAACAACTTCTAATCTCGTATCTTATCTTGATTTTTTAAAAGATAAATTGGAGTTGAGTAATCTATAGAGAGAAAAGAATGTAAGAATCCTAACCATCCCCTACTTCCATTTTTAGCCCATTAGGTTGCCAATTTGACTCTATAGTTATGAAATTAGTTATCTAAATTATTAATGATGTGTTTACTAGTGAGACTAGAGAATGAGAATAAGGAATGAGAATGATTATGTTGTGCTCAAAAATAGCACTTACGCTACCTGCCCAATGAGGCCTAAAAGACCGGCAAACCTAAAGGCCCAAACAAAGGACCATTATGAAGCTAGGGACACATCACTATATGCCACATTATCAAAAGCATTTGAAGGTTTCATTTCATAAAAATAATAAGAGCAATTCGAGTCAACTAACTCGCATAGGAAACAACTTGAGGTCGCAATGACATAGCAACTTGAAGCATATCATTAGCTCGTTTTTCACTTAAAAGTATAGAGTTTTAAAAATAGAAAAATTCTCATAACCAGTAGAAGATCGCTTCAAAAAAGATCTTTAATTTAAATATGGATATATTAATTACAGTTTCATGAAATTGGGAAAGAGAATCTTAGTATTTTCTATATTCTAGTAACCAATTACATGTAAACAAGGAACTCTAACACTATAAATAAATCTTTAGGCATGTACAAGACAAAAATTACTAAATGATACAAAAAAAAACTTAGTGAAAACCCTATTAAATCATAGTCTTTCCCCTTCAGAAATGACATAAACATAGACGTAGAAATCATTCAAAAGACTGAACAATATTAAAATTCTCGTCTTGTCACTTATTGTTCTTGCATTATTATTATTGTCTTCACTCACTATACTTCCATTAATTGGTTCATCATTCATATTTAATTCGCATCAATTTGGATGTTTGATCCATTTTTTAATGTCTATAGATTGTATGCATTTATTGACTTTAATTAATTCATAATGGGAATATTAAAGATGGGTTCCACACAAATTTGGGGTTATGAAATAAGATTGCTCTTTTCTAACCCTTTTAGGATTCTCATTCTCTTTTAAATATTAAAAAGTCTTTTATATCCTTATTTAAAAATGAAAAGAAAAAATATGAAATTGTAAATTAAAAAAAAAATGTTGAGAAAAACCTATGTTATATTTATTAATGGTCTAGTAGATAATATTAAATTATTATTAAAAACCATCATTATTATTAAAATAATAAAAATACATTTTTCTTGATGACCAAAAAGAAAAAACATAATTTTCTTTCAAAAATGCTAAAGGAATACATATTTTTAATCAATGACATTTTTTTTAATTTATAAATACTCTATTCCGATTTCAAGTTAAAGTAAATATCTCAAAAAAAATATTGTTGATTTCGATTACGATTCCCGCAATTGAAGTAAATAACTTATTTTGTTCCATGCATCAATCCAATTTCAAATTGTTCCGATTTCAAGTCGATTATGTATAAGTAAATGTACCATAAGAGTTGAGATTCACTCATAACCTTATTTCTTATCTTGACTTTTTAAAAGAGAAATTGAAGTTTGAGTAATAGATGAGAGAGGAAAAAATACAATAATTCTAGCTATCCATTAGCTTGTATATATGCAAATGTATCAATGAATTATAAAAAGTCTAGAAAGAAAAAAAGGAAAAAATTTAGAAGAGGATCATAACGTGATTATTTAACCAGTGATTGAGGTTTTTAGGACTTAAAAATTTATCTAGATTATGTAATGAGTTGTCTATGCATGATGTATCATCATTTATATATCAAAAAAATTTATTGTTCAAATTTAAAAACACATCCAGATTTTGGGACTTAATAAAATTATATGAATTAGTTTGCACATAACAATTTAGGTGAAAATGATTTTTATATCTCTAATAATTAATGTTTTAAACTAGGGCCCACACATGGATATGTGTATTAAAACATAAAATTCATAAAGAGCAAATTATAATTTAGCTATCCAGTTTGAAACTATCTATAAATAGAGCAAACTTTTCAATTTTACTATAATAAACCAACCTATTGTTAGCCCATCTTCATTAGCGTTAATCAATTGAGGGGTATAATTGTCTTTTGAATTTTGACCTTATTTACCTTATTTTTTATTTAACTTTTAAAATAAATTTTTCTTATCGATTCTTTACCGTCCATTTTAATATGGAAGATGAGGATTAATTTAAAAAATAAAAAATTTCATTAAAAAAAAAAAAAAACCATCAAATCTCCACTATCTATCATCCATCTTAAGATGGATGGTAGAAATCAATAGATTAAAAAAGGAAAAAAGAAGCAAAATTATTTTCTCTTTCCTTCTCCCACTAGCCACTAGTCAACGTCTCTCTCTCTCTCTCTCTCTCTCTCTCTCTCTCTCTCTCTCTCTCTTTCTTCTTCTCTTCTTATTCTTCTTCTTTTTCTTCTTAAACTTTATCATCATCTAGGCTCGTTGAAATCTAGGTTCAATTTCATTTGGGTTCGAATGGAACCCAGATGAAATTTGGGTTTGATTTCAATCTCCATTTCTATTGGATTTTTATTATTACAGATGGAGAGGATCTGGTTTGCCTTGTGCTTGTGGTGGTAGAGATGGATTGCCATCTCCATTTCTATCGGATTTTGTTGTTGCAAGGTTGGAAAGAGATTTGTATAGTGATCGATTGGAAAGGGGTTTGTATGGTAGCTGATAGTTACGGGATTAAAGATCTAAGTTCAACCAGATTTTCAAATGTTGAAGATCTAGGTTTGAACCCAAATCTTCAAAGGTTGAAGAGTTGGGTTTGAACCCAGATCTTCAATTTTTTTTCCTTTCATTTTTTTTGGAAAAAAGATAATTTTGATTTTTGTTGGCGAGATGGGTCTTTTGATTTTGGATTTCCATCTCCATGGAGATTCAATCTCCATGAAGATGGAGATGGATCAACTGAGTCATGGTCAACTAAGTCTTCATCTCCATGGATATTCGATCAACTTGAGTAAACAAAATTATCAAGGGCGTTTTGGTCTTTTAGCCATATTTATGTTATTCACGGTCAAATCTAACGGAGATTCCCTTACGGCAAGAGGGTCACTTGTAATAAAACCGAATCCTTTGCTCCACCTGCAAATAGTTTCAACCTGAGTAGTTAATTGTAATTTGCTCATCCATAAAATATAAATGTGAGTTTGTGTAGTATAAGGTGAAATAATGTAATTAATATTACAATAAATAAAGTTAAATGTTGAAACCACCTAGTATAATAAGTTGTCTTAAGTCTTGTAACCATTTATTTTTGTCACAAAACTAGTCGCTTGGGTCTGATTTGACAAAATTGTATATGAATCAATCTACGCCTAATAGTTTGCGTTGAAGTGTTTATCTTATCTATAATAATTTAATGTTTTTAACGTAAAATTTGTGGATTACTAATGTAAAATTTGTGTAAAATATAACATGAATATCCTGTCAAAAAAAAAAAGTTAAAGTATATACATATAACGTAATTTAGGTGGAAGTCTTTTCATAATTTTAAGAGATAATATCAAAAAAATCTATTTTAATTTGTAAAAATATATATTTTACCATCTATGATTTCATTTTTATCCAAAATACCCTCAAACATTGATAAAAATACTCAAACTACCCCCTAAAAGTATATAAAAAGATAATAATATCCTCGATAGTCACAAATTGATGATGAAGTTATAAATGACAAAATGATCATTTTTTATTAATTTTTTAACATTAGAGGGGATTTTAGACAAAAATGAAACTATAGTGATACAGTAAACATTTTTACAAATTAAAATGAGGTTTTTAAGATTATCCCTAATTTTAATTAGATTGTAAAATAAGTCCTTTACATACTATTTTTGTATTAAAACATAACATGTATGAAGTATTAAAGTGAAATCTATGGAGTATAAAATGAGTACGATTCCATTTGGTAGAGCTTCTAAAAAATTACAATATATTAATATTCCATAATTTATATCATATTGTTCATACATGTGCATAGAAAAATTCAAAGTATAAAGAAAATTTAAAAATATATATATAAACACACATAAAATATTTTTAAAAATTACTGTTTAAAAAAATCTTCAAAATTTTTTGTTGAAGCAAATACAAAAGGAGATGTGAGTATTTACAATATTTTAAGGCTAGCACTTATCATTGATTTAACTTATAAGGGTGGAATGAAATCAATAAAATATAGGGTTATAATAAGCATTTTAATGTTTTTGAAAAAACTCAAAAAAAAATTATTGAAAAAGTTTAAAATTTAAACTTTTTATAATAGATATATTTCGATTTTTTTAATGGTTCAAAAACTCTACTAAAATAATAACCAAATAATACAAAATGAATTTAAAAGAGCTTTAAAGATTAGAAAAGCTCTTTTAGTCAGTGAGCAATCTGTCCCAAACATGCACAAACGTTAAGTTTAAAAGTAAATATGTGTAGTTAAATCAATGCTAATTCATGTCAAATTAATTAATTTATTAAACAGATCGATGTCTTGAAATATGTGAGGTGACTATAGCAAGTTCCTACTAGAAAAAGTACTTTTCTGAATAGACCATTTTCTTTTGGAAATTAGTTGTTTGGCCCGTGATGTGAACAATTATGGACTTTTATGGGTGAAACGAATACGCTTTTCCTTTCAGAAAAGAACTTTTACTATGTTGGGAATGCTTTGGAAATTGCTGGTTCATACAAATTATTGTAGTAGATTTGTGGCAATAGACAAACGTGATGGACCCAACTTACTGGAAATGGATCCAGCAGATGTAAATGGTTTTGATGCCAATTTTTCGCACAAGTCAGTTTCATGATTTGATTGCAATTTGTAGCCGTGTCTTTTCTTCAATTTATTTGGTTTTTTAACATATGTACAATTAAAGGTAATCTACGTAATCTAGCCTCTCATAGGCAGGGTTTTATTGAAATTAGATATCACATGTATTATTTAGAAATCAATTGCAATAGCATTAAGAGATAATTTATCGACCCTCACAATAATTCACTCATATATATAATGAGACTAAAAATTTCAATCACAAATATAAAGAGAATGTATACTACTAAGATATATTTTTCACTCACAATAAGAGTAGAAATTGTTCACTCATATGCTAATAAATATGTACAAAGAGACTCAAACTTCTATCACAAATATAAAAAGAAAATATACTAACCACTTATCCTATGATTGAATATATGTATTTAAATTTATATTATTAACTATCAAAATCTGATAAAATTGAATTAGCTTGTAAAATCTACTAAACAAATGGCCTAATTTTCCTAGTTGTCAAATCAAAATCAAAAGTTTGCAGAGATTAAAAATAAACTTGGTTTTTTTTTTCTTTTCTTTTATTGAGAATGAAAAGAGAAGGGAATTTATGTTAATTATTGTAATCTATTGTAAAGTTAATCAGGCTAATGTTTAATTAATTCTATTGTTTAAATTATTGTAAATCTCAAAAGCAGTATACATAAATTTGATTAAATTTTTTATGTTAATTATTGTGAATTTATAAAATATTTAAGTAGCATAAAAATAAAATAAATATTATGGGTGTAGATATTATCACAAAAAATTATGATTTATACACTTAAATTTTATTATAAAAGTTTAATATAAAAATAACATAAAACAAAATAACCGTTATAGATAATCTGATTAAAATAGCTTAACTAAAATATTTTCCATATCTATTAATCTTTCCTAATATATTTAAACCCTAATTTAAGATTTAAATAATTAAATCAAAATACTTTCAATGCTTATCAATTTATCCTAATATATTAACTATATAGAAGCACATGAATCCTTTTTTAAAAAAAGTACACGAATATTACAATTTTTTCTAAAAAAAACAAAGGGTTAAAAAATAAAAACAAAATAGAGAGTTGTAAGAACTTGCTTTTTTTCTTGTTTAATTGGTTCCAAAAGCATTAATTACTATTGATAGAACCCTCTTAGACTTCTATCTTGAGTCTAATAAGATATTGTGATATATTGAAAACTTGTATATGATTCTAAACTTTTTTATAGAAATCATTTGGAAATTTAACAATATATAAGGTTGTTTAGTAAAAATTTCGGTAATATAATTGCTATCTAACCAATAATTTTACCTCATAATAATCATAATAAACACTTCTAAAATATTTTAAATATGAGTAATATCATATAAAACATATAAAACAAACTTATTTTCTTATGTAAATATAACTATAAAGTAGATTGATATTATTTTCAAATTGAGAAGTCAAAACATAAACAAAACTGACAAGAAATCAAATATGTTACAATATTAAAGTGATAAATATACACATGTAAACCTATATATGTCATATACTATACAAAAAATATATATAATATTAAAATATCATTTCTTAGTGTTATGTGATCCAATGATCCACTTTTTCCTATTTAGAAATTTCTTTTAAGACCTAACAGTTACTTAGGAAATAGTTTTAAAAATATAAAAGAATGAGCATTGACACCTAGTGGGTGAATATACTTTTAAAAACTAAATAAATCATTTTCAATAATAATTAACATATATAACGTTAGGCAAATAATAAATAAATTTTCAACGATCCATATTCCATCATATCTGAAAATAATAATAAAATCACATATGTGTCATTTCGTTTCATAATATAAAAAAGTAAGCACTAACACCTAGTAAATAGATATACTTTCGAGAACCAAATAAATCATTTTTAATAATAATTAACATATATAACATGAGGCTAATAATAAATAAAATCTCAACGATCCATATTCAATTATATTTGAAAATAATAATAAAATCACATCTGTGTTATTTCATTTCATAATGAATTGAAAGAATCCGTACGGATTATTTCTACACATTTATAAAAATCTTAATCTACACCAATTTAGTACCCTAGGGAAAATTTATCATATGTGATAGAGATACTCAACACATATGCAGAGTAAGAGATAACATCTTTTATACACGTGTTGAGCAACTCTTTAAGACTTATACATGTAAAGCCTACTTGACCGCTAGATGGGAAAGGTACAACCGTAATGTTCTGAAAATATGTATATTTTTTAATTTTAATTTCTTTTCAAATCTTAAATTTTTTCTGCATACAAATATACATAAGATTGAATAATACTTTTCTAAAAACATAAACACACATTTTTTCTCATTACATGACATAATATTACCAAAAATATTCTAAATGTTTCTTATAATAAATTTATATTAAAATGATAAAACTATTGTGAAATTAATGGATTGTTAATATTATAATAATATAAAATTTTAACTCGGTCGTAAACCGACTCTATTGTGTATATATAGGGTGTAGCACCAATGAAAAATATATATGCTTTTGCCTTCTACCGTTTGTTTCTACTCTAATACTTTTATTGCTTCTGCTCTCTCTCTCTCCTTTTATTGCATTTAGTAATTTTATTACTTTTGTTCTCTCGCTCCTCTCTCTCTTATATCGCTTTTTACATCCAAAATTTGTCCTTAGTCCCTGATAATTTCTCGTTAACTCCTTGATAACTCTTATTTTCATTTTGTTTATTTATTTTAATATTATAACACGTTATCAGCACGATCCAAAACCTAAAGTTTTGAACAAATTTATCAGAACCTAAAGTTCTTGATATTATGACGGCTCTGCCGACTCAATCATTATACTAACTTCACTGATAATTTATTATTATTATCATGCATTGCATATCTAACTATTTAATTTTATTTATTTACTTATTGTTATATATTATATGTGCAGCCTTATTGTCATTATTTACTATTTTTATTATGTATTTCATGCACGGTTATGCCAGCTTAATATATCATCTATATTAATTGATTGCTTTGTTATCTCTTTTATATCTTTATATTTTATGTTTTTTTTATCCTCTTTAATTTATAATATACTAGAACCTGAAGTTCTAGATTTTAATCAATGGAACTTAAAGTTCTAAATATATATTGTTAAAACCTGAAGTTATTATTTTTGATCCGAAGTTCTAAAAATATATATGAAATTTTTAGCAACCTAAAGTTTTAGATATATTCATAAAGAAATTTATCATACATAAATTTTTTTTGAATATAATATTAAGATTATTTATCATTTTGATTATGTCACTAATTGTGGTATTTTATACATATAGTGATGTCAAATATCGCAAAACCAAAATTCACTCTACTGGACATTTCAGGAAATAACTATCTTTCATGGATCCTTGATGTAGAGCTATATCTGCAGTCCAAAGGCTTAGCTGATATTATTAGAGATAATAATGAAACATCTCTACAAGATAAAGCAACTGCAATGATCTTTATCCGATGTCATTTACATGAAAACTTGAAAACCCAATATCTCACAATTAAAGATCCACTGACTTTGAGGAAAAATTTAAAAGATAGGTATGACCATCAGAAAACTGTCCTCCTCCCCAAAGCCAGGCATGAGTGGAGTAATTTAAGACTCCAAGATTTCAAATCAGTCGCTGATTATAATTCTGTTCTGTTTAAGATAACCTCACAGCTGAACTTGTGTGGTGAAACATTGACTGATGCAAATCTGTTGGAAAAGACATATACTACTTTTTATGCATCTAATGTGCTTCTGCAGCAGCAATATAGAGAATGCAGGTTTACAAAATATTCTGAATTAATCTTATGTCTCTTAGTGGCAGAACAAAACAATGAACTCCTGATGAAAAATCATGAACTCCGCTCAGTTGGGGCAATTGCACTTCTAGAAGCAAATGCTAGCACAAACAAAGGTCGTGGACGTGGACGTGGACGTGGTTATCATGGTCGTGGTGGGTATAAATTTTCAGGTAATCGAAACTAGAAAAACATCCCTCAAAAGTGGAATGTTTATAACGCTAAACATAATAAGGGCAAAAATATAGAGAAAAATGTTCCTAAAAGCTATAAAGATGTTTGTTTCAGATATAGCATGTCTGAGCACTGGTCTCATACTTGCCGTACAGCTAAGCGTTTGGTTGATCTGTATCAAGCCTCTATAAAGGGGAAGGAAAAGAAAATCGATACAAATTTTACGGATCAAGATAATGATCATATAGACATCACAAGCTTTGACTTATCAGATTTTCTTGATAATACAGATGGAAAAATGGATTACTCAATTGGTGATGGAGATATCCGTACCAATTAGAAAGTTGCCTAGTTAATATAGTTATATTTACTTTTGTTTTGTTAATACATATTTTTGTAATCTTTGAGAAGTAAGATAATTTATTTTGCCTTGTTGTTTGTTATCAATGATATACTAACATATGGTTTATCTAATAAAATACGAATATGGATTAATTATCTATTTTTAAAAAGGAATGTGCAGATATATGTATTGTCGATAGTGCAACAACGCATACTATTCTTTAGAATAAGAAATATTTCTTACATTTGTCAGTAACCAAAGCCAAGGTAAATACTATATCAAGTCCTGCAGATCTAGTCGAAGGTTCTGGAATAACCATAATTTTGTTAACAAATGGTACTGAATTATGTATAAATAGTGCATTATACTCAAGTAGGTTCAGAAGAAATCTACTTAGTTTCAAAGATATATGTAGTAATGGATATCATATTGAAACTACAAATGAGAAGAATATTGAATATTTATGCATCACTAAAATTATCTGAAGTCAGAAGTTTATTATAAAAAAACTCCAAGCTTTCTCATTCGGGTTATATTTTACAATTATGAGATCAATTGAAACTTATGTAGTTTTGAGCCAGAAGCTCTTAAAACCAATAAGATTTCGACTTTGGCATGACCGTCTTGGTCATCCAGGATCTACGATGATGCGTAGAATCATTAAAAATTCTTATGGACACCCATTAAAAAACCTGAAGATTCTATTATTCAATAATAATATATGCACTATCTATTCACAAGGAAAATTAGTAGTTAAACCATCAATTTTTAAGGTTGGTTTTGAATCTCCATCTTTTCTAAAAAGAATACAAGGAGATATATGTGGACCTATTCATTCACCCAGTAGACGATTTCGTTATTTTATAGTATTAATTGATGCATCCACAAGGTGATCACATGTATGTTTATTGTCTAGTCGTAACATCGTTTTTGTTAGATTGCTTGCTCAAATTATTAGACTTCGAGTACAATTTTCAGATTATCCAATTAAGAGCATACGACTAGATAATGCTGGTGAGTTTACATTAAAAACATTTGATGATTATTGCACATCAATCGGAATTGATATTGAACATCCAGTCCCACATGTACATACCCAGAATGGTCTAGTAGAATCATTCATCAAACATATCCAGGTGATTGCTAAAACTTTATTGTTACAAACCAAATTACCTGTTTCTGCCTGGGGATATGCTGTTTTACATGCAGCAACATTGATTCGACTTAGACCCACAGCTTATCACCAATATTCTTTATTACAACTTGTACTTGGACACCAACATGATATTTCTCATTTTTGGTTGTGCCGTATAGGTCCCTATTACTCCCCCTCAAAGAACCAAAATGGGACTCTAACGTCGTTTGAGAATATATATTGGTTTTAATTCACCTTTAATTATCAAATATCTTGAACCATTGACAAGTGATCTTTTTACTGCTTGTTTTACAGATTGTCATTTTGACGAGACAACTTTCCCACTATTAGGGGGAGGAAAAATTTCTCCTGAAGAGAAACACAAGAAAAAGGTCACTATTGGAGAGAAAAATGAGCTATCATGGAATGTGACAACAATATCTCATCTGAATCCTTACACCATCTAATGTGAAAGTGAGGTACGAAGTATAGTTAATCTTCAGATGATTGTGAATTAGTTGTCATGCATTTACTGATGCTGCTAAAGTAACAAAATCATACATATCAGCTGTCAATGCACCACTTAGAATAATTGCTCCTATAGAACAATGTAATCAGAACGCAGTAAACGAATCATCTACTGCACGTCAGAAGCGTGGTAGACCACTTGGCTCAAAAGATAGTATTCCCCGGAAACGGAGAATGAAAAATTCTGATTCTTCTGATAATAATACTCAAGCAAAAAAATCTATTCTCTCTGAAAAATCAACTTCAGAAGAGTTGTCAATCCCTGAAGAGACTGAAACCCCCGAATAGGCATAAACACTTGATGAGCCACAAAATTCTAAAAATCAAGAAATTTCAATCAATTGTGCAGAAGGTATGTGGAATCATAATAAAACAATTATCGATGATATATTTTCATATACAGTAGCTTTGAAAATTATGAACGATGATTATAAACCACATACTGTTGATGAATGTAGACAAAGACATGATTGGCCTGAATGGAAAGATGCAATTCAAGTAGAATTAAGTTTTTTATCTAAACATAAAGTATTTGAACTTGTAGTCCAAACGCTTGAAAATGTCAAACCTATTGGATACAAATGGGTATTTGTACGGAAACGTAATGAAAAAAATGAGATTATAAGATATAAAGTAAGGCTTGTTGCACAAATTTTTTTTTTTTGCAGAGACTAGGAATTGATTATGATGAGACGTATTCGCTTGTAATGGATACAATTACTTTTAGATTCTTAATCAGTTTAGCAATCTCAGAAGGACTCGAAATGTTGCTTATGGACGTAGTGATAGCATATTTATATGGGTCATTTGATACTAATATCTATATAAAAATTCCTGAAGGATTTAAAATACGTAAAGCATACAAATCAAAAGTCAACAATATTTATTCAATTAAATTGCAACGATTCTTGTATAGGTTAAAATAATCTGAGTGAATGTGGTATAATCGTCTTAACAAATACCTGACAAATGAAGGATATATTAATGATCCTATATGCCAATGTATATTCGTAAAGAAAACAAAATCTAGATTTGTCATTGTTACAGTTTATGTTGATGATATGAATTTAATTGAAACACCTGAAGAGCTTCGAAAAAACTATTGACTATTTAAAAAGAGAATTTGAGATGAAAGATTTGGGACAAACAAAATATTGTCTCGGCTTGAAAATAGAGCATAAATCATACGGGATACTTATCCATCAATCAGCATATATAGAAAAAATCTTAAGACGATTCAATATGGATAAAGCTCATCCCTTGAGTACCCCTATGGTTGTTCGATCTCTTGATCATAAAAAAGACTCATTTCGACCTAAAGAAGATGGTGAACAGATACTTGGTCCAGAAGTACCATATCTAAGTGCAATTAGTGTCTTATTATATTTAGCATAATGTACTAAACTTGATATTGCTTTTTCGGTAAATTTGTTGGCCAGGTTCAATTCGTCGTCATTGGAATGATATTAAACATATTTTTCATTATCTTCGTGGAACAACAGATTTGAGGTTATTCTATTCAAAAGCTAATAGTGATGCAGATTTGATTGGTTATGCTGATGTTGGGTATCTTTTAGATCTTCATAAGGCTCGTTTACAAACTGGATATATTTTTACTTATAATAATACAGCAATTTCATGGCGCTCAACAAAATAGACTTTGGTTGCCCTATCCTCCAACCATTCTGAAATTCTTGCACTTCATGAAACAAGTCGAGAATGTATATGGTTGAGATCTGTCATTCACCATATTCAGAGTACATGCGAACTATCTACTGCCTCAAAATCTCCCATAATCATATATGAAGACAATGCTGCATGTATTGCTCAAATTATAGGAGAATACATCAAAGAAGATAGAACCAAATATATCTCATTAAAGTTTTTTTATACTCATGAGCTCTAACAAAATCAACAGATTGATGTTAAACAAGTCCGCTCCCTAGATAACCTTGCAGATTTATTCACCAAAACATTACCAACATCAACATTCGAGAAATTGATTTATGACATTGGAATGCGTCAAGTATGTAAACTACGTGATTAATTATGAAGCATCTTTCAAGGAGAGTATATTAAATCAATATGGACATATGTGTACTGCATTCTTTTTTTCTTCGATCAGGTTTTATCCCATTGGGTTTTTCTAACAAAGTTTTTAACGAGACAGTATCTTTAAGCATGTCCAAATACTGTTGAATCTAGAAGATTATAACATTTTTGATTTAGTAGATCATAAAATATATTTTGTTTAGATTTTGAGTTTTTACTGGTAGAAATTTTAAATGTATTATAATAATATCATCCAAGGGGAAGTATTGTGAAATTTCTGGATGATTAATATTATAATAATATAAAATTTTAAGTCGGTTCTATTGTGTATATATAGAGTGTAGCACTAGTGAAAAATATATACGCTTTTGCCTTCTACTTTTTGTTTCTACTCTAATGCTTTTATTGCTTCTGCTCTCTCTCTCTCTCTCTATCCCTTTATTGCTTTTATTAATTTTATTACTTTTGTTCTCTCGCCCCTCTCTCTCTTATCTCTCTTTTTACATCCAAAATTTATCCCTAGTTCTTGGTAATTTCTCTTTAACTCTTTGATAACTCTTATTTTCATTTTGTTTATTTATTTTAATATTATAACAAAAACATAATTTATAATATATAAAATCAATTAGCCAAATAAATAATTTATCTCCAATAAATAATAAATATTGAAATGTAAATAATATAATTCAATCAATTTAATTAAAATAAAACTACCTGCTCACAAATTAGATTTCAAGCTTTATTTTGAGTTAATAACACTCATGTTATCCTTGATTTCTCTCTCACCTAAAAATACCATAAGAACCTATTTAGAATTTATAAAAATTAAACTAGAAAATCAAACCTGAAATTGAATTTATTGCACACAAAAAATCTGCTTCCAAATATTTCTCTTTTCCTTTCTTCTTTCCTTTTCCTACTCACGGTCTTCTTCTTCTTCTTCTTTATTTCTTTCTTTCTTTCTCTTATTTTGCTATATGGATCGGTTATATATGTATATGGTGTTTTTTTATTTTAATTGAACATCAATATATATATATATATATACATACAAAAATAAATGTGGCCGACATGCATCCACCCACACACTTTTTCAATTTGATTATAATACATCTATATACGACTATCTCTTGTTTTAAATACCTATCTCTATTTGCTTCTAAAAAAAATTGCCACTATTCTTTTCTTTCACAATCACCCCTCTCATTTTTTTTTTCAACCACCCACTTCTCCATTTAAAAGTTATTTATTTATTTTTTTCACATTTTTCATGGACACAGCCCACTATATTTATCAGTTGTAAATTTGCATTTTGCACCCTACCTTTTGTTATGACCTTTTTCCTTTTACATCCCATTTTCTTGAGTTTTTTTTTTCCTTTAAATGTCTACGAACAGGATATTTGTTCTTATACCATTTTATTTCTAAAATTTGAGTATGACTAAATTAATAATAATAAACTAGATTTCAATTATTCTCTTGGATCCACAGATTGGGGCCTTATAAATTATCCTCCTTTATAAAATTTCATTCTTAAAATTTACGTACTTGTTTGAAATAGCTTAGGATATCGAATTTGCATTTCATCTTCATGTTCCCAAGTTGCCTCCTCTGTGATATAATTCATCTATAAAACATTCACTAAATGAATAATTTTCGTGCGTAGCACTTGTTCTCTTCTATCTAAAATTATTAGTTCTTCCTTATATGTCAAATTTTCCTTTAGCTCCAATGGTTACTCGACTAAAACATGTGAAGGATCATGTATGTACTTATGAAACATAAAAACATAAAATACATCGTGAATCCTAGAAAAGTCTGGAGGTATAGCTAAGCGATACACCAATATTCCTACTTTACTGATAATCTCATATAGACCGATATATCCTGAATTCAACTTTCCTTACTTTCCAAACTGAAGTACTCCTGTCTATCCCACATTGAAAAAAACACCAAAAGAGAGTGTATTTTAGAGGCTATATATAAAGCCCAATACCTTAGTTTCAAATCGCCCTAGTCAAATACACTTTAAGAATTATATTTGACTCTAGTTTAAATTCCTCTCTTGTTCTTCTTATTTTAGAGTGTAAAAATGTGTACATCAGTATATGATTTGAAGAGTGTGGGTGTATTAAAGTTGTGGATTATGCGAGAATAGTTTGTATCATTATAATAATTTTTCACATAATGATTTTTTCTCTAAGGGCCGTGGTTTTTCTCATATTTTAGAGTTTTTCATGTAAATTCTTGTGTTGTGGTGTTTGTTATCATTTTTTATTTTATATTTTCCGTTATTTCTAATATTCTTACAGTTAGTAAGTTTTTAGGGAAGTTCTTGGGAGGTGAATTTTTTCCCAATATACACTACTGCAACTTTCTATTTCTTCTCATTTATCTTCGTGGCTCAAGCTACATTTGTTATAAGATTCCCCTATATAACGTTCCGAAGCCTGTTTCATCACTTCCCCTACACCTGACTCCGGATCCTTTTTAACAGTCTTCTAAGAGACATTTTTCCAATTCCTACCACTCTTACTTCCTAAGCTAGATCTTGAACCCATTGGTTTATTTTCAAACCTTCTTTCACTAGGTTTAGAACCCTTTTCAGTTATGCGACCCAGCATGGCCAACTTCTCTTCTTGAATTTTCTTTGTTACAGATTTGTCTTGATTTATATCTGTGGTCCTCCTATTACTTCTCTTCTCTACCATTATTAAGGCCATCTCTTTATTAAAGTGGTCTCGAATATCACTTTTGTCATTTTCATTCGCCTGTGATCCCTCATTCTCTTTAGATTTCTTTTTCTGACACGATATAGCCCCTGTCCGACTTTGCTGAAACATTCTTTTCTGTCCTTCCACTTTGCGAATTGTTACTTCAAATAATTTCTAAATGATTGCCTCTTTCAACAGAACTATTAGGAGCATCCTCTCCATTTGTTACTGGAAATATTCTACTATCCTTAAGGGGACTTTTCCAAGTTGGATCCAAACTTCTGGCAACCTGATCTTGATTTCTAATTGTCTCAGGTAGGCTTGCTTTTAACCAAGCACCAAACCCAGTTGAAACTCTCTATAAAGCTTTCTTATCTTATCTTAGCATTTTGACTGTCCTTAGAGGTATGACCAATTTTTTTCATAAGCATAACAAAATTCTGGTAATATTTCATACCTTAACAAAGCTACTGTTAGATCACTAGGTTTAGAACCCTTTTCAGTTATGCGACCCAGCATGGCCAACTTCTCTTCTTGAATTTTCTTTGTTACAGATTTGTCCTGATTTATATCTGTGGTCCTCCTATTACTTCTCTTCTTTACCATTATTAAGGCCATCTCTTTATTAAAGTGGTCTCGAATATCACTTTTGTCATTTTCATTCGCCTGTGATCCCTCATTCTCTTTAGATTTCTTTTTCTGACCCGATATGGCCCCTGTCCGACTTTGCTGAAACATTCTTTTCTGTCCTTCCACTTTGCGAATTGTTACTTCAAATAATTTCTAAACGATTGCCTCTTTCAACAGAACTATTAGGAGCATCCTCTCCACTTGTTACTGGAAATATTCTACTATCCTTAAAGGGACTTTTCCAAGTTGGATCCAAACTTCTGGCAACCTGATCTTGATTTCTAATTGTCTCAGGTAGGCTTGCTTTTAACCAAGCACCAAACCCAGTTGAAACTCTCTGTAAAACTTCTTATCTTATCTTAGCATTTTGACTGTCCTTAGAGGTATGACCAATTTTTTTCATAAGCATAACAAAATTCTGGTAATATTTCATACCTTAACAAAGCTACTGTTAGATCACTAGGTTTAGAACCCTTTTCAGTTATGCGACCCAGCATGGCCAACTTCTCTTCTTGAATTTTCTTTGTTACAGATTTGTCCTGATTTATATCTGTGGTCCTCCTATTACTTCTCTTCTCTACCATTATTAAGGTCATCTCTTTATTAAAGTGGTCTCGAATATCACTTTTGTCATTTTCATTTGCCTGTGATCCCTCATTCTCTTTAGATTTCTTTTTCTGACCCGATATGGCCCCTGTCCGACTTTACTGAAACATTCTTTTCTGTCCTTCCACTTTGCGAATTGTTACTTCAAATAATTTCTAAACGATTGCCTCTTTCAATAGAACTATTAGGAGCATCCGCTCCACTTATTACTAGAAATATTCTACTATCCTTAAGGGGACTTTTCCAAGTTGGATCCGAACTTCTGGCAACCTGATCTTGATTTCTAATTGTCTCAGGTAGGCTTGCTTTTAACCAAGCACCAAACCCAGTTGAAACTCTCTGTAAAGCTTCTTATCTTATCTTAGCGTTTTGACTGTCCTTAGAGGTATCACCAATTTTTTTCATAAGCATAACAAAATTCTGGTAATATTTCATACCTTAACAAAGCTACTGTTAGATCCCTGATGTTAGCAATTTACATATATAAATAATTATTAAATGATAAACAACTTGAACTATAATATTAAATGAGTAAATTTGAAGATTAAATAAATAAAAAAAAAGTTAGATTTAATAACAAATTAAATAATAATAAGATGAACAGTAAAAAGAAATAATAATAAAATAGATAACAAAAATAAAATCAAGACAAGAAATAAGCAAATAAAATAATATAGAAGCAATGATAAGAATATGAATAATAGAATAAAAGTAAAATACAAAAGCATGTTGTAACACCCCTATCTCGACTTCCTCGTCTGTACGAAGATTAAGGCAAGAGATGTTACATTTCTTAATTGAATTTCTTTAAATGAAAATTTCTTTTATTATAAAAAATATCGATTTAATTTTACAAAAATCCGGTAGAGTTTTCTCTATTTTTTCGAAAACCCAAAATTTTTAAAACTTGTAAAGAAAATTTACACTTTTATATAAATCCGTTTTCTCAACTGCCATTACGGACTTTCCGTCCATTTCCAAATCACTTCGCCACACAAACATATATAATAAACGTATCCTTAAAATTTCAAATTTCACGAAAATAACATAATAGACGACACATTAGACTATTGATATACCTTATTTACAACATTTCATAAACTTTAATACAATTTATCCTTTACAAAATTTACATTGTATGAAAATGAGCGTAAACATGATGGTGCCCACAACTTATACACATGATACAAAACTAGTGGTTACTAAAAGGTTGATGTCGGATGTGACTCAGATGAAATCTGTAGCTTCATCTTCATCTTTGTCTTGAAGCCCGACTCAACAACCTGTGCGTGATAAATTCAACGCACTAAGTAATGCTACTTAAAGGGTGTACACAAAAAATAATAAAACCAGATTCATTTTCGACAATACAATAATAAAGTTAAATGACATGCTCGAACAAACACTTTTCGAAAAACATTTACATCACACATCATTCAAAGTTTAACTTTAATCATATAACTTTCTAGAAATTTCTTATTAACCACATTTACAAAACAACTTTTATAGAATCATTTGTCAAACAAAATTTTGAATTTGCCCTTATTAAGATTTTTAGATCCCTTTATAAAATCTAACACGATACCATGGATCGGCAAAGGATTTATTGACATTGACCACTCGATGGCTACCTGTCAGGATAAATGGCAACCTCGACATCGACCACTCGGTGACTACCCGTCGGATCGTATATCACAATCTGCTTTCGTTTTGAAATCGGACACTCGGTGTCTTTCAGGGTTCGTCATACAACGTCGATAATCAATCGTAAGAGTGCAGTATTGTTAATAATCACCCTATTGGCTAGTCAACTGCTAATCCTCACCTACCGTGATTAGTTTTACGCGGGTCCTTTAAACTTTTCAAAATTACGAAATTTTTTACTTCTAAAACAAAACTTTAATCGTGTAAATTTTTTAATGCATATTTAAATCCATTATTCGAATTTCTTTGAGACATCACTTACACTTATGGTCGTTTCAAATGACCATTTTGCCCCTAATTTTCATATCATCTCTTAATAAAACATTTGTCATATTTCTTATGCCTTAATTTGACCCTAAAAGAGGGAATTCTCAAATTTTTCATTTTCAATTTCCATTCCGTCACATGTACCACTAAAACAACATATAATTAACATAAAAATATGTGCGAAATGATGAAAACACCCCTAGTTTAGCCTAGGGATACTATTTGGCCAAATGGGGTAAAATTTTGAAAATTTTTGTTTCAATCAATTTTTCATCCCAAAAACCTTTCAAACACCATTAGAATAACATGAAAATGAGAGTGAAATGATTTAAATACTCTTAGTTTAGCCTAGGGTATAAATTCGGTCAAGAGAGACCATTTTTTTAAAAAACAAAATTTGTTTCACTTGATTTTTTATCACAAATCTCCCTTAAAAAGCATTCCATTAACACACACATATCATTCAAATATATAGAACACATCAATGAAACCAAATCATCAAAGTTCAATTAAATTTTTAATGTTTAAACACACTAACAAAAGAAAATTTTTAAGATATGTGTACACCTATCTCTTGGGCTTACTTCTAAGCTTTTTCACACCTCCAAGGAGAGATTTTTTTACTTTTCCTTAGTCTTTCCTAAGGTCTCACGCACCAAACTCTCACCTAGGGTTTCAAGAGAGCAAAATTCAATATAAAAATCAAAACAATAACTTCAAATAGAAAACTAACTTTATCTACATGCTCATGAGATGATTTAGATCTTATCTAACCCAAATCCAACATAAAATCAAAAATCCATATACACTTACCTCGGATTGAACCATTTTATAGCAAAAATCACTTTGAAATTTTGGTGGGTTTTGATGGATTTTGACACTTAAAGAGATAGATGATGAATCAAGCAAGAAGACTTGATAATTTGAAGAGCAAAAGAAGAAGAAAATCGAGAGAAGAAGGAAGAAGAAGTGATCAGTAGAAGCATAGAAGAAAATGAAAAAAATATTTTCAAAGGAACTCATATAAATACTAACCAACTTTTCTTAATTACACTATTGCTCCAATTTTTTTTTATTTATATTTTAACCCCACATAACACATGTCAACTTCCTAACGAACACTCTTGACAACTCACACTTCCACTAACCCTCTCAAATTTATCCATAAATTTATCCAAATCCTTAAATAAAAATAATTTATTTTAATTTCCATTAGATTTTAGAAATTCTTCATTAGATCGAATTTAATCTCATGCGATGCGATCTAATTACTTGCACTTTATTTTTCCATCCTAAGCTTCCATTCTCCGACTTATTTCACGTAATCTCAAATCTAATTCATTACATGGAAAATTTTTTTTGAAAATATTAAATTTCGCCTATTAACGATCGAAATATTTTATGATCACGCGCGAATTTCATTAAACTCTAAAATTTTTCCAACTTATGGAATCCAATTATTCAACCAATAAATACTATTCGTATAAAAATAAATATTAGGATGTTATACATGTAAAATTAAAATACTACATAAGCAATAATAAGAGGATGAACAATAAAATAAAATTAAAAGACAAAATATAAAATAAATAAAAGAAAACTAGAATTGAGACTTGTGTTTAATACAGTATCCTTAAAACAGTTTTCGCCTCACACCCAAAGATCAACGTCTATCTTCTAGAATATAACGATTTAAAACCAAATAAAATTTGATAAACCAAACCGTACCTTAAATGTAACATCCCTACTTTATTTTGAATATTATTAGTGCATTATATTTTATTAATATGCATATAGAAATGATATTAGTTGATAAACATTCATGGAAATTAGAAAAGCATGTATATTAATCAATCAATGTGTTTGATTTAATTATTTTTAGGTAATGATATATAAATTGAGATGTTTATATGGAAGAGAATTTAATTGAGGACTTGGATTGGTGGAGGTTTAAAGGTGAGAAATGGAAAATTAAATCTCATTAATGATCCAAGTGAAGATATGATAGCCAATTGGAAAAATAGATGACATCAAATATTAAAAAGGTTAATTGGATTTCAATGGAAGATTAATTAGTGGTGAAAATTAATTGATTTCTTTTTATGGAATACACTAATCAATCAATTGACTTATGAGTGGACTTGGATATAAGGGAGATTTCATGCATTGTTGGAGGGCAAATTAGGAATGAAAAATGAGAATATAAAAAGCTAAACGGATGAGAAAGCAAACAAAAACAAAATTGACCAGATTTTTTTTCCTTGCTGCCGTGAACTTCAACAGCCCCCCTTCATCATTTTTCTTTCAGTTTTCTTCCCAAAAATCACCCAAATCTTTAGTTTAGATGTTGATCAAGAGCTCTAGGATGCATTTGGAGTGATTGAACTAAATTTTGGTGGCTTTTGAGCAAAAAGAAGTTGCCAACAATTAAGGTAAATTCTGCACATAAGGGCTGTCAACTTTTATATTTTCTTTGATCATGTTATAAGCTTTGTTTTATGCTTGATCATGCTTGGATTTATGTTTAATGATGTTAAGAAGTGCTAGATGTAAAAGAAATGATGATTTGAGGTTAAGGTTTTGTAAAGAAATTGGTTAGAAACTTGATTGATGCATAAAAAATATACTAAAATGCGAGTAGAGGTGATTTGATGATATTTAGACCCAAGAAATGAAGAGAATCATATAGAAATGGCATGAGGTTGGTTCGACCAACCCATATGCGTGTTGTGAAGATTTTGTTTTGATGCACTTGATGCATTTGAGAAGTGACTTAGGTGATGAAATGCAAACTAAGAGGTTAGAATGTGATTGGAAGTGATTTTATGACATTTGAACTTAGGAACATAAAAGCAAACGAATGAGAATGTTAGGGGCTGTTCTACCAGCCCTTAGATGGAGGTTTGATGGTGGTGCTTCACTTGTTGAATACATTTGGGTAGTAATTTGGATGGGTTGAAGTGAATGAAAGCGCTAGAAATCGGTAAATGCATGTATACACCGCAACTATTAACCGTTGAGCGATTGAAAGACATTTGATTTTGGGGTGCAAGGGCTGTAATTATTAGTATTCATGGCCCTAAATTAATTGCCAATGGGAATGGTGGAAATTGAGATCAATCGGAAGTGTTTAGGATGCGTTATAGGAGTATATGTAGTTTTAGTGCATTGAGTAATGTTAGTAATATTTTTAATAAACTTTCGTTATATTTGTTTTTAATGAAAGGTCAAGGAGAACCCGTCGAAGCGGATTCTCAAATGAAGGATAAGGATAAAGTGTAAGGGAGTATTCGATTTAAAAATCAAACCTTTTTGAGGTTGGTATACACATTATCTTTAATTTTATTTAATAGTGTCTTCATTGTGAATTAATGTTATTATGGTTGAATGAAGTTTTTAAAACTTATATGATAAATTGAATAATGGAAATGAGATTAGTGGAATGATATACTTGGCTGCCCCGTTTTAATTTTTCAAGAAAAATTAATTGAGATTGTCATATTATTTCAATATAATGTATTTACAAATTTATTTGATTATACATGAAATAAAATGCGAAATTAAATTGTTATGGGAATTTGTGTACTAAGACCAAATGTGTAAACGTGATTTAAATTCTATGTTGTAACTAGCCCTTTTAAACTTAGATATCGATAAATGGGAATTAGGAATTGACATGTCAATTGGGAATTAGCAGTTGCACCGTTTATTTATATACACTAAATTGATGCAGTATGGACCATTAGAGGCACCGCATGTCCAGTTCTGAAACAATTATGTGATAATTTATTATTTCGGCGGGTAGGCACCGCATGTTCGATGTCGGAGGCCCATAAACCAATCCATGATGTCGAATATATGTTTACTAAGGGCAATAAAAAATGTTAGGGGTAGTGAGATTATATATGCGTTGAAATAACTTGTATTTTAAAATTATTGAATTGAATGGTTATGACACTTTTATTGTGTTATATATATTAAAGTTTGATTATATTTCTTGTTAATGAAATTTTATGTTTGAAATTGGAAATATGGATTTTGTGTATATCCACTAAGCAATTATGCTTAGCTCGTTGGTTTACCACGCGCGTTGGTTTACCACGGGCAAGTAGTGGATTTTGTCGTGCAGATAAGGCTGAAAGGAAGATATTTGCAGCAGATCCGTGAAGTCACATCCCTATCCACACTTTTGGTATATGTGGTGCAAGTTCATGCATTTTGGAATATATGTATATATATATATATATATATATCAATTATGGTGATATCTAAATTGGTAATGAATATATATATATATATATATGTTAAAGTTTTCTGTGGTTTTAGTAAAAGTCTTGCATATGTTAAACAAATAACTTGTGAATGTATATATTTGTGAAATTGTGAGTTGAAGTGTGTTTTGAATCAGACAGGAGGTTCGAACGGTAGTTGAGAAAATTTTTAAATAGAAATGTTTATTTTAATCTGCAGAAATTTGATTTTAGGATTTTCTAGAAAAAAAAAATGAAATTTTGCCGGATTTTCGTTAAAAAAAAAAAAAATCAATATCCTCTATTTGGATTTCCGTCACGATTGAGAGTCGGGCGAAGGGTGTTACATTAAATCAATCACTAGGAACACCTGAACTAGAAGAGAAAGAACAAAGAGTACTTGAGAGAAAATATGAGAAAATTGCAATGTCTGCTCAAATTTATTCTCTCAACATATTTGGAGTCAATTTATAGGCTTAAAATGAGGGTTCAAATTAGAATTAACTTTGATTTTAATTTGATGGTTACAAATCAATCAAAAAATTAATTAAATTCAATTTGGTGGTTACACAAGATTGAATCAACAATTAAACCAATGAATCTAACCATTATTTGAATTCCAATTCAACATTTACAAAACAACATGCAAATTCAATTTTGCATAATTAACACGTGATTAATTCTATCATAAATCACAATGTTAATGACTAAAAATAAAAATTGAAATTTAAACTTAATTCAGTTTTTTATTTTTAATTTTAAATTGGCTACATTAAATCTTTCAATTCAATTCATTGGTTTATCTTATTATTATTATTTTTTTAATTCTCAATTAGTACCTAATGAGTCTCAATTTCTCATTCATCCAAACTAGACATGACCACGGTTCGGTTCGAACTGTGTGGTTCGAACCAAACCGTCATTATAGAACCGGAACCAGAACATAAGGTTCTGGTTTCGGTTCGGAACCGAATCGGAATTGTCACTGTAGCGGTTTCGGTTTCGGTTCCGATTCTAATCCTAAAGGAACCGGAACCGCCGGTTTAAAGGACCGGTGGAACCAGAACCGTCTTGAACCGACGGTTCCGGTTCTTAAATAAAAAAAAAACGAAAAAAACTAGAAAAAAACAAAAACCAATAGTTAGGGCCAACAGTCGGGCCGCGTGGCCCGCATGGCCCCAACGATTAATTAGTCAGTGGTCTGCAGTCTGCACCGTTGGGGCCACGCGGCCCGAGTGCCCGACCGTTGGCCCGAACGGTTGGTTTTAGTTTTTTGACGGTTACTTTTTGTTTTTTCACGTTTTAAACCCTCATGGCCTCATTTAATTTCTCTTCCCCTCTCTTTAGTCTTTCCTCTATAAATTGCTCTCTCATTCTTAATTTTTTTTCACATCTATCTCCCTCAATCTCAACTCTCTTTCTCTCCATTAATCTCAAATCTCTCTCAATTTCAAAATATTCTTTTAATTTTCAATCTTAATTTTCTTTAATTTTTTGTACTTATATCTATAAATTATAATTTTCAATTTATTGTTTCAAGTTTTAAATTCTTAATTTACTATTTTTAAAATTTAAAATTTTATTTTATTATTTTTAAATTTCAAATTTCAAAATTTTAATTTGTAATATTTTTTAACTTATAAATTTTGATTTCAATTTATATTTTTAAATCTAAATTTTTAATTTATTAGATATTACTTTTAAATATTAAATATTAAATTTATTATTATTAAATTTCATATTTCAATGGCTAGTTCTAGTTCAAGAAAATCATTTTCTAGGAACACGGGTAAAGATCCTATTAATATCGAAGAAACACCACAACCAAATGCAGATCTTTTAAACCTTGGCTTTTTCAATGAGGAAAATTATAATGATTTTATACAACAACAAACATATTTTTTAAAAATGTTTGGTTCCCAAAATCCTCCTAATCTTAATCCTCCCCATGCTACTCCTCAAAACCCCCAACCCCAAAACCAACCTGAGACGCCGATGTCTCGTTAGTCCAATTTTGGAAGTAATTCCGCTAGTATGTCTAGCCTTGGGTTTAGAAATTATGATGCAGCTGATGTTGATGACGAGAAAAAGTATAGATCTGATCTTTTTAAGGTACACATCAAGAAAGTTGAAAAAAAAACTAGGTACGATCAAGACTGTATGCAACTATTGTGGGGCAGAATTCAAGTGAAACAAATCTGGAGGATATGACTCATATTGGAAACATATAAGATCTCAACATCCGGTCGAAGCGAATCGTTCACGTGGACAACAACAAATTTTCAGGTTTGCAAGTCCTACTAATCAATTATTTAATTATACTGATGCACAAAACAAGTAAGAATTAGCTAGATTTGTAGCCACAGAAAGCTTATCTTTTAGTTTTGGTGAAAAAAAAAGTTTTCTTAATTATTGTCGTAAAGCCTTAAATCCTGTTGCATGCAGGATGCCTAGAACAACTCTCACACGTACACTATATGATATTTATAAAAGAAAAAAAAAAAAGTTTAATTAGATTTTCTAAAAAATATGAAGGTCGTATTACAATTTGTGCTGATATTTGGAGTGATAATTTGCAACAACATTCATATTTAGGTGTTACTTGTCATTTTATAGATAATTCATGATTATGCAAAAAAGAGTTCTTGCGTTTCGAGTTTTTGATGATTCTCATTCTGCACAAAATATTTATAGACTTATGAAAATTATTTTTGAAGAATATTTTATTGAAAATAAAATTTTTGCAATTGGTTTTGATAATGCTGCAAATAATACTGCTGCTATTCCTTATTTAATTAATTTATGTAACCCTTATTTTGGCGGTAGATTTTTTCACCAAAGATATGTGTTTGTCACGTTTTAAATTTATGTGTACAAACTGGTTTAACTTTACTTAAAGATAATATTAGCCCAATTAGGAATGCACTTTATTATTTATGGAAACATCCAAATATCAAGAAACAATGGGCTAAATTTTATAAATCTAATAGAATGCATCCAATTAGATTTTCCCGTGATGTTCCACATCGTTGGAACTCAATCTATAAATTGCTTTCTGAAAGTTATGCATATAAGGATTTATTAGTTACTTTTATACAATATAATTGTTCAGAAATTTTTTTATTTCCTCAATATTGGGATGTTTGCACACAAATTTGTGAATTATTAAAAGTTTTTAATGATAGTACTCATAATTTATCTGGTATTTATTATCCTACGACCCATTTATTTTTTGAAGAAGCTCTTAATATTGTAGGTGCATTTTCTGCATGTGAGAATAATGAATTATTAGGTGATGTTGTAGCAGCTATGAAGCAAAAATGGTTAAATTATTATAGATAAATTCCTTTAATTTATACAATTGTATTATGTTTTGACCCACGGTGTAAATTTGAAAATTTATTTATTTATTATAGCAATTATTATCAATGTTTAGGGATAACTGATGTAGATCCTGTTGTTCTAGCTAATAATATTAAAACTTTATTTTATGAATTGTATGATGAGTACCTTATATTATACGGTCCATCAATGAACATTACCGTTCAGACATCTGAAAATGCCTCTGGCTCTAAAAGTCGAGAATCCTCTTCATCATTTATGAAGTTATGTTCTATGTTGATGTCCAAACAAACGAAAAAATGTTGAACTTCGTCTTCTTCCTCCACCACAGAGGTTGACATCTACTTAAAGACGCAGTTCGAGTTTATGGACAGTGATAACATTGAATTTAATATCTTAGAGTGGTGAAAGGAACATGAGAAACATTTTTCAATTTTGTCTATAATAGCCAAACAAATTCTTGGGACCCCCGTCTCAACTGTGGCAATGGAACAAGAATTTAACTCTGACGGTAATATTCTAGACCTCAAACGGTCCTTAATGAGTCCAGAGTCTGCACAAGCTGAAGTTTTTGTCCACGACTGAACGAAGGCACAACTGAGACAGTAAGAGATGGATGAAACGAAAGCTCAAGACGAAATTTTTGATTTTTTTGAAGACATTGATCAAACCACCACCGGGGGCACTGGAAACACAAGTGACGATTAAGTGAGTCACAAATTTTTATAAACTTCATCTCTATGTAATAAAAGGTAAGAGAATTACATGGGCTTTGATTTCTCCAAAATTTGAGAGGATACGTAGGCAACTTAATTATGGTAATAAATTAAGCGCAAGTCTAATGTTTTTATTTTATTTTTTTATTCAATCAAACTATCAAAGTTTAAATAATGAATAAATTATTTTATTTAGGTCAATTTATTTGATTTTTATTTTTTCTTTTAAAAATTATATTAATAAATAAATAAATAAATAATTTAAAATTTTAAAACTTAAAATATTTAAACATTAAATAATTTAAAAAATTAAATTTAAACTATAAAAAAATAATTTAAATTTTTTTCAAATTGATCTAGACCATCCATTTTGAGATGGACGGTCTAGATCAATTTATAAAAAAAATAATATTTAAAAAAATAAAAAATTGATGGTGATTCAGTTCATTTGTTCATGAGTTCAGCGCATTTCAGACTTTTCAGTTTCTGGTTTAGGTTTCTGGTTCAACAACATTCAACGGAAACATTAATTCAGCATCAAACACACCCAAAACATCAATACCATCTACAATAAACACAATCATCATCAACAATAAACAGTAAAAATCAATCATCCAAACGAAAACCCAATTTTTCATACGGAAACCCAGATCGAACTGGATTCCGTATCCGGAAAGTCGAAAACCCAGATCGATATGGGTTTTGGAAACCCAAATCTGGGTTTCCGGATCGCGGGAGCGATTTTCGATCTGGAAACCCAGATACCGGACGGGCGTCTGGGTTTCCAAATGGAAACCCAATCTGGTTTCCATCTAGAAACCCGATCTGGCTTTCCAGATGGAAACCCAGATCGGATTTCCAGATGGCGTTTGGGTTTCCACCTGGAAACCCAGAAGTCGATCTGGGTTCTGAACCCAGATCGACGTATAGGTGTTCAGATGGAAACCCAGACACCGACACCGAAGCCGATTTGGGTTTTGAAACCCAGATCGACGTCTGGGTTTTCAGATGGAAACCGAGACGCCGACACCGATCTGGGTTCTGGAACCCAGATCGATTGGTGAAGAAAACAAAAAAAACAAAGAGAAGAAGGAGAAGAGAGAGAGAGAAGAAAACAGAGAAATAGAAAAGAAGAGGAGAACCGGAGAAGAAAAAGACGAGAGACGGAGAGAGTCAGAGAGAGAGACAGAAAGAGAAGAGTGAGGATAATGGATTTTATAAGGGTATTTCCATCTTTTTACCTTATTTTATCATTTTTCAATTATATTAAACGGTCCAACGTGATCAAATGGAAGGTCATTATTATAAAATATAAAAGTAGTTTTTTATTGTGCTAGTTAAATTTTTATTTCGTTTGTGTATAAATTTATTTTTTTAAAAAATATAGTTTAATATTAATTTTTAAATTTCAAATTATCATTTTAAAAAAAAAGGTTCCAGAACCGGAACCGAAACCTTTATAGAACCGGAATCGGAACCGGAACCGTTATAAAACTGCCGGTTCCAAAATCGAATCGAAACCGTTTTATTTTGGTTAAGGTTCCGATTCTAGTTTTTTTAAAACCGAAACCGAACCGAACCGTGGTCATGTCTAATCCAAATACCTTCTACCACAATCAATATTTCTACCAAAAAGAAAAAAAAGGTCCTTAAAATGAGATTTTATGTTAATTTTTTAACACCTGACTCATCAAGATTCAACCTTATCACCCTCTTCAAAGGTCCTGTGATGTCAATCAAAACCCTAACTCTTAGAAACTTCCCTATAAAGTCTCTAGGCTTTAAAGGAATTTCGATCACATCTCCAATCTAGCTTGCAATGGTCCTTGCCACTTTTCGATTCATATACATTGGGGGTAAATTATGTACTTGCAACCAAAATCCAACTTCTGTAAAATTGAGCTTTGAGATATCTCCAATGCCCTCCGACTTCTCAAGGGCTATCAAAATTCTATCAAAGTGCCAAAACTCCTTACTCAATATGAGGTTTCGATCATCTTTTTCTAGATATAAAACATAAAAATTATCGAACCTTTTCCCAGACATTATCTTCCCCGCCAAATAACAAGAGACATCATTGGGTCCCTCTCTTGTTCTTCTCCCCTTATGTTACAAATCTGCCCATCCTCGTCTATAAAGGATAATGATTGACAAAGCTTTACAATATCATTTAAACTCATCTTTAAAAACCTAACTCCCATTAGAAATAGACGAAAAGAGGAAGAAAAAGAGAAAGAAATCCACTACTTCCACTTCTAGAGACCTAATCTACCAACAAAACTGACTTCAAAAGTGTTTTTCTCACTCTCGAAAAGTCTATAGAACAGTTTCCAGTAGAAACACGAGAAGGCATTGTCATGAGAGAGAGTAAAGGTTAGAATTTGACTTTTTAGAACAATGTTGTTACATTGTACATTTTGTTTTACTTTAAATTCTTTTAGTACTCTCTAGAAACTTTTATCAATTTTAAACATGATTTAGTTGGTTAATGAGAATTAAGAAATGCAACAAAAGAAAAAAAGTAAAGTTTTTGTCTTATTTTCACATGCATATTAGAAGCTTGTTCATCGTTCACTCACTTAATCATTTATTTATTTATTTTATGCTACCAATTGCTCTTAAAAATAAATAAGATTTTTAAATTTTTAAAAAGTGATTATGATTATTTCTTAAAATATATTTTTTATAACATTAATTTTAAAATTTTTTATTTAATCCTAAAATAATTTAATCCACTTTCATCAGATTTATGACCAGTCTGATGGTGCACCAAATATAAGATAATATTATCCGATCAAAAATCGTTAGTCAAATCCAGCCTAATATCCAACATCCCATCCAATTCAGCCTTAGCTGATCAAATCCAACGACTGCATAGCAAATACAGATCTTGCAGTATAAAGCTATTTGGGGTCTGCGTTTCGGAGACGTACTGGGTCGTTGCGCTTATCTCAGGTATGTTCTATTTCACCCCTCTTCCTCTAATTTGTCTGTGAAACAGGGTTTGTTTTAAAATTCAATCTGTTGCCCAAAATCATTGTGAGTGTTAGAGATCTGGGTGTTATATAATTGTGTTTAAATTCAATGTTAATCTACAAGTATTTGATCTACAGGAGATGAGAATGAGACTGTCAATTCAAGTACAGTATAATTCTCAATCTCTTGTAGATCGAATACTCTCAACTGTTGGGATCTGGTTTAAGGGATTTTAGTTAGCTGATACAGGATATCCTCCATTTAATGAAATTTGGACTGTGAATTCTCTTAGTCACTGGATGCAGCCAATGAATCAATCTCTCGTATTCTTTTAATAAGATTCTATAGTGTTAAAAACTTTAGGGAAACTTGGTTAGGCCAGAATATACCAAATTGGTGGAATGGCATTGGCATCACCCTCCCCCGTGTCCCGACATGAAGTTGGTTGTCTACAATCTATCCTTCATGGACTATGGTTTATGAGAGAAGAAACTAAGTTTTCTAGAAGAAAGGCATTGTTGTGATTAGTAGTAGGATAAAGACTGATGACGATGCTGACACGGGTTTGTCTGCTGAGGATGAAGCTCATGTTGAAATTCGTCTCTCCTAGATCTCACCAAGGAAAAGCCAACAAAAACGATAACACCCCTGCTTATTACTCTAGTCTGTTGGCCCTAAATTTAGGTCTGGAGTTATCCAAGAGCAATAATGTGAATTCTAGGTTTCTAACTACAGAAGTTGCGTGATTGTATGTCTTCTTGAGTACTAGTTTGAATATCGGCATTATCTTTGATGTTCATAAATAGTAGTCTAGTTATTCTCTTGCAATCTAGTTTATAATTTCTAGTATAGACCATCAACATGTGTCTATTAAATTTCCTTCAGTTGCAATCCAAGGCCGTGAAAGCATAGATGTTCTAATATGCTTATTAAAAATTTATTTAATTACTTATATGATGAAGGTTTGAAGATGTTTTCTGCAGTTTTTATTTTTTATTTTTTATTTTTTATAGTTTGGTCATCTGTGTAAATAACTTACTGGATAAAAAAGAACAGAAAGCGAAAAACTGGGAAATGATTGGTGCTCAACGGAATGCTTTAAAGACCATTCAATCAGTTTGTTCACTTGGGATGAATCAATATGCATTATTCAGATATTTAGGCTTAACTTCTATTTCAAGCTCAGGACTTGTATAGTTTCGGTGGAGAATGATTTGGAAGCTCTTTTGCTTGGTTTAAATGCTTATTGCATTTATCCAGTGGGAGGAGTTCATATCAAAATATAAAATTTAGAAATTTTGGTGCTTGCATCAGCCTTACCTCTTTACAGGCAAAGTGTTTTTTGCATGATTAAAAGTCTATTGATGATTGGCTTTCTATTAATAAACTCCACCTTATTTTATATAATCAGCATAAATTGTATTTAAAATTTTTCATTGTTCCAGTTGAAGAACATAAGACCTTCCCAAGTTTAGTGTCATTACATGGGCTTGTTGCTTCAGGGTCCATTGGGTAAGCAGCTTCACAGATACAGTAGCTGGAGCATTGACATGAAATTTTATGATTGTATGTTCTTTAATAATAATTCAAACCATCCCTTTTGTTATTCATCCTTTTGAGTGTGACAATGACACATTTGCTTTGTAAGCATAATAGTTGCGTGTTGCGACAATCACAGTTGCAACTTGGTTGTCCAATTTTGATCCTTTAGTTACTATTTATAGTTTCAAACGATCTAGAGGATATGTTAGAAAATAAAATTGAGATTTTCTATCTGATCTTAAAGAGGTAATTTTATATTATTTAATTGCTTTTAGTAGCCGTAATTGGTACTATTTCTAAAGAATTCGTAGATCATATTAATATAGAATTCTGTTTCTACTATTTCTATTGAGTATTGAAGTATTTACAATTTATTTGATTTGCTTAACAAAGTCTATATTGTAATTGATTTGCCTTTATTCATTCTTCTTCCAATAGTTTGTAAGGGAATGTTGCCACTCTATTGGTTTTAGGATTCTTGCTAGTATAAATATAGTAAGGAAGGGTTTTTATTTTTTATTTTTTTGTTATACTTCCCTTTTGTTTGTTACCTTTCCATAGTAACATTTATGATAACTACTTTTATTAGGTTGAAAGCTTGGGAGTAATGAAGACTCATTCAAATGTTGGTAGAATATACTTCTAAAGCTTGGGGTTTACAACTGATTGGTTAGTAATTTGTACTCCTTTTAACAAATGTTGAAAGCTCTTTATTCATGTCTTCATTTCATTAAATTTAAGATCCAATCTTCAGTTTTTAAGATCCAATCTTTAGTTTTGTATAACCATTTGAATTCTGTTTCTCATATTTCTTTGTTGGTTTTGAATCCTTCTTAGTTATTCTGGACGTGTACTGAGGTTTGATTATGACAAGGAGGTAAGAACTTGTACATTATTTATGTTTCCAAGAATGATCTTATACAAATTGTTTGTGTACAAGGAAACATTAAAACTCCAAGACAAATAGCTTGTCTTGAAGCATATCGCAAAAGTTTCATTTGATTGGTGCTTTAACAAATGATCAAGAAAATTATATTCAGCTTTATTAGCCAATAGTATGAGTAACTTGTAAGGTCTAATTATTTTTAGAAGTTTACAATTGTGTGATTTTATCAACATTTTTTCCTCTTTTTACTTAAAGTTTTGACATATAGGAAATGAACTGTATAACAATTATCGATTCATTTATTTGTCATTTGAATTAGGTAATCATTGTCTGTAAAATACTAAGATATTAAGATAATGTCTGGCTGTCACTTGTTTAATTGAAGCAAATGATTATATGGCTGTCACTTGCAATGAGCACTGAAATTGAATATGATACGTAAATTAAATTTTCTTTTGGAAGTTGAGAGGGGGAGACTGATTATCAACTTGAAGCATTTTGTTGGTATTGAGCTTGACTACCTTATATGTATGGTAAAATAGGACCTATCCAAATCAATATTGTAGTAGGTGATATTAGTACACAGTCCCAATTTATACTACACATCTTTAAATGCTTTAAGTTGACTAACAATCTCCTCAACTATGTATTTCAAAATTCGAATGTTTTATATTAGATTCAATCTCAATCCTCATCCTCATAGAAAGCATAAGATTTGAATGGGTGGTAATGGTATATTATCTTTATATTTTGCAAGCAGTGATTGATTGGTTCAAGTAAAATGTAAGTGTTTTCTTTGTTGCTATGCAATTCATTTCATTCATAACAAAAATTTACATCAAGAAAATAAGAAAATTACTTCGAAATTTCTGAGAAATTGAAAAATACTATAATATTCGAACTTTTTAAACAACAATGTTATAGCTATCTTCCTCCATTAGAAAGGAGAACATTTGTTAAAGCATCAATCCAGATGAAGTTGCTTGCATGTTTTCAAGAGTGACTATTTTCTTTTGAGTTTTAATGTTTCCTTGTACACAAACAATTTGTATAAGGTTTCTCTTGGGAAGATAAAGTGTACAAATTCTTAGCTTTTTGTCTATATCAAACCTCAAAGCATGTCTAAAATAGCTAAGGAAATTTTCAAATCCATCAAATAAATATGAGAAACAGAATTCAAGCAGTTCAAGGCTTTGCAATTGTATGGTATCAGACATTGGATCTTTCAGTTAATAAATAAATACATAATAAAAGGCTTTGCAACATAGTATTCGTCTGATAAATCAGGAAAAATCACTACACCTATGGAGTTTCCTGAATGAATTGACCCCATTATGGGCTCTGCTCCTCTTTCTTTTTTTCTTTTACTTTTTTTCCTTTTTTTAATAAATCATTAATTAAGTGAGGAATATATGTGTGTGTGTATATATATATATATATATATTTTTTTTTCAATTGTTTTTTTCCTGATTCTTTAGTGATTGGAATATGTTATAACTAATCATGGTAAGGGAAACCTGAGCAATGGAGTACGTTGAAACAAAATCTATAGAAGTTTTAGGATTTTCGGCGAAAAAAAGCATCTGTTTAACAAAGTCGAATGGGAGACTGTTTAGTCTGGTGGTTTTTTTTTTTTTTTTTGAGACCTATAAGTGTTTCATCATAAAGAAGAAAATATGTTTGAGCACTTGGGTTGAATTTTGTGGCATATAGATTGAGAAATAGGAGACGTTGGTTATGTTTTACCTGACAAATAGACCATTAAGAGACCTATGATATATAGTGATGCTACAAATGAATATGAGGCATATTTATATGAAGAATGTAGATATTGTCACTTGCAAATCCGATTTTCATACTCAAATTATTAATACATTCATTGATTAAATTTAAAAATATACAAATTAGTATAATCTTTGGAAAATATGTCAATAATAATCCTATACAAACAAAATTAATTATATTCCTTTAAATCTAACTTTCTAGTACTAATAAAATCAATTATATTCCTTAAAACAATTTTTTTTTTTTTTATTTATACTAACGAAATTAATTGTATTCCTTTATAACAAATTTTCCTACAATAAACAATTTTAATTATGTTTCTTTAAAACAAACTTTCTATAGTTAGCATTTGTTTTTACTTCTGTTAAACGTAAAATTTTAACTTTAATCCTAATTTTACACTTTATTAAGAAAAGCACCCATAGTTAAATGTTGAAGCCACCAAATTTTTTACCAAGAATGAGATTTTATTTTGTATTTTAGTTGGTATTTACTTTTAAATGAATGAAAGATAACAATTTGAAGGAAACAATATTTTGCATTTAAAAAGTTTAAGAGAGTTATTTGATATATGTAAATATCCATGAACTTTTTTTTTTTTGTATATTTTCTTTAGCAACATTTATGGAATTTTGTTTATTTTATTTTTAACTAAGAAAAGAAAACAAAAATTGTTTAAGTTATAAAAGTAATAAAAAATTACTTGACTAATTTATGTTTGTCCTTTATTTAGGGATGATTTTGTCATATAAATAACCTAGGTTCAAACGTGTCTTCGATACTCACAATTTGTATATTTGAAAGTGTAAGACAATAACAAACCGTCGTCCGGGACGTCAAAATATCCGGTGACCACCACCCTGTAGCAGTCGCCGTCATCATCCGGGTACTCGAAGCTTTTTTCTTTTTTCTTTTGATTTTGATTCATATTGAGTAGCTTGAGAAAAATTATAATAGACAAAAAGAATAAAAAGTTGGTTTCTTTGATTACTTGAAACTTGTAGTAATGCTTGATTTCTATGTATTTATTGTTTCAGATACCAAGTCTTGGTTTTTACCAATGGAAGCTAATAGCTTGATTTCTGGTTCATGTTCAAACACACAAGTTCCATCAATCTGTGACCCCAGAAAAGTTTTATCTTTGTCTGCTTATCAATCTGGCAAGTGGGGTCCCTTCAAAACCAGGAATTGTTTTGCTTCACAGAGTTTAGGTTGTTCTTTTAGGAGATTAGAGTGTGTAAACAGTGTGGAAAAAGTGAAAGGTGGTGACTTTGTTGTGGTTGATAAGGAGACTGACAACAAAGCTGAGATTAGAAAGAAGAAGCTGGCTGTTTTTGTGTCCGGTGGAGGGTCAAATTTCAGGTCTATTCATGAAGGGTGTGTTGGTGGTTCGGTTCATGGGGATGTTGCGGTTTTGGTCACGAATAAGCATGGTAAGTATTGTTGACTTTGTAGGCATTGCGATTTTTTTTTTTTCCTTTTTTTATTCGGTTAGTTTGCTTTAACTCTAATGATTCTGTTTGAAGAATTCTTATTTAGATTAGAAGCATTAGGAATTTATCGAATTGGGAGATATAGAGTTAATATTCAAGTGATTATGTTCTTACATATCTTCGTGTTCCTTGATCAGAGAGAGGCTTGTGTTTAATGTTATTCATTGCTTGTGAAGGTGCTATGCTCAATTCGAGTAACTATGTATGTTTCTTATACATTGTTTTGTTGTGATATGTGACAGGGTGTGGAGGTGCAGAGTATGCGAGAGATAAGGGCATCCCGGTTATTTTGTTCCCCAAAAGTAAGGATGAACACGATGGTCTATCTCCAGTTGAGCTCATAGCTACTCTAAGGTTAAGCATTACTCATGATTGTTTGCTTTACTATAAATTAAGGAGAAAAGCAGATAGTATCGTTAGTGAATGGTGTATGATTGTTTAAACATCGTATACTATGCCTGTAATAATCTTGAGCTCTTTGCCTATTATAAATGTTGCATGAAACATTTTGTTTTATTTGGCAGTCATAATTATGTTGCAAATATATTAGAAAAGTCCTTGAACAGTTGAGATGCCACTTGATCAATTTTTCGTCGAGAACTTTATTGGGTTAATTTGTCATAATGTTACGTAAAGGCCACTTTGATTCATCGTCCTTACTGGTAAAACTCTTTACATCATAAATATTATATTGTTTAATTATATGTTTGCATAATAATATATAGGCTTCATTTTCTAAGGTTTTGGATATCTGGAAAAATAAAAGAATAGCTCCAAAATCATAAGAAACTTAACTATCTATTAGATAAGTAAACTGTATCTTTATTCAGGTGCTGTTTGCTTTTATATGTTCTCACATACCATTCACTAGCCTAGGAAGTATACACAGTCTATATGCTGCATTGGTTTGTATTTTCTAGCACGGGAGATACTCTAGCCGAAGAGTTCTATTTACAAGAAAATTCATACTATTTTCAGGTTTTCATACTATTTTCAGGTATTGCATAGGATTTGTACTGACTTCACATTTTTTGTCTATATTGATCAGGAGATTCGAGGTAGATTTCATTCTTCTGGCTGGCTATCTGAAACTTATACCTGTGGAGTTGGTTCGGGCCTTTCCAAAATCCGTACTAAATATCCATCCGGCACTTCTTCCTGCATTTGGAGGCAAAGGCTATTATGGTATGAAGGTGCATAAAGCAGTTATTGCTTCTGGAGCTAGGTATTTTGGAGCTTTCAATGTCATGCGTGTTGTTTCTTCTTTGTTTTCTACAATTTGATGCTATCCTCCTCTTTGTCTTCATATTTTTTCTATGACAATACATACGTAACAGGTACCTCATGTCATTTTTGTTGTTTTGTTGGGGTTGTTAGATACTCTGGTCCAACAATTCACTACGTTGATGAGTATTATGACACGGGACATATCCTTGCTCAACGAGTTGTACCCGTGCTCTGGAATGACACAGCAGAGAATTTGGCTGCAAGAGTTCTTCAAGAGGTAATGGATTTGAGTATCCTCATTCAAGACATAAGACCTTTTACCTAACCAGTAAATGTTCCCATTATTAAATTTCCATGCATCTTGCTATTTGATCAAAGTTTTGGCTCATGTTCTTAACGTCTTTTTTAATTTAGGAGCACCAGTTGTATATGGAGGTTGTGGCAGCTTTATGTGAAGAGCGGGTAATTTTTAGGGAAGATGGTGTTCCTTTCATTAAAAGCAAAGAAAACCCTGATGAGTATCACTAGCAGAACTACTTAACACCAGCATTCGCCCCCCATTTCTATTGATCTAAGGTCAGTGATAAACCACTGCTCAGTAGTCTCCAACATTTAACAATCAATTCCCTGATACCCGATTTCGTGATTCATTGCAGTCTGTATTCTATGGAAGAGTTTGACATGTATGCAGACAGATTAAAGCACTATACTTCATAACCAAGGTTCTATTTATTTCTTGTTGCTGCTCTTAAGATGATAGACTTGCCAGCATATGCCAGTTCAAATTTTGGAAACTTCACATTTTTTTCCTATTGACTTCAAAATGGCCATGCTATATTGAAATCGGATGTGTAAAATTCATGTACACTGTTTTCTTGTATCAATTCTCTTGGCTAACTTTTGAAGTTCAATAGACTTCCCACATATTTAGTTTCAACAAGTCTGCTTGGCATTGAAGATTAGCATCCACAGCGTCTTCATTCATTTCATTGAACTGTTTCATCAGTGAAATGTCTTTGGTCTACTTTGGTTTTGGAATCTCAACTTCAACCTCTATTGTAGCAATTGCATTAACACCCTTCTGCTCATCTGTTGCCAAAATTGCCTTTGTGTTCTTCAAGTTCTTACAAGATTTTTTGGCGGATATAATGTTTAACTTCATATTTGGTTTTGGACTTGTTTGGACCAGCTGGCTTCTCACATGACTTTTTTGACAGATACATTACACTTTTTTGAGGTAGTATGCTCGATAGCTTACAAGTGAATTGTCACTGGTACATTAGAGAACAATCAGCATCCAAGGACACTAAACAAGGAATAACCTTTAGACACAAACAAGTGCATGACTGATGCATGAGCTGATTTTGAGATAAAAATTATTGACTTTTCACATTGTTGACAATTGATCATATTATGCGTACGCATATATATACACATAATGTGAACATTATGGCAACATTAAACAAAATTTTTATTGAAACTAACTTCTCAAAATCGAAGAAAAATTGAAGAAAAGACTTGCAGTTCAAACTTGAATAGATGAATCTCTAATAGTTGTAAAAATTCTTCATGGATCAGGAAATGATTACAATATTTCAAACTAAATAAATAGAGAGAATTTTAACGGATTCCATCTCTTTTGCAAATAAATTTCATTTCGAACAATTTAACATATATTAATATTTAGTAACACCAATCCTCTTTAGTAACAACTCAAACGAATTGAAAAATAACAATTATTTGAAAATTAAATATATTTAGAAAAATAGGTCTTCTAATTATTGTCACAGTTGGTAATAAACCCACCCTTATATGAAGTGCTTTTTATATAATATTTAATTGACAAAACTAACTTATTTTATTTTATTTTGTTTTTACGGTGGGAGCATTAAATTAATATAAAATTGCTTATACATTGAGACACTGAAACTTGAATCCTTAACTTTTTATGATTAAGGAAAGTGCTTAACAACTTCTACTAAGAAGTGGAGAAGCGATACGTATGTTATGGCTAAAGGTACTATTTAATTTTCTGTTCTTTTGAAAACAAGGTTACTGTTTTGAAAATGTGTTAAAAATTTTGTTGTAAATGCTGCAAATGCTATTGACTGTTTTGGAATGTAATAGTCGTAGTTTTGAAATGAATTCAACGTTTTATTCTTACTTTTATAAGGTTCAAGTAAGATTCAAGCGTTGTAAAGTTTATCATACACATGAATGCTTCTTTTGGAATTTGGCATGAAAAATATTAAGTTAAATTTGACTCATTAGCAGCGTCAACTGTCATAAAATCTGAATTGATATTGAGGGCAAATCGCACAAAATCCTTTTGAGGATAGTTGCAATTGTACGGATTGGGAGGTTTGGTCATAATTATATGAAACCGTCCTGCACTTTCAAAGCTGCAACATAAATAGTACCCAATGTCAATAGGAAGCTGTTTTTGAAAGTTGACAGAGAAGGTTAAATTGAGCAAAAGTACCAAAATACCCTTAAACTTTTGACTGGTGATATGACTCATCTGATTCATACGGGTTGCTTTACCATTATTTTATTTTTTAAAAAAATTAAGAATAATATTTTTTTTTCTTTTTTTTTTTAAAAAAAAAAAATTCAATAATTGAAGGAGATTTGTCGATCTTTTCTAGAAGAGATCTATTGACCTTTGGTTTGGGGCAACTTTCCTTCAAATCCAAACGCAAATTCTTCTAATCCAAACAAAAGAAAAAAAAGTCATTTTCAGCATCTCTTCTAGCTTCAATTCAATCAACATTAAATAAAAATTAAACATTTTCATCCAAAATCTCCTGCCCACCCAAAAAATACAAAGAAAGAAAGAAAGAAATGCTTGAAAGAAAAATGAAGCATGGTCTGCTCAGTCTCGGAGATGGAGCAAAGCCATAGAGATTTTGATGAATAATTTATTTTTAAATTATTAAGTTTAGTTATTTATTTATTTATTAGAAAAAATTAGTGTCATATAATATTGCATTTTTTGTGATTTTTTTAAATCATGAAAGAGAAGAACCCATCTCCAAAAAAAAAAAAAAAAAAAAAAAGACAACTCATACTCCATTTGGAGATCTTTTGTTTTGGTTTTGTTTTTGTTTTTGTTTTTTATTAACTTTTTTTTTTTTTTTAAAGGAGTTTTCATGGCAGATGAAGGTTCATCTCTCATAGAGAAGAACCCATATCTCCATTTGATGATTTTGGGTTGTATTTTTTCAATAATTTTATGATAATTTGTTTAAAAAAAAATTCATGCATGCTTCATCTTCTATAAACATATGAACCCAATTTTCCAAATTGGAGATATGAATTTGTATAGGAGTTCTTGGGATTAATGACCATAAATTAATGAGCAAATTACTGGATAGTCTCTAGACATTTACCTTATTACAATTAGAAACCATTTTTACCTTTTGCAACAATGACCTCCCATCTAGTAATGGTTTGATCATAGTTGACCATGAAAGTTAACTATAGTAAGAGTATTTTGGTCAATTTATTTGATTTTTATTTTTCTTTTAAAAATCATATTAATTAATAAATAATTTTAAATTTTAAAACTTAAAAATATATTAAAAATTAAATAATTTAAAAAAATTAAATTTAAACTATGTTTCTGGTTCATCAACATAGTTTCTAGTCCAGTTCATCAACATTTCAAGATATCTGGTTTCTAGTTCATCAACAGCATTGATCCAGCATCATCAGTCATCATCACAAACAAAACCATTGTCATCTTCAAACAAAAACCACTACTATCATCATCGAACAGATCTAAGAACATCATCATCAACACCATCTAAAATAAACAGAGTAAAAATTAATCATGCAAATGGAAACCCAGACGCCCGGTACTCAGATGTTTCGGTCGGAAACCCAGACGTCGGGCGTCTGATGTTTGGGCTTCCAGATGGAAACCTAGATCGAATCTGGGTTTTGTAATATGAAAATCCAGGTGTCTGGGATGGAAACTCAGATCGATCTAGGTTTCCAGACACAAACCCAGATTGACGTTTGTGTTTCCATCTGGGAACCCAAACGCTAATACTCAGACGTCGATCTGGGTATCCAGGTAAGAGAAGGAGAAGATGAAAATAAAGAGAAGAATGAGAAAAGAGGGAGAGAGAGGGATACCGACTGGTGAAGAAGATGAAGAAAAAAAAGAGAAGAATGAGAAGAAGGAGAAGAGAGAGAGATGGAGCAGAGAGATGAGGGAGTTGGTGGGAGAGTTTTATAAATGGGGATTCAATCTCTCCAGATTGGATCTCCATCCATTTTTTTTTTAATTTTTAAAATATTAAATATTTTTTTTTTAATTTTGATATTTGAAAATTAATCACCACCGTCCATCAACATATGATGTACGGTGCAGATCTCATTTCATTAATTTATTTTTTTTAAATTTTAATTATTTTATAATTTAAAAATTATAAAATTAAATAGTTATGGGTATTCTCGTCTTTTTGTTATATTTTGTTATTTTTCAGTTATTTCAAACGGTCAATTATGGTTAAACTTTAGCAGATGGGAGGTCATTGTTACAAAAGGTAAAAGTGGTTTTCGATTGTAATAAAACAAATGTGTGGAGGCTATTCACTAATTTTCTCATAAATTAATAGGCCCTCATAAAATTGATCCAGCTCAATAATTTTAGTACAAATGACCAAAAATGGTTGTGATTTGTCTTAAATTTCCTTTTGATATGACTATGTTCATTTGGCGTGATGAAGCGTGGTGTTTGTATGTAATAATTTATAATTAAAAACAATATTAAATATGAGAAAAAGGGAGGGAGGAGATAGAGAGAAAGGGGGGAAGAGGGTGAGAGAGGGAGGGAGACAGCCAGAGAGAGTCAAAGAGTTCAAGAGTTATATATCTTTAAACTCTATCATAGTTTTAAAACACACTTAAGCACAGCCTAGGCACGAGGTGCTGTAAGGTGTCGTGTCATAGTGACTTCGATGATGCACTCACCTTATCGATTGAGTCGCAGGTGCCAAAGGCATGCTATACGCAACCCTAGTTCTATGTCGACCTCTCACGCAATTTTCATAATCGAAACTAACTTTTTGGCCGCCAAAATCGACCAAAAAACCGTCGAAAACTAGCCAAATAGCCTTGAAAAACAATCTTCTTATCGTCATTTCACTCTCCTCTCCTTTCGTTAGTGTTGTGGCCATAGAAATTGTTGCTCTAAGGGGTGGCTGCTTGGTTGCTATGAGATTAAAGTTGAAAAGGGGAATGAGATGGCTGTTGGGAAGAATGTAATGGGGAAATAAAGGCAAAAACAAAAGTAGATGAGGAGAGAGAGAGGAAAAAAAATTATAGCGAAAGAAGAGAGAGGGTGTGTGTGGCTACCTAATTTAGGTTTTTAAAAGTTAAATATAAATATAAGAACAATTATAAATAACCTTATAAGTTATGATAAAATACTCAATCAAATCCTTTAATTTAAGAAATAAATAAAAAAATCCCTACAATTATATATACATATAAAAAAAATCTCAATTTTATGATTTATAATATTTTAAGGTTTTGTTTTTTAATAAAAGGTGCACCTCACTTTGCAAAGGCCGTTTTGCTCCTCAGGCTCCACGATCCTTTGCACCTTAATGTGCCTTGAGCTTTTTAAACCCATGAACTCGATGTTGTTTGAATAGTGGGTCTATTTCAAATCAAGAGTCATTTTCCTTTTGCTCTTTTTTCGAAATAATAAAAAGATCGTTGATATATCTTGCATTTCCTTTTGTTGATAACAGATTCTAAGTAATTGGTACAAGAAGAATCATCAGAAAACTCAAAAATACATCTCTAAATAGTTTGTTCAAGGTTCATTATACTTAATATTTTTTTTCTTTTTTCTGGTTAATGTTTTGGTTATTGAAGTATTTCGAGGAAAGGTTTTAGTTAGGTTGTTGTAGTATGTTTGAAAGAAAGAAGAACGAGAAGTATAGTTTTTTTTGTTGTGTCTAAGTTGGTGTTTGCTTGCATGCATGTATGTTACTATAGTGAAAAGTAATTAGTTAGTAGTTAGTAAGGAGAACAAGAAAGTAGTTTGTTTGTTGATGCTAGGTTAAAGTTGCATATATGAGACTGTCAAAGGTGGGATTCATGATCAATATTCCCGAGGGAAGAAATGATTTAATGTTGACAGCCATACTGTAGGGCTTCCATGGAGGACGATTTACTTACTCTATTAATGGTATCAAGATGACTTATCATGTTATTATTGGAAGGTATAATAACATTAATTTTTTATTAAAAAAAAATCATATGTTATATTATTATTAAAAAATTATACTAATATCAATATAATATACTAATTAAGCCTCCTATGTTCGGTTCGAACCGTCCGGTTCGAACTGAACCATCACTATAGAACCCGGAACTAGAACATAAGGTTCTGGTTCCGGTTCGAAACCAAACCGGAACTGTCACTGTAGCGGTTTCGATTCCGGTTCCGATTCTAGTTCCAAAGGAACCGGAACCGTCAGTTCGAAGAACCAGTGGAACCAGAACTATCTTGAACCAGCGATTCCGGTTCGGTTTCGATTCTTAAATTAAAAAAAAAAAAAAAAAAAAAAAAAAAAAAAAAACAAGAATCAACCGTTGGGGCCAACGGTCGGGCCATGTGGCCCCAATGGTTGGTTTTAGTTTTTTAAGAATTCTTTTTTTGTTTTTACGTTTTAAACCCTCATTTAATTTCTCTTTTAATCCCTCTCTTTCCTCTATAAATTCCTCTCCCATTCTTAATTTTTTTCTCACATCTATCTCCCTCAATCTCAACTCTCTTTCTCTCCATTAATCTCAACTCTCTCTCAATTTCAAAATATTCTCTTAATTCTCAATCTTATTTTTTTTTTAAATTTTTTTTACTTATATTATATCTATAAATTATAATTTTCAATTTATTGTTTGAAGTTTTAAATTCTTAATTTATTATTTTTAAATTTTTAAATTTTATTTTATTATTTTTAAGTTTCAAATTATCAATTTATAATATTTATAAATTTCAAAATTTTTATTTGTAATATTTTTTAACTTATAAATTTTGATTTCAATTTATATTTTTAAATCTAAATTTTTAATTTATTAGTTATTACTTTTAATTATTAAATTTCATATTTCAATGGCTAGTTCTAGTTCAAGAAAATTATTTTCTAGGAATAAGGGTAAAGATCTTTTTAATATCAAAGAAACACCACAACCAAATGCAGATCTTTTAAATCTTGGTCTTCTCAATAAGGAAAATTATAATGATTTTATACAACAACAAGTAGAGTTTTTAGAAATGTTTGGTTCCCAAAATCCTCCTAATCTTAATCCTCCCCATGCTACTCCTCAAAACCTCCAACCTCAGGACCAACCTGAGACGCCGACGTCTCGTCAGTCCAATTTTGGAAGCAATTTCACTAGTATGTCTAGCCTTGGGCTTGGGAATTGTGATGCAGCTGATGTTGATGACGATAAAAAGTATAGATCTGATCTTTTTAAGGTACACATAAAGAAGGTTGAAAAAGAACCAGGTACGATCAAGGCTGTATGCAACTATTATGGGACAGAATTCAAGTGGAACAAATCTGGAGGATATGGCTCATATTGGAAACACATAAGATCTCAACATCCGGTCGAAGCGAACCGTTCACGCGGACAACAACAAATTTCCAGATTTGCAAGTCCTACTAATCAATTATTTAATTATATTGATGCACAAAATAGGGAAGAATTAGCTAGATTTGTAGCCACAGAAAGCTTATCTTTTAGTTTTGGTGAAAAAATAGGTTTTCTTAATTATTGTCGTAAAGCCTTAAATCCTGCTGCATGTAGAGTGCCTAGAACAACTCTCACACGTACACTATATAATATTTATAAAAAAGAGAAAAAAAGTTTAATTAGATTTTTTAAAAAATATGAAGGTCATATTACAATTTGTGCTGATATTTGGAGTGATAATTTGCAACAACATTCATATTTAGATGTTACTTGTCATTTTATAGATAATTCATGGATTATGCAAAAAAGAGTTCTTGCGTTTTGAGTTTTTGATGATTTTCATTCTGCACAAAATATTTATAGACTTATGAAAATTATTTTTGAAGAATATTCTATTGAAAATAAAATTTTTGCAATTGGTTTTGATAATGCTGCAAATAATACTGCTGTTATTCCTCATTTAATTAATTTATGTAACCCTTATTTTGGTGGTAGATTTTTTCATCAAAGATGTGTTTGTCACGTTTTAAATTTATGTGTACAAACTGGTTTAACTTTACTTAAAGATAGTATTAGCCCAATTAGGAATGCACTTTATTATTTATGGAAACATCCAAATATCATGAAACAATGGGCTAAATTTTGTAAATCTAATAGAATGCATCCAATTAGATTTTCTCGTGATGTTCCACATCATTGGAACTCAACCTATAAATTACTTTCTGAAAGTTATGCATATAAGGATTTATTAGTTACTTTTATGTAATATAATTGTTCAGAAATTCCTTTGTTTCCTCAACATTGGGATGTTTGCACACAAATTTGTGAATTATTAAAAGTTTTTAATGATAGTACTCATAATTTATCTGGTATTTATTATCCTACCACCCATTTATTTTTTGAAGAAGCTCTTAATATTGTAGGTGCATTTTCTACATGTGAGAATGATGAATTATTAGGTGATGTTGTAGCAGCTATGAAGCAAAAATGGTTAAATTATTATAGAGAAATTCATTTAATTTATGCAATTGCATTATGTTTTGATCAACGGTATAAATTTGAAAATTTATTTGTTTATTATAGCAATTATTATCAATGTTTAGGGATAACTGATGCAGATCCTATTGTTCTAGCTAATAATATTAAAACTTTATCTTATATTATACGGTCCATCAATGAACATTACCTTTCAGACATCTAAAAATGCCTCTGGCTCTAAAAGTCGAGAATCCTCTTCATCATTTATGAAGTTAGGTTCTATGTTGATGTCCAAACAAACGAAAAAAGGTCGAACTTCGTCTTCATCCTCCACCACAGAGGTTGACATCTACTTAAAGACACAGTTCGAGTTTATAGACAGTGATAACATTGAATTTAATATCTTAGAGTAGTGGAAGGAACATGAGAAACATTTTCCAATTTTGTCTATAATAGCCAAACAAATTCTTGGGACCCCCGTCTCAATTGTGGCAGTAGAACAAGAATTTAGCTCTAGCGGTAATATTCTAGACCTCAAACGGTCTTTAATGAGTCCAGAATCTGCACAAGCTGAAGTTTGTGTCCACGATTGGACGAAGGCACAACTAAGACAACAAGAGATAGATGAAGCAAAAGTTCAAAACGAAATTTATGATTTTTTTGAAGACATTGATCAAACCACCACCGGGCGCACTGGAAATACAAGTGACGATTAGGTGAGTCACAAATTTTCATAAACTCCATGTAATAAAAGGTAAGAGAACTATGTGGGCTTTGATTCCTCTAAAATTAGAGAGGATACGTAGGCAACTTAATTATGGTAATAAATTAAGTGCAAGCCCAATGTTTTTATTTTATTTTTTTATTCAATCAAAGTTTAAATAATAAATAAATTACTGTAAACCTTCTCTATATTTACTTTAATACAATCGAAAACCACTTTTATTTTTTGTAACAATGACTTCCCCTCTATTAACATTTGACCATGATTGACCGTCAAAGTTAACTGTAATAAGAATATTTTGGTCAATTTATTTGATTTTTATTTTTTCTTTTAAAAATTATATTAATTAATAAATAATTTAAAATTTTAAAACTTAAAATATTTAAAAATTAAATAATTTAAAAAATTAAATTTAAACTATAAAAAAATAATTTAAAATTTTTTCAAATTGATCTAAACCATCCATTTTGAGATGGACGGTCTAGATCCATTTATAAGAAAAATAATATTTAAAAAAATAAAATTGATGGTGATTCAGTTAATTTGTTCATGAAAATCATGAGTTCATCGCATTTCAGTTTCTGGTTCATATTTCAGGTTTCTGGTTCACGAAGGATATCTGGATCATCAACAGAGACATTAATCCAGCATTAAACAGACCCAAAACATCAATACTATCTACAATAAACACAATCATCAATACCATCATAAACACAATCATCACAATTATCATCTGCAATAAACGGTAAAAATCAATAATCCAAATGGAAACCTAGTTTTTCAGACGAAAACCCAGATCTGGGTTTTCGGATCGAAAACCTATCCGGGATCGGTTTCGCCGGTCCGGCGTTTGGGTTTCCATCTAAAAACCCGATCTGGGTTTCCAGATGGCGTCTGGGTTTCTAGATAAAAACCCAAATTGGATTTTTAGACGGTGTTTGGGTTTCCAGATGGAAACCCAGACACCAGGTTTCCCCAGACGTCTGGGTTTTCAGGTGGAAACCCGATAAAAACCCAGACGTTTTCAGATGGAAACCCGGTGGAAACCCAGACGCCAATTTGGGTTCCCAATGGAAACCGATACGTCGATTTGGGTTCCAGAACCCAGATCGGCTGGTGAAGAAAACAAAAAGAAAAAAACAAAGAGAAGAAGGAGAAGAGAGAAGAAAACAGAGAAATAGAAAAAAAGAGGGAGAAGAAAAAAAAGACGAAAGAGAGAGACAGAGACAGAAGAGTGAGGGACTATTTTATAAATTAAAGGTATTTCCGTCTTTTTACCTTATTTAATCAATTTTCAATTATATTAAAATTTAAACGGTCAAACGTGATCAAAACGAAGGTCATTATTATAAAATATAAAAGTAGTTTTCGACTGTAATAATGCTAGTTGTGAGTAATTTACTCTTCAAATAATTAAATTTTTTATTTCGTTTGTGTATAGATTTATTTTTTTAATTTTAATTTTAATATTAATTTTTAAATTTCAAATTATCATTTTTAAAAAAGGTTCCAAAACCGAAACTGAAACCGTTATAGAATCGGAATCGAAACCGGAACCGAAATCGTTATATAATCGTCGGTTTCAGAACCGAACCAAAACCGTTTTATTTCGGTTAAGGTTCCGGTTCTAACTTTTTTAGAATCGGAACCGTCAGTTCAGAATCGGAATCGGAACCAAATCGAACCGTGATCATATCTACTCCTATGAAAAAAAAAAATTTTCCTCGGTAGCAACAATGTTTTGTTTGGTCAAGGCTACAGAAGAAAAGTGACTTTTTGGCAACTAGCATTGATTGAAGACCTCGATGCTTGGAACAAGTTTCCTCACGGACATTATTTTTTCAGGTTGACTTGCCAGTACCTAGGGATGGGACTGCGGTGTAGTACCAACATTTATGGTTTTCCATCAATGTTTTGTTTGGTCGAGACTATAGGAGAAAAGTGACTCTCTGGCTACTAGCATTGATTGACGACCTCGATGCTTGGAATAAGTTTGCTTGGGGACATTATATTTTCAAGTTGACTTGTCACTACCTGAGGATGGGACTGGGGTGTACCAGTATTTATGGTTTTCCATGGGCGCTATTGGTATGTTACCCTATGTTCACTCTATCTTGTTGTCCTATGTATGTTTGGCCAGTGGAGCTCATTCCAAAGATCAATAAACTCTTTGCCAACAGACTGTCATTCATGAAGCAACCCCGATTCTTTAACTGGGGATTTTCAGCTAAATCAAGAGATTTTTATTTTACAGAACTTAAAAATTCTAGAGTGTAGTGGTAAGGTATAACTTATATATATATATATATATATATAGAAACTATTATTGAAAATGATTGGTAATAAATAATATATTATTTTGTGTGTTTACCATTCATGAATAGCCACTTTGTGTTAAAGCCCCCTTTGAGGGAGTTGAAAGAGGACGTTGGGTTAACATCGATTATAACCTCACAAGGGGCTCTAATTTGTGCTACCTTCACGGTTGAGTAAGGAGGAAGAAATAGGGGGTAATGTGGAAGGTCGTTGGACACAATGAAAAGGTATATATGCATTGGACACATTTGTTATTATATAATAAATAATTATAAGGTTGTGTTAGTGCTTATAAATGCATGCCTAACAACAGGAAGACAAACTAATGAAAAGAATTAAGGAGAGTGTCAAGAGTGAGATGATATTGGAATGGCTTGCATCCAGAAAATGTTTCAGGGTCACCAAGGCTGCCCTTAGCAATAGATAGCATATTTTGCCATCATTTATTATTATTATTATTATTATTATTTTGCGTTAGCAATACTTATATACAACATTGTGTTGGTGACGTTGAGAAAGCATTATTGACTTGAGGATTCCTGAGCGTCATTGATGATATGATATCTCAGCGTCAATGAAGCTGTGATACTTCAATGTCGTTGACGAAGAGATATCTCAGTGTTAATGACGAAAAGATAGCTCAGCGTCAGTGACGTTATTGATGAAGAGATATCTCAACGTCATTGACGCTGAGATCTCTTCGTTAGTGATGCAAATATACGTTAGCGTCAGTAATATATATAATCTTTTTTATCCTTCTCCTTCTGACATACTTCATGCAACGTGTGGAATTTTACTCCTAATTTTCTTTAAGGCAGTTGGAGGGATACATCTTTCATGAGGGATGTTTGAGAAGAAGTGGTTCCAACAACCACTGATCATTTGCTCGTGGCCCCCTCTATTGACACAACCATCTTGGAAATGATTCAGAATAGAGAGATGGTTGTTACAAAGGAGCTTGCAATACCAATCGTGGTTCTAACTTAAATTGGGCAAGATGTTGGGACCACTGAGCAAGAAGTTGCCACCAATGTAGTGGATGTTCAATCAAACCAGGAACCTTCAGCAGAAAATGTTGGTTCAAGTGTCTAAAGATTTGAGCCAATTGTGTATCAAAAGAAACCCCACAAGAAGGCTACTTGGAAAAATAAAAAGATGACTGAGAGGCGGGAAAAGGACATCACTAGAGTAGACGAATAAAAGGAAATGAGGTATAAGTTCAAAAAGGAAGGAAAGACAACAAGAATCTCAAGCGGAAGCGTATGGACCTTAATTAAAATGGACGCAAGTCTTTTATGTATCAAAGTATTTGAAAGGCCCTTCAAATATTTCTTATTTGCCATATTTTCACTTCATTTCTCCTAGACAATTAGCATTAATGTGTCTAGGTTTTTAGTCTCCGAATTTTTTCTGTTAAATAAAAAAAAATTGTAAATTGGGGAACTTCTATTAACGATGAAAAATCGTCAACTATAAACAAAGGGTAATTATCGAGGGAAAGAAAGAAAAAATTATGTCCTCGTGAACAATTATATATACCAAGATGACCTTAAAACATCAGGGCATCGAACACCAAGATGCCAAGGAGCCAATCATATAGGGTACCAAGGAGTTGACCATATAGGGTCTAAGGTGTTGAGCACTAAGATGCCAAAAAAGGCAAGCATCTAGGGTACCACAGAGCTTAACATCGAAGGTACTAGAGAGTTGAACATCTAGAGTGCATAGAGGTCAAACGGAGGCGTAGAGCTTACAACTAGTCATTTAGAGTACCACTAAACCACCTAGATGCCATGGAGGCTGAGCAGAGGTACATAACTCGCTAGTGGTCATCCATGGGGTACCATGAAGCCATTTAGATGCTAAGGAGACCAAGGAGGGGTGTAGAGCCTATAAGGACAAAAGGAAGATGGACTATTGTTTTCAAAATTTGTCCTCATGAAGAAACTTGGAGGCAAAGGAAAGACAAAAAAGTGATCGTGAAGATATCTACTCCATAAAGCAGTGAGGACCACAAAAGATATAAAGGGGGGCATTAGTTAAAACCAAGAGGATTAGGGCTTACCACTGATGGAATTTGCAAATTTTGTCCCTTAACATGATAGCATTCAACCTGACATGGCCGTTCTTGCCTTCTAAAGACAACCATTAACAAGAAGTCACATCAACATGCAAGGACACCTTCGAGGAATATCTTATCACATGGACAGATAAAAGGTGGTAGATTGATAGAGGATTATGTCTGGAATATATGCTTGGCTAAAAGATATCACTAAAGAAGGAACAATTAGGTATAAAGGAGCCTTTACATTATTTCAATCAACCAACTAAGAGCATCTCCAATGCAAATATGGATTGTCTTTTAAAAAAAAAAAATGGACATATCATTAATATCAAGGAAATGTGTATTACACGTGGCATAAATATGGATTGATAGACACTCAAGTCTAAAAGATTCTTCAATGTTATTCTATTCATTTCAATGATAAATAGTTAAACAATAATATATCATTAAAATAAATTATCATAAAATATTATATGATAGAAACCTCATTCATTTATTATTGACATAGCTATTTAGGAGACTCTCTAAAAATAGACGTTGAGATTGATAGTTTCTATTTTCTTTTTTGTCATGTTAACTTGATAGTGGTTATAAAAATTTACATTAAAAAGGTTAATTTTAACCATCTATCAATTTATTTTATGTAGCACTCCAATTTTTTACAATTCATACTTACATTGAAGATGCTCTAAAAGATGTCATCTCAACCATCCAAAAATGACTAGGAGGAAAATACACTACTTGGCTTGATGAAAAGCTGAAATCCGCCCAAAGAGTGTGCCCAAGGCCAATTCAGGTAAAATTTGGTGAGGAAGAAAGACGAGGATGGACCAATTGGAAGGCCATACCAGTCCCAAATGGGTAGCCAAGTTTGTTTATATAAACCACCATGCATTATCGTTTGGGGACTTCTTATTTTATTTTATTTTTTATCATCTTTCATCTCCTTCATTTTTTCTTGTTCCCTTATTTTTTCCTACGATTATATTACCAAATTAACCATAAAAGTGCCCCTCTCAGCCACCGCTTGACTTGACCGTCAGAGTTTGGTCGCTAGCGGGATCTGATTAGTTGCTTTTTTATTATTATTATTTTTTTATAGGTACCTCGCATCAAGGACACTAGCTGGTTTCGGAGGAGGATTTTAAAGTGGAGAACCATATAACAGCCCAAAAACAGCCCTAAATACATATTCTTCACTTCAATAACCCATTCCAAATCAACCGTAAAGAGAGTTGCCATTGCTCTTTTTACTGTTGACATCAGGCAAAATCCGGTGTCAACCTCTTTTAAGGTTCATTAAAAAAATTTACGTTTTTAATTAATGTTTTATACTTTCCATAAATTTTATATCAATTACCATCCATAACCATATTTTCAACGATATTTCGTTAAATTGTAATATCAATATTTTTGCTGATATTAATATTTTCATCCTTGTTTGTTAATAAAGAGAGAAGTAAAAATAAATAAGAGAGAGAAAAGTACTTTGTTTTAAGTAATGAGTTCAGTTGGTCCAAACAGTATTTTTGTCTAAACAGGGTCAAAAATCAACGAGAATATTAAACTTAAGGAGCTAGGTCAATTTTACTTAGAGCTCATAATTTTTTATCAAAAGCCATGGTTTCCTTTTCATATTGTTTATTTATTATTATTATTATTTGTTTTATTACTAATTTTTAGGACACTATTACTTGATTATTACATTTTAATTTATTTTTTATTTAGGTTATTATGTGATGAAGATGAAAATGATATAAAATAAAATTGATCAAGATGATGATAATAATCTTGAACATGAAGAAGAAGATGATAAAACAAATCAATTAATCTACAAATTAATAAATAAATTAAAAATACTTAAATTACATTATATAAATAACTTTAATATAGTAATGTGTCTAATCAAAGTCGAACAATTTTTCGTGTATTGAAAGAAATTGAACATATGAATTAATTATTAATATATCAAGTACTCATCATCACACCTGACCTTATATATGATGGAACAATTTTACTTTTCATTATGTATACTTTACGATAGCTCACTGATAGGTCTGATAGTATGAGAAATTTTGTTAGATATCAAAAGGGTGTACTACTACCACAAGAAAAATGCATTATGAAGTAAAATAAGAACAAGGAAACGAGTTGGGAGTTATAGAACTACTACATTTGCTTATTTGGTGCAGGATGATAAGGAATGGGTAGCAAACACAGATCATCCTTTCTTCTAACAGTCACACCAAAGGTCTCACTCATGTCCAAACACTCGTGCTTCATTCCACCGGGAAGTTGCCAGTCAAAATGGTACAACAATGTTGCAAGAGGAAGCTCAACGTTGACTAGACCATATAACATTCCTGGACAGTTCCTCCTACCAGCACCAAATGGGATGTATTCAAAATTATTCCCCTTGTAGTCAATTGAACTATTAAGGAATCTCTCTGGAATAAAGTTCTCAGGTTCAATCCAATACTTTGGATCTGTGGCAATTGCCCATGCATTAACCACGACTTTTGTGTTGATGGGTATTTCAAATCCCTTAATATTACATGTCTCTTCACACAGTCTCGGAAGTAACAATGGAGCTGGAGGATGTAATCTTAGGGTCTCTTTTATAACTAGCTTTAAGAACTTCAATTCATCAATGCCAGTTTCTTCCACTCTCCCAATTTTGTCAAAGACTTGTCTTACCTCAATTTGTGCTTTTCTCATTAGTCTTGGATTTTTCATCATTTCGGACATTGCCCAATCTACTACGTTTGCAGATGTCTCGCTACCAGCAACAAAAATATTCTGTAAGGGATAAATGAATCGCAGTTAAACCATTGAACAAACATAAAGCTCTCAAACTAAACAAGATCAAATAATGATTATCTAACGACTCTGTGGAAGTTATCGCCCCTCTAAAAGAAGGTTAAGGACAATCATACTTTCCCCATTGTAGATTGACATAATGACAAAATCCCTAAACATTTTTATAAATCTCTAATATCTCTCCTATCATTTTATAAAATAAATTAAATACTCCCTATACTATATGAAAATATTTCAAAAAAAAAAAAAAAAAAAAACCCTTTATCATTAAAATTGACGTTAAAAATTGAATAATGATAGAGAGTACTAGTGGGTAATTAGCTGTTCAACTATAAGGGAAAAGTGGGATTATCCAAAAATTAACATATGCAAAGTTACTTTGGCTAGGATTTTTGTTCATCTTATGGAAGACAGTAAAGTGTATGGAGCTTTGACTATGCATAGTACATGTAATAAAGATGAAATTACTTACGAAGATTACTGCTTTGATGTTGTCCAAAGTTAAGGAAAATTCAGAATCATTGTGCTCTCGAACTTTCAAAAGAACATCAACTAGATCTTCACTTTCTTCACTATTAAAAATCTCTGATTTTTCCCGGCCTATCTGGTGTTGGCTGATGATGTTTTCAAGTAATCTATCATTTTCTTGATGCAACTTCTCCAACTGAGGTCTGATTCCACTGATCCATTCCAGGGCTTTAATAGAAGGATACAGGTCTGCAATATTAAATCCTGCCGCCATCGATGTACCTTCCTTCATAGCATTTATGAATATTTCTTGGTCCTTGAATTTTTTGCCAAAAGCTGCCTTTGAAGTGATACTGTATATCGTCGAGTGAACTTTTTCAGTAAGGTTAATTAGTGTTCCTTGTTTTGAAGCAATCCAATCAATTAGATTGGACATCTCTTCTTCTCTCACTGACCGAAAAGACTGGACCCTTTTGGTACTTAAAAGCTCCGTCACGCAAATCTTCCTTAGCCGTCTCCAGTATTCACCATATGGTGAAAAGATCAAATCATTAGAATTATAAGACATGATCTTTGTTGCTATAACATGAGGCCTTGATGCAAAGATCACATCATGAGTTTTCATGATTTCTTCTGCATACTCCGCGGAGGATACAACTATAGTGGAAACTTGTCCAAGCTGTAGGTGCATCAAGGGTCCATATTTCTTGGCCAACTCTCTTAGACCTCGATGTGGTAGAGAGCCAACAAGCTGGTGAAGATTTCCAATGAAAGGTAGCTTCCATGGCCCTGGAGGTAGATTCAAGGCAGCTTCCCTATTGGATTTGAAGCTTTTTCCTATTCTGAGCACAATCATGAAAAAGAAGAGGAGAAGAAAAGTCATTGAAAGAATTGAAATGTTGGGAAATTCAAGATCCATGAGAACAGACACAATTGGTTTGCTATCCAAAATTTCATCACAGCATCTACTTGTTATAGGAAATGGGGTCCTTCGCCAGATATGTTGACTTTCAATTTGCATAGCCAATAATCTTCGAAGGCCTGTCGGTGTAATTATATGATTGGTTCGTTTGTGGTGCCTGCCGCTAGAGGATCAAACTAGATAATGTGACGAAGACATTTATTAAAGATAAGATCAATACTATTTATTTCATTGAAAAATGGTCACACGGCTATTCTCATTAATAAATGGGTTATTATCATTTTAACCCTTGAAATTGAAAATAATATAAATGACCTCTAGTATGAAAAATAATAACTAAAACGGTTCAATTGTTAAATAATATAGTAATTCCATTAATGAACTGACAAATTTATCAATTTAGAAGGTAAAAAGGTCATTGAGGGTTGAACCCATCCCAGCTGTATTTAATTAGATAATATTTCAATTTTAAATTGTAATAAAAATGATAATTGAATGAATGAAAGCCCGACACATGCAAAATTAAAAATATAAAGTCACAACTCTCAGAAAACCTAACCTTAACTACCATCTCTTTTACTCTCACTATCTCTGTCACGACCTGGGGCCTGGGCCGTGGCAGAATCGTAATTATCAATAAAATAGAAATTTTTAATTTTTAATAATATAAAGCAAATTTTCCTGTTTTAGATACTCAGGAATACCCAAAATAAAACATTGTGAACGATGAAATGAAAATATTCAAAACAAAAACACTCTAAATTAATCTCGGTGGGGACCATTCCCACAGATATGTGAACACCTACTAGAAATCATAGATTCAGAGTAAATATTAAAATCATCAACACTTAATCGTGCAATCAACTTATCATAATTAAGCATTCAAATTCATTTAGAATTTCAAATTAAATTCCAACACTCTGGTGTTCTTAACACAGTGTCTTAAATACAACGAATGCAAGTCCCTTAAATGAGTTGCAAGGACATTCAATTTCAAATACTAAACTTGAAATGAAATAACTAAACATCCATATCACAGGTATAATCCCTGATTTCTTTGGTCCTCTACCTAATCCGCCTAATGACCACCTAAGTCACCCTGCACATTTCCTGGAATGAAAAAAAATAAATGAGGGGTGAGCTAGTGCTCAGTAGGATTTCATTCCCGATAAGGTTTTAGAAACCGCTTTCTAAAATCATTATTAAAAACTCTATATACTTAACTGTTTAATAAATTAAATAAACCATTCCATAAAATATATAGGCTACCAGAATCGTCATACAATATTTAAGTGTTTATATAAACTCATGTTATTTTCACAATAAGGTAAATTCCGTCCTCTAGTCATATACCCGTTGGTCTACAGTTTTCAGTAAATTATTTTGAATAAGAAAACAATATTTGGCATACCGTGACCCTGGTAACAATACCAGAAAATACCATGTGCAATAATCCGCGCAGTGACCCCGACATAAAGTCGTATCATATGAATAGCAGAAAATACAGTAACTTGGTAGCCATACCAGAAAATACCTTGCGCAGTAACCCGCGCAGTGACCCCGACATAAAGTCGTATCATATGAATAGCTATTGATAGCATCACACAATGACTAGGACAGTGGATTTTCATCTTATTTAATTAACAAAACGATTCAGATGAGTTACCATGCCATCAATGCAATATATATATATAATTCAATATTTTGAAAGCTTTCCTTTTTATTTATAAAATTTCGGTAGTATAACGACTTCTAATTCAATAAGCCAAAATTTTATAAACCTATCATAAAGCCACAAATTTCCACCAAACAAACCACAAGTACTTCCAAAAGCAATCCACAATATATATCCGCATATAATCAAAATACTTTCAAAATTATACATATATATCTTAAATAAATTCAACTTTAACATAAAAATTACTAAAAGATTAGGATAGAACTCTTACCTCAATATAAGCTATTTGTTACTCCAAAAACCTTGATTCCTAAAGTAATTATCGCCGTTTCAGATCGAATCTACAAAGTAACGCAATATAAATAATTTTTAACACGGCTGCCCGATAGATAAAATATCCCTAAAAATGAATTCTACAATTAAAAACGAGTCCGTAGACGCGTCCGAAACTAAATTTTGAGTTCGGGAGGTCAGAAAACTCACATTTGCCGTACGCGACGATCGACGGTGACTTTTCGACGACAGATTCCGGCGACCACGGTGGCATGACATGCGGCTAGGCGGGTTTTGTTGCCCTCGACATGCTTGTCACGAAAATAGGGTTGGTCGGAGTTAAAATCGGCTAGTTTCGCCGGGATCTAGAAAAATAAAAGTTGGTTAATGGCAGACCTTCCTCTACTGAAATGAACCCCTAAACAATGATAAAATTTGACAAAATTGGTACATATGGAATCTACGTCGCACGAGCTTTTCAATGGTACCAAATTTGGGTAAAACGGAGGTCGGACGAGATCGAAACGATGAGTCAAAGTCGGGCTTGCGAAGTTGGAGCGGCTGGAGAGAAAAATGAGGAGAGAGAGAGAACTGGTCGGCTAAAGGTTGAAGAAGGGAGATGTAATCCGACCAAATTACAGTTTGAGCCCTCAACTATTTAAAAATTACAATTTTAATTTAAAACTTTAAAAATCTAACTTTTTGACCCTTACACTTTTACACAAATTTTTCATAATATTTTCAATTTCACCCTTTATAAAATTTAAGGTTTTACAATCTCTATCTGAAAGAACCCTTCCAGACTCCCATTTTGAGTTCGAGAAAATCCTATAATTTACTGAAAACTTGTATGTGATTCTAAATTTTCAGATAGAAATCATTTGAAAATTTAACAATATAAAAGATGGTTTAATAAAAGCTTTGGTAATATAACTATTATTTAACCAATAATTTCACCCTATAATAATTAAAATAAACATTTCTGAAAATATTTCAAATATAAGTAATATCATATAAAACATATAAAACAAACTTGTTTTTATATGAGAATATAACTTGGTGATTCATAGTCTAGTATATATTAGAATGGGGAGTCTATTGATGATATAAACAACTGTGTTGAATGCCTCCCACTGGAAGTATAGAGGCATTTTTGCTTAAGCAAGCAAGGTTAGACCCACCTCAACAATATGTCTATATTTCCTTTCAGGAAGACCATTTTGTTGATGAGTGTAAGGACAAAGATATATAAACTAATTCCTTTTTCAACTAAATAACTAGCCAAAAACCTAAATTCACTGCCCTAATCACTTTGTATTGTTTTGATTTTTCTGTCAAGAGTTAGCTCTACATGTTTTTGAAAACTAAGAAAGGGTCTTTTACTTTTTGGAAGAGAATGAGTAAATCTAAGTGTACCCAGTGTTTCAAAACTCGCTACTCGCTACTTGATTGGCGACCCAGCGAGCAGCGAGTAATCGGTAACTTAATGAGTAATCGACGAGTACTCAAAAAGTACTATTTTAGGGGTAAATTATAATTTTTGAAGTTTGAAAGCATAAATTGATATTTTTATAAATATCAGGAGCCATGGTGAAATTATCCATACTATATTTAAGGTTGATTGGTCACGGTCAACCTCTCAAACCCTTATCTTCTCTCTCTCTCTCTCTCTTCTACTCCCTCTCTCGTCTCCTCTCTCATCCCTCTTCTCTCTTTGACAGGCTGTCGCCATCGTCGTTCTTATTCAAGTGCGTCGTAACCATTGTCGTTCAAGTGCATCGTCGTCGTCGCTGTTTTAAAATCAAGAGTAGTCGCCGTCGTCAAAGCCAAACCAATCCCTCTTCATCATCGCTAGCCATTTTAAATCTCATTCTCTCTCATCTACGATAGCCGGTCTCCTTCTCTCTCCTTCCATGTCGTCGACATCTTCCTTCAAGTTATTATCGTTGTCTTTTTCCCTTCAAGTCGTTGCCGACGACAGTGAGTGATTGTTTCTCTAATTTTTTTTTTTTCTTTTTTTTTTATGTGTTTTTTATTTTGCTAGGAGTCTAGGAATATTGGATTTTGAGGATGATTTTGGGTGATGTTTTGGACGATTTTCGATTGATTTTGTGATGATTAGACTCGTTGAGTTAGCTAAGTTGGGCCGAGTATCCACCTCCGGCGAGTAGAACATCCAATCTGAGAGTTCTCGGATCGACGGAGTGCCGATCCATGAGAACCCAGCAAGTTTCGTCGAGTTTTTAAACAATGAGTGTACCTAGTAAATGCATCAATGATGTGGACATAATATCTATGACCTTGATTAGAGATATATAGAGAAGAACCCCAAACATCGGTGAATATAAGTTCCAAAGAAGTAGTAATAACTGTTTTAGATTTCACATAAGGTAGTTGATGTGATTTTCCACAAATACAACCATCACAAAAATCTAAAGAGCTTGGAGTTGTGCATGGTTTGTTCATAGCCATTAAGATTTGTTTTAAAATAGGAAAAGACGGATGCCCAAATTTAGTATGTTATAAGAACATATCAGATGAAACTTCAACAGAAAACACATGACAATCTTTTATTGAATTATCAACACAAGCAACATAATTCAAAACATAGCTCTTAAGATTTGTTTTAAAATAGGAAAAGATGGATGCCCAAATTTAGTATATCATAACATATCAAATGAAACTTCAGCAGAAAACACATGACAATCTTTATTGAATTATCAACACAAGTAGCAAAATTCAAAACACAAGTACTCTTATTGGCAGGTTCAACACTATTATTTATCAAACATGAACCTGGGTTTGTAGACTTTGAAGGAAACATACTAAAAGTGACTTAGCAGTTTTCAAACTAGAATTGCAACTATTTGACAAGCAATTTTCAAAATTTGAAGAACATTTAGATGACAGAAACACTGACAGTTTAGATGGCTTTGAGTTGTGACTTAGCAGCTGTGAGATCCAGCTGGTACAGTCTATTTGTCAAACTCCTCTTGCAATAGAGTAATCTTCCAATTATGTCCATGATAGCTCAAGAACTTGAGTCAAATTCTACAATAACATTATTATCTTTTGTGAATTGGGATATACTTAATAAATTTTTTATTATACTAGGCACATACAGAATTAGAGAACTCAAGAAACAAGAAAATTAAAGAAAGAGTGAGAGAGAAAGAACCAGAATCCTTTGCACGAGAAGCTTCAGATTTTCTTCAACTTCAACTGATTGAAAAATTAACCAGCTAACATGCATATTATAGTACTTTTCAAGCGTGAAACTAACTAAGCTTACCTGCCAAGAGATAACTAGTACACTTATTGCAATATGATTGAACACAAAGAGACAGTTGGAAGTACTTAATTGATTACTGTTAAGTTACTATGTAACTTATATATTTACTGTAACATTGGTATACGGGGATTAGAAACTTGTGGTGCGTTTACTTCATGGATTGGGGAATGGAAACTTGCTTAAAATTCATTCCGTAATGAGAATAAAATTGTGGGTCCCACATCAATTTGGATTCCGATTCCGATTGATGAGAATATTGTTAATTTCGATTCCGATTCTTGCAGTCGAAGCAAATAACTTATTCTGATTTCGATACTACATTCCGATTCCGAGTTATTTCAATTTCAGATCATTCCGATTTTTTCAAGTAAAATAAACGCACCATTATATGTAGTAGTCACATGAGAAATATTACATTATTATTTCAATATTTTTAATGTTTATCTTTTCAAATTTCTTCTTTGAGTTTCTTTATTATTATTATTGGACTTGGAAAATACGAGATTTAAACTGGAGACTATAACTTCGTTGAGAAATGTGGTTATCTACCATGTTATACCCACAACCACAAATTCCTTTATTTAAACCATTAAATTAAAATCTAATGAACATAAATCTCTCTCTTTGGTTTTTTTTTTTTTTTTTTTTTTTTTTAAAGGAGATTAATATATAATTCCACAACAAAATTACAACAAAAATAAGAGTCCTCGATAGCTTGGCGCAACAAGCTAGAAGGATGTTTTTGTCATTTTATTTCACTATTTATAGATTCAGGTTTCTCAATTTTGTAAAAAAGTTTTGAAACTCATTTATTTCCATATTTTAATTTAATTAAAACAATTGTTATTTTTCTCCTCACGGACCTCCAAAAATCCAAGTGAAAAACAGTAGAACTTGAAAAGGATACTGCCAATGAATCATTACAAACAAATCTATCCAATCCTTCTTGGATAAAATTATCCCCAACTCTACCATTACGCCAAGCCTCTTCTGTGGTTAGTTACCCTTTGTAGTAGTACAATCCAAAATGAATCTGGTAAGAACATAAGATTGGTAATTATAGAGAGGATAGTTACATGAGAGATTTATTATTTTTATATTTTAAAATTTGTCCTTTTTTTAAATTATTAAATCAAAATAATCAACTAGCATAAAATATAAGAAGATATATATATATATATATATATATGTGTATATTTGATGACTAAGACTAGTTTAAGGGGACAATCAGGATCTATTGAGATAGGGACATTCGCGGCTCGAGGAGCTAAATGGGAGAAAACCACCCTTAGAAGATATATTAGGGCTTATGTACGAAAACAAAAAGAAAACCGTAAACAGCAAATAAGAATTTTTAAAGAATCTTTGACTTGAGAGGCTATAAACACAAAATTAGAGGTCAACGATATCATCTGCATTATTGATTCCACAAAGGTGTGCTTAACTGCTTAATTATCCCACTTTGCATCGTTTATTCATTCGTCACTTCAACTTTTAAGAAATCCATCGGCTACTACAACACATACTTGTTCTCTCTATCCTACATGTTGCTCATGAAGGTTGAATTCATATCCCCCAGCTTTTCAATCCTTCTCACCTTTCTTTTCTTTCTTTTCATGGTGTTGAAAATTGTGAAGCGATCCATAACCAGTCATACAACTCTAAATCTACCTCCAGGTCCATGGAAACTACCTCTCATCGGGAATCTGCACCAGCTTGTTGCAGTTGGCTCTCTACCTCATCATGGACTCAGAGACTTGGCCAAGAAATATGGACCTCTCATGCATCTCCAACTTGGAGAACTTTCCACTGTCATTGTTTCTTCACCGGAATTCGCCAAACAAGTGATGAAAACTCATGATATTACCTTTGCATCCAGACCTTCCAGTCTAGCAACTAATATCATGTTCTATGATGCTACTGATATAGGCTTTTCACCCTACGGTGAATATTGGAGACAATTACGAAAAATTTGTATATTGGAACTTCTGAGTGTGAAACGTGTTCAATCTTTCCGATGTATAAGAGAAGAAGAGATGTCCAATGTCGTTGAGTGGCTTGCTTTAAAAGCAGGATCATCAGTCAACCTTAGTGATAAAATTCGCTCACTAGCATATGATGTCACTTCAAAGGCAGCTTTTGGTAAGAAAGGCAAAGATCAGGACTTATTCCTTTCAATTCTCAAGCAAGGTATAACCTTGGCCACAGGTTTCAACATTTCAGATATGTTTCCTTCCATTAAATTGCTTGAATGGATTAGTGGAATCAAGTCTCAACTAGAAAGGGTGCATCAAGAATCTGACAGAATACTTGAAAACATCATCAATGATCACAAGGAAAAAAAGACAACATCGGAGAGTGACAAGATTGAAGATCTAGTTGATGTTCTTCTCAAAGTTCAAGAGGATGGTGACCTTGATTTTCCATTGACTGTCAACAACATCAAAGCAGTAATTTTGGTAATTACTTGTTTTCGATGGTTAACATATCATATTCTCAAGTCTTAAATACTATAGTTATATTTTTTCCTATCAGATTAAATTGCTTTTGATTCTGATAGTAATTAACATAATATCAGAATTTGGAGGTGTTTGGTTTAAACTCTTTTTCCTCCCTTTGTCTGTCATCTTATTGCACATATTATACAGTAGGGGGCATTTAACATATATCCATTACTGTTATCTGTTCACATTACGCGTGATGAGACATATTAACGTATATAACCTCAAGTTTTAAATATTATAGTTGGACTCTTTCTTATTAGCTTAAACATTTTGGTTTGATTATAACAAATATCTATAATCTTATTTAATTATACTACTCTCAATTTCTCTTTAATGCATGATTGAATTGATCAAATTTTATTTTCCAGGACATTTTTACTGCTGGTAGTGAGACATGTGCCACGACTGTAGATTGGGCGATGTCGGAATTGATGAAAAATCCAAATCTAGTAATAAAGGCACAAGCAGAAGTGAGGCAAGTCATTAATAGGAGTGGAAAGGTCGACGAAACAGCTATTCATGAAATGAAGTTCTTGAAACTTGTTATAAAAGAGACTTTGAGACTACATCCTCCTATTGCTATGCTACTTCCGAGAGAATGCAGGGAGAAATGTGTTATCAACGGCTTTGACATACCCATCAAAACCAAAGTCATTGTTAATGCATGGGCGATTGGAAGAGATCCTGAATATTGGACTGAACCTGACAGCTTCATTCCAGAAAGATTCACTGATTCTTCTATTGACTATAAAGGAACTAATTTTGAATACATACCATTTGGAGCTGGTAGGAGAATATGCCCAGGAATATCGTTTGGTATCGCGAGCGTTGAGCTTCCACTTGCAATGTTATTATATCATTTTGACTGGAAACTCCCCATTGGAATGAACCACAAAGATCTAGACATGACTGAGAGCTTTGGAGTCTCAGTTAGAAGAAAACAGGATCTTTGTTTGATTCCTCTTCCTTATCATCCTTCCCATGTTGTATAAGCCCAAAAGGACAACTGCCCATATGAATTATTAAAATTTTAACTCCATCGCTATGTATTTCTTAGAGTATAACAGTTAGGATTGCTCAAATAAAACTCTCTTTTTACTTCCAAGAATTATTCTGCCCTAGTTGTACTATGTCTATAACGTATACCATGATAGGGATCATGGAGACAATAATAGAAATATACATATATTGTCCAATACTTTTGATCTTTTAATTAGCAGAGCAGTCGCTTGTTTTAAAGCAAAGCGACGTGTCCACATTAATGGCGTTATTATAATAAATAGAAAGAGAATCATGGAAATAAGATTACAATTGATGATAATTTTGTAAAAAAAAAAATTTAGAAACAGTAGACCCAGCTCAAACATACATAAGCTACTGATCACAAGTGTACTCACAAGACAATGATGACATTGGTATCAAAGAAATAGTAATGCATATTTCTATGTGACATGTTCATTGAGGAGCTAAGCTCACACAGTTAAATTTTGAAAAAAATAAAAAATCGCTACCAACTGGTTAAATTTGTAACCAAGGATGAGGAGCAATGAATGAAGAATATATATATATATATATATATATATATATATATATATTGACCCCGCCGTGAAGTGAAAGCTGTAAATGATAAGACCAGAGTTTCCATTTCTCCCCACGTTATGAAAACTCTAGTCTTCGTTTACTGCTTTCACTTTACGGGGATCTTTGAAATTTCTCCCCACGTCAAATTTGATCAAAACTGTATATGAACGTTCAACATTGTAGTTTGTGGGGATCTTTGAAATTAATAATAATTATTGAAATAAATGAAATTTTGACCAAAACTGTATACAAAAGTTCAATAGTATAGTTTGTGGGGATATTTGAAATTAATAAATTAATAATAATTATTGAATGATGGAACTGACTCATTCAACTCGTGACAACTATTCAACGTAAAGAAAGGATAATATATATATTTATATATATATTTATATGTATATGTATATGTATATTATCTTTCAGCAATCTTTTGAATCATACATAGAGAGAGACTGCAAATGCATCTACATTCATTGTTCATTTTATCATGAAATAACTATGAAATTTAAATTCCCTACTAATCGAGGCATTTTGCTAACCTAACTGGACCTCATGATGCATAAGCACATTAGCTGCAGTCAATAAATGGTTGACATGTGATTATGTTTTTACATTTACTTACCACTAATCATATTCTTATAATTAAGAAAAAGTCCATATCTAAATCTGTGATCCTATTATGATTGTATAATTTTGTATAATCATAAAATCTTTATCTAACATATGTATATGTTTGTATATTAAAATTAAAAATAGAATCAAAATAAATGTGCATGGGCTTAGTGTATAATTAAGGATAAATTTTATTTTGATCCCTATAAATCTTAAAAACTCTGTTTTATTTTAAATACAAATCTGTTTATGACTATTATAGTCCCTTATATTTAAAAAATGTTTCAATTTAGTCCCTCTATCGTTATTTTTTATAGTCAACATTAACAAAAAGTGTAAAATGTATTACCCTCAAGTTAGAAAATTAAATTATTTTTTTTAACTTTTTAAAATTTAACAAAATAAAAACAACATTATATCTTTATCATTCATCGAGTTAAGGATGGTGGATATTCAATGATAAAAAATTAAATTAAAAATAAAATTAAAGATAAAGATAAAAATTCACCTCTAATATCCACCATCCATCTAGATGGATGGTGGACATTTTTGTTTTTAAATTAAAAAATAAAAAATAAAGGTTGGTGATAAAGACTAAATCTTCACCGGCCCAACTAGAGACCTCCATCATTAGCAATGCAGAATTGTCTTCATAACACATTAGAACTCCATCATGCAATGGACAAGGAGAAATGAACCACTTCATCGAATAGTGATCTGGTTCGTTGAAACCTAATCGTCATTCGATGATTTGGTTTTCAAATCAAGCAACAAGTCACTCAATCTATATTTCAAATCGACGAAATGATCTGAAATTTTCCATATCATAAAATGATCTAGATCTAGAAGTAGATCGGCCAAACCAGATCATTCCAAAGTTTACTCATTTAATTTAAATTTTTGTTTAATTGTTTAATTGATCTTGATATCCATTATGATTGACCAACATTTGATCAACAATAGGGACTAAATTGATGTATTTTTCAAACATGAGGAATAACAAGAGTTATAAACAAATTCAAGTTTAAAAAATGAAGTTTCCAAAAATTATAGGAAACAAAATAAAAATTTGTCCTAGAATTAACAAATTGATCATGTGAGGTTGCAGGGACATGACTTATTTAGCTCATGATACCCATTCAACTATTGTTTCTATATATATATATATATATATATGTATATATATATATGGAGTCATATACAATACACTTGAGTATCGATACGTTTAAACTAATTACATTCTAAAATCGTTAATTGTATTTTATTACATCTAATTATAATTGAACATGTCTAGCTACAACCAATTAAACATGGTCGATTGTTGTAAATGTAATCAAATTTATTTAGTTGTAGTAAGATATAATAAACACGTAATCAAATATAATAAAATACAATCAGTTCAAAGAGTTTACATTAAAACTAATTAAGCATACTTTACATATAGTTTACAAATTAAGTTGTAAAATAAATTTATTATGCATAGTTTGCATGATTGTTACAATTTTTTATTTTTTAAGAAACTTGTTAGGTTTCCCAAATTTTTTGCTCAAACTCATGTCTAAATGACATGACATGTAATTTATCAATATTATATTAATTATTAATAATTTCATGATTTGCATAATGTTGATCACTCATGGATTTGAGCAAAAATTTTGGGAGTTTAATATTACTCATATATATATTTTTTTGAATGTCACTTGTGGTGTAGAAACTTCAATTTTACAATAACGTTGGGTTGAATTAGCTCCCTAAAGGTGAAAATTAATTTTATAAAAAAAATATAAAAAATAAAATAAATATAAATATAAAAAAATTATAATTTAACGTAAATTTTACTTTGTTTGTATACATATATAGAGTATCCAATCCAAATGCTTATTGTTTACATCCATCCATATCATGATGTAATTTAATTAATTTTTATTATATATATGTATGTATATGAAATCTGTCCTATAATTAATAAATTGATCATGTATGATTGCAAATAGGGTTTGACACCTAAACATTAATCCGATCAACCCGACCAAACCAAACTGATTAAAACAAGTTGGTTAGGGTTCATAAAATGACATAAGCCTATTAGGTTGGTTAAAAGCAACTTATTGTATTTCAAAATATGTGATTGTAATTTATTATATATGATTACAACTAAACATGTGTAATTATAATCAGTAAATATGATCACAATCCTCATATTTATTGATTGTGGTAACATACATTTACTTGTTGTAATCGCATATATTTACTTATAATTGCATCCAATAAATTATAATAACACATTTTAAATGCAATCATGTTTTTTTTTTTTTTTTTTTTTGTTTAGTATATGCATACCACAGGTTTATGGTAGATTGTGCTCATAGAATTAACCTAACCTTATATTGTATATACTTTTCATATCTACCTTCAACCTCTAACTTTTCTTAAAATTAATATCGGTGGTTACCACATCTATAAGTCTTTGGCACTTTTCAGTTGTCACTAATTCTTTTAAGGGTTAGTAATATTTCATTTTACTTAATTTAAATCACTAGTTTTGTATTTATTTTTTAGTGTTCATAGGAGAGAATGTATTATATGATTCCTAATGTGTTAATGGCCTCATGCTATATAATTCATTTTTAGCTCATGTGAATCGAATATGCATATAGTTTTGAAAGTTCATGTGAATTCAATTTAAAATTTTATCATTCATGTGACTTGCAGCTTCATACAAATTAATCGCTTAGAACTTAGATGTACATTAACACATGATTATATATCCAAGACAATATATATTATCATATAATTAAAATTATGATATATTGTGAATTGTCTTTATACTTAGAGTTTTATTATTATAACATCATATTACTTTCTCATAAGTAAGTCTACCTATTATTTTTGTTATTTTTATTATGTATCAAATAATTGTACAAAATCTAATTTTGGAGACACAATTCTGCCATCATATATTGATGATGGCATAAAGAATTTTTTTTTTTTTTTTTTTTTTTTGTTTTCTAATGAGACAACTTGAAAACTTAAGCTATTTTAGTTTAATCTTAAACCAAACCAAACCAAACTAAACCAAATTTTATTAGTTTGGTTTTACTTTATGATTGGTTTGGTTTAGGTTGTAAATTACTAACATGATTCTTTAATTGCTTGGTTTGGATAGAGTCAAAGAAACCCAAACCAACCGAAACCCATGATCATCCCTAGTTGCAAGGACACGACTCATTCAACTAATGATATCCATTCAACTTTCTTTTATAAATATATATATATGAGGCAGGATTAGGGAATACAAATTCTAACATAAATTTAGATGTAATTTGTTGACTGTTGGATGATAAAATTTCAATGTCTTAGATCCACTTACATATTTATATGCAATTTAATTTTACACTCTATCTCTCTCCTATCTCTTTATAATTATGTCATCTCTCATCTCTTCAATTAATATTATAAATCCACTAATTAAAAGTAATTAATGCTGACATTAGTGTTTAATTTTTTATTCAATATTAAAAACTCATCAATTAAATTTATTTCACTATTTTCCAAAATTCCACTATTACCCTTCTCTCTCTCCTTTTTCTTTGCAAAGTTGGGATCCATTCCATATTTTTCGATATGTTATTGCTTCTTTATTGATGTTTAATAAGATTAGTTTATTTGTTTTAGTATTCCTATAGATCAAGACTATTGTCGATATATTTTATTTTGGTTATTTTAATCCAAGCCTTATATTATTATTTTATGATCGGTTTTATAGACCTATTGTTATTAATGTTGTCGTAATTCTTGAAAGTTTAAATAAAATTGAAACGTCAATAGGTTCCAAGTTTGTTAACATACAGTAAGGATCCAATTGTTTCCTAAATTTTATCTAAGTTAACATAGTGTTGAAATGAAACAATTTACATGAGAGAAAATAATAACAATAATAATAATAATAAATTTGGATTATGTAATTTTTTTATTTAATTAATTAAGTACATGGGAGAAAAAATAAATAAAAATGTCAACATTAATAGCTTTTAATTGGTGGGTTTTAAATTGTATACAAAGGTATCTGTGGATCTAAACCATTGAAATATTCATCATCCAATTATCAACAAATTATGTTTAAATTTGTATCAAAATTTATATCCCCCGATCCTGCTCTCTCTCTATTTATATATATTGGTATCAAGTGTTTGGAACTTAAAAGAAATATTAGAAACTTAGAATGGAAGAATCCATTAAAGAAAAAATAAGTAGTATTTCATATGATAGTGAGATGGAAGGATCAGATACTGACAATACTAACAATGAGCTTTGGGAAATATAAAATTATTCAGAATCTAGTAGTAGTGGCACTTTTTCACAAGAAAAGGAATTTTGTTACTGTAATGATAGAGAATATTGTAGCTGTAAAACGATTTGTGTTCTAGAAAAGGAAGATTAGTATCAATGTTAGATATGTAGACCAAATTGAAGAATAAGATTAAAAGGAAGCCAAGTTAAGACAATTTAAGGATAGAATTATTAACTCGAAACTAGGAGAATCCTCCTCTAGTACTAATAAGAAACCCTTCTAAGCCCAAACTTTGAAGAAAATGTTCTTCAACAAATTTAAAACAAAGACAAAAAAAAGGTCATGGTCTGAAACCTCCAACAAGAAATCAAACAAGTAAAAAACGAGCTCAAAAAGCTGAGAGAAATTGTTCAAATTATCCAGCTCAAGGTTTTTCAAAAGAAACCAAAAGACATAAATTTGAAATATCAAAAATCTTCAAGCTTTGATGATTCTGAAGAATCAAAAGATGAGGAAAAAAAAGAAAAAGAATAAGAGGTTCAACCTGAAGAGGGAATCCATTCAGATCTAGAAACCTTCATTAATATAGTAGATAGAATTACGTTTAGGAAATGGTATTGTCATATTATAATCAGAATTAGTCAAGATTGTGTTTTAGAAGTCCAACATGCTTTAAAAGATTCAAAGCAGACATGAATTGTATGAGATAAGGGCTTTTACAGACTAAATGCTTGGAAAAAATTAATGAAGTCCTATATGGTGCAAATAGAATTGCTCTAGATATACAATACAAATTGCTAGTAGGCAAAGTTTGTAATATTGGTATTTGGTACAAAGTGCCATTTATTATTGTCAAAACACTGACGCAAAATGTTTTTCTAAGAATGTCATTCCTAGAATTAATTACCCCCTTTAAAGTTCATAAAGAAGAAATAGTTACCAAATATGCATGAAAGGAAATCCTATTTAAGTTTTCACTCCCTTCTCAAACCAGGGAACTCAATATGGTAAAAGATCAAGCTATTAGTTTAGACCGAGCCATACAAAGCCTTGACAACAAAGAAAGCATTTCTCTTTTCTTAAATAAGATGTTAACTACCTCAGACAAAAGAAACAGGTAGAAGCCCAGTTATCCAAAAGCAAGCACAAGAGTTTAAAGAAAAATTAGAGAAAGAGATGTGTGTTTCTTTCCATAATGCCTTTTGGGAAACGAAATGACATATTATCAAAATCCCCTATAAGAAGGAGTTTGATGAAAAATCAATTCCCATAAAAACAAAACCTATCCAAATGTCTCTGACCTTCTCAAATATTGTCAAAAGGAAATACAAGACTTACTTGAGAAAGAATTAATCAGAAAATCCAAATCTCCATGGAGTTGTTCAACCTTGTACGTTTAAAAACATTTGGAATTAGAAAGAGAAGCACCTAGATTAATCATTAATTACAAGCCTTTAAATGATGCCCACAGATGGATTAGATACCTTATTCCCAATAAATCTAATTTGCTAGTCTAGTTAGGCTATAAATGGTGAGATATAACCTAGCTAAGCTAATTAAAGGTCTGTAAAATCCTTAATCAATCCCGAAACCTCTAGATCCTTTAAAGTAGAACTAGATCATGAGAATAATGAAGAAGCCAAATCCGTTGTCAATATAGAAATAAATTGGACTGACCAAGAACTTAATAATTAGCAATTGCCAAGTATAGACTTAAAATCTATTTACGTACCCAACAAAACCTTCAACTTTAGGACCAAATTAGGGCAAAAGACCAAAGAAATAGATGTCAAGTTCATACAAAACCATTTCCTAGCTACCCTATTAAACAAAAATAGTCTCAAGCATTATGCTAAGATTGGATATATACAATGATATTTATATAGGAAATGTCCAAATAGCAATCAAATCAATGTCTAGAATTGGACTTAACAATTCTACGTTGATTACTCTAAAAGATGGAAGAATTAAAGATTACATTGAATCTATCCATGGTATGGCAAAACCTCTTTGACATATGGACCAATACATTTTAAGTGCTACCCCGACTTTAGTGTTTCTATTAAAACGGATGACCATAAAGAGAAGTGCTTGACCTTAGATATACAGCTTCATAATTATAAGTTCCTCTAAAATTCTTGTCCTTATAAAATTATCTATTGTGTAAATTATAGACTATTAAGTTTAGGAATGATTCCGAACTTCATTACTTTTGTATTCCTATACACACACATATATAGATACATACATACATACATATATATGTATGTATCTATGTATGTATATATACATGTATATATATACATATATATTGGAACTGCAAAACTACTTTTTAACAGAACCATCAAAAAAGCGGCTAGATACCAGAGTTCTTGCGTGTGTGTATATATATATAACGATTTTACTATCAATATCTCATAACTTTAAAAATGTAGAACGAACCAATTAAATTCATTCATTGCATTCTCTCTTTTAAAACAAATTTTTTCTCCTATTTGATTCAAATGTAACAGATAAATTTGTTTGGTTCGTCATAACTTTTTAAAGTTATGAGATATTGATGGTAAAATCACAATATATATACATATATGTATATATATATGTGTAATCATATTAAGTAATTTTCAGTGCCTCATAATTTAAAAGTTATAACGAATCAATCAACTTCATCCATTGCAATCTCTCTCCTAAAATAAGTTCTCAATCTCTTTTATTTAATTCAAATATAATAGATGAATTTGATTGGTTCATAATAACTTTAAAAAGTTAGGAAACAATAATGGTAAAATTACTCTGTACATATACACTTGTAAATATACATATGTATATATATATGTGTATGTATGTTTGTACATATATATATGTTTGTATGTATGTATGTACATATATATGTATGCATGTATGTATGTACATATATATATGTACACACATAGAGATATATATATATATATATATATATATATATAGGCCCATTCTAAGGTGCACTCGATGTATAAATACATATGATAAAAAAAAAAAATGTATTATTGCATTCTAGAATATGTGATTATAACTTATTATATATGATTACAATGTAATCATATTTAGTGATTGTAATCACATATATTTAATTGTATTCACATATAATAAATTACAATTATATATTTTAAAATATAATTACGTATTTTTTTTGTCAAGTGTATATATACACTTAATGCACACAATGTGATTACAATCACTAAATATATATATATATATATATATGAGTGATGCAATGATAGCCTATGCCACAAAACTCAAACATACTTAGTTCAAATAACTTGGTTAAAACTAAGCATACTTTATATAGCATCTACAAATTAAGTCGTATACTATTTAATTATTGTTATAACGACCTAATATTATTCTAATTCCAACGTAAACATGAACACTACAACAAATACTGCCTACAGCAACGTGCACTGTACGTTGCAGTAGCTATTCGCAACGTGCAGGAGCAAGTTACTGATGGGCATGTTGCCATAGTGATCAAGGCTTTGGCAACGCGCGCTGCACGTTTTCTTACTTCTTATAGCAACATGGACAGCATGTTGCAATAGGTTACAACAACTTGTAACTAATGTTTCCATAGAATGTAAGGCAACATTGGTTGCATGTTGCCATAGATGTGGAAGACAACATAACGTGTAAGATGCTATTGGTGCTTAAGGCAACATTGACTGCATGTTGCCGTTAGTCATTTACGACAACCTGTAATGGACGTTGCTGTTGATCTTAAAATAACATCAAATGTATGTTGCCATTGATGCTTAAGGCAACTTTACCTACACGTTGCCATAGGTTGCTTATGGCAACGTCAAATGCACGTTGCTAAATATCATTTTCATTTTTTCTCACAAATAATTTTTTCAATTTATACAAAATACTCATGTATTTACAAATACTTTTTAGAAACTAATTATAAAACCTGTATTTACAAACTGAAATTTCATTGATATATATATAATGTTTACATCACTTTCATAATAAAATCATAATCACAATGCTTCCAAAAAATATCTAAAACTTGTTTAAATCAAGTCTAATATCACAACTCATGTCAACGTAATATCAATGAATCAAAAAGAACATCAAGTAACTAAAAAACCATAAAAGTTTCAAATCTATCTTTTTTTACACTAACTTGATGCAGTCTTTGATCCAAGCAACGGTACTTCCAATAGCTTGACTTAAAGTTTCATGTTCATCGGTTGGTCTACATAGTTTTATATCTTCAAATACCACTTCTACCCAAATTCTCCAATAACATTTTCCAAGAGGCATATTATGTATTGTAACTGAAGGGTCTGTTGATGAAATCCTCCCTTCTGCAACAACTTTATCTTCATCTTCAGCTGGATACCAATGTAAAATGTGGCATTTTGCATTCTCTAGTTGGAAGTTACTTTGTGTTGTAGGGACACTTCCATGTTGTGACTACAATAATAAATATAACATATTATTGAGAATTTAAAAAATGCGATTAACTAAAACAAAAATATTTAGCACTATTAACCTGAGTATATTCATGAGAATGCATGTAGTCAACCGGAGTATATCCACGAGAAGGAGTGCGCTCACGAGACCCCATTGCATCCACCATTGCACATTTATTCAACAACTAAAAAAAATAATAATAGAAAATGTTTTCATTAAAACATATATTCTAACAAGTATATATTTATAATAAAATAAGTTTGAAAATGCATACTTCTTGATTTTGTTTCATAACCATAGCCACCATCTCTTTAAGACTTGCCACTTCATTTTCTAGTAATTTCATTTTTTGCCCGGAATGAACTTGCGCATCTATCCGTGATGGGGTGGCTCCAAATCCAAGACCTCTCACTTGGCCACGTTTCTCTTTTCCAAATATTCTTATAATGGTATCTTCATTCACTTTGTTATCATTCGGAGGGCATTCCGATGAGCGCACCTCCTCAATTTCATTCTAAATGCATATGTAAATTAATTAAAAGATTAAACTTTTTTTTTAAAAAAAAAAAAAAAAAAGAGTTTAGAATAAGAGAGAGAACAAAATTATTGAAACTATATCTTACCAAAACATTTTGTACAGCATCACCAACAGATTTACCCTCCTTTCTTTGATGTCCTCTTATCCAAACGTCAACTCTTGTTATACTATTTGGGTCTTTACCTTCATCTATAGCTTGCTTTTTCTACAACAAAAAATTTGTATTGTATTATCTACTTAAAACAAAACTAATCAATTTTATAATAATTTAATTGTAAAAGTTAAATAATGAAAAAGTCTAACCATCATATGTTGCAAGCGAGCATAACCCCTTCGACCTGTTGTGTGTCGAAATTGTTGACTTAGACTCATATCACGAAATTGCTTACTCTTTGCCTATAACAAACCCAAACAAGTATTCTCAAACATAATAATTACAAAAACACAAGTCATATATAAGTGAAGACATTAATTTTAAATACTTCAAATACTACTCACTTCAAATGCAATAGATGTTCTCTCTTTAACAAATGTTTTCCATTCTTCATTTGTAATGTTCTTCGGTTTAATTGACTGCAATTCACGTTTTCTTTGGGGTTTTGCATTTGCTTCCCTAATTCTTCTAGTAATTCTACACTTGTATAGTCTCCAAAGAGCATCCATCTTTCGAAATATATAATCTTTATGACAATCTAAGAGCTTGAAATATTGCTGCACAATAGACATTTCAATTCAATTTAAATAGAGATTTTCAAAGTTTAAATTTTAATTTAGAAATATAATTATAAACATATACTTATAAAAATACGTACCAAAAGAGATGACCATAACATTTCTTTTGTATGATTATCAAGTTGTTTCCAACTTGGAAGTGTAACGGGCACATGCTCTCTTACAATAGTTCCAATGTAAGATGAAAGGGTAATTGAAGATCCATCAACTGTTTGACCTTGCATATTAACTTCCACTTCCATTGGTTCTTTGCCTTTTAATTTGAACATATGAGTAGATCCGCGTTGCTTTGTTTTTTTGGCATTGTCATTGGATTGACTAACTTGCATATCAGTTTGCTCATTTGGGGTGTTTATACTACTTTGACCTCCAATCCTTGAATTTTGTTCTTCAATTGAGATTCTTATCCCACGATTTTTATTTCTTCTTGTTGAAGCCAAGATTGCTTGTCGTTCCTTCAAAAATCTTTTTGCAGCTTGTTTAGAAGACTTGTAAGAACAAAACACATAAATTAGGTACAAACACATCATAACATATCGAAAATAGTTAAAATAAAAGTAAAACAAATAATGCTACTTACCTCTGTCATGCTTGTCTTTGAACGATATTTTGTTTCTTTCTCAATCAACAAATCACCTATACGTATCCCTGTAAACAATACTAACATATAATAATCAATAACTCTTATAGATGCAAAATCAAAATTTGTTAAAATTGTGCATATAGTTAGTTAAAATTGAAGTGCTGCAAATAAAAAAACTCAAGATGATATTTCATCGGTTGGAATTAAAAGGTCAGAAAAGTTTTAACCATCACAAAAGCAGAGGAAAAAAAAATAGAAGAAGAAGAAGAAGAAAAAGGTTACGCAAGATCAATTCATCCACGAGATAAGCTAATTATAAGATGTAAGATTAGTTTATATGGAGAAGTCTTTATAATTGGGCAATGGGCACATATAATCTTACAAGTCATAATTTTTAAGTTTTGCACGACAAAATATAGTTACAGCTTAAGAAGTCCACATGGTAGACAAAATAAAACTAACCAGTGATATGTCGTCACACCCATGCAAAAATATGCAATGAAATCATGGGTTCAAGACTAACTAGTTTACTCGCCTAGGCGTCACCTAGGCAGCCTATGCACTAGGCGCCGACTACTGACCATCTAGCGTCTGACCAGTTTTCCAGCCTTGCTAATAATCACACCGATATCGATACAAATCCTGCATAGTTGTAGCACCCGTAAATTGACTTCATAAATCACATAACCTTTCAGTCTTTCTTTTTCACTTATATATACACAAAAACCTTGCTTACATAATTGAACACTAGACATACGCGTGGTATTATGAATTACAAACTTACAATCATCTAGCACTACCTTAACATTACACACCGAACAGCGTCAATTTGACCCTCAAACCATCTCTACCAACTACCAAATAATAAAAACAATTGGAGCAACAAGTTCTTCCAGAAAAAGTAAGTACAAACAGAGAATTGAAAGCATCAAAAGACAATAGCTTAGTTTGGCCAAAAGTGTCTAGATATTTTTGGCTCAGGCATGGACAATTTTTTTCTTTTTAATTTTAAATTATCCAAATTCTATGGCTCTCTTCTACTTAACTATCATTCTATTAATCTCTATACACTTGGATCATAAACATAACTCAATGACAAGATTGCAATATCTCAGCTACTGTTACAATCAATCAGAGATGATGTATTATCATAATCAAGCCAGATTTCCCAATATGTTTTTGTTTTCGAGAGAATAAAATAAATGCAGGAACATACTTATTACAGAACCAAATGAACATTCGATTCGAAAATTTCCAGATGAAAAAATGAACCACCATCATGATCCGGAACATTCAAAATGTTTTCCAGAACATGTTTCTCCAAGATCACGAGAAAACACACCCTTTGAAGAATTGAAGATCAATTTTACATCAAAATCAATTCCAATAACCGAATTAAGTTGAATCAGAGATTCAGAGACTATATCAAAACACATATTCAACCACCATTTTATCTTTACTAAAAAAGTAATCTCACTATCTCGTCAATTCTTATATAACATCATAATTATTCGATGATCAATCACGCCCCAGAATCACAAAATCTAAAAAAAATTAACTGTCAATGAACAACAAACCAGAATCTGAACATCAACTTGCAAATAAAGAAATCCAACATCAACAACACATAATATATAATTTACAATGCACCAACCACCACAGCATTGATAATACACTACTGAACAAGCCATAACCATCCAGATCTTCATGCATGAACAAACTAAAACACTTACTCATCATACATCTCAGTTATTTCAAACATAAATTAATATCACAGCAGAACACATACATATATACAAAAACAACAGCTAAAACTGATCTTAACATGCATAAAACAAAACAAGGAATCCATCTACATAAACAAGAAAAACAAATATATAAGTGATCATTCTGTAATTGTTTCATTCAGTGAAGCTAATCAAACAATTTCTTCTCTGATTTTCTCTCAATTGCAAATCAGATCGTCCACCATTAATGCAGAGTTTGAGCCCTGCTCTTCTTCATCTTGTTTACTCCTTTAACATCATCATCAAACACTGCTAGTTTTACAAACGAGTGGTTTGTTTTTATTTGATTTAGACATTTTCCTAATTTCTTTATTTGATTTAGACATAAACCAGCCACACACAAGAACAGAGCGACAAAGAGAGAGACAGAGGAAGAGTGGAACTAAAGTGAAGAATCCAAACATGCTCTAAAATCAACCCCGACTTTGCTTTTCATTTATAATTTTGTTGGTCTAAAGTGATAGATCACCAAAGCATATAGACTGGCTAATTATCAAATACTGCTTTCTTTTTTCACTTGCCAGATATTAACTAAAAAAGGACCACAAGACCAGTAACATATCTTATTAATCTAGAGTAATAATAGTGTTATTAATATTACAATAGTTAGCAGCTAGTTGTCTCTCTACAAAAGCTAGGTGTACGTATCCTTTATATATGTATGTGTATATATATATGTCTTCAATATATAAATGTATAGAAGTGGGAGGTGGGAAAAATTTTGCACTAATATTACCAGTAGCATGAAGCAGATATTTGACAGAGTGCTTTAGTAATTGTTACTTAGAAAAATCATCTTATAGTGCCAATAGGATCTAGAGTCCATGGGACATGCTACTCACAGGTAATCATATATCTATAAAATGGAAATGTCATTACTTTCACCACAATATCCATACACATAATATTCATAGGAACTAATAGCACATCTTTTGTAACAAAGACAGTAACTTGAACAATAACAAAGATTATTCATCAATTATATATTCACAAACAATCCTAAATCAAATCAGTGTTCAAGTTGTCAAATATTCTCTTCATCTTAACAGACCACCACACTCAAAATATATTCAATCACTAACAATCAAGCAATGAAATCAACATACAAGTTGTTAACACTAACAACGACAACTATAAATGATAAATCGATAGACAAAGGACATGAAAATCACCTCTGGCCTTCTTGCAAGTTCATATAAACATTTTTTCACAAGCTTTTTACAAGTTGATTACCGAATGTGGTGTGGTGGTCTAACAAAGCAACTTGCGACGTTGTTTCTTGTGCTTGATCTTCTTAGGCTTGGTGTAGGACGATAGGTGTTCTTCCTCTTCTTGGTACCACCACGGAGGCGGAGGACAAGGTGAGCGTCGACTCCTTCTCGATGTTGTCCTCTTCTTGCCAGCGAACACGCAGCACTCCTAGTCCGATGGAATTCCTTGCTTGTCCTAGATATTGGCCTTGAGGTTGTCGATGGTGTTGGAGGACTCCACCTCCAACCTTATGGTTTCCTGGTTTTAAGAAATTGAAAAATATGAGACTAGGGAAAACAAAAAAATTGGGGGAAGATTAAGCGGCTACTAAAGTTAAAGCGGGTTTGTCATTTTGTTTCCCGCTATTTGGTTTTTGAGAGCTAGCCAAATAACATATCTAAAATGCTATAATATTCAAATTAAACTAGTAAATTCGTTAATTATTGTGTCACATTGGTGGGATGCTATATTATTTCTATTAAAAAATAATAAAAAAGTATAGCATTTTATATTAAAAAGCAATTGTGTAAACCTATTTGCCATAATTAATGGGTAATTTTAACTTTGACAATAGGAGACACCTTGATTTATTATAAAAACGAAATGGGTTAGATGTCTACAATATTTTTCGAAAATAAATTTAAACACCAAAATATAAGACAGAAAATTGATTGATTACTCTTTAGAATTTATTTTAATATCTTTAAATATTTATATTTATATTTTGATCATAATTATACTTTAATGTGGATACTTTACCTTGTGTTTCACAAAATATGAATTAAATTATATTCTCCTTCATCCAAAATAATTGATTTGAATGATCTCAACATAATCTCTAAGTAACATATCTACAAATGTTATAATTACATAAATTATTAATAAAAGAATTTCTAATTATGTCAACAATGAGATAAAGAATCAAACATACAATCATAAGATACAAGAAAAAGGATATTGGCATGTAGAATATATAACATGATTCAAGAATCAATTGAATTTGGAAACTAATGGAATTGATTACATTATTTTTATTTATTTTTCAAGTGGTCAATAAAGAAAGCTTGCCATGATCTGACCGGGTTAACCTAGCCGACAACATACATATTGTAATTAATTCATAATTTTAGCCTATGTTTACAATAATATAATTAAAAAGTTTATTTTTTTAGTCTATTATAACGAGTTAAATGGTAAAAATATGGCACTGTATCTTAAATATTATTCAACATTTTGTAATTAATTCATTATTTTAATCAACGATATTTTTATAACTTGTAATTATTTCATTCCGATTCAAAATTAAAGTAACAGCTCAATGTGAATACTACTGATTTCTATTATGATTCCTATAGTTAAATTAAACAATTTATTCTGATTTCAATACATACGTATCATTCCGATTTCAAATTATTCCAATTCCAAATCCAATTCTTATTATGATTCTTCTAAGTGAAGTAAACACACCATTATGCTTATTATTTCAGATCACTTACTGATATATAATCACTATATTTTCATTATGATATTAAATAAAATTAATTTCAAAATTTAATTTATTTTTATCAAATTAATTATGTTACACGTTAGGAAAGTAATTTCTGTTTAAGTCAAAGAATAATTATCTTTTTGTGTTTGAGATAAGATGTGATTACTCATTATGAAATTAAATAAAATTAAATTAAAAAATTAAATTCATTTATATTAATTTAAAACCCACATTATGGCAACGCGCAAGTCTACACGTTGCCAAAAATTGGGGTTTTGGCAACGTACAGCCTTGCACGTTGCCATAATGTGGGTTTTCGGCAACCTGCAACTGTACATGTTGCCAAAATTTGGTTTTCTAGCAACTTTCAACATTGCACGTTGCCAAAATATTGGTTTTTGGCAACTCGATGCAGTGCACGTTGCCATAATATTGGTTTTTGGCAACTCGGTGAAGTGCACGTTGCCATAATATTGGTTTTTGGCAACTCGATGAAGAGCACGTTGCCATAATATTGGTTTTTGGCAACCCACGGCAGTGCACGTTGCCATAATATTGGTTTTACGCAACGTTCAGCTGTGCACGTTGCCGAAAGTTACGTTTTTAGCAACCTGCATCCTTGACCGTTGCCCAAAGCTAGATGTTTGGCAACGTGCACGATCTTGCATGTTGCTATATGTCAGTTACTTTCGGCAACATATGGCTGAACGTTGCCATAGATTGATTCCACAACGTGCAAGGGAGCACGTTGCCGTAGGTGGCTTATGGCAACGTAAATCTTATGCACGTTGCCTTTCAGACGTTGCTATAGGCAGTATTTGTTGTAGTGGAAATTAAGAATAATATTGCAAGAAAATGAAACACATAAAATTAAATAGTGGATAACTGATTTATATGATAAAACCTTTAATGTGAGAGATATACCAACGGACCAAGACTAGAAGAATTTTATTAAACCAACAACTGCAATATAACCTCTCTCCAAAATTTTAAGAGAGAACTAAAAAGGAAAAAACTTTCAAATGTATCTAAGATCTAGTACATAAAACTTGTGACTTGGACACATAAAATAACTAGCGCCCATACCTTTATATAGGTGCATAATGGCGGTCACCAGAGATGCTTTACAATGAAGCAAATAATATAATATTGCGATGACAGTTCATTTGAAGAATTCAAGTTCTAATTGACCATGCATATAAACCAACTCAAAAACACATTTACTTAAGACACTCACATGTGCCACCACTCAAAAGTCAATAAAAATGTGCTTCACCATTTCCAAATTATGGATGTATGCTTTACCTAATTTCCACATTATGACTCTACCAAATAATGGTTTCATCTAACTCTGACTTTTTCTAATATTCTCCTACTTGAAGCAATTTTAATGATCCGGTTTTATCCTTCTAATCTTTGATTAATCTCTTGTTACTTACATTTCCACAAAACCATATGAGGATCTATACCAAATCAATTTATCAGTACTGATAGGTTTGGTCATTGCATCTACTAAGTTCTCCTTGGTGTGTATCTTTTGCATATCCACACTACCATCTTTCACTACTTCATGAGTGAAAGGATATCGGACTCCTATGTGTTTTGTTTGGGAATGAAAGGCTGGATTCATTGCGATATGTAAGACACTTTGACTGTTACAAAACAAAGAGACTTTCTGTTATTTAAACCCAATCTCCTCCAATAATGTGGGGTCTGGGATTTGCCTATACTGGGGTCCCCTCGGGCTGCCCCAGGTTTGCCCCTCTCGCCCACTCACTAGGTACTGTCCCTGGTCAGGGGATTTCTCTCGCCTCCCCCAGCTGCCACTCGAACCTCTGACCCTCAAGGATATGAGTGTTTAACTTGCAAGCTGAACTTAGCTGGTAGCTCAATTGGTACCCACTTCTCTAAGAATTTGGTATTAAGCCCCTGGTGCCAGGTTCGAGAGGTGGGGGAGGCGAAAGAAAGTCCCTAAGGGAGGGAACAGTACCTAGTGAGTGGGCTCGCGGGGCAAACCTGGGCCAGCCCGAGGGGACCCCAGTATAGGCAAATCCCGGACCCTACAATAAAAAAAAAATGTTGACCGAATGATAACTTCTCTTTATTTGATTGTGGTAAGCCATAATATCATGAGGAGAACTTTCCAGGATCCATAATGTATTTCATGTCTCGATGCTCCGTAAGTACATTGCAGATCCTTCGCACGTGTTGTTAGAGCAGCCAATGGAACTCAAGGAGAACCTATCTTATGAGGAGACCCCAGTTCAGATTCTTGATAGGAGAGATCAGGTTCTTCGCAGTAAAGTTATTCCGTTGGTTAACGTGTTGTGGAGGAATCATTCAGTGGAAGAGGCCACGTGGGAGCACGAGGAGCAGATGCGCAGTCAGTATCCGCATCTTTTCGATACAAGTAAGTATCCTCAGTTATTCGAGTTGTGAATTTTTATAATTCAAGAAAGTATTGAGTATGTTTGATACATTCTAGTGCTGAAATGCATTGCATGAAAGTTGTGTAAATTTCGAGGACGAAATTTTTATAAGGAGGGGTGAATTGTAAAACCCAAAACCGCGTTCGTCGGAGGGCGAAATATTTTTCCGATGGATCGCATCCGATCGGAAAAATATAAATATCGAGTCCGATAATAATTGGAATAATTATTTTCAATTTAGAGAAATAAATTCGAGTTCGTGAGACGGATTCAAGATTTATTAAATAATTCCGAGAGTAGAAACCGAGAGTTAATCAAAAGTGATTAAAAGCGGATTCCAGGATGGACGGAAACGAAAACGGAATCCGAGCTTGGAATTTAAGAAGCAAGAATGCATGAAAGCAAATGAAGTTATTGCATGTTGTGACACATGTCACACATGCAAGAGAGGAGTTATTATTTATTAATATTGTGATTGAAAAAGAAGAAAACAATATTATGGCATTCTCGGTCACCACAATCAAATAAAGAGAAGTTATCATTCGGTCAACATTTTTTATTCCTTTCAAAAAACGAATCCAAGCATCTGTCATCTTCTTCTTCTTCAAGCTCAAAACAGAAACTGAAAATTAGAAGAATGGCTTGTGAGTGGAAGAAGAGAAGTTGAGAGAGAGCAGACCTGAGGTGAAGCACATCTGAAGAAGAAGAACAGATCTAGGAACTTCAGCCCGTGCATGCATTCAAGAGAAGACCGTGAGCTGCTGTTTTTCAGGCCAAGTTGATGCAAGAGCTGGCTGAGAGCAGATCTGGAAGCAAGGAGGACGTGAGCTGCTACCGGCGAAGGTAAGGTGCTGTCGTCCTTGCTGCTGGCGTGAAGAGCTGATGGCGTGAGTTGTCCAGTTGCTGCTGTGTTGTCACCGTGAATCAAGTGCTGAAGCCGTGCTCGAGCTGCTGCCGTCGCTGCCTTGTGCTGGCGTGAAGCTGTCAAAGTCAGCTGCCGTGCTGCCAAGTGCTGTCGCAAGGTGCTGTCGAGCTGCTGTTGTCTGGACGTGAAGGCTGCTGCTGTTAAGCATGAGCTGAAACTGTCTTGCTGCCGTTGCTGTCTAGTGCTGCGTGAGCTGAAGTAGGTGCTGTCACCGTTGAGTAAGTTGCTGCTGTCAAGTTGTTGTTGTGCTGTCACGCTGCTGCCGATTACTGCTGTGTGCTGTCTTCGTAAGTTGCTGCTGTCAAGTTGTTGTTGTGCTGTCACGCTGCTGCCGATTACTGCTGTGTGCTGTCATTGTAAGTTGCTGCTGTCAAATTGATTTAAGTGCATCATTTTAGAGCTGAAAGGAAGCAGAAGGAAGCGAAGACAGTGGCTGGTGGAAGAAGAAGCTTGCTGCCGTGAGCTGTCCAAGCTGCTGCCAAGCTGTTGGAAGTCAAGCTGTGCTCAAGTTGCTGTCGTGAGCTGTCCAAGTTGCTACCGAGTTGTTAAGTCAGACCAAACATCTTTCAGACAGGAAGTAGAACAGCAACAAGAAAGGATAGCTGGCTGGTGGAAGAGACAGCTTGCTGCCACGAGAGTTTTGTCGTCATTCGGAAGCCGTTTCGAAGCGGAGAACAGCCCTCTTCTTGGGTGAATCGGGAATCGAACGAGAGCCGTAACGGGAAGCGGTGATAAGTATTTTGGAAGCAAGTAGTGAGTGTGGATTTTTAAAAGTTTTCATACATTCTATTTTATTGAATGCAATCAGTTTTAGCAAGTAAAAAGGTTTTGAGATTCTAGTAAAAGTTTATGGTTTTCAGTTTATCATCTATAAATGCATGTATAGCTTTAAAGTTTATGCTATGAATATGTTTATATTCTTCAGTAAAGTAATTGAGCAAGTTGAAATTATATACATGCATAGAGATAGTATTTGTGAAAGTTATTTTGCGATATTATAGCATATTGCCGAGATTTCATTTTATATATGCCTATGGTTTACCCTAGCCCCTAAGATTACACCCGGCCGAAAGTATTCCATACGTGTACGGTAGTTGGGGGGAGTTACTAACTTTGGGGGGATCGAGTCTGTCAGTCACCCTCTACACGTATGGGATAGTGTAGATCTGCCTGATGTTGGAGGGATTCGCGATCCCAGAGTTGTATCCACATCTGCGACTACACATGGTGAGAGTTCCCCTATCCTAGTGTCGTGTTTTCGCACCGTCACGAAGGACAAGATTTCCCTGGGTTGCCAGATAAGGCTAGTAAGAAAATAAGAAAAGTTTTAAGAAAAGTTTGATAAATAACTTTCGCAGCTTTTAAACGAGTTTACAGTTTTCAGGAAAAGTAAGTAAGTAATAGTTTTCCAATCTATTTTTGGGAGGAATAGTATTTTTAAGAAAAAATATAGTTTATGTAAACTTACCCACTCACTGAGTTATTCTCACCACTGTTTTCCTGTTTTCTTAAAAACCTCCCTCAGGTGCAGGTGCGAGTAGCGCGGTTGACGTATCTCCTTCGGACGGACAGGCCACGGACAGGCCAGCTAGACACGCGTGACCAGACTGCACTATTTTCTAGCATAGCATCATGTATTGCGTTTAATATCATTTTTCAGATTTCTCTAGTTTTTTTTAAATATTATTTTGAGTTAAGGATTTTATGTAAATATCATGCATGTCGTTTTTAAGATTTATTCAAGTTACTTCTGCTTAATTGCATGATTATGAGTTTGAAAATGGCCGGAGGCCTATTGATTATAGAAATTGTTTGTGAATACAATTATACAGGTTTTATGAGATATTTTACAGGGTGGAATTTTAGAAAAACAGTCGTTGTGCTGCCGGTTTTCTGTGAAAATCCTATTTTCTTAAAGTTATTTTCAACGAACAAAATTCCCACTCTTTTTCAGAATCAAAAGGATTTCAAGTATTTTAGCAAAGAAAAGAGGCTTAGCTTCACAGGAACTTTCCAGTCAGAGCAGATCTCGACTGGGGAGTCACCGTGGGGTTGCCGGGCAGGTCGCCTAGCTAGTAGTTAGAAAGAGGCCTGTCAACGTTGGTATCAGAGCAAAGATTTTAAATGCATTACATGATTTCTAAGCATTTACATAGTAATTTTTTCAAACCTCATTCATTTTATGACTAAGTATCTGGTTCAAGTGCAGTGAGTCATGCGTCGCGTCGGTCGTCCGCGTAAAAGAAGAGCCACTGAAAATGCTCCACCTCCTGCTCCAGAAATAAGGGAGCAAGTAAATGAGTCTGTCAATGATCCGCAGCCAGGGGTTCCAGTTGAGCCACCAGTAGTAGAACCTGAGCAGGATCCGATCGAGAGATTAGCCCAGGTTATCCAAGGGCTAAGGCCTCGTGCACCAAGCGCCACCGTTGAGAGGGCAAGGAAACTTGGTGCCGATGCTTTTGACGGAACAGGTGGTCCAGAAATTGCAACAGAGTGGTTGGATAATACTGAAAGAGTGTTGGAACAGATGGAATGTACCGATCTCCAAAAGGTGTCAATTGCTTCATTCTTACTTCGAGCGTCAGCTAGAGATTGGTGGGATTCCGTCAAGCGAAGAGCAATCGAACAAGTCACATGGGAAAAGTTCAAAGAAGAGTTTAATGAGAAATTCTACCCCAGGGCATACAAAGACGCAAAGATTGAGGAGTTTTACAGTCTTGTACAGGGTAACATGACAGTGGAAGAGTATGAGAGGAAGTTTACTGAATTGTCTCGAGTGGCAGCTGGGGGAGGCGAGAGAAATCCCCTGACCAGGGACAGTACCTAGTGAGTGGGCGAGAGGGGCAAACCTGGGGCAGCCCGAGGGGACCCCAGTATAGGCAAATCCCAGACCCCACAATAAAAAGGCGCCTTTTTATTGTGGGGTCTGGGATTTGCCTATACTGGGGTCCCATCGGGCTGCCCCAGGTTTGCCCCTCTCGCCCACTCACTTGGATATCTCGGCCCCCCTCACCGATTTCTTTCGCCTCCACAGGTGCTCGAACCCATGCCCTAAGGGTCTTAGGCAAATGGGAAGCACACCTGCTACCAATTGAGCTACTAGCTCAATTGGTAGCAGGTGTGCTTCCCATTTGCCTAAGACCCTTAGGGCATGGGTTCGAGCACCTGTGGAGGCGAAAGAAATCGGTGAGGGGGGCCGAGATATCCAAGTGAGTGGGCGAGAGGGGCAAACCTGGGGCAGCCCGATGGGACCCCAGTATAGGCAAATCCCAGACCCCACAAATAACCTTTTAATCCAAATTGTTTTCTTACAATCTTGTGCAGCTGCCATGTATTCTGCTTCTATTGTAGATAAAGTCACAATTGTTTTAACTTGGATATCCAACTCACAACTCCTCTTGCAATCGTAAACACATATCCTGTAGTGGATTTTCTTTTATCGAGATCTCCTACAAAATCTGAATCAATATAGCCTCTAAAAATAAACTCTAATTCTCCATAACATAATGCAACAATTAAGGTTCCTCTTATGTATCTCAGAATCCTCTTTACAACATTCTAATGCTTTTTATCAAGATTCGTCATATATCGACTAACCACTTCCACTGCTTGTGCAATGTCTGGTCTTGTACATATCATAATGAACATTAAACTTTTCACTACTGATGCATACGGTACTCAAGACATCTCTATCCTCTCTACTTCATTGCTAGAGCTCATACCTTCAGATAATTTATGATTCATATGAAGAGTGGTAGAAATTAGCTTACAATCTTACATGTTGAAGTGGCATAAGATTTTCTTTAAATAGTTTTTCTAAGGGAGCCAAATCTTCCTGTCTTTTCTGTCTCTATGAATTTGCATCCCTAGAATTTGTTTACTAGATCGAAATTCTTCATATCAAACTCTCTAGCCAACTGTGCCTTTAATTCTTAGACTCGATCTTTATTGGGGCTTACTACCAACATGTCATCCACATACAACAGCAAGATAATGAAATCACCACTATCTCCAAACCTCATGTAGCATGTACAATCATCTTAACTAATTCTGTTGTATCCAAGGCTTGTAATGAAGAAATTAAATCTCTTGTACCAACACCTTGAGGTTTGTTTTAAATCGTACATAGATTTCTTTAACTGATAAACTAAGTTCTCCTTGCTTGTTTAAGCAAAACCTCCTAGTTTGAGCATATAAATTTATTCTTTAAGTTCTCCATAAATAAATACAGATTTCATATCTAACTGCTCTAAGTGTATATCAAATATAGAACACATTATTAAGACTACCCATATTGTTGTAAGTTGAACTACAAGGAAAAATATCTCATTGAAATTAATACCTTCTTTCTGAGCATATCCTTTCACCGCTAATCTTGCAGATATCGCTCCACTTAATCATTGTCATCTTATTTGATCTTAAAGACCCACATATTTCTAATAGCTTTCCGACCTTATGGTAAAGGTTTAAGTTCCCATGTCTTATTTTTGTATAGAGTTTCAATTTCTTCTTGTCTTACTGTCATCCATAAAAGTGCATCTAGGCTGTTTATAGTTTTATGGAAAGTTCAAGGCTTTCCATCCTCTGTTAGAAGACAGTTGTATATTGCTTTCTGTAACATACTCCAAGTGTCGTATTGGTGGTCTCCTCTCTTGAGTTGACCGTTAAATTTCTGGAGCTTTGGTCTCTACTAGTTTTTATACTTCGTGCTTTAGTCTACTTCAGAAGAATCTAAACTTTCATATTATGAATTATTTTCCACTCTTACAATTGTAATCTCTGAAGTTTCTTTTGAAGTATTATCATCTCTACTTCTTTGAAGTTGACCTTTTACAAAGATAACATCTCTGCTGATAATAACCTTATAAGTAGTGGGATCCCATAGGCGATATCCCTTCACTCCATCATCATACCTCTAGAATATACATTTTCTTAATTTTGAATCAAGCTTTATTCTTTCTTGGATATTATATATCACATACATAAGACATCCAAACATCACATATTATGTATAGTAGAAAAATTAGCAGGTTTACCGATCCACATCTTTATTAGTGTTTTTAACTTAATTGTTGTGGATGGATATCGATTTATTACATAACAGGCAGTTTTCACTATTTCTGCCTAAAATGACTTGGATAAACTTGTAGTTTTCAACATAGCTCTTATTCTTTTTGCAATAGTTCTATCCGTCCGATCTACCACCCTATTTTGTTGAGGAGTACATGTGACTATGAACTGCCTTTTGATTTCTTCTTGCTTGTAAAAAACAAGAAATTCCCTGTCTATATATTTTTTTCCATTATTCATCCTCAGACACTTGATCTTTTTCTCATATTCAAGTTCTATCCATGCTTTGAATGCCTTGAACACTGGAAACATATCCGACTTTCTCATGATAGGATACACCCAACTTCTTTTGGAGATTTCATCAATAAATAATACAAATTATTTTGCTCCTCCTAGAGATATATCCGGTGATTTTCAAATATCAGAATAAATCAAGTCTAGAATGTATTTGCTCATAGTAGTAGAATTGCTGAACTTCAATCTACGTTGTTTACTTGTCACACAATGCTCACAAAAATATAGATTTAGTGTTTTGAGCCCAATAAGCAATCTGCGTTCGGAGAGAATCTTGAATTCTCATTTAGATATGTAACCTAATTTGCAATAACACATCACCATTGACTCTTCCCCATGGTTGATTAATGCAACTTATGAATCAGTGTTTTTCCTTTAAACATATATAGATTTGCAACAATCTTTTCTCCTTTCATAACAACAAGCACTCCTCTGATAATTTTCAAGACCTTCCATTTTCTATATGGGTCTTACATCCAAGATCATCCAATTGTCCTAAAGACAATAGATTCTTTTTCAAGCCCTTCATATGTTGTACGTCCTGACTAGTGCGAATTATACCTTTATGCATCTTTATCTTGATTATGCCAATATCAGTAATCTTCAAAGCATGATTATCACCTATAAATACAGCTCATCTTGAGATAGGTTCATGTGTATAAAATCATTCCCTACTAGAGGTCATGTGCTAGGTGACTACTGAATCTAGAATCTAAACATCAGCAAACTATAATCTGCTTTCTGCAATGATGGTTGCTTCACTGTATAAGACGTCACCATCATATGAGGTACTTGTTATACATTCCCGCGAGTTTGATGACTTAGGAGCTTTATTCTTTTTATTATGCCAACACTCAATTTTGATGTGCCCTTTCTTGCCACAGTTATAACATCTAACATTCTTCTTACTTCTTGATTTTGATCTACCACGATTGAGACTCCCACTATGGCCACATTTCGTTGATCTCCCTCTTGTCGTTGATAAAGCCTCTGTTTGTATACTACTTGCCAATGTGTCTTCCTTATTCTTCCACCTGCTTTCTTCTTTTAACACAGAAGCTGCAACATCATTAAAAACTAGATAGTCTGTGAGGAGATTTTTAGTCAGGTTGATGACAAGTTGATCATACGAATCGAGTAGGTTTTGAAGTAGACTTTCTACACGTTCATTTGCTTTTATTATATGATCCAACATTGAAAGTTGAGAAAATATAGTATTTAGGGTATTGATGTGGTCAGTTACTGTTGTAGATCCCTCCATTCGAAGATAACCAAACTTCCTTTATAAAACAATCTTCATTTGTAGTGAATTGGACTCGTATAATTTTGTTAGAGTGTTTCATACCTCATTAACCATCTTCTTCTCCGCTACACTTGATAATACATTATCTGCTAAGACCAGATGTATATTGGAATTTGTGTTGTTATTCATTTCTTTCCACTTGGCTCATCAGTAATCTCAGCTAGCTTTTCTTCAATTGCTTGTAAGCAATTATCTTTCCTCAAGATAACTTTCATTTTCATTTTCCAAAATAAAATATTACTTCCATTAAACTTCTTAATTTCAAATTTCGTTGCTATCTTTGTGAAATGCTCACAAGATATTCAATGAAAGTAACGTAAATAGTATCCATATTTCGAAATAGTACATGTATCCATAAATAGTGCCCAGGTCAGTTTCCAAGATAGAGAGGTAAGTCACAATATACACATTTAAATACTAAGATTTTCCTAACCAAAACCTTTCCTACATATACACCACCATACTTATTTCTAGTAACCAGGAATAATTCTTTTCTGATATGGAAAATCAAACAATATTGCAACCACAAAACATACTCTGAATTTTATAAAGAACCAATGGCTCTAATTTCATTGTTATGAAGAACCGATACTATTCTAATCCTAGGGTAAATATAAAATTGAGAATAATACTGAAAGAAATGAAATAAATAAAATTAAATAATGGGTATGAGATTTATGTGGTAAAACCCTCAATGTGAGGGAAACATCCACGGACTAAGACTAAAAGAATTTTATTAAACCAACAACTGTAATATAACATCCTTCTAAAATTTTAGGAGAGAACTAGGGGAAAAAGAATTCTTAAATACACCTAAGATCTAGTACATGGGACTTATGACTTGGATACATAAAATGACTAGCACTCATACCTTTATATAGGTGCACAAGAACGGTTACCACAAATGCTTCACAATGAAGCAAATAATATAATATTACAATGACGGTACCTTTAAAAAATTCAAATTCTAATTGATCATATATATAGACCAACTCAACGCCATATTTACTTACGATATTCACATTTACCGTCACTTAAAAGTCAACAAAAACGTGCTTCACTATTTTCAAATTATGGTTGCATTCTTTTCGTAATTTCAATATTACAACTCTATTAAATAATGGCTTCATTCAACTCTAACTCTGTCTAACAATTATGCAAAGCTTGCATGTTGTGAACCTTTTTTTTTTTTGTTTTTAATGTCACTCGTGGTGTAGAAACTTGAACCTATAATTCTTGTCGGGCTCAATTAGCTTCCCAAAGTTGAACATTAATTTTATGAAATAAATATAAAAAAATTATATATAATTTAATGTAAATTTTACTTTATTTGCATACATATATAGAGTATCCAATCTAAATGCCTATTGTTTACATCCTTCCATAGTACGATATAATTTAATTAATTTTGATGACATTATATATATATATATATATATATATATATATATATATGTCTGCGAGCGAGCCGTGTCTAACTTTGTTGTGATCTTGAGCATCATATATATTGACCAAGATTAATGGGATTTCAGGCCGCCTTAAGCGACTTGGTTCTCAATGACAACTATGGATCAGACCCACTAACTTATAACGACATTTTATTAATTGTTTTATTGTTTGGTTCCTCAACTAGTTGGTTGTTAACTTAAATATACACCGACCTTTTTGTCTCTTATTACTTGAACCAATTTTGAATTCAGTGATCAATAATTATTGTAAGATATTTATAATAATCAATCCAACAAAGATCGTATATTCTTTCTATAAATGCAACATATTTGAAGCTTTGGAATTCGTACCATTCCATTAACTATACATCAATGACAAAGGTCGCTCTTGCACCACCAAAAACCCCGCACTTGATTTCATTTTCATTAGCAAAGTTTCCTCCAAAAATATTATGGAGGCATAATTTTCCTTTCCTGACAAATTATAAGCCAGTAAGTACTAGAGGCCGATTGCAAGCATGTTCAGCAGCCAAAAATAGCAATGACGAAGAAGGTTTTCGTCCATTGGCAGATTTTCCTTCTACCATATGGCAAGATATAGATACTCGCTTCACTTCTACTGCTTTTGTAAGTACACTCTCTCGCATCTCTATAAGTAGATTACATACCAACAAACTCCTATTAAGACTTAATTTGTTTCACTTAAAAAATAATAATAATATTTTTAGAATATAAGCAGCTAAAGTTAAATGTTTTATAGGTATAGTAAGTGGTAATTCCTCCCTCGTATGATTAGATGACACAATGGGACTTTTTGTATGAGATAAAAACCAAAAGTGGTTAAAATGGATAAGACATTTTCCCTGAAATCCTTAAAGTTATCTTCTTTTTATAAGAAGAAGATTGTCAATTAATGAATTTTAACTTCATGTTTTATTTGTTTACAGGTATTTGATGAATCATGTAGTAGGCAAATAGAAGGGATGAAAAATGAGGTGAAGGAAATGTTAATTGCTCCTACTGATGATCCAGCAGAGAAAATTAGGTTGATCAACTCATTATGTCGACTTGGTGTATCACATCACTTCGAATCTGAGATAGACGTGCAACTAAATCATTTATATGAAGCTCATTCTGGACTCATGGGTTATGATTATGATTTATACACTACTGCTCTTTTATTTCGCGTTTTCAGACAATATGGTTACCAAATGTCGTGTGGTACGTACCTTCACCTTATGATATATAATCATGGAAACAAAAATAAAGTATGCACTTTTACTGAAATAGTTGTGGTTACTTATGGTTATGGGATCTCCCCAAATATCAATACAAATGACGGTTTTATTATTATTATTATATATGTACGTATATGACCTCTTTTATTTTTGCTAATAAAATTCTTCCTTTGGCTTTCACCATAGCTTTGCCTAAAAACTAAGGAAGGAAATTTTAAAAATAAACATATATTTGGCAGTTGTGTCCTTTAAGACAAACATAAGAATAGCTTGATATAGTCGTCCCATGAACATTTATAGTTGCCGATAAGGAGAACCTATGCAAATCTAATGATTTAATGAATTGTGAATCAGAGGTGTTAGAAAAATTTACGGAGAATGATGGCAGATTCAAAGAAAGTTTAATCAGTGATGCAAAGGGAATGTTAAGTTTGTATGAAGCAGCTCATTTGAGACTCCAAGGAGAAGATGTTCTTGAGGAGGCTCTTGCTTTTACAAAGTCTCATCTTCCCTCCTTGGCAGACAAATCAAGCCCTCATCTCTCAAAACAAATAATCAGTGCCCTAGAAATGCCCTTCCACAAAGGCATGCCTAGACTTGAGGCATACAAGTACATCTCTAATTACTACCAAGAAGATGAATATAAAAATGAAATGCCACTCAAGTTCGCAAAGGCAGATTTCAATCAAGTACAACTACTTCACCAACAAGAAATAAGCCAAGTCACAAGGTAAATCAATGTCAAACATATATATATATATATATATCAATTCAATTTCATAGCATGTCTCACACTATTTTTACAGAAAATGTTTTGTTTTTGCTAAAAATAAAAATGGTTTTAATTCTAGATAAAATGGCTTTTATCTATTTTGATTAAGAAAATATATTTGAAAGTACTTATGACAGTAATAAAATTAAAATTAATCATTTTTAGTGTGTGTTATGTTTGTTAATTAATTACTACCGTTTTCATTGGTTTTATATGAATGTAATTGCAGTTGGTGGAAAGATTTGAACTTGCCATCAAAGCTTCCCTATATAAGAGATAGAATAATGGAATTATACTTCTGTTCAGTTGCAATATATCATGAGCCTTGTTACTCACGAGCTCGACTAATATTTACGAAAGTTTTGAAGATGATGTCAATTCTAGACGATACATATGATTCATACGGTACGCTTGAGGAGCTCAAACTTTTTACGGATGCCTTACAAAGGTGGGATACAAGTGCTCTTGATCAGTTGCCAGATTATATGAAAATTATATATAGCAATATCTTGAATCTATTTGATGAAATGGATAAAGAGGTGGCCGAGGAAGGAAGATCATATAGTGTCGCCTATACAAAGGATACGGTAATATCTTCAAGTATTCTATTTCTTACCTAAATTTTTATTGATTCATTGCAAAGTTGGACTAAAAGACAGATTTGTTTTCATCGATAATATTTCTTAAACGAGTTGTCCATTAAAACGTTTTACATATATTTTGGCAAAATTCGTCAAAACCTTTCCTGCATGCAGTTTGTCTCTTAAAAAGTTCTAAAGTAAATATATCTGATATTATTAAGAAATGTCGATGATAATTTTACAGATATGTGTATATATACACACATATGTTTCAATTTTTAAAACTTTTGTCTTTTTTTTTTTTTTGGTTGATAACCAGTTGAAAGAGATGGTGAGGGGCTACCTGCAAGAGACACAATGGTATCAAGAAGGATATGAGCCCACATTTGAAGAATATCTGGCCAATGCATTTCTCACAGTTGGCTCTTTATCAATTTCATCAACTGCATTTGTTGGAATGGAAATGGCAGGGAACCATGCATTTGAGTGGTTGCAAACTTGGCCCGATGCTGTTAAAGGTGCATATAAAATCGGTCGTCTAATGGGTGACATAACATCCCACCAGGTAACATATTATATAATTTAAATTCGAATTGAGATAAGGAAAAAAAAAAAAAAACTTATATTGAAAATAAGGAAGAATATTTGTAAGAAAATTCCGCAAAGTTAGTTTTTTTTAAAAAAAAAATAATAATAATAATTCTGCAATTTTGAATTTAGGTAAAAGTTTTCTTATTGTATACTAAAATCATTTTATAATTTTAAAATTTAGTTAAGAATTCTCATGTTCCTGCATCAAAAACACCTCTATATTGGAATGTGGCGGGTCGTATCTATTGAATTTTATACAAGCCAAATCTATTTCGACCCAATTGGATCGAAGAGATTACAATCCCTTCAATCTTATCCAATATTCTTTAAATCCAATTGAAACTAATTCAATGGATCCAATTATGAAAAAATATTTTATATTTTTACAACTAGATAGTAAATACCGACACTTACTTTTAACATGAAATAGTCCAGTACTATTACTCATTCTACAGTAATAATATAGTAAATTTAATATTCACCTAGTTTAACAAAATATAACTTGAGTTCAAACTTTAAAATCCAAACATGAAAAATAAAATGAAGGCATCTAGTTTGATTACGGAATATAAAAGTAGCCAACAAATTTGAATACAAATATAACCAATGACCAAATCTTGAAACATAAGCCAATAAGCACAACTTGCTGCTTAGTGCCACATAAATCAGCTGTCAATTTATAAGTACTAAAACCGGTCCCTCCATAGTAGTTAATGAACATCCATTGATAAGTGATCTGAAACAACATCCAAGATTTCTTAAAAAGAGAAAAATTATATAAATAAGAAAAACAAGTTAACAATTAAAAAGAAAAATCATTTTTAACCAAATAATCAAATGTTTTCTAAATAATGGTAGCTGATTTAAGTGTGATTTTGTTTTAGTTGATGTGAAAAAATGTTGAACTTAGAAAAAAAGAAGAAGAGTAGTTGAGTGAGTAAAGAAAGAAAACTCCAATATGTGTTGTACTTCTTGTACATATTATAATTTAAATGAGTGTACATATTGAAATTAGAAATAATATGTCATATATAAAATTTTATATAAGCCTAAAATTTATGACAGATTTAATTAATTTCAATAAAATCATAATCTAATCCAATTCAATGCATTTTTTAAAGTCGGATCCGACCCCGATCTGATAACACTCTTAGCCACCTCTATTCTGCAAAGTGTTTTTCATCTAAATTCAAATGTAGACGATTATCTTTTATTGATGGTTATATATACCTCAAAGGGGAGTTTTTGCAAATCTTTATATACTTTCAGAATTTGTTGAAAATAAAAATAAAGAACAAAAAATCCCTATTGTATGTAACGTGATAAAATTTGAACTCCCTCTTAAATTATGTGTTCAACCCCAAAACACAAGACATTATCTTTCATACATATCTAACCTATATAAATTTTGATATATGAAGTTCGAGCAAAAGAGGGGGCATGTTGCCTCCGGGGTGGAGTCTTACATGAAGCAATACAATGTCTCAAGAGAGGAAACTATCCAAGGGTTCAAAATAATGTTTGAAAATGCATGGAAGGATATCAACGAAGAATGCATGAAGCCAACAAGAGTCTCAATGCAACTTCTCCTTCGAGTTGTTAACATTGCACGCCTTGTGGAAGTCACTTATAAGGAAGTTGATGGATACACAAATCCACAGTATTTGAAAGACTACATCACCAAACTTTTCATTGATAGAATCCCCATTTAAGAATTTATGATAATTGGTTTATATTGTAACAAAATGAGAAATATTTAAGGAATTCTCGTTCTATATATTTGTGTGGTTACACAAAATTGAAAATAAAATAAGATTGTAAAATTGGTCTCAATCGATGCAAATATATTCGAGATATCTTTTATCTTTAAGTTGTTCTTCTTCTCGTTACATGTACATATGAAAGAATAGATGCAAAGTAAACGTATTTTCTTCTTTTGAATATTTATTTGTTAGATATATATCCCACTAGCCCCTTATAAAGCTAGACTTTATTTTTGATACATATTCCATCACCTAGTGATCAAAATTTGAAATGATTAAAGAAGCATTCAATAATATTTTCCGTAATTAAATGATGTTGAGCAAAAGTATCTTTTCACAAAAAATTCAAAATGCAATTATCTTAAATTATGTTTGTAATGCAAAAAACGTCTTTTAGTCTTTGGATAAGTCTTACCCTTCAAGGCTTCAACTGCTTTGCTTATAGTCCAAAGTGATTTCATTGCTCTTTAAACCATTTTTTTAAAGCTCCATTTTTATAACACTAATTAATATCACTCTAAAATTTAGTGAAACTTTTAGAATCAGCACGTAGTGTGAAAGTTAATTATTTTTTTAATCATTTTTCTTTATGCATGAATTAACTTATTTCGTAAATTAAAAAAAAAATGTATAATCATGAACTAAATTATTTCGTGAACAAAAGGATAATGTTAAATACTTAATTTGTATCGTGAACAAAACGATACTGCTAAATATTTCATTTGTATAGTTTGATGTTAGTTTTAGAACTCATTATACTAGTAGTGATATTTTGAAAAATTCAGTTTCAATTTATATTGATACGGCAACCCAACTAAAGTACAAAACATTCTTAGCCCAATTTTCAAAACCTCCAAATACATTGCCCCCAATAGTAATTTACAAATATAAATGCAAAATTACTTATAGCTTTTTAAAAGTGCTTTTGTCAGATGCACAGACTGGATTTTTGTTCATAGTCTAGAAGAATAAATGGGTTCAAGTCCAAATATGAAACACCCCAGAGACTATGTGCTCCTGCCTCCTCTAGTGCAGGATCAAGTCAAATTTCAACCCTTTAAATGATTCAAGATAATTTATTATACCGAACAAAAAGATTCTATGTGCAGTAAGATTTTATGATAATGATTGTAGATAATGATTGAAAAGGAAATATAATATCATAATTTTAATATCAAGGGACTTGAAATTTGAGGCCAAGTTCGCATTTAAAGAGACATGTACAAAAATTTGTGAAATAATTTACTCCAAAAAAAAAAAAAGATTGTGAAATAATCTTTGACACAGTGAAATGAACATGCACATAATTTTGAGAGATTGTCTTTTACACAACAAAAATGAAACAAAATTAACTTGAGAGATTATCTTTGACACAATCCATAAACACGAAACAATATTATCGGATTACAATTAATACCCTTAAATAAATACAACAAACAAACAGAGAGTAATCAAATTTCAAAAAATAAGTATGATGAAATTATCTTCATGAACTATATTAGCTATGACTTCTTCGTTGATAACGTTCTTTGTAACGCATCAGTTTCAAGCTAACAATCTCATTTTTATGAAAGTGTTGACAGAAACAAACAAACATGTGTATTTCAAAATCTTATAACTTTGCCAACTACAATGGAGACAAAATAACTATTATTTTGTACGAAATTTAACTCTACTATGCTACCTAAAATGTTTAGTGTAGACATCATGACAAACTAGAGTCAGTGCTAATCTAAAAACCCAGAAACCAGCATCAAACTAATATCAGGCAAACCTCATATTCAATCTACAATTTCTTCAGACACCCAACTTCCCTTTCACTTTCCAACCAAAGCAGCAGAGGTCAAAAAGCATTAGTAACAAAGATAGCTACGCAACTATAAAAGACAGCTGAATTTCCACTCAAGTTACACATAAAAACCTTCAATATATAGACTTTTGACAAAAAATAGTTGAAAATACAATACAAAAGCTGATATTGTCCCTAATATTTTTTTTGATAGTATCTTTATGGGGTGCAACACGAGGACTTCCCAAGAGGTCACCCATCAGTATTGTCCCTAATATTTAATTCACTCCATGCTTTCCTGTGCAACAAAGCAGAAAGAGAACAAAATAATAGTTCCATAAATTTGAAACTTTGAAGTTGTTAGGTGAGGGTAATTTTATAACTGTGCAGCAAAGCATACATCCGATGCCGCACATGGAGAACTACCATAATATAAACTATGTCAGAGCATAAGGGCTACACATGTGGACCTAACAAAACAAATCAACCAGCTGAATAGAAAAGAAGTTCGGTACTCTGAAACCATTCTTATAAATGTCAGCCCCCATGTGATTGCTTGAACTTTGGCCCACATGTGGACCTAAGGCTAAAACAATAAAATGAGACAAATAGCCACCTAATTTAAACTTTGGTCACATTATGAGGGTTAAACAAAAATAAAACACTCTTTTCCACCAACTTTTGGTACATATAAAACTACTTTACTTTGTTTTATAAGCTAGCATAAAATAAACTACTGTAACAACTCTATAGAAAGAGAGCCCAAAATAGAACCGTCCCTTTTAAACTAAAGTCTCCAAATCAGTAAAACCAATACAAAGCACCTGCTTCAGATCCTTTGAACTTGTTTGGTTCTGTTCCTAGTAAGACAATTCAATTTGAGTCGATTTCCCTCCTTCACAAGGGGAAAAAAACAAGAGAGAAATGGTAAAAGAACAAAAAGATGTATAGTATAACTTTTTCCGATAGTTATATTATAAGTATATAATAAGACTTATAAATCTTTGTTCTGGATTAGTCTGTGTGGTCCAGTACACACTTACAGAGACAGAGAGTAGAAAAGAGAAAAGCCTACTTAATCAGTCCACCTGTCATTTACGTATTGAAATATGCATTTGCTGTTAGCAGTATGTATTGATGAGATGGTAGCAGTCGTCACCATATTCTCTACTAATATACTCTTCAGTGCAGGTATAATTTGGCACTATACATCTACTAGAGGATTCTTCTGTGTCTATGCTTCTCTACTTTTCTGCATAAAAAACAAAGCAGGAAACAATGCCCAACATTAAAAACATGGTATTTGACAACAAATTTGAAAAATCTAGACTTATAACTAAATTAACCCCAAGAGCCATGCTTACCTTTATTGGTTACATTACAATATCTTCATGCCCATAACACCTGAGATAACAATGAAGAAATAAAGAATATTGTAAATTAAAGTGACTAATTCTTATTCTTATGATTACACCAGGAAAGAAACATTAATAACAAAATACAGTAGCACCTGTCAGTCATGTGAAGCAGAAGCCACGTCAGTTGTAGAAGAGGTTGGCATTGAGCTGCTCTCAGAAGCCAAAGAAGAAGCAGCGATTATCCTGCTTTCATTGACTTCTGCCAAGGTGGATGAGCTGGGGATGTGATCCTCAGATGACATTTTTGTAGGAGAAGCAAAGAGGGTATCAGGTAAAACGTTCTCAACATTGCTCTCATGCCCACTAGAGGGAAAAATAAAAATCAAAAAATAATGAGATGAAGCTAAAACTAAATACCCAGAAAACCTAATGTATATAATAGGATTTTGAAAAGGAAATCAAAATCTACATGTAAATCCATACCGTTCATGGAGATCACTTCTTTCAGAGTTGGTGCCCTCCTTGCTACTGCCACAACCATTTTTCTGGCAAGCGACATTCACTTCCTGTCGAGGGTGTTGTCCAGTAGCAGCATTGGTAGATGAGGGAACTTTGGCAATTGGGCTTTCACCTATGACAACCAAAAAAATCCAAATTAACCACTGCAAGTTTTCCCCATAATTTGATAATTAATAAACCCCCACATTTCAAATAATTAAAGTAAATTCACTAACCTTCTAAGACTTCTTGATCGATACTACTACATGGAAGAATGACATTTTGGTTGGCATCATGAGAATGCAAGGAGACGGGAGAACCAACTGATAGACTGCGCTGGTGATGGTGAATGTGATTCTTCAGATCTGGTAGCTGAAGATTCATAAACCTTCTCCTTTGAAATTCAATGGCCTGCTGCAGCTTCGCCTGCTCCTCTAATTTTCTTCTCAACATCATTTCCCGTGCGTGGTAGAAATTTGCTGTTCCTGCAAAGCAAGCGGAGAGAGATTCAATATGTAATTCAAAATTTAATCCTTTTAAGTGTTTCCAAAATAAATAAATAAATAATAAAAATAAAAAGGAACGCCACGGTGCAAAGGAATTATGAAAAAACAGTTATTTGAAGCATCTCCTCCCCTTTTTATTAATCTTTTCGAAAGCCACTAAAAGGTCACAATGTTGCGAAATTGCTTGCTTGCTTATTCACTTACCGAGGTGAAGGTCATATGGGTCTACAGAATCTACTCCAGAAGGGCTTGAACATGGTGAAAAGTTCCCCCTTTCAAACTGCTGTTGCCTCCTGCAGTAGTTCCATTAACATAATAAATCAAACCCTATAAAGGATGAGACTAAGAAAGAATGAAACAGCAATGTGAAAGAGCCATACCTTTCTGCAACTTTTCCTTTTTCCTTGTACGGCTTGACAAGCACACGTGAATCACATATGAAATGAGGGTTCCCTCTAGCTAGTACAAGCTTCACCGTCTCTGGATGGTGAAAAGTAACAAAACCAAACATTCTCCTTTGCTGATAAGGTATCCTCACATCTTGCACAGGTCCAAAAATGCTTAAAAAGAGGACACAAATAGAACGAAACAAAATTGTCTTAGTGAAGTTCAAAATTTCAATTCTTAGTCATAAATTCCAAAAATTGCCAATGGCACTGAAAATTGAAGATTAAGCGCCTTTCTCAAGATCACATTTTCAAGAACAGTAGGCAAAGGAGGTCAAGCATCATAGCAGCCAAAATAATCATCAATAATTTCTCTCACCATTGTAAATAACAGATAAAACATAGACAACACTCCCAAAGAGGAAGTCACTGGTTAAACAAGTGAAAGAGATTATAACTCACAATATCACTCCAATAGGGTGGCATGGTATCAACACTCTAACAGCACAATGAAGTGTACGACAATTACAGCACTTAATCTGTGACTTCCAATTTCGACAAGAACAAAATTGATCTCAAAGTGAAAAAAGTTTCCATGGAAACATCAGGTAGAGAGGTTTACTGTCATCACAGATTCTTAGTGGAAGTGGAACACAGAGTATATGCAGACTTCATACTAAGAATGGATAGCAGCAGAAATTAATCTGCTGTATGAAAATATTAAACAACAGGAAAAGCAACAAAGATGAAGATCAGATGTAATAGCATACAGAAAAAAATCAAACACCAACACAGTTGTTAGAATAACAGAAAACACCAAGCCACTAAAACTTTCAGGTAAATATCTCTGAAAGTATGGGAGGTGCAAGCCAAAAATAATTTTTGGTATTGCTAGCTATTTTGTCAGCATGAATCTAACTGGATTCATCTACTACTAATATGATACATAGCATGTTAAAGCAGAAAACAAAATATAAATTTTTGCAAGTAGATATTCTATAATACCAAGACCATGCCTCTACCAAGACTGCCGGGCTCAACCATTAAATAGGATTAAACATGAGTTCCCATGTACCAAGATTCAAATAGGCACCATCTTTGAAAATGCAACTTAAACTCCCATTCCACAGAAAGGTCCAGCACAGTCAGGGTTGTCAACTGCTACAGATATGACTTGAAGTTCAATACTTGAGACAAATATATTGAAACTTCACTAAAAGAAGCATGTTCTAATACAATGAAACTCTTTGGCAGGAGTACAACTACAAGTGAAGATCACTCTGGTTGCCCTAATGCAGCACCATATTAATATTTTTTTTCATAGGAAAGCACTATATTAGTACATTAATGTAACATGAAACAACAATCATAAACCAGCATCTAATCCTTTCCAACTATATGGACCAAAATAATTGATACTGACAAAGCATTGAAAGCATGATCATCTTGAACAAAAACGATAAATAAATATATAGACAAGGGTGGTGAGTTACCTGAAGTAAGTTGAAACATCTTCATCCTTAAATGTGCTATCAGCTGGGAATGTCAAGTAAATTTGTCTGCTTGCTGAGTTCTTCTCTGTCAATCCCATTGCGAAAAAGTCATTTCTCTCTGGCCGGCCACAGCCAAACTTGTGATATTCATCACCCAACATCATTGCTGCCCTGGCCATTCTGCATTACACCAAAAAAAAAAAAAAACATTGATCACAAAATCCAAAGACCAATTTGCCAGTACCAAAACAAAGCCAAAAGGAAGACACCATATGTTACATAACCACAAAATTTTCAGTGCCATTAAAACTACACTCCACAGCCAAAACACCAGAAACCAGTTCAAACCCCAACCAAAAAGCGAGAAGAATTTCAAACAAAATATCTTTTCGTATTTATATAAATATAGTGACAAAATTAAGGGAAATGACCAAATGGGTTCCCTCCTACGTGCTCTCCAGGGTCATATTGCTCTAGACCTCAAAATCAAAACAAACTCAAATGAATAGACTTTATACACAACACCATAAGATAAAAAGGGCTGTGTCTATTATACCTCTGGGCGTCATTTTGTTGTTGCAAAAGCGAATTCATGCGCTTATCGTAAGGCGATGCCAACTGAGAGGCAGCCAATCTTTGGTGGTGTTCAGCCTTGAGTCTCATCATCTCTTCAAGATGCAAATAAAAACCATTCATTTTGCTTGGAGAAGCAACAAGCAGCCCATTATTAGCATCAACAGCATCACCAAAATCAGCATGAACAAACTTGCAATTCTCACCATTCTTGCAAAAGCCTCTAGCAAAGTAATGACAAGGAGCATAGCCAGCAGCACCAAAACCTGCATCCTCAGTACTAAAAGACACTTCACTGGCTGAGAAACTCCTCCTATGCAAATGGGTATCCCCCCCATTACTCACATCTTGACCCAGACCCCAATTAAAGTCGTCATTTTTTGATGTCTCATTTAGAAAAGACAAATAATCATTGAATTGAAACTCATCAACCAAGTCACCACCACCACCATAACTATTTCTACTATTACTCCCTACTACATCACCACCATTGTGGAGAGCAGGAACCAAACAGGACCCAGAACGAATATTATCAAAAGAAAGAAAAGGACTGGCCTTCGGGTCAGACAAAGGCATGTTATGTTCAAGATCAAAATACCCACCACCATTTCTAGGCGAGACACGAGGAAAGGCTGCTGCTGCAGACAAGCTGTTCGACGAAAGTCCCAACTCAAGTCTAGCCTTCATTACCACCGACTGCAAAAGGGTTTCAGGCCCGAACGCCAACGTCGCCAGATCTCCCTCTTTCATGTCCTGTATCAGAATGTAACCCATGATTTTCGACGCGTTCTCCGAGTCCATGCTCTTTACTTTGTCAAACAACACACCCGTAGCATCAAATTGATCCATTCTTTTCAGTAGGGTTTTCGGGGTCGAAACTAAAGAGACAGAGAGAGAGAGTGAGAGCAAGAGTGAGAGTGAGTCCCTCTCTCTTTTTCTTTTTGTTTTGTGTTTTTTCAGTGCTCTGATCACTCAGTTTTTTTTTTTTTTTACATTTTTTATCACTGTGTCCAGTAAAACTCGTTGAGAAAGTAAACAGTTTTGAGTGAAAGTGCATGGACTCGGTTGTTTTTCTACTGTGTTTGACTGGCGGCTGCGTTGTTCTCAGACTCAAACATTTCTTTCTTTAATGACATCTTTTTTTTTTTTTTTTTTTTTTAAATTAAAAAAATAGATGAAACCCTAATCCAATCACTTATTATGTTGTACAAATGATTATGGGTTACAGCCCATTTCGAATTTTAATGATATTTCAATACTAAACCCCAATTAATGTCAACACCAACACCTCCACTGTGGCTTGATACCTCCACCGTGGCTAGATAATAGATAAAGTATACTGATGTAACATTGAATTGAATGCTCATGTTATTATTATTATTATTTTGAGAGTAATGCTCATGTTATTTTGTTGGTTTACAATAGTAGTAGTTAATGAAGCAGTTGGTGTTCGTTCAATTTCAATCATGTATTTTAAGATATTTATTTTTAAAAAAAGACACTGCTGGGCTCTTCTAACTTTCCAGTAATTATAAAATTTCTGTAGTAGTAAAGATTTCTGTGGTAGTAAAGCGTGAGATAAAAACTAAGAATTTGATAAGCATATTCTATGCAAATTTGACGATTTTTCAGTTGCATCTTAGAAAGAATCCGAAGAAAATGGTGGACTGACGGTGAGACCTTAGCCCACCAATACTTTATCTAAGGCCATGAGTTTAATTTCATATTGTGTCATTGTGGATAATTCTAGAAGATGATATCCACACTATACCTTAGAGTCATATCTCTATTGGTTTCATATCTCTATTGGTTCCAGTTACTATCTAGACATGTATCAGTATTTCAAAAAAAAATCTGAGAAGCTCTTTTAATATTTAATTATATTTAAAAACGACCTTATAATTTTGGAGTTAGATATAAATTTTTTTGTCATTAGTCAAAACTTGTCAATATCAGATTTTTGAACTAGTTTCAAAATTATAGGATTTGTGTTTGGAATTTGATCAAACTTTAAAGTGTTTTGGTATATTCTTTGCATATAAATATTGACTTATAGTAAGGAAATCATAATTAAAATCTATTTTGTAAAAAGTAGTTATCTTTTTCATCCCACGCCTAAAATTTATTTTTGAAAATATGTCATAGAAACAGGGTTGTACCACATATTTTTATTGGGGTGTGGGGAAGAACAGAGGAAATTTTACTCTTTTGAGAGAGGGATGGGGTAATGGGGAGACACAACTGAGGAGAGTGAGGCACTGAAAAGTGAGTATTAAAAGAATCTCATATAAAATTTTCCTTCAAAAAGAGATGATGGAAAATTATAAAAATGTCAGACAAGCGATATTTTTGTATGGATAGTAGTCTGTAAAAAGGTCTGCTACAGTGTGATAAATGAATAACAGTGCATGCTGATGCTTTTTCTTTGCCTTTTGTGGTTGAAATAGTGCACGTTCTCTACTGTCATGCTGACCACCAGGCCAACGACCAAGCCTACTTCTCATATCATCTACTTTTATGTAATGTAATCTTATACTAATCTGATTGAATTTACACTGTAATTATTACATGGCAATCTTTATGTGGACCATGGTCCATGTTGATTTATGGGTCAAACTTAAAAGTCCATCCCCACTTTGAGGAAATCTTTCATAAATACATGATGCAACTGATCAAACCGTACGATAGGAGTGTGGTATATAAATCATTTATGATTAAATATTATATCATATAACATAATGTTTATATGTCAAAGTATATTGTGTCTGGCGTATTGAAGCTTTTATCCACTTCATTTTTCTTGAAATTCAATAATATAGCTCTACAAAAGTTTCCAACTTCATTTATTTTCTAAAAAATAGTAGAAAATTAACGTGACCTAGGGTTTGCTACCTAAATATAACTCTAAAGTTTTATGATTTTTCTAAAATTAAATTAATCATGAAAGAATGGGAAATGAGTAATTAAAAAAACATATTCCTCAATACAATTTCTACCATGGGCATTATACCTCTAAAAAGTATCTTGAAGAAGAACCTTCTTAAGGAAGTGAACTAGAGTGAATTGAGATAGTGTCTAAGGGGAAGAATAAGAAGAGTGAGCTATGATAACTTTTGACTAAGAATAAATAAAGAGTCGTGACAACCTCCAATGGAAGACAAACTAATTAGAGCGTGTCAAGAGAGTCTCCAAGTGACCACAATAGATTTTAGTTACCAATAAATTGATAACTAAGTGGCCATTGAAGAAACACATTAAACCACCTAGTAAAGGCCCTTGGGAGGATGATCCACTGAGGAAAAACATTAAACCACTTTGTGCCAATGGCAACCTTAGTTATATTCTTAGCACTAATGACTAAGTGAGAAAGATTTTCACCACCCGTGGAGATTAGGAAAGTCAACAATCACTGTAGGAGCCATATATGTTGTTGTCTAGGATGGAAAGTACCTCTTCTTAAAGGCAAGGTGATGGCTAAACCCTAAGCGTGTGCTGTACACACCAAATATATACAAAAGACCTCGTGCAAGTATACACGGTCTACAAGTAATATATATAATAATAAGTAGAGATTGTTTGCAATCCTGTAATATATATAATAATAAGTAGAGATTGTTCTCATCAGGATTGCAAACCCCAACTCTACTAAGTACTAAAATTAATCAAACTAACCCTATCCAAACTAATGAAGTTTAAGAAGTAAGAAAATTCACAAAAATCGATATTAAAACTAAGGTTGTAACCAATGGATTGAAAAGTTCTAGAGTTGCAATTTCACCTAAGCAACTCACTTGATAATGCAAAAATTAATCATTATTTTGTACTTATAAGTCGAGCTTTTGTAATGAGAACTTAGGTTATTTCTGATGATTTTTGAGATTTTATATAGATTTAGAGAAAATATAAGTAAATAGGTATTTCAAATTAAAATATGGGTTTATTTGTAATTTTTCAGGAATTTCAGTTTGAGTCAAATCCTTCAGTTACAAAAGTAGAATTCAATTCAGATTTGAAGATTATCTAGAAAAGTTTGATCAAGAATGAAAGTTTATCTGAAAAAATTGGAGATAAGATCAAATTCTTGAATGAATAAAGATAAGGATTGGCTAAAGATAGAGATCAAATTTGGTTGAAGATAATGATGGAAATTGAAGGATAAAAAAGATTTTGGAAGAGATAATTTACGAAGAAGAGTTTGCAATCAATTGGAAGACAGAGAAGTTGATTTTGAGACGAAGAGAAATGTCTGAAGTCATAGCTTGCGGAAAAGAGATAGAAGTCGCATCAATATGCCGCATTTACAAGGAGTGCTAGTCGCGGGTTGTAGTCTTGGGAAGTGACAATAATTTGGAAGTCACGACGTCTAGCCATGACATACTGCAGGTTGTTCACACTTATTCTGAAGCCGCAACTTTGTTTATTTTGTTTCAGGTTTCTGAAAGATTGCAGAGTTTATGTCTCGTGCAAGTATGATTCAATTAATGCGGAGAAATAAAGATAAATATGAAATCAATTTTTATCTTGAAATTATCTCTTTGGTCTCTAGAAATTGCAAAAAAGGCCAATTTGAAACCTATAAATAGCAACATTTATCAGACGAAAATCATCGATTCATTTTCATTTTGTCATACTCAGTCAAGAGCACTGGCGGACCCAATGTTAGGCCGGGGGGGACACGTGCCCCCCCTGGAATTTTTTAAAAAATTGTTTAGTTATTATTCAGCCAAAAGAAGTGATTTAAAAAAAAACAAAGAAAAACGTAAACTAATTTGCTGCAGAAAGAGATCTATACGGCCCACATTTTGTTTAAATTACACCCCTTATTTCTCTCTTTTTTTTTAATTATTTATTTTTTCTACTTTTAATAGAATTAACTTTTTTTTTTTTTTATTTCTTACTTCTATTAGACTTAATATTCCTACTTCTAATATTTTTCCTATTCCTAATTAATTAATATTTTCTTTTTTCAATTTTCTTTTTTTTAGTTCTCTTCTAAATAAATGCTACTTACATTAATAATTTATAATTTTAACAAATAACTTCTCTTTTTTTTTCTTTTTCTTCTCATTTTTATTTGACATCACTTTATTTTCATTTTGACATCTTGTGACTTATCAGGTTAGTCTCATAAATTAATTACTTTTTTAATTTATTCATTTTTTAATAATTTAAATTTAATATATATCTTATCAATAGACCATAAAATCTTAAACTTTACATTATTGCATTAAAATTATTCATACATAATGTATTGTCATGATTCAATTATATATATATGTAATATTGTTTACTTTATAGTTTTATTTTATTTAAAATCAATAAATTATTATTAAATTTTTTAAAAAAATTTTATCATGTTTTTATTTGTTATGAAATAGTATCATTATTGAATAGACTTGTTTTATGCTGTGTTAAATTTACAACTTCAAGAACTAAATAATCAATTTTCGAAGACAAATACTGAGTTGTTTCTTTGTGTTGCATGTCATAGTCCAAGAGATCAATTTCATACATTTGACAAACAAAAACTTATTCAACTTACTCAATTTTATTCAAAAGACTTCTCCTTTACTAAACTTTTGGCACTTGAAGATCAACTTGAAAATTATATTGTAGTCATACGCTCTAATATTGAATTTTCAAAATTAAACGATCTTACAGATTTGACACAAAAGATGGTTGAGAAAAAACAAGATAAGGTTTTCTCATTAGTTTACTTGTTCTTGACATTGACATTGACATTTTTACTACCTGTTGCAACTGCTACCGTTGAAAGAGTATTTTCTGCTATGAATATTGTGAAGACTGAATTACGTAATCGAATGAGAGATCAATAGTTAAATGATAGTTTGCTTACGTATGTAAATAAAGATATTTTTGACAAAATTAATAAAGAAGTTATCAGGAAACGATTTCAAGATATGAAGTTTCGTCGAGGAAGATTATAGTTTTATGTAGTTTAATTTTTTTTTTTTATTTATTTTAATGATTTCATTATGATTTTTAAGCATATGACTATTTATTTTGTCTAAATATAATGTATATTTTATTTTATTTAAACTATATAACATTATTAAACATTGTTTTACATAAAAACATTACACATTTAGTGTATTCTTAATTTTCGATATTTTTATTATTTTATTTATGTGCCCCCCCTGAACAAATTTTCTGGGTCCGCCACTGGTCAAGAGTGAAGGACGTGAGCTACAGTAGCTTCTGGTTCTACTTCTTTGATTTTCTTTGTTTATATATTACGTTATTTTTAAGCCTTATTTGGCTAGTTTCTTTTGTTAGTTAGGCTGATTAAAGCCCTAGACATGAATTCAACATTTGTTCATTTTTAATGAAGTTATTTATTTTTGCATGATAAAATTACTACCTCTATTTTAATTATATTTTATTAATTTTGTTTCTTTGACTAACCATCTTAAGAGTATATTTTTAGGATTATGTTATAAAAATATAAACCGCACGTTTAATAGAAATATTCTTAATTTGCAACAATCGATTATTTATGAACCAATTGCGAGACATTAATTCATAGATACTTAGATAGACGTCATGTTCTAGGATTTATGTGATGTTCATATTTTTTTAGTTTTAATAGGTTTCAATTATTAAACCTAAGTAGAGGTCATACTAGGTTATAATTAGGAATATCTGTATTTACACAAATGACATGTGACTTACATATAATCTAAAAAGGAATTAATATGACATGCAGTATGACCATTACCTTATCGTAAATGTCTTTATCATGCATTAATATTGTTGTGCTTCATTAATTTAATTATGGATTGAAAGATTATTTACCGGTAGATAGAATGTCCTAACTACTAAGTTTTCTCTATTGATTTTCTTTTAAATAATTTAGTTTTCTGTCACAATTTAATTTCAAAAACCCCTTTCAATTTCATGGTTTTCTAATTTGGATTTTGAAGATAAATTTAGAATTAAAGTTAATAACTCATTGTAAGATTGACCTTTGCTTGTCATTGTACTCAATTAAACGATTTGTGTACTTATAAGATTTTAAATTTGGTTTATTAAAAGAAAATTAACCAACATCACTCAACCTATTTTCCTATTATTATTAGTTCATCATTCTCACCATATGATTAATCAAGTAAATTTAAACCTATTCACATGCCTTTCCCAAAAATCTAGTGGACATATAATTAGACTATTCATATTCCTGCGAAGATTAAATAAATTGAGTTTATTAAGTGTCAATAAGTCATAGTCATAGTTGATCACACGAATCCCGAGTATCTTTCTATCTCATGTAATTCATGTCATTCTATCTTAAGTCTAAACACACAAATTTCTTTTCCAAGTTCAAAATGATTACTATATCACCCAAAGCTATGACCAGTTAATTAGGAGCATTAAGCATAAATATAATGGAACACATAGATGAGAAATCAAACGTAAACGTTATTAAATAGGTGAGCTACATGGTTTGGTTACATTATAACCCTAGAAAGTGAATTTAGTTCATCATTCCAAAGAAGAAATCAGTCACAAAATATCCAAAATACATTGATTATGAAAATAAAGGGAAGGAGAGAAAATCATATGAAAATTATGGCCCTTATGTTTTTCCAAAAGTTGTTCCTTTCCAACTTGATGCCTTCGCCCTCCTTAATGCTTCCTCAACTATGAATGATCCAAAATTGAGTGATGAAAGTGAATCTAATTGTACCTAAATAAAAATCTTGGTTACGTCAAACTCTTTCAACAGCCTCTAGCTTGTAAAAGCTTCTTTTTTTTTTTAGGTGACCTATTTATAACCTCAATCAATTAGGGTTTTGAATCGCGCATGAAGATATTTTTATAATTTTTATTTTTAATAAATTAATTTTTATACTTTATTTCAATTTATAGATAATTGATAAAAGATATGACGTTGAAACTTAAGGTTGACAATTAATCTTGTCATATATAATGGTTTTAGATTTTGTTGAACTTTTATCATTTAGGAGATAATTGTCATTATAGACAGGTTTATTTTATTTTTATTTTGTTTAAAGGTTTATCATATTGAAAAAGATTGTCATTATGGATTTGTTTTGTAATTTTTAGAATTATGGACATGCATTTATTTTTGTGGAATTAACGTATTTTTTTTAATCTTATAGGAGACTTATGAACCAACTAATTGGTTCATTTAGTTAATTATATTGATGTTAAATTTTATTTTAATAAGATTATTTTGTAAATGATAAAACTATATTATATTATATTATTATTATAGAAAAATAAATATTTTTATTTAATTATAATTATTTGGATAAAAATAATTTTGGTCCCTAAGTTTTGGGAAATGATCAAATTTTTAACTATATTTCGAAAAAAAGATTAAATCATCTCTAACGATTTGAAAAAGTGTCAAATTAGCCGCAGGATCTTAACCAACAAAGTAGATAATTTGAAAAAAAAAATTAAGAAAGGACAAACAATTAATAAAAATAAAAATAAAAAATAAGTGGTGATGAACATCACCAGAATCTGGTGCTGGTTCATCACCAGAATTGGTGATGAACCATGTGGTGAACTAGTTCATCACCAGTATCGGTGATGAATACACTAAGAAGTACTAAGAACACTCTCAGTGCACTATCCCCGAGCTCTCTCACTGTCAAAAACTCTTTCACGGACATCTCTCTCTCTCCCTCTCTTACAGTGCCTCACCTCCAGTTCTCTCACCTCTTGAATCTACCACCATGCATGCATGTAAAAGAATAGAGCAGAACGTCAAAATCCATCACCGCCGAAAGCGGCAGCGCACCAACATCAGGACCACCCTCTCTCATGTCTTCGAGTGACCCCATTTGGGCACCAAACCAGAAGCTTCGTCACCTCCTTAAGCCACCATGCAGCGCCGTCCTGGTCGTCATCCTCATCACCGACGACGGATGGAGCCACCATCAGAGATTACCAGTAGAGGAAGAGTGCGCCGGAGTATGAAGGAGATGGAAGAGGAAAAAGAGGAGGAGACTCATGCCCGCCAGACCGACCAGGACCTGGAAAACACTCGGGGACCCCTCCAACAGCCATGCATACCGAGTTGAGGGCCTCTAACTCAGGGGGTGACCGGGTTCTTCAACAAGGCCCCAGCCTGCTAACTGGTTCATCACCAGATTTTGGTGATTTAGTCATCTGGTTCATTATCAGAATCAGCTGATGAACTAGATCGTTCATCACCAGAATGGTTCGTCACCACCAGACGAGGTTCATCATTCTCTCAGATCGATTATAGGTTCCTGGAAGAGCTTGCTCCAAATGCTCTGCTAATAATTCAAACTGTCCAGTAATTGAGAATGCATAATTCAGGTGGTTCATCATTCAGGTGATTTACCATCATCACCAGAATCGTCTGGTTAATCCACCAGTTGATGATGAACCAGATTAGTTTTTTATTTTTTTTATATTTATATTTATATGTTTTAAATTTATTATAATTAGCCAAATTTTCTTTCTTTCATTTTTTTTTTTGTTTTTTTAAATATTATTTTAATTTTAATTTTTTAAATATATATATATTTTTTGAATTTGTGAATTTTTTCTTGATATTATTTTGGCTTCAATTGGATTGATGAAGATGAAGATGTGGGCTTGAATTTTTTTTTAAAATTTATACATTCATTTTATTTTAAGGCTTATTTTTAATTTTTATTTAATTGTATTTTTAAGTTTTATTAAGAGTAAAATAGTCATTATAAACGTTGTAACTAAAGTAAAGCATAAAAGATTCTTCTCATCTTTTTATTAAGTTTGATTATCAGTTAATTGACGCGAAACTAATTTGATATTTTTTTTTGAAATGTTTGGGATAATTTAATCAATTTTCGAAATATAGTTAAAAATTTAATCATTTCTTAAAACTTAAAAACTAAAATAATTTTTGCCTTAATCATTTTTAAATTCAAATCAAATAAAAATTTAGAAGACAAAAGAACAGGGAGCAGGGGTACAGTGGAAACCTCCCCTTACGCCCACCTCTACAGCTCTATCCTTAACGTTAACAATGGGGGAGGTGGAAGCGAGGATGAGGTCCATTTTTGGGAGTATATATAAAACAGCTTGCTTGAAAGTAACTGTGTTACCAGGAAGGTTTTAAATATCGGTGGTGACAATATTAGGGTTCAAAATTTATAAAGATATTAGTGAAAAATATTGATAATATCGAGAATATTATTAGAATATAAAAAATATTCAGAGATATTTCTTATATTAACACCTCAAAATAAAATAAATATCAGGAATGTATATATTAGATGATCATTACTTTCTGCCTCAAATCCATCTCAAACAAATCAGTGCTCTGCCGATTTGGAACTATCAATATTTTTGTCATCCATACTTTCACCACTCTATGGATGAATGAGCCTGCATGCGCCTTGTAGGCACAGGTTAAGGAAACCTCCCGGAGGAGATTTTTTGCTGTCTCATGTAGTCTACTTTGTTCTAATTTATTTTACAAGTATGAAAAGCTTTACTTTGAATTATAACGCAAACATTTCATTTTATTTTATACTTTGAATCTCCCTGTCGATTTTTTATGCAAGAATGAAGAAGATGATTACATAGAACCGGTCTATACCCAGTTAGGTGATAATGATTAAAATAAGTAGGGATAATATTAAATTGTCTTAATCCATATGGAACGATGGAATAATGGATAGGAACAACATTTTTCTTTTCTATTTTATCAAAGAACAAGTTATTAAATACTAAAAATGAGTGGATGGTGGAAAACAAATTGGAGTTAAAAAAGACTGACAAATTAAAATAAGTTAGTATATTCTTTTGGCAATGATGAATTAGGATATCACTATATATATATAACAAGCACTTATGGAGGGTTTTCTTTTCGGTATCATGATAATATATAGTTTTTAATTCTAGAAATAGATATCTAGGATAAACATAGTGGTTTATTTCGATAGAAGATTCTTAATATCTCGCAATTAACTAGGTCTTGTAGCACTTGAAAGCAACTTCAATTGAAAAGCAAAAACTAAAAAACAAGATGCACTGTTATAACAAATTGCTTTTCGTAAGGTTAATAAGGTTTCCGTGTAGCGAAGATTGCTTTGCTTTATGTATTTTATAGTGTAGATAGATTTAAAGTTGAAAAATAAAAACTTGGAGGCTTTTTGGAAAGGTGCTTCTACAAAAAGCATTGTTCCAAAAAAGTATAATTAAATGTTACCAAATGAAAGATAACAAGAAACACTCACAAATAATAATTGCATGGAAATGATTTCAGAGTCTACAAAATGAAATACCAATTCTAAGAGCATATCTGAGTGAACGAATAACAATAATTATTACAAGAAAATCTTATCCAAAGTTGGATTGTTCTGCCTACATTTGCTGCACTGTCTGCTTCTTTTATCTGGCCTTGTATGATTACACGATGTTTTTAATTGAGTATCATTGTCCATTGATGACCATCATTGGATGGGCCCCTATTATAAAAGAAGAGCAAATCATAGCTTAATTAAGAATCTATGAATTTTATTGTTGTTGCAAATGCCAAGTATGCGTGTGTGTGTGTATATATATCTATTTCATCAAAAAAAAAAAGAAAAAAGTATGTATATATATCCTATTAACCAAAAAAAAAGAAGGATGTAGCAAGTAGTTTAACAAATTAGTGTTAACAACCATCATTTCACTTTGCAAAGCAGCAGTGCTTTAGCTCCTCTTAAATAATGGGTGAAACCACTCAAAACATTTTACATGCAAATTAGTGTAGTAGTAATGTTTTGGTAATGGAATATTTTGATTTTGATTATTGTCTTTTAATAAATATCTGTCATCAAAAGTTAAGTAAATGCTTAGATTTACTAATATGCACTTACTGAGACAGTAGACATTTATTAAAAGACAATAATTGAAATCAAAATAAAATGTCAAGATAAATTTAAGTTAAGATGGTCAGCACTTAAAAAAAACAAAAAACAAAAAAAGAATTATTAAATGTTTAGATTTAGGGATAAATTTATTTTTAGCCCATACTAAAAGGAAAAAAAAAAATGTTTTTAGTCCTTTTGTCAATTTATTGAAACATTTCTTGTGTAATATAGCAAGTGAAATGCTTCACTTGAAAACATTTCATGTAGGTGAAAATATTTAAGGTGAAAAATTTTCACATTAGTAAAATCATATGACGTGCAATATGACACTGGAAATTTTCATTTATGTGAAAACGATTGAAGTTACATTGGAGCTAAAAATGAATAACTTTATCTTTTTGACCCAAAAACAAATTTTAATTTTTTTTTCTTGAGCCTTCTTTTTTTCTAATTTTTACTTAGATTTAACATGGTTGGATTCACTCATTCTCCTAAACATCCGATTCAGTTCTACCTATAACTAATAATGGTATTGAGTCAGTTCTTTAATTTTATTACATTTTATGAAATATCTTATAACATCCTCTAACACAATGTTCTTCTAAATCCTTACAAGTGAAAGTTGTATTTCACAACTGACTAGAGGTGTCCCAGTATCATAAATGTGGATACAGTATTTACTACATGTGGATTCTGGACCCAAATTGTTCAAAGGGGCAGGCCCATTGCCTATCAAAATCAATTTAATAGGCAAACAACAGAATCCAAAGTCTTGTGTGTGAAAATGATGGGTGCCATTAGCACTCAATAATCGCATAATCAAAATCTTATAAGATATATTTTACTTGTCTAATCATTGTGATTTTGACAAGAGGACAACAATTAGACGTGTAATACTAATATGATCTCATCACTAGTCTCACTTTGGCACACAAAAAATGCTTTTTTACCTGTATTGAGGTGGCCAGCTATTTAGCTTAATTTTAGGGTTACATGATTTTGACATCCTAACCTAATTAGTGAATACTACAATTTTAGAAACTCCAGCTATATCATTTGTTACCATAGCATGATCCATGGTTGTTTTTCACGAATTTAGATCCTCCCTTCATCACACATCATCATATCACAATTAGAAGTTATGATTTAATTAGATTTTTTTCATTATGGTTTTACATGTTTCAGAAAAGGTGAGGTGGAGATGAGTTGAGAGTTGTGGTGGGATTTCTACATGTTGGTAAAAGATTAGCATGTAAGTCCTAAATTGGATACCATAAATAGCACCAAACAAGATGAAAAAACAAAAGGCATAATTATGGAAAGCTCATAAGCTAATATGTTGAGACTAATAAATGATGACAACTAAACTTTCTAATACCCACAACCACCAACAATGATTCAAAGGGTTCTCATAATGGTCATGCTACACACTTTTGCTGCTTTACAGCCCTTGAGAGAGAGAGAGAGAGAGAGAGAGAGGTGAGGAGGGGCCCAATTTTCAAACATGGATGGGAGGACAAGCTACAAAACAATTCAATATATATATACATATTAGAGCACATACAGACCCAACTGAGTATAGTTTAAAGCAAATGCCAAAATACAAGGGACAAGGCCACTAACACCCATAAAATGATGGAAGAAAAAAAAATCAGAAAACATAAATGTATTTTAAAATGTGTAAGAGGTTAAGAGATTGAAAGTGAAAGGAGTAAGTGGTGCCCAGATACCATTCATATAAAATGTCAGAACCCATGTGACAGTGTGGCCCTTAACCATTGATGTCCACCTAAAAGAAACCACGAAATGAGACAAAAAAGTCCCCTAAAGTAACCTTTAATCACATGAAAGAACAACCTTTTTCTTTACCACTTTTTTTTTTTTTGAACTTTTTTAAAAATATTTTATCTCTTTTAGATTTTAATCCTCTCACCTTTTTTCCTGCTCTGCTGCCTGTTTCATAATCTAATGGATGACAGATACTGTAATAACACACCAACAAAAGAGACTCAAAAAAGTGACTGACCTACACAGCCTTTTACCCTCCACTTAGTCATTGCACTCCATTTCCTTTTTGGAGTCTCCATATCAGTATAGTAGTTAATACTTCTGATACAGGTTCTTTTTCAACTTCATGGATCCACTTCTGTACACATTTAATGACATAAGATATATATATTCTTTTTTCATACAGACTTCATTTCTTTATATAATTTCTTTTTTTTTTACCATACATGAAGGGTGAAAAAAAAAGAAAAGGAAAAAAAAAAAAGAGAAAAACAGTAAATTACAATATGACAGAGAGTAAATTAATTAAATTACTACTAGGCTTTGGCTTTATCTGCTGCTGTGTGGTCCAACACACTCACCTACAGAGAGAGTAGAGTACAGAGTAGGGGGGAAGAGACACAGACCCCACTCCCATAAATCAGTTCATCTGTCCTTTACCTATGCATTATGTATTAATTGTAAGTAGTATGTATTGATGATGATGGTGATCTTGCTGAGATCTTGTCTACAGATCTTTTTTTTTTTTTTCTTTCTTGTGGGTATGGCTTTTGGCTATACAGCTAGAGGATTTTTCTTTCTTCATTTCATTGTATATGCTTCCAATGTTTCTGCAAACATGGAACAGCACACAAAACAAACAAACTTTATAAAACTTGACTAGAATTTCCACAAATATGTATTGCATGTGCTTCACATGTAAAAGTCTTTGAAAAGATTGGTAACCTCTTACCCTAGCAAAATAAATATCTCCCCCATTGCTGCCCCATTCTAACTCTCCCAACTACATTCCAATGGTTCCTTGCCCAGAAGAAAACCTTTTAATACAAAAACCAAACAATCATTATATTCCAGCCTCTTATAAAAAGTCAATAATGATTATTATATATATGTGTATATATGTGTGTGCGCGCACGCGTTTTTGGATTAAAATGAGTGTTATTACCTGGGCATTTGGAGGAAACATGATTTAAGAGATGCTACACTGAGAGTAGAATTGGAGGGGAGTAAAGTAGTAGTAGTAGTGTTAGAAGATGTGATTTTCTCATCAGTCTCTGCTAGAGCAGTGAAGGCAGTGAGGTGGTCACCAGTTGATTTCTTTGGCGATGCAAAAAGGTTATCAGGGAGGATGTGCTCTAAACTGGCATATTTTGAAGTAACAAATGAAAAGTTAGGAAAAAAAATAAATAAATAAATAAAAGGAAATGCGGTGTTTTTTTTTTTACAAAAAATAATAATAAAAGTAACAAATGGAGCACTAAAATTTAAGCAAAGATCAACTAAAGCAAAATGCAGCAGGAATTAAATAGTCTGAAGATGAATATGGTAATTGCCATAGTTGGTACTCTTGCTTTACATCTCAAAATATATGTCATTACCTTTCATGGAGATCATTATCTTCAGTGTTGGACTTCTCCTCCTTTTTACTACTATTGCCACTGCCATTATTGTGATCACAAGTTGGATTCACTTCCTTCTGATCAGCACCTGCAACAGCATCTTTGGTATCTGCAACTGGGCTCCCACCGTTCTCTGATGCAGAAAAAATTGAAAACCAACACGCCCAACATAGCTTCAGTATCAATTCCTATTAAGTACTAAAATTAACACTATGCAACAGAAGTAGCAGTGTAGCTAGTTATTATCACCTTCTGAGGTTTCTCCATCTATGCCATCAAGTGGGAAAATGAGGGACTTGTTTGGGTGGGATAGAGTTGGAGAGGGAACAGGCGACCCGTTCGACATACCATGATGGAATTGGTGATGATGGTCATTGTTTTTGAAGTCTATAAGTTGTAGATTCATTAGCCTCCTACCTTGTAGTTCAATGGCTTGCTGCAAGTCAGCCTGCTCCTCTAATTTCCTTCTCAACAACATTTCTTGCGTGTTGTAAAACATTCTTGCTCCTAAGTTCATGCAAACATAAAATTTTCAATTGGGAGAACTAGAAAAATATAACAATGTAATTGATTATACAATGCTTTGCATACCAAGATGGAAATCAAATGGTTCTCTAGAATCAGGGCCTGATGGGCTGGAACAAGCCGAGTACTCTCCTCTCTCAATTTGGTGCTGATGCTGCTTCCTGAAACGGTGAAATTCACAACAAAAACATCAATTTAGAAAGCAAGACACACAGTAAAATAATAATAATAATAATAATAATAATTGGCAATGAGGAAAAGGCCTATACTTTTCAGGGACTTTTCCTTTCTCCTTGTAAGGCTTAACAAGCACACGCGAGTCGCACACGAAATGGGGGTTCCCTTTGGCCAGTATGAGCTTTACCGTCTCCGGATACACAAAAGTAACAAACCCAAACATTCTCTTCTGCTGGTATGGTATCCTCACATCTTGCACAGGTCCATAAATACTAACAAAAACCATAAAGAAACAAATAAGAAATTTGTGATTCCAAACGATAAAACTTGAAACAACAGTCACACACCTAAAGTAATTGGAGACATCTTCTTCTCTGAATGTACTATCAGCTGGAAATGTCAAATAAATCTGTCTGGAACCCGGATTGTTCACAGATCCTCCCAACCCCATAGCCGAAAAGTCATGGTTCCTCTCAGGCCTGCAGCGGCCAAACTTGTGCAACTCATCCCCCATCATCAATGCTGATCTGCAACAATGCAATGGCCTTTAACAAACAGCTAAAAGACCCAAAGGGTACGTATATACGGTTATTACACGTATGTATGTATGTATATACCTTTGAGTGTCGTTTTGCTGTTGTAGAAGGAAATTCATGCACTTGTTGTAGGGAAAAGAAACAGCACCCATGAACTGAGAGGCTGCAGCCAGTTTTCGCTGCTGTGAGGCTGCAACTGCCTTTGATCTCAGCAGCTCTTGGCACTGTTCAAACTCACTGAGGTTGTTTGGCGAGCCAACATTGATGGCTGCATTGTCAATGGAGTCACCATGGAGAAACTTACAAGTAGTTCCATTTTTGCAAAACCCTTTAGCGTAGTACAAGCACTGCTTCCATCCCAGCCCGGAATTGGTATCATCAGAGCCGTAACAGACGCCGGGAACCGAGAAGCTACGCCTGTGCAAGAGTGCATCTCCACCACCACCATAGAGTTCCATTCTGGGGTCGAACAAGTCGTCAGCTTTGGCATCATTGAGGAAGGAGAGGTTGTCTTGGAGATGATACTCATCAGCAACAACATCCCCATGATAGTTAACGTTGGTATGGGCGTAGTAGGATAGAGAGTCAGAAGCAGTGGCATTGGAGGTGGTGGTGGCGGTTCCATTGACGATGTTGGCGTAGGAGAGTGAAGAAGTGAAGCCATTAGCGGGGCTGTGAGGGCTCCAAGAAGCAGTGGTGGAAGCTGGAGAAGAAGGGTTGGCGATGTCAAAGGTGGAGATTCTTGAAGAAGAGATGGAGAGAGGGTTTGGTCTGGAGATGAGGTTGAAAGGAGAGGGAGAGGAGGGAGTGGAAGGAGTTGTGGACGAGTTGGTGGTGGAGGAAGAAGGAGGGAGGAGTCCCAGGTGACTTTTGGCTTTGAAGATGAGACTCTGAATGAGGTTCTCAGGACCAAAGGCCAAGCGTATCATCTCCTTCTCACCATGGTCTTGGATGAGAAGATAGCCCATGATCTTAGACGCATTTTCAGGGTCCAAGTTTTGGATCCTAGAGAACACCATTCTTGTTGCTTCATAAGAATCCATGGACAACTAGAAAGAGAGAGAGAATGGAGAGAGTTTGTTGAAAAGGGCAATAATGGATATAGCTTTAGTTTGTGTATATTATTTCAGTATAATGATTTAGAAGCCAAGCCATAGAAACGGGCAGCTGGAAAAGCAAAGATTACAATAAAAAGATGACACCTTTTTTTCTCTTCTACTCCATGATTTCACTCCACTCCACACCAACATAAACAAGAGAGAAAATGGTGTTTTGGGGGTTGAAGAGAGCGAGAGAGAGAGAGATGCTTTGGTGATGATGCAGTGTTGCGCTTGGTCTTGGTACACAGACTTATTAAACTTGGAACCACAAACTTTTGGTGACAGTGCAAGAGCTGCAGCAACACAGTCTTGGGGAGAGTAAAACTCAAAACTCATTCACTCTCTTACTCAATACTCTCTCTCTCCTTGTTTGGTTTTTTGGGTTTTTGTTATTTTTTTTTTTTTTAAAAAAAAAGTAGCTTTTTTATTATTTATTTAAGTTAAGGGTTATTTGTCTTTACAGAAATGGACAAAAACAAGGCTAATGGTACAGTAGATTCAGATCTGTTTCATAAGCTTTAATTGGAAAATACTAATGTCACTCAGCTGCCTCTCATTTGCATTTTAATCTCTTCCCTTATTTTATTTACTGTTTTTATTAAGGACAACTTTTTTAATTTCTTCTACTATACTCCCTACATTTTAAATAAATCTTAACTAAAATAATAAAAGACTTATTTTAATCAATAACTTGTTAATATTAAATAATAAGAGAGATTATTTCTATTTTAATTAATTATAATTATTAAAATAATAAAAAAGAGTTTGATTGACTTTTAAAAGGAAGAATTCGATTATGATTTTTCTTACTTTTTATATTTAATTAGGATGATTCAATTTTTAAAAAATGATCAATTATAAATTTTATCAACTAAAAGTTTTTTATAATGTTACAATAAATTTATCATAAAACTTATCGAAAACCTATTTATGATATATATACCAGCACAAACTTCTCTTTTTTTTTTCACATTTATAGCTTTAAATTATTTAACAAAAAAACTGGTAGAGAACTAAAACATAACCGTTACAAATTCTTAGCTATTGCCAAATAATAAAATAAATAAATAATATAAATCAATTATCTTAACATTTAAATTTCTTAAGTTATCAACCACCATATTTATCAATCAAATATAAAACCGTTGACATTAACAGAGTAGGTATATTAAAAAAGAAAAAAAAAACTAAAAAAGAAAAAATATATGAAAAAGCGGAGAGTGACAGCACGCGCCAACAGTGAGCGTGAGTGAAGATGGAAGGCTTTAGTTTCAAAATAGTGCACGTTCACTTGCTATCAATCTGACAAACTGCTTCTCCTGCACAGTATGTCTCCTGAGCCAAATTACATTTATATCCTTCTCTACTGTACTTTCCGTTCCACGTGAACCCCCGTGGAGCCCCCACGGAGTTCCGCCACTTGATTCTCATATCATACCAGTTTCCTGTTTTAAACGGTCTAGATTCTCTGATCCTGGCATCATTGTGGGGAGTTTTTGGTTTTTTTGAAGTTTCTTGTTAAAAATGCGACCGGGAAAAATAATTCAGCATGGGTTGTCATTATCAATGTGGGCCCATGACTTTAAGCTCTGTCCTATTAGGATGATTTTATTGACTGTACAAACCGACCCACTCTCACAATTGGGCTGGGCTGAAATACGTACAGCCCAGTAGAATAATAAAAACTGTTAACATGTACGTAAAAGATGGATACTTTTTAAATTAAAAAAAAAAACAAAAGATAGTTGCATTTTTAAGTTGATATCCAACGGTTGAACCGGTCAGAAGATTGGTATATAGTAAAAGTAATGATATATCGAAATAAATAATTACTTGTATGGTCTACTTCAATGTTTTATACAACATTCACGATAAAAAAAAAATAAAACATATGTTATCCTTATAAATAAGAATATATTAAATATAATTATCTTGTTTTTTTTTTTTTTCTAAATATCACATTCAATTCAATAGCTCGAACCTAAATTTTGAATTTTTATTATATTGAATGAATGGTTTTTATTACAATACCATATTGGAGGATTATTATTGTGTCATGAGATTAATATGATATATAATAATTATTAAATTTTCAGGGTTAAAGATTTGGCTATGTTAAATATTATCGAAATAAACGTGATGTACCAATTTCTACAAATGAGAAAATAGTTTGTTAAATAGGTAGTGGTAAAGCGCCGCCTCCCGCTTCCTCTCTTAAAATTGTGGTTTCGACACTCCATTCTCACAATATAAGGGTTTATCTCCCACACATATAAGTTCTTCTTCACTCATTTTGTGAGCCACATCCCAAAATCATATATTTATTGATCTCAATTAACTTTCGGGCTAAGCATCAATCGTAAAAAATAAATAAATAACAAAAATAAAAGTTATTCCCATGGTCTTCAACAAAACAAGAAAATTTCACCCCTGTACTTGAATGACTGAACAATCAATTTCTAATTGTATTTTATTTAAATTTCAAACCTTCACAATACAAACAAATTTATTAAAAATAATAAAAGGAGGATACTCGAAAGGATACGATGAGTTTTATCCTAAAAAGAGTCTAATACAAAGAGAGAAGCTTGATTATATAACATACCCATCTAATATGAACAACTGACAAACCCTAAATAACTATGTAGTCAAAATTAGGAATGGGTTTAAATTTTATTTATAAAATTTGATATGTTTAAACATGCCTTTAACATTCACAATCATGTTTAGATACTAGAGAACTCATAAAACAATCCTCCCATCCAGATTCCTGTCAAATGATGTGATTTCAGTTCTTGCACGCTTCACTTAGTTGGACAAACTTCACTTTGTCGTATTCGTTGTTTTTTTAATACTCCATATTCGCTAAATAAATCGTTTTATCATACTATCTACACCTTTTTTTTTTTTTAATCTTATTATTGTAATAAAATAGAAACCAAATCAAGATCACTGTACTACATATCTAACTCAACGGTCAAACATTTTAAGATATTGGTGTGTAACATGTATACTATAGTTTTTGGAACATATAAAACTTGGGTTATGGTCATGGTTTTTGTCCATGAGAAAATCAGTTGTTTAAATTGATTTTATAAGAAGATAGAAGCAACAGCCAATGGGATGTCATAGAAAATAAGACCTTGCATTGGGAATAAACAGACAACTGACATGTGGTGAAGCCAAGTTGTTGGCATTACAAGAACAATGAGGATTACCTATTCTTAATTGTTATTGTTAATTATAATTATCATTACTATTGCCAAGACTATAGCAACATTGGAAGCGCAAAATATTGTTAAATTTTTACAATTCTTTGACTAAACATTGGCAAATGTAATCAACACCCAAATTTACCTAGAAAATCCCAACTTAAAAACTACCACCTTAATTTTAATAAATTAACAATTCTCCTTAAGTTTTCTTGTCCTGTTTTGTTTGTTGCCTTGGATAAACGTGGCTCTCTCTCTCTCTCTCTCTCTCTCTCTCTCAATGTCTTATATAGTTATATGCCATGTATGTTTCTCTTCCAATATTTAGTTTCTTTATTTTGCAATCTATTCTATCCATTGGAAAATGACCTCGACAGCAAGTCATGCGAAAGGCAGGACAAATTCGGTTTTCCGCTTATAATTTAATAATAATCAAACCACTTTAAACCATTAAAAAAATTATTTTTAACTTAATTACAAATCACTAAAAATTATTTAAAAGATTCTATTCTAAATTGATTATTCCAAAAATAACATATTTCCAAATTTGTTCTAATCTTACATTACACAAAATTTTGTCTTTTTTTTTTTTTTTTTTTTAAGAATACAAATTTTGTTTTTTGTTTTTTTATTTTTTCTTGATATTTACAAAAAATATATTTAAAAAGAAAAACGTAAATATATCTCATCACAAATTATCTTAAAATTAGATTACAATATTTTATTATTCAGTCTTCAAATTAAAACGTTCCTGTAGAGATGACCCCAGGTAGGCCTCACGTTGGTCCAAAATTCGGCCCGTGGGAGCAGAACCTACCCTGATGTGGTTTTGCTATGCAGAGCCCAGCCCATGGCTCTCCTTCACATATCACATATTCTTTCCAAGTTCCTACCCTAGTCTTCTACAAGATTAAGGGAACTTCATAATATGTCTGATAACCTGCAAATCACATATAACGGTCGAGTTTAAATGTTTCTGTATGCCATATACTAATAAAATCCAAAGATTTTGAATTCGCAGCTAGTTCACTCATTGATTCAAGCAACAATAATTTTCGAGTAGAGCTAGAGTATGCGTGCAATCATAGGGGACCGGAACAACGAAAGTGAAAAAACGAAAAAACACAAGGCCAAATTGCTGCACTGGCCTACAGCCAACTGGGGTTCTTTCACGATCAACCTTTTTGGCTCATGGTGATGGTCTAGCTCCAGGAGTTTTTTTGTCGGGCCCTCAATATAACAATTATTTTCATTGAGACCCCTCAGCAAATCCTGACTCAACATGTATGTATATATAATACCTAATACCTTCAAGTTGCCTATCAATCATCAAATTGATATATATAAAATCTAAACCAAAAAATAAGGGTTTATGAATTGACATCATAGCTGCATGACAATTTAAATTTGAGTAACTCCAACACATGCTACAACATCAATCATTAACTTTTAAGCACACATAAATTGACTATTGTGTGTGATATAATATTATTGTTTAGAATACATGAACCACCCTGGTGATGCATGTTCACATTCTTGCTCAAAAGAAGAAGAGAAAGGACAAAAACAAAATATTAAGCACAGACAAACCTAGAATAAAAGCATTCAATTGACAATGAAATTTTCCTACTTGATTGACACATTTATCTCTTCCATATAAATTAATGAATTAAGATTAATTTGATGTTGACCTCTTTAGCCATTAGGTCCAGAATCACTAATGTTAGACTACAATGCATTTTATTTACTGGGATTTCATTTGGCATTCAGTGGTGATCACAAAAATACATCTCCCATGAGTTGCAATATTGGGATTTGCATCTGACATTAAATAAACCAGTCAGCCACAGATACATATCATCAGCACAACTAAAAAAGTATAAATGAACGGGATTGTTTTCATAAATGACCCCTTGGTTTAATCCACATTGAATACTAATTCTTTTTTCAAAATCTCGGAATAATAACTGTTTTCGGACAAAAATACACTTGGAAGAAATTTAAAAAAAAAAAGAGTTATTTTCATAATTTTCTCAAATGAATATTAAGGGACAAAACTTTTCAATCTGATTCAATAAAAAAAATATCGAAATCGAATGCGCAATACTCAATACTCAAAGCTTACTCATTCAAATCAAAGCGACTCTTGGTTTTCCTATCATTCTCCACTTTATCAGCTGATAAGCCGTGACCTGTAAGCTTGGTGCTAAATATATCAAGCGTGCTTGAACAACTGCATGCTCAGCCAATGGAAATACACAAAGACTACAGTGATAGGAAGTGTCAAGGGCACCAAAAAGCAATAATACCTGTTAAAGAAGAGGTACCACAGGTCAAAAGTCACGGGCAAAAAACACAAACGGTTGTAAAGGGAAATAAAATTGACTAGACCTTATAAAAACATTACTGTAAAATTGCAAATATCCAGCAAAATAAAATGTCCTTAATTTCTATGGTCCAGACATTGAAAAGCAAGGAAACAGACTTTGGTTGTGGGATATAACTTTGAACTTGGACATCAGTAATGTTGGTATTACTTATTGAGTTTGTACAAATATCTTTTCAAGCAAAGTTTATATAAAGCGCTTGGAGATAAGCCATACGAGAAAACCGTCGCTTTGGGAGTGAGACTTGTGATTTTGCGATTGGAAAACCATCCCACTGTTAAGAAATCCCACTCCAACCAATAGCTACCTACTGAAACAAAAAGAAAGCTAAGATAACTGATATTCCTTAGTTTCATCACTGGAATGAAAGTACATACTATAGCTGTCACTTGAGAGAGAGAAAGAGGGAGATTATTTCACACATATATTACTTGCCAAGGTCTTTTTAACTCCTTTAAATGAGCATCTATAACAAAATTAATAGAAGTATTAATGCTCTTGTCATGCACTAATTTCTAAGGGGCACAGTAGGATTCAATTATTCAAACAGGGCAATAATTCAAATCCCCAATCAATCAATCCTAATCAGATTCCCAATCAATCAAACAAAAGTCAAATCCCCAATCAATCAAACAAAATAAAATCCCTAATCATACCCCGTTACAAGCAAAACCAAATCTCTAACAGTACAAATGCGCATCCCCTTAGTATGTCCTATATCACAAGTACTTTCAATCTTTACACTTTATTTATCACACACATGTTGTATCCATTTATGTAGTCATACATTTCTATCTTTACACTTTATTTATCAGTTACAAATATGTATAGCCATTTGTAAAGTCCTATATTCAAAAAGAAACGCATACAAAATAAATGACAAAAATCAAAATGATCATCACTGCAAGAGCACGTCACGAAAAGCAAAACAGAAAAGTCACCTTTTCATACAGAAATAATGAGGCATACAAGAATTAAACTAACATCCCAATCATCATCATAATCTACCGAATCCAAGGAAGTAAACATTGATTCTTCGATCAAAATATCCCTAATATTTTTCATATATTGGGAGATAAGTAAACAGACGAATATACAATATCTTTGTATTTATATAATCTTAAATATTGAAATTAATTTTCACATAGGATAACTAAAGCTTTTAGACTAATTGGAACCTATTTTGGTACTGGCTTGAGACATTATCCACCTAATAGATTGTTTTTACCTCTGATATTCTTATGTTAAAACAGATAACAAATAACAGAAATGAACTAATTTAATTCACTTTCACAGCTCTACACAAAATCAAGAATTACACTACACAGAAAACTCAGCAAACTAACAAGAAAGATTGGCAACTGACAGACAGGAGCCCCTAGAGACTGGCATATCTTAACACCCTTAGAATCTTCACAAGTATTACAATAATCAATCAATCAGTCTAGCCTTTTTACAAGCACTCTCTGATCCAGCTTGAGATTGTGCACGCCTAACCCAGCAACCAGTTTCAAGCCGTCTTTTTAATGCTCGCTAACCAACTAAATATTCGAAACCCAATTCAGTGATGATTTATAAAATAATATTACGAATTCCATGTACATGTAAGTATCAGATCAATTTACCTGTCGTTTTGAATTGCTGACAAAATGGGGTTGTCGAAAACTGGAAGAAGTTTGGATATGACAGCAGCAAAAAGGAAACCCAGAAAAAAAAAATGCACCCGACAACGACGAGGAACCATCCCTGGAATGCTGTCGTTTTGATGAGACAAGAAACCATTGTCATTCCTTCCTACTGCGTCCAGAAGGAGGTCCTGAATAACGCATATATTCAACGGAAAAGAAATTAAAACAAAAACGAAATATAAAAGTGAAATTTGCAAAGAAAAGCGAGGTGGCTACGTGGTACGCCATCTGCAATCTGCCCTACTGAGAATTGAACTTAAGATTTGCGTGCCACTTGAGGGTCAGGTTGGAGGTTGCTAAACAGGCAGCCACCTGAAATTTCACTTTCATTCGGGGAAACTTCATTTTGATCCCGAAAGTTTTGAAAAATACCAAAGTTTTAATTTTGTTTACAAATAACTTATTTTATCCCTAATTTTTTCAAAACTATCAAAAAAGTTCAAACTATTTGTCAAATAGTGATCAACAGTGATTTTAGATAATTTAAATTTTAATTTTTCAACTTAAATTTAGTAACATTTTAAAAAATTTAACTCATAAATTTATTATTTTATGAGGATAATCTGGTGATTCATGTGCTATTAAGAACCATCAAGGATAAAGATTTTTTTTATTTATTCTATTAATATTGATTATTAGTTGACTGACTGCTTAAATCTTTTTGATGAGTTTTAAAAAAGTTTGGGATGACAATAGCTGTTTCCAAAATAACTTTAAAAACTTAATATCTTTGAAACCTCAAGGACTAAAATGAAGTGTTTTTATTTCATTTTTTGTTTTGTTTAAGGATAAAAATCATTTTAATCCCTAGATTTTAAGAAAGAGTCAAATTTTTAATTATGTTTAGAAAAAATATCAAATAATCCTTAACTTTTCCAAAAATTGTCAAATTAATCATTTTTATCAGTCAACTAATAGTCAAATTTAACAAAAAACATGAAAATACTCATATAACCTAACTATATATGTATATCAAATTTACATCTAAAACCTAATCATATAAGCATAAGAAATTTACAACTAAAACCTACCATTTGTGCACTTAGTCCAAGGGTAAATTAGTCTTTTCATATTTTTTATTAAATTTGACCGTCAGTTGACTAACATGAAAAAATAATTTAACACTTTTTGAAAATGTAAGGTCCATTTGGTCATTTTAAAAACATAATTAAAAATTTAAGTCATTCCTAAAATTTAGGGACTAAAATAATTTTTACCCTTCTTTTAATTTATGTTATATTGAATATATGCATTATTCAGGATTCGAGTTATGTGATTAAAGTCTCATTTAAGCTGGTCTCGATAGTAACTTGATTTATAAAAGGCGTTGGTTAAAAAAAAAAAAAAGGATGAAAATTATAGAAATAAGATGTAAAAAGAAAGAGTAATGCTGCTTTACCCAAAAAAAATCTATCTAATTTTATGTCTAGATGATATGACATGTGAGTTATAATTGACACATCAATTATCGTATCATTTGATGTTTTATATGACATTAATAACTCAAATGTTACATCAGTTGGGTATGAATTTTAACAGATTTTTTAGGACTATCTAGCATTACTAAAATAGAAAAGTATTAAGCTTTACCTTAGTGTGATCAATGGGCTTGCAAACAATACATTATAGTTATTTTAATGTTTCGAAACTTGCTATTCACTACTTGGCTGATAACCCAACGAGTAGTGAGTACTTAACTTGATTGTTGATCGACGGTCAAACTTGATCAATTTTATATAAAAATAAAAAATATATATAAATATAAAAGAGACTAGATTGAAAAAATAATAAAAAGAATTAAATTGATATTTTACACATGCAATGATGAAAATGAAATTTGACTGGACTAAACCCAATTTTTCAAACTAAATTGTAAAAAGATAGTGATACAGCTGAAATAAACTCAAAATTTTAATAATAGTTTTGTCCACAAATTAACATATTAGAGGACAATTTGGTCACAAGGTAGGACATATATATAAGTCTTTTTTTTTTGTTACCATTCTAATATGAAAGGAAGAAGTTTGGAGGACAGAGAGAGAGAAAGATGGAAGATGGTGTATAAGTTGGTTGGATGGCATTGATAATCATGACTGGGGGAGAAAAAGAGCGACCATGGTTAGAAGAAGAAAGAATAACAATTACGATAGACAAATAGAGACAGAATGGTAGGCAAAACAACCACGGAAAGATAAAGGCGGATTATTGATCACATCATTTTGATGTTTGATTTTAGCTTCCAAATTTGAGTCTTTTGCTTAATTTTTGAGTATACGTAGGTTGGTTTAATATGGTTGTAAGCATATTTTAGGAATTTAGATCGAAAATCGTGTGCTTAATGAAATTAAAATAATTGAACCAAGTTGAGGCGAAAAATTTAATTAAAGCATCATCAAGCTTAGATTCAAGTTTAGCCGCGCACCTACTACCATGCTTCTAGTCATCCTAGAGCGTTACTAGGTGCTACTCACTGCATAAAGCATGACTATTGTTGCACCTCTCTACCATACAGCACGCTTCTGAGCGCACTATCTGCCACACCAAACAACTAGCGTGACCCTACCTAACTACCTCATTTGTGCTTTTTTGGGTGCTTATCTGAGCCATTGTAAGAGAAAGTTTTAAAAGGTGTTTTCAACATTTCATGTTTATGTTCGTTCCTTAACTTTGGGAGTGCTATAAATATGCCCCCAATTGCTGAAAGAAGTAATCTTAGACCAGAGGAGTAGCTTTTAGAGTTCTTACATCATATATTATGCCATTTTCATGCAAAAGAACCAAGATTGACTTGTATTGTACATCATTCAACAAGGAAGAAGAACTAGAGAGAGGAAGCTTCATCTTAGGAGGAAAGGAGAGGTAATTTTGGAAAGAATAAAACTTCTCACCAATTCCATAAGACTTTCTCTTTTTCTCTAGTTTATTTAGTTGTACAAATGTTGTTAACGCATAGCATGAGTTGTCTTTCTTTTGTAATGATGAACTAAATTGCTTACATACTATTACAATGTATCTTAACCTTACAACTCAACCTTTTTGATATTATTGATGCATTTTCTTCACTCTTGCCTTTCACTTTAATTATGTTTAATGCTTCGAAATTATTTGGCCATTAATTAGGAGATTTATCAACTTTATTGAACTTGGAAAAGGGATATATGTGTTAAGACTCTTAAAGTGACATATGTAACATAAGATATTAGTATAATTATGGTGCTTATGTAGTTATTATTAAGTAATCTAAACTTAATGAACTTGATTTAGTTAATCCATGGAGAAATATAATAGGTTAGGTAAGCTTGAGTATATTTAGTAAGCTATCAGAAGAAGCATGTGGAGAATTTAAACATTACTCAATTAAGGATTAAGTGAAGATAATGTGAAAATAGTAGATAATTAGGTTGAGTGAATTAGTTAGGTGAAGTTGTGATCTTAGAGCTCTTATTCCATTGATTTAGATCTTTAATTTCTAGTTTTAATTTTAGTTTTAACTTTAGCAACTCAACTCATCTTCATTAGTTTGGATAGGGTTAGTTTTGAACAATTTTAGTACTTAACAAGTTGGTTACAATCCTCGTGGAAATTATAGTTTACATCATCACTATATTATTTGTAGATCATGTATACTAGCACGGGTTTCTCGTGTGTGTCGTGTGAACTCGATATGCACCCAGGAATTAGCTAGCAACCACTCCAACAAACAACAACCATTCTAAATATGCATAACTTTTTCTGAAGATGTTCATCTTGTTCTTCATTTTTGTTGTTTAATTTTAGTTTTTATTTAATTTGATTTAATTTATTTTTAATTTTTATTTTATATTTAATAGTTTTAAAATTTAAAAGAAATTTAGAGAAAATATCCATCATCCATTTCTCGGATTGACAGTAGAGATACATTTTTCATTGTTAATTTATTTTTAAAATAATTCAATAAATTTTAATTTTTATTATATATCTAATAATAATTTTTTTTTTATTTATAGACAAAATGGTCATTTGACTCAAAATCTTGGTTAATGGTTAAAGTTAACGAAAGTCAACTAATAATAGAGAGTTTTGCTATAATAAAATGATAAATGTGTTACTACTTGTTTTTAAGTAAGTCTCAGGAGGTGATGTGCAATTCATTCTTATTTTAATTCAAGTGTGCAATTTTTTTTTTTTTTTTAAGGAAAATTTTTAATTTAGTCTTTCAAATTTTGGTATAATATCTATATTTTAAGCGTGTTTGTTTAAATGTATCTTGGGATCTTAAATTATCAGAAAAATCATCAATTTAAATTTTTAACATTAGTAAATTGTTAGTCAAACTTAATGTTTTGGGGATAATTTCGTCTTTAGACATTTATACATCAAGTGTCAACGTCAAAAACTTCAATTTAGTCTTTAAGTTTTGGCATAATATCTATTTTCTAAACATGATTGCTTAAATGCATCTTAAGACCCTAAATTATCAGAACATTCGTCAATTTAGTGCTTAACATTAGTCAACAGTTACACAAACTTAATGTTTTAGGGATAATTTCATCTTTAAACATCTATATGCCACGTGTTAACACTAAAAAATTAAGAAATGAAAAATATATAATTATTTTATTTTCAATTAGGATTAGAATATTTAATTATAAAATTTTTAAAATATATATAAAATAAAAAATGAATGAAAATGATTTTTTATAAGTTATTATTAAAAAAATTTGAAAAAAATCTAGGAAGTGACCACAAGTAACCCAGTTTATCTTTAACCCAACGATCGTTCATCACACAAAAAGTAACCAAATATGGAAAAAATTAAATTAAAATCAACAAAAAACTAGAAGAAAACCTAACTCACAAGAAAACGAAGCACCAAACCTCAAAAACACATGTTTGCGTATGAGTTTATGTACTAAAACAACACCTACAAGTACCCCCTTTCACTCCTATTTTTTTCTCTCTCTCATACTCTTTATGATTCGTACAATAGTTTAGTTTGCCTTTGCTTCGATTTCATTTCAAAGGTGATGTTGATAGGTGCGAGTTTTTCTACTATTTTCCTATACCCAAAAGGATATTCTTCACTTGGTCAAGTCACAAAGCCAGGTCTCGATTACTTACCGGAGAGTTGTGTGGCTCTGATTATCGCCTATTTGGACTCGCCTGAGATTTGCAAGTTGGTCAAATTGAATAAAGCTTTTCATGGTGCTTCTTTTGTTGATTTTGTTTTGGTTTGGGTTGATTGTTTGGTTAGTTAAAGATGAACAATTGAAGTAGAAGTTGAGTTGAAGATGAAGATTGAAGTAGGAGTTAGGTTGAAGATGAAGATGGAATGACAATTAAATTTTATTTTTTTTTTGTTTTTTGTTTTTTGTTTTTTTGTTTTTGAAGTACTTTTATATTTAAAAGAGACCTCCACTGTTGATGGATCTCCATCAACAATGAAGATCCATAAGTTTTTTTTTTTTTTTTTTTTTTTTAAATAAATCATTTATATATTTTTTAATAAAATTATGATTTATTAGGAAAAATTCAATATAGTCGTTAGGTTTTGATATAATATCTACTTTTTAAGCGTATTTATTTAAATCCATCTCGGGGTCTTTAAATTATCATAAAATCTATTAATTTAGTCCCCGTGAACAAACTATCAAGGATAATAGTGTCTTTTTGCCATTTTCATCATGGTCAACTAACAGAAATTTGATGTTAGGGACTAAATTGATAATTTTTTTTTGATGGAATAACTAAAATTAAATTAGGTTTGGTTGGTTAAGAGTCAATTGGAATTGGACCAAGTTGATTGGAGCTTGAATTAAAATGGCTTACTTGACTACACGAAATGGTATGGATTTATTAAAGTTTTTGGATCACATGAGGCCCAAGAGTTGAGTCAGTGAGAGGATATGAAGTGGGATTTGGCCACCCTAGAGTAGTGTAGGTCGAACTCACCAATTGAGGCCGATCAGTCACCTTGGACCAGGGTGGCCAAGCCACCACCATTACATGAAGTGGGTAGTCTACCCACTTCAAGCACGTGGGTTGACTGCCCACTTGAATCTTCTATTCCTTTTCAAGTAATTTTTTTCCCTGACTCCTAATGAAATTAGAAATCTTTAAGCATTAAAAGATAAGATGCAACCCTAGACAACAAGTTTAAGTCATCATCAATATCATACAAATTAAACTAAACAAGTAAAACAACCAACATCATCATTAAACAATTTAAATCAAAGCATAGGAGTAGAAAATCTCATGGTAGTAGCGTGATCCTCCTATCACAAAGAATCAACCACCATTTCGACAACGAAATCTTCACTTCTCCCATGCCTTTTATGCACCAAATATATTGGTGATGATGGGTTGCTGCTGTTCTCTAAATAGGTTGATGATGGACTAGTTTTCGGCTCCGAAGTCTCCTTTCTACGGGCTGTTTTGAGGTATGATCACGGGCTGCCAAGGACCTACTATTGAGGGTTGTCCTTGTGTTGATTTATAGCCCGAATCCAGCCTTTAATATGCTTTTCAAAGACCTACAAAAATTGTGCAAGGCCTACTCCGAAATCTCCTCTCTACAGCCATCAAACTCTTTTTCAAGTGTGCATGTATATCTTCATGATTTGTTTCAAAATTTAAAAAACCTGAATTGTTTGATTGAATGTGGATTGATTTAGTGTATATTGATCTACTTTGATGATTCAATGTTTTTTTTTTTAATTGATTTTCAACAATTTTTTTTTTTAAATTTTGGTGTTAAATTGATGCGAAACCGTGTTGTTTTGCATATTTTGAATGAAGAAATCATGGTCAATTTCGTTGCCTTTTGTGTCTGGAGCGAAAAATCTTCCAGGTTTAGAAAATCTTTCTCATTTTATATGTGCGATTCTATTTTTAAATATTTATCAAAAAGGGCATATTTGGTATAAAGTAGGATATGTTTACAAAAACACAGACCTTTTTAAAAAAAATCAATGAGGTGCACAAACAAAAAGGGGTATACATACAACCTTGGAGGGGTGGTAATATCGCCACTTTGTTGGCTACTCATGTAATCACAACTTGGGCTGTAATTTAATTAATGAATTAACAACAACAATAGAATAAATTATTTTAGCCCAAATAATTATTCCTCAAAATAATTTTAACCCAGGCATACTAATTGCCTTGAAAATCTTTCTAATTTGTTAATTTATCCTTCCATGACTCACCTAAAATAATAAATAAAAACACATAAGAATAACAAACATTTATTCAAGTTTTGATCACAAAAGTGAGATTTAAAAGCATGAAATCACAATATATTTTATCGTGATCAGGTATGCATACACTTGACAAAAAAATGTATAATTGTAATCCAAAATATGTTATTAAAATTTATTATATGTGATTACAACTAAACATGTGTAACTATAATAAGTAAATATGATTGCATTTACTATATTTATTGATTGTGATCATATTTATTAATTATAATCACACATATTTAGTTATAATCACATATAATAAATTACAATCACATATTTTATAATGTAATCAAGCTTTTTTTTTTTGTCAAGTGTATGCTTATCCTATATGTACTCAAGGGGACCCAAATTACAATTACACATTTTAAAATGTAATAACATTTTTTTTTTTTTGTGGTCAAATATATGTATACCCTAGATGTACCTTAGAGGACCTCAAGATATATAAATAGTCAAAATTAAGAAGTACATGCCTAATTATTTTTTTTTTTAAAAAAAGTAAAAGCCCAATAGTTCGTTTGGATGTAGAGTCTAAAATAACAGTCCAAATCTTGGGTCGATATCAAATCCAACCCAATTAAAGCCCAAAAGCCCTTATCTAAGTGTATCATCTGGTCAAATTTGACCAATTAAATGAGTAGGCTAAGATCAAGGGAATCGATCCGTTGATCTCAGGAGTTGTTGTAGCCAAACAATGGTCAACTTCCTTCTTTTAAAAGGGAAGCAACCAGTGACAAGAGGAGCATCTCGCTACAATACCATTACTCTGTCAAATTCACTACTCCAACAATCTTAGTATTAGCCTACTATCTACTCTTCTACTCTCAACCAACATTTAGTTATTTATCTTCGTTCATTTTACTTTCAATATTACTTAATTTTCGTTGTTGTTCGACCACTTAACTTGAATGTCAGAGTGCCTGCGGCTGGCACCAATCCAGTGTCAAGGTAATCCGTCTATTTCTTTTGCCTTTTTTGCAGGTTACTAAACCCTAGAAAGCTGATAGTAAAGTTAGGTCCCTACGTTAACAATTGTAGAAATCAATCTGCTATAATATATAATACGAGCTTTGCAATTTTTGGCCAATTTAAAAGAAAACTTTTGTTTTTACCCACTTTTCTATAGAAATTTGTTTTTAGTCCCTCAAACAAACAATTTTCATCTTATACCCAAATTATTAAAATACCGTCAATTTAAAAAAAAAAAAAAAAAAAAGAACACAGTTTTTAAGTCCATTATAGAACTGATGATTTAAAAACTGATATCATTGTTTAAGTACACTTAAAAATCGGTATTGGTTTTTATGTCCACTTATTGGTTTTTAAGTGGACTTAAGAACCGATTCTATTCAGTCATCATCTTAGCGCTGCATCTCATCGAAAATCTCTATTTTCCAACTAAATCAAATGAAATTTAACCCTAAATATCAATATCCAACATCCAAAACACACAAAAAAAAAAAAAAAAAAAAAATCACCAAAAAAAAAAAACTCAACAAAATCTCAAAGGAACTCAAACAATCAACAAATGAAACTAAAGATCTCATATCATGAGCAATGGATGAAGAGAACAAGTTATGCAAGGGCAATTTCAGTATAGACTGTAATTATGTTGTTTGAGGAGTTTAAAACAATTTTTTTTTTTTTTTAAAAAAAAGGTAAAAACAAATTTTCTTTTTCTAGAATGGACATTTTTTGTAATTGCCATACACACACGCACATTTTTTGTAATTTCTATATACATACACACACACACACACACACACATATATATATATATATATATATATGTACACAAACTCTTATTCTCACTACCATTTTACTTCGCAAAAATCAAGCGTTAATTGGGTATACGTCAAATTCATTTTACACATTTTGTAATAAAATTGTGTTTTTAACTTCAATTTTCAATTTCATAAAACGAGAAACTTTTCCAACTTTGTCAACATCATTTTGCATTCGCTGCTTGATTGCTAATGATAAACATGAGGCATTATATACTCAAGATTAATTTCATACAAGTGTTGGATTAATAAATTGACAAATATAAGAAAATAAGAAATGGCTTCCCATCACTAAAGGCCACAAAAGCATGGAAAACATGGGCTATTTAAATTTGCATTTCCGAATTTCTGTGGCTCACCGACTCCACCCTACTCCCAGGTCGGAATGAATGTTACTGAAATACATCTCTAAAGTGCAAACATTTATTAATGTCTTCCAGAATGTAACGAAGTGCTTGTGGTATAAATAATTTAATGTCCTTGGGGTCTTTGTAATATAAAACAGCATAAGCATTTTATCGACACTAAAGCTAAGAACTTTATAGCCATTTCCAAACTTTCGTTTAGTCATCATCAAGAATTAATGCATAGGCTGCTCAGTTTTATTGACTTAATTATGATTTGAACTCACTAAATTATTTTTAATTGCATGTTAGGAACCATAAGTTTTCAAGAACATTTAATAATATGGATGGTAATACAAAGCATAATCTCCATTATCTACACAATTTTTTCAAAATTGATTTTTATCTTTCTTCTAAAGCATAAATGTTGTACTTGTTGCGGAAGATTAAAAAGGAAGCAAATTAAACATCCATATAGAAAACAAACACCTATGACTAAATATTTAAAAAAATGCAAGTGCTTACAAATACAAAAATAAATGAGTTTAAGTTGATGAAGAAGGGGAAATATAAAAAGCAAAACAAAACAAAACAAACATGTTAATGCATGCCCCAAGTGCATTTAAATATATAGAAATAAATTATATGATAATTGCAAACAAATACATTTAATGGCAAAATGGAAATTCTTGCTTTTAATTTTTTCAACTCTCAATTGTATATTTGTCATTGATAATATAAGATAAGAATAATACTAGGTTTCCTAAATTTTTTGTCCAAGTGGCATAACATGTAAATTGTCAACATTTTATTAATTATCACATTATCTCATGATTTATAAAATATTGATAAATCATATGTCACATCATTTGAATATGAATTTTAATAAAATATTTAGAAAACCTATAATTGCTCATAAAATAATAGAATGATAATAGGTCATAGTCAAAGTTGTAACAGATAAATGATTCTACTTAGGGTGAGAATAGACCAAAATAATTGCTTTTGAATGAACTTGTCTTTTATTGCTTAATACCAAAGCTTAAATACATGAAGTAATAACAGACTCTTCCCAAATAATACCACTACTATTGAAAATTAGGACTCAAACAACTGAACAATTAAGTGCTGCAAAACACTACTACTGAAAATTAGGACTCAAATAAGTAAACAACTAAGTGCTGCAAAATAAGTGACACTTATTCAAATAACCAAAATACTAGCTCATAAACTTTGACTCATTCAACAAAGCAGCTTACATCAGGTACTTAGGATTCTTGACTGACATACGTTGGGACCTTCTTGGCTTATCAATACCCCCCACTTTCGATGGAACTTTGTCCTCAAGGTTCAAGTTCATGAATCGCTCTCGTAACTCCTGAGTGTTCTCCCAAGTTGCATCGTCATGTGAAAGTTGCTTCCATTTAACCAAACTTTCCTCAACAAAGTTGGACCTTTTTTTGACCCATCGTGTATCCAAGATGGCTTTAGGTTGCACAATCAGTTCACCATCATCCGTAAAAGGTGGTAACTCATCAATAGTGGAGCTGGAATCTCTTTGTTTCTTTTTGAGCAATGAAACGTGGAAGATAGGATGAACAGAAAACCTTCAGGAAGCTTGAGCCTATACACCACTTTGCCAATCCTTTGCTCAATCTGATATGGACCATAGAAACGACTTGCTAGTTTTTGAAATGTCCGTCGAAAAATTGTTTATTGGCGATGGGGATAGAGTTTAAGAAAGACCCAATCTCTTACTTGAAATTCAACATCTTGCCTTTTAGAATTAGCAAGTTGCTGCATACGATTGTTGGCTGTATGTAAATTGGCTTTAAGATGCCTTAAAAGTTCATCTCGTGTAACCAGCTGCTGATCAACTTCATTAACTGGAGACATGCCCACTTGATAGTGTGGAATGGTTGGAGGTAAACGTCCATATAGAGCTTGAAAGGGTGTCATTTCTGTTGATGCATGATTGGCTATATTATACCCGAACTCAGCCCAAGGAAGGAAGGAACTCCATTTGCGAAGCTATTAATGGATAAAACATCGAAGATATTGTTCGAGGCATCTATTGACAACTTCAGATTGACCATCTGTTTGCGGGTGATACGCATAACTCATCTTTAATTGTACCTGACATTTTGAAAAACTCTTGTAAAAAATGACTGATAAATATTGGGTCTCGATCAGTTATTATTGATTTCGGCATACCATGGAGTTTCACCACTCTTTCGACAAATTTCTTAGCCAAAATTTTTGCAATAAAAGGATGAGCCAATGCCAAGAAATGTGCATACTTACTAAGACAATCAACAACAACTAGAATGGTGGACTTACCGTTGGATTGTGGAAGTCCCTCAATGAAATCTATGATGATGTCATTCCAAACTTGACATGGAATAGGCAATGGCTGTAGAAGACCAGCTGGAGAGAGTGTTTTTGATTTAGCTCGTTGACATATGTCACAAAAAGAAATGTATTCTTGAATCATTCGATGCATTGACAACTAATAGAATTGTTGTTCCAATCGTTTGTAAGTTTGAATCACACCTGAATGATCACCAAGTGGAGAATCATTGAACTCTTGTAATAGCTACTGAATGATACTAGAATTAGGAGGCACCATCGTTCTATTCTTATAATACACCAGCCCATTTCGCCATATATATGGACATCATGGCTTCGCTGTTGCCGATTTGATAATTTTTTGCATGTAAGGATGATCAACAACCTCTTTTTTAATGTTATCCCATGCCTGCGCCTGAGAAACAAATAAAGCATCAAGACATAGACTGCCTACCATATGTGAGAGTGCATCAGCAACCGAGTTCTTCTTGCCCTGACTTGTACACTATCTCATAATCATATCCAAGGAGCTTTAACATCCATTTTGGTTGTTTTGGGGTGGCTATATGTCGCTCCAAGGAATATTTCAAGTTGTGTTTATCTGTTTAGATGATGAATTTTTACCCCATCAGATATGACCTCCAAGTCTGGACAGCTTTAACAATGGCTAACATCTCTCTAGCATACGTGGACCCAAGGCTTGACTCATAAAAGCTATAGGCCTTCCTTGTTGAGTTAAGACTGCACTAATTCCGTCACCTAAAGCATCAAACTGAATAACAAAGGGCTCATTAAAATTCGACATTGCAAGAGTAGGCGTAATAGTCATGGCTTGTTTAAAGCTTTCAACGGTTGTTTCAGCATCATCATTACAACTGAATTGCCCTTTTTTCAACAAATTGGTAAGAGACCGAGCTATTACTCCATAGTTGCGAACAAATCATCGATAGTAACCTGTAAGACTTAAGAATCCATGCAATTCAGAAATATTAGTAGGCCTAAGCCAATTTAACATGGTTTTAATCTTGCCTTGATCCACTTTGATTCTGTGAGGGGTAACAATATGACCTAAATATTCTAGTTCCTGCTTCCCAAATGCACATTTTTTGAATTTGACAAAGAATTTATACTGTCTTAAAATTTCAAAAGCTTTATGAACATGTTCAAGATGCATGGTCCAATTGGGGCTATAAATTAAAATGTCGTCAAAAAATACCAAAACAAATTTGCAAAGATAAGGACGAAAAATGGAATTCATGGTAGCTTGGAAAGTAGATGGAGCATTACAAAGACCAAAAAGCATGACCAAATATTCATAATGACCATTGTGAGTACAAAATGAAGTTTTATGAATATCAGATGGATTTACTCGAACTTGATGGTAACCGGCTATCAAATCTAATTTGGTGAAGTAGGTTGCTCCATGAAGTTTGTCCATCATGTCATCTACGGTAGGAATTGGGAATCGATCTTTGATGGTCACGACATTAAGGGCTTTATAGTCAGTGCAAAAGCGCCAAGTACCATTTTTTTTTTTAACTAATAAAATCGAAGAAGAAAAAAGACTAGAACTTGATCTAATTATCCCCAATTTTATCATCTCATGCACTTGTTTTTCAATTTCAGCTTTTTAAAAATAGGCATACCTATAAGGTCTCACATTGACAGGCTCAGTTCCTTCTTTGAGAGTGATATGGTGATTAATCTGTCTTGTTGGAGGTAATTGTTTTGGCTCTTGAAAGATGTCTTCAAAAACTTTCAACAATTGCTGCGTATCACCTTCCATTCCATCCTGTGATATATTAGCTTCAGTTTGTAAACAAATAGCAAACATGGAACTACCTTGTCGTAATTCCTTTGAGATGGCTTTCATGGATGCAAGCTGAATAGGCTGTGCATTTGTCCCTTGTAATCTTTGAGGTTGATTATTCCATTGAAACTCCATAGTCATTTTTTTCCAATTACAAATAACCGTTCCCAATTGCTCCAACCATTGAACTCCTAACACCAAATCCATCCCAATTAGTGGTAAAGAATAAAGAGTAAGAAAGAATGGAATACCTTAAAGCAAAACATGGACATTTTCAAATCTCCCTTAACATCGTAATGGATTTCCATTTGCCACCTTAACATTGAACGCTGCAATTGGTATAACTGGTAGCTGTAACCAATTAGCCATTCGCTCATTAATGAAATTATGAGTGGATCCACTATTAATAAGGATAACTAGTTCATGGTTTCCAACTTTGGCCGTGAGTTGCATGGTCTTTAAAGCTGACCATCCCATTATAGCATGTAGTGATATCTCAAGTTCTTCCATCATGGGGTTATCGTCCATGCTATCATCACCGTCCAATAGCAAAAACTTAGCTCCTCAACATCTGTGCCCTGGAGTGAATTTCTCATTACAATTAAAACGGAGGCTTTGAGCTCGCCTCTTTTGCATTTCATCCCAATTAAGGTGCTTCATGGCTAAGGGAACTGTAGTCTTCGTTGGAGACAGAGAATCGAGTTGAGTGCGGTAAGATTGAGGAGATTTCATGACCTTCTGTTGGCGGGTTAATTGTTCATCTTGTATTCATGCCAAGCTTATTGCTTCCTTTAATGTTTTCGGTTTGAACATTCGGATTCCATCTGCAATATCTGTTTTGAAGCCGCCTACGAATGTCCTGAACAACACCTTCTGTGGCCATCCTTGCACCTGATTCCCAAGCTTTTCGAATTCTTTTTGATAATCACGTAAGGAGCCCACCTGTTTCACCCTTGATAATACTTCATCAAAGTCCTCATAATCAGATGGTTCAAATCGAGCCTATAAGTCATCCTTAAAAATGGCCCATGTTACTTCCTTTCCTTTTTCCTTGTAAGCATGTCGTAACCACTACCACCACTGGTTCGCTTCGCCTTCAAGATGAAAAGAAGCTAACAACACCTTTTGAGCTTCAATGGTGCCTGGTACTCAAAAAAATTGATCCACTCTATTGAACCATTCGGTTGGATCATCTCTTGAAAATTTTGGAAACTTGAGTTTCGCCAATTTGGATAAAAACATCTGTCGCCCAGGCACCTACTGTTAGCTCAGCAAATTCATCTCTGTGGTTACGAGCGTTACTGCTGCGATCATTAGCGTTACTACTAGACCCTTCCTTGTTTGAAAGCACAATCCCAGATAGTTTGTTGATGGTATCTTCCAAGCGTTGAAGCCTTTCAGCAAAACCAAGCTCTATTCGACTCATGCTGTCTTGGAGTCTTCCTAGTCCTACCTCAAGGTGCTCAATTCTTTCTTTGTTTGTTGCCATTGTGGGACAGCTCTGATACCATTAATAGGTCCCGGTCAAAGCTGTAATAGATAAATGATTCTACTTAGGGTGAGAATAGACCACAATAATTTGCTTTTGAATGAACTTGTCTTTTATTGTTTAATACCAGAGCTTAAATACATGAAGTAATAACAGACTCTTCCCAAATAATACCACTACTACTGAAAATTAGGACTCAAAAAACTGAATAATTAAGTGCTACAAAACACTACTACTGAAAATTAGGACTCAAACAACTAAACAACTAAGTGTTACAAAATAAGTGACACTTATTCAAATAACCAAAATACTTGCTAATCAAATAACCAAAATACTAGCTAATAAACTTTGACTCATTCAACAAAGCAGCTTACATTAGGTACTTAGGATTCTTGACTGCCATACGTTGGTAGGGATGGCAATCCGGGTTGACGGGTTGGGTTGGACACGACCTGAACACGACACGATAATTAAACAGGTTGAATCCCTTCAATACGAACATGACACGATTCGTAATAGGTCTACATGAAAACAATCCGATTAACCCGCTTATTTACTGGTTGTTTATCAACCTATTTATCCGACATGTTATCAACCCGTTTAACCGACAGAATATCAACTTGTTTAACTGACACGTTATCAACCCATTTATGACCCATTTAATAATAGTTAATACATTTAAATTTTAATATAGATGTAATAAAAAAAATAAAAATAAAAATACATAAGACCTAAAAAATAAATTATCCACAAATATAATCATCCACAAATACAATCCAAACCATAAAACTACAAATGTTCACAAAGATGATTATAAAAACATATTTGCAAATATAATCCTTCATATTTAAAAAAAAAAAAAACACACACACACACACACACACAATATAAAAAGTTGATCTGCAAATGTAGTCCTTTATAATAGAATAACAACATCAAGTGTTGATTGCATCCACCAAACTAAACCTGCCCAAAGATAATAATTAAAAGTTAGCTAATTAGTAAATTATACATTTATACATGAAAAAAAATATTTTAACAAATATTTTATCAAAACCAATAAAATTTTACCACTACATGACAATTTGTGATGAGATAAATTCGATCGTGTGATTACTAGCACTAACAGTTTCAGTATCATCATTTGTGTTCATAATATCTTCGGTAAGTTCATCCAATCCAAGATCTGGATTCTCTACAATAATTATAAATAAAAAAGAATTAAGATTATCCCATTAGAAAAAAAAAAATAAAATTCATAATCATATAACACATGTAAATTGCAGTTAACACGCTTTAGTAAAATATTACCTTTGCCTTTATATATCCAATATATAGTGCAAACTATAGCCTCCACCACATGTGGTTTAAGTGAACTCCGATATTGATCAAGAACTCGACCACCAACACTAAACGCCGATTCGGATGCCACCGTAGATACTGGGATGCTCAAAACATCACGAGCCATCATTGCGAGTTCAAAAAATCGAATTGCACTAGCTTTCTAGAAACTCAAAACATCAAAGTCCAATGTATCTTGAAGCTTTGGTTTATCCAAGTACAACTACAATTGTATCTTTCTTATGAAATCATTATCAGAGGTATCTTTGTCAAACGATTCCCACTCCTATAAATATTTATTAATAAAAAAATGTTAATATTATGCAAATAATACATATATATATATATATAACAAACCGAATTAAATATATGAACAAACTAGCAAATAGCAATTACCTTTATAAGACTAAAAGATGGCGAAGCCATGGTAGCTTGTGACGAAGAATTAATGATCAAGTTATAAGCACTACCACTCGGATTAGATGTCGAAGTAGTTGAAGAATTTTTCACATACTCATCAAACAACAAATACAACTTACTTTGAACAGTTTCAAACTCAAATGAATCCCCCTCATAAACTTTTCTATAAGCAAAATCAACAAATTTCATCTTGTACCGAGGATCCAAAATCAATGCTATGGCCATGATTATACAAAAATCACCCCAGTAATTGTTAAACTTAGTGTACATTTGAGTGGCCATATTTCTTAAAAACAAATCATCACTTTCCAAGTTTTGCTGTAATAGCACATAAATTTTCAGTACCTTCGGGAAATACAAATTTGAAGTTGGATACTTCGTTCCCGAAAAAATGCAAGTGACATCATAAAATACTTTAAAAAATAAAGCAATTTTCTTAACCTTTTCCCACTCACTTGAAGAATGATAATGCTTGAAATTACTATCACTCAACTCCAATGTACATAAAGCACGACGGTAATTAATAGCACTTTCAAGCATAATATAAGTTGAATTCCATCTAGTTGGAACATCCTGCCTTAGCCCCATTTTACAATCAAGAGAAACTTGCTTCACACATTCTAAAAACTTTTGTTTCCTCACTTGCGATCCTTTCACATATTTCACACACTCACGAATTTTATGGATCTCCTCATTTATTTCTTTCAAACCATCTTGAACAATCAAATTTAGAATATGAGCACAACAACGAATATGTAAAAAATCACCATGACATACAAGTGCCCCCTTTATGTTCAATTGATTTTTCAAAATATCAATAAAGAATTTATTAAATGAAGCATTGTCCAAAGTGATTGAAAATATTCTATTTTGAATTCCTCACTCACATAACAATGTTTTAATCTTATGAGCTAAGAAAACTCCATCATGTGGTGGTGCCATAAAAGAAAATTTCAACATTTTTTTTCGTAAAACTCAATCTTTATCAAGAAAATGTGATGTGAGACATAAATAACCATCAGTAGCTATAGATGTCCACAAATCACATGTCAAACTAATCCTACCAGGGGATTCTTCTAGCATATTCCTGATCTTTTGTTTTTCTTTAGCATATATTTTCAACACATCCGCCTTTGCGGTATTCCTAGAAACCAAAGTGAAATTCTTATCCAAATATTCAATTATTTTCCTAATTCACGTCCACTGCACAAATTGAAAAGACAAATAGTCGTAGATATCATACCTCGAAATACTTCAGGATCTTTAGGCTTCGTAAGTGTCACACCATCTACACCAACTTTGTTAATGAGCATTTGACTTATATCTTGATTTTTCCTCATCGGACAAGTCAAATCCATGTGACGTTTCATGTTGCCGGGTACCATAGTTGCTTTCACAAATATAAATCTTGTTGCAAAGCTTACACTTACTCCTAAGCTTTCCATCTTTACTTCGTGGTAACTTTATAAACACAGTCCACACTTTTGATCTAAGCTTTCTTTTGAGGCCACATTTGGTCACCACGACATTCTTCCCCTTTCCTGTATCTTTGTTCTCTCCTTCGACATACTCATATCCTTTCTCATCGAAATCTTCTTCCATACTATTGGTTTCCCAATCGTTGATATTGACATTATTAGAATTCATAAATTTAAACTGCAAATGAAAAATTGAAAAGCAATCTCATAAGTCATAATCAGCTCACTCAAGACTAAAATATTGCCAAACAACACAATCAAAACATAAAAATTGTCAACCTCAAATTAAAACAAGAACATTGACTGAAATAAAAAAAAAAATCAAAAAAAAAAAAAAAAATCAACTGTAAACAACAAGCAACACAATCATAGTATGCATATCAATTTTGGAGTCCATTGTTGATTAACCTCAAATTAAAAGTTTTTGGCTTCTACCTGCATATCAATTCGATAGGTGGATTTATTGTTAACAATTTCATAGTATTGCATTGCATCAACAGTTTGGTTGCTCACTTGCTCTATCAAAAAACAATACTACTTCTCTATTTTGAAGTTGCTCTATCAATCAAGTAATAGTTTCATAATATTGCATTGCATCAACAATAACAGTTTCAATATCAAAAACCAAAAATCAACACAATCATAATATTGCATTGCATCAATAGTAACAGTTTCATTATTTCAATATAAAAAAACATGAATTGTTCATTAATATGTGAACGCATTATTAATGAACGCATGTATTGTCAATATAAAAAAACATCAACAGTATTGCATTGCTTTAGTAATATTGAATCATGAACGCATGCATTGTCTAATCTATAAACTGTTTATTAACTAGATGAAATATGCTTTCTGCATTTTGAGGATGCATGTCGTAAACATAGACTCATAGTATGCATATCAATATATTTTCTGCATTTTGTATTCTCCAAGGAGAAACACTTGTTTAGTAACATAATCATAGACTCATAGTATGCATATCAATTTTGTCCACTAAACAGTTTCAATATCAAAAATCAAAAATCAAAAATCAAAACTAAAACAAATCTACATGACTACATACCAGTGCGGCTGGGTGACGAAGTTGATGACCGCGTCAGAGATGAAGAAATGGTATGGGGTGCGGCGTGGCTGGGTGACGAAGCAGATCGACGTAGCTGGGTGACGAAGCAGATCGGCGTAGCTGGGTGACGAAGCAGATCGGTGTTGTTGGGTGACGAAGCAGATCGGTGTGGCTAGGTGACGAAGCAGACGATGGGTGACGAACGAGATCCGGCATGGCGCCCACAGGAGTTGGGTGGCAGCAACTGAACGAGATCGGCGTTGTTGGGTGACGAAGCATATCGACGTGGCTGGGTGACGAAGTAGACGATGAATGACGAACGAGATCTGGTGCGGCGCCCAAAGGAGTTAGGTGGTAGCCATTGAACGAGATCAGCGTGCGGATGAGAGGCGGTGCAGCGACTGAAGGAGATCGACTTGGCGGCGACCTGAAGGAGACGATCGATGGATTAAAATGCGACGGCGACAGAAGGAGACGCGTGGCGACGATCGAAGGAGACAATAGGTAACGAAGGAGATGCGACACGGTGACCTAAGGAGACACGTGGCAGCGACTGAAGGAGATCAGCGTGGCGACGATCGAACGAGTGCTGGATGGAAGGAGTTGCGGCGACTATGGAGGTGGACAGTGGACTGGTGCCTGGTGGAGTAGAGGGGTGCGGTGGGCGGCTGTAACAAATGTGTAGGGTTTGGGAAGAATGAAATGAAAAGTATATATAGCTCTCATTAAAATTACATGAATGCCCCTATAATGTCAAATTACATTTTTATCCTTATTTAACGGGTCAACTTGTGACACGATTAACCCGACACGATTAGTTAACGGATTAAACGGGTTGACCCGTTAACTTACCCAACCCGTTTATGCTCAACCCTAACCCGTAATTATCGTATCGGTTTTGTATCGACCCGTTGTATCGAATTCCAAATTGCCACCCCTATACGTTGGGATCTTCTTGGCTTATCAAATGATACTGTACCATCTAAAAATTTATACAAATTCATTATCCAAATAATATAACAAGCTTATATGTAATTATCACATTATTAATCTATTATTTCAAAATTAATACAGTAACTATAAATCAATTTATCATATCATAGTGATAAAATTTGTTGGATAAATATTTGAAAAGCATATTATCATTCAAAATAATAACATTCAAAACCAACACATTTGACTTCTCATGTCGTTCACATCACGAGCATTTTAGTCTTTTGTACTATTTGCACTTTGACCATTGATTCGGATGAACTGATGGCTGGTTAAGGAGAGTGGTATTTCAGTTTCACCTATAAGAGAAGGGAATATTCTGGGACGTTTGCGTAATTTCTCCCAAAGAAAAAGTGTAAATAAATACAAGTACACGTTTCAATGCCGTTATCATCGTAGGTACCAAGTATCTGACTTGGGTCAAAATCAATAGGTTTCCATATAGAAATGGAAAACCTATGGACTAGTAATAGTATTTGAACTCTACAGAAATTTTAACATGGCGTCCACAGTATCATTGCCATCATATTCACAGCCTGCTTTCCACAGCTCCGTCCCCCACTTCGTGAAATATTGGACCACCACCTAGAAACCAATATCATCTCAACAAGAAGGTGATCATCGCGTTGTAATGGAGAGTTCAAAGAAGAAAGAAACAATGGCACCAGAACATCATAAACCAAGGATCGTGATTGTGCTCCCAGTAAAGAACGACAACAAGACTGATCTTGATCATGCACGGGTTCAAAACCAAGCCCTAGTTGCGTCTGACGGTGGAGATTTATCAAATCAGGATATCCAGCCTCGGAAGTCGAGGTCATCATCAACATCAAGACAAGATCAAGATCACGCAAGTGCACTGGTTCGAGATCAAGATCAACCATCTCATGGGTTAGGGTTAGGGTTAAGGTTTACCAGTGGGAAGTTGGAGACAAGCAAGCAAAGTTTCTCGATTGTGCTTTCTGAAGAGGAAATTGCAGCTGACATACTGGCCATTACCGGGTCTAAGCTGACGAGAAGACCCAAGAAGAGATTAAGGAATGTGCAGAGACAGCTCGATAATTTGTTTCCTGGTCCGCTTTTGAAGTCAATAAAAACTCGTTATTATAAAGTTTAGATTCATCATGGGGTGTTTTGGGTCATCTTTTTGGTTTTTGGAAGGTTTCCAATTTCTACATGTTGTGTTGTCTTCGTAATTAACATTGTTGTCTTGTCTCCATTTTGAGAATCAATTTAGATTCTCTTTTTCGTTGCATTTAGGGTTTGATGAGAAGATTGTAAATCTTGAAGTTCTATAAATGAAGTCTTGAATTAAAGCTTGGTGACATATTAATTTTCTTGTTTTTTTATTTTATTTTATTTAATTTTCTACGGCCCTTTGCATGGTTTTTCCGATTCGAATTCTGACTTAGATTTTTTTTTTTCAGTTGCATTTAGGTTTATAGATGAGATTGGTATTAAATCATAAAACTTGAAGTTTTATACATACGAGTGCTAGCAAGCATGGTGACATAATTAATTTTTGCTATTACAAATTGGGGTGTTGAGGGAGAGGGACAGACGTATGATTTGATAGAGGTGTGTTTCCCCATTTTTAATCTATGATGTTGTTATTTCAAAGACATCATGAGTCTAGTTAATGATAATAAGATTCTTGACATTAGCGTAAATGAAAATACTAATAAGTGTGGCTTGGTAGACGAGGAATTAATTTTGGTGCTATATCAATTACTATAAAGTTTTCTCTTTGGTAAAAAGATTTCAAGTTTATTTGGCACTCAAGTTTCATAATTATTATATATGTTTATTTTATTTCGTTTGAGAGAAAGAATTTCCAGGATTACAAGTGTTATGAATTCATTTTAAGTCCTCAGATTTTTCTGCAAAAAAAGAGTTTAGGTGAAATTTTAAAAAGTAATTTAAATTTGATATTTTTAAGTCCTTTAAACGTATCAATAGCAATCTAATTAGAAAAACTCTTTTAAAGTTTTTTTTGTATAATATGTTTCATCGGTAACAAGATGAAAAGCTGTTTCAACACCTGAAATTAAAAATGAAAAAAAAAAAATAAAACAGAGATGAATACATGAGGTAAATTGATCTTGTGTATGTAAGTATATTTGTGGTGGTATACAACTATGCATTAATGCATATTGTTGTTCTTGAATAATCTTCCAGACAAATGTTACTTTGTTATGAGAAAACATTGTTTAGCAGACCTTTCTATATGCTTAATACACTTACAATTATGAAACAGAAGTTGGTTTTCCAATTGAAATCAAGCTGATGAATGGTACATGTTTGCGTGTTGACAGAGAAGAATGATAACAAGTACAGTATACACGTCAATAATTGACTACTCGTAAGCCCCATATAAAATCCAACAACCCTATCACGACGACTAGAAACTTAATTAAGGTGTGTTTACTAATCAAAAATCATTGCAAGGGAGAGCGAACTTAATTTTTATTTTGTGATTTCACTGTTTACAACTTATTAAAAAACAAATTATGTGGACTCCACATAAAATCAAGAATCAAGTTTCCATTTGAAAGATGCATTTAATTCTCTCTTCCCATCCAAGAAATCAAGTTCTTTTTTCTGATTTTTCAATGAAGCCTGATTCCTTTCTTATTTTCATTAGCTTTTGCAACTTGATAATGATAAAAAAGGCGACAAAGATCAAAACAAACTTTTTCTTTATTAGACTGCAGAGGAAAAATCTTATAGACAATTTAAATGTAAAATGAATAATGCTATGATAGGTCTTAACAAATTCAATTAGATCTTTTGTAATTATTATAATTATTTAGTCAATAGTTTACTTTCAATATAACATAGGAAAAATTGTTTTCCATAATTGTCGTATCTTTGGCATATAAATACACCTCTTTTGTAAATAAATCAATGTGTGATTTATTACACCCAATCTATCAATGTAAGCTTTACATACCAAACCAATTCTATTAGGGTATATTTGGCACATGAAATTAAATTATGATCCGATAATTTCTAGTCCAATCTCATGATTCACAAGGAGAATCTCATGCCTTAAAGTTTGTGTAATTGTGGTGGGTTAAATCAAACCCACCACATCAGCTATTGTCTCCTGCTTTTTCATTCCTTTTTTGTTTTCTCTCTCTTTTTTTTTTTTAATCTTTTTTCCTTCTTTTTTCTAATATGAAATTAAATTAAATTATTTATTTTAAAATTTTAAGTTAATTCATTTATTAAATATTTCTAGAAAATAATATTCTTTTAAATTAATTTAATTTTATCTAAATTTTATTTTATATAGTTATATTTATTTATTGGATATAATTTAATACTTTGTATTATTTTAGATTAAAATTAATTGAAAAAAAATCATTTATTTTTATAATAATTTAATTATTTAAATTGATTTAAATAAAAATTTAATCTAATTTAATTTAATTTAAAATAGGTTTATTTCATTAAATTTAATTTATAATCATTCTATCTTATTCAACAATTAATGTCTTTAATATTCTATTAACAAATTTACAATCTATTTAACACATACACATACACACACACACATATAAGGGCAGGATCGAGAGTCACAAATTTTGACACGATTTGTTGATCATTGGATAATGAAGATTTCAATAGTTTAAATCTACTCATGCCTTTATCAACAACTTAATTTTAAACTCTATATAAATTTATTCTCTCTCCTTTCTCTTCATCGTTACATCATCTCTCATCTTTTCAATTAATATTAAAAACCCACCATTTAATATTCTTCTCATCCAACCTAATTCTCTGCATCTTTATTTCTTTTTATTTATTTTCAAATTATATTATTTTTACCTTTGTTTTTTCATCTTTCATTTCTCTAAATTTCAATAGCATTATTCATGTTTTTTTTTTTTTTTTTTTTTATATTTGATTTATATACATATTTTACTTTTGTTTTTCAAATCATACTCAAAATCAGTATATTTCTTCGTTCTTATTATCATTATCAACTCCTTTGTATTGGGCTTTTCTTATTTATAATTTTTTATTTTTGAAAAAAATTCTGGATAGCTATGACACTTATTCGAAATGGAGTGGCAATTATTTAAGTTCCAAGTTGAAGCATCTTATTATTCTAAAAGTTATATTAAATTGTAAGTATTCCATGAATGTAGAACTTGATAAGTATTCTTCTGTTCAAAAAAATTGCAGCAGGGAAAAGCGATTTCTTTATTAATCATGGTAGAAGGATATTTTTGGGAGTTTTGTAACAATGGTTTTTTTAATTGTTTGCATAGTTAAATGTTGGAGGAAAAAAATAAAAATTCTAGATTGTGAGAAGAATATTATTTGATGGGTTTGAAGAATATTAAATTGTAGGTTTTTAATATTAATTGGAGGGAGAAGAGATGATGAAGAGAGACGAGACATTTATGTAAAACTAAGTTGTAGGTAAAGGTGTGAGTAAATTTAAACCATTGAAATTTTCATTATCTAATTATTAACAAATTATGTCAAAATTTATATCCCTCGAATCTGTCCATATACATACTTATATATATATATATATTGTCAAATCCCAACATATACCAAATAAGAGACAGTGCTGATTTTATCGAATTTCATACTGTATCAAACATATTACAGTACTAATTTATCTCGTTCAGTCTAATTCAATCCAATCTAGTGGGGGTAAAAATATCCGATCCGATCCACACCGCCCAAACTCAGTCTATTTCAAGCGAGTTTGGAGTGGAAAATAGTGATCCATTTAGAGCATGGGCCTGGTTTGGGGAACCCTAAGAAATTTCAGATCAAGTTATGAGTAAGCTTCCTTGCCTCGATCCGATCTACGAGCCTGGTTTATATATATATATATATATTATAAATTCGTGATTGTGTATTAAATGGACTTATTACATGGTGGACAAGTCTTGCACTTTTAATTTTCAAAGTTTTTATATGAATTTGGAATTTTTTTATAATTATCGTGGATATCATAACCAATTTGTCTATTTTTTTGTTGGAGAAATTGCACAAACCTCTCCTGAGATTTGATGAAATTACATAAATATGACGATGTTTAAAAAACTCGTACTGACCTCTTTTGATATTCTAAAAATTCATCACAAATCTCCCCTGTCGTTAGTTAACAACCGTTAAATTCTTAAGGTCAACGATCAAAATTACAGAAAGATTAAAATATCCTTCAATAAATTTAAAATTACTATCATATATATATTTTTAATTTAATTAAAAATATAAAAATAAAATATAAATAAATATTTTTTTTAAAAAATAAATATATATTTTGGTCTCCATGGGAGACTAGATCAGGTTAGACCTAATCTAGTCTCCCATGGAGACCAAAACCGTCTTCATAGCTGGAGACATCGTCTATAGAGATGGAGACGTCGGTCTCCATCATCGGAAACCAAATCTAGTATTCGATGATGAAGATCATATTGCCTTCTCAATTTTTTTTTTTTTAATTTTCATTTAGTTTCTAAATTTTCATAAAATTTTGATTTGATTAGGGTTATGTTTGGTTTGATTATGATGTTTGATTTATGTGATGTTGATTTAATGAAAATGATGAAGATAATGATTTTGATGAATATAAAAGATAATGAGAGGTAGAAAATGAGCAAAAAGATGAGAGGTAGATGATGAAAATGAAGATGAGGGGATGATGAGAGGTAGAAGATGATGATTTTTTTTTTTTTAAAAAAAAAATATTATATTATTATTTTAGTAATTAAAAATATTATTTTTTAATTAAAATATTTATTACCTGTGAATTTACCATTTTACCCGTTAAAATTTTGATTTAACGGTGGTTGACTAATGGTTAACCAACGACAGTAGAGGTTGGTGATGAGTTTTTGAAACCTCAAGAGAGGTCAGTACGAGTTTCTCAAACATCGTTATATTTGTGCAATTTCACCAAATTTCAGGAGGGGTAGTGCAATTTGCCCTTTTTGTTTATATATTAATTACATCATTAGTTAAAAACTAAATCAGATCAATAGGTCAGGTTCGGGCAAGTCCTTCCAATTAGATTTAGATTTGGGATGGAAAGTAGCAACCTGTTTGGAGCATGAATCGGGTTTGGGGCACCCCTAAAAAATTTCGGGTTGGGTTTGATAAGGACCAAACCCAATCCTATTTGATCAATTACCATCTCTAATTCAATCACATGAAGATAATGAAATCCAATTTCATATGCCAAACAAGATCTTATAGTATTAAAGTCCTTGTGCATTTCCAGTTGTTCTTTCTTTTCATCATTTTATACTATCTTTCTTCTTAATATGATATCAAAGCCATTAGAACATTATAAGTCGATTCTTCTTCTTCTTCTTATGACCACTTTAGGCTTTAACTCTTATTGTGATGCGAACCCGTATATAAAGATACGACATCCACAATAAAATTGAAATACAATCCCAAGAAAGATTAAAACAAGTTTATAAAAAAGAATTTTGATTCATTGATTATATGTCAACCAATAACCAAAATTATAAAGAGTTTTGATCCAATAATTAGAACTCAATCAAGAATCAAAATTATAAAAGAATGATATTAACGTCACTCCCAAGACATAGATAGGAAGGTGGGAGATAAGTTATAGTTTTATCACCAGCATAACTTGATAAGATCACATGTTCATGTTGAACAAAAGAGACAATTCTCTCTCTCAATGAAACATCATTGGTTATATTTTCATTCCTACCTCTTTTGCTTAGGGTTACAAATTTTTTTATAAGCAAAGAAATAAACTAGTTTTGGAACATAATTAATTTCTAAATAAAAAGATCTAAATTGTAGGACTTAAAATCTAGGAAAATGAAACCAGCATGAAAAGTAAATAATCCTAAAAAAAGGATTGGGTGACATTAAATTTATAAGATCTTCTAAATCTCTAAGATTTATAAGATATATATTAAATTCTCAAGATTTTCTTAATCTTTAAGATTTGCAAGATATGCATTAAATTTTCAAGATCTTCTAAATCTTCAAAATTTACTAGATTTTTTGAATAACACAAAATTGGTCCATTATAGTTTAGGCCTCAATTTTGATTACTTCCTTGGATTCCATCATACTGTGCTGCCTTTCACCAATATGCCTATTTGCTCATCAGCCACTTAATCCTTTTCTCCAACATCTATTCTAAAGAAGCAATTTTTAATTACATTGATCCAAGATTGGTATCCTTGATGAACGCTCTATCTTTCGAGAACATGATCGTTCTCGATAGATTTAGTAAGATTTTTTGTAATTATTATAATTATTTAGTCAATACTTTATTTCCAGTTTATGGTAAGAAAATATTATTTTCTATGATTATTATAAGAATGAATACATGAGACTCCCTTAAAGTATGCAAAAAATCAGATAGAAACATGTTCACCTTTTCATTATATCAAACCTCCACCCTGTTATTTAACACCATTAAATTTGACCACTAATCAACTATTTTAATTGGAATCACCAAGCTGCCCATTTTACATGTCCTAAATTTATACTTGGACAATTATAACATGGTCCCTGGACAACATCAAATTTATAAACAATGACCCAAGTCATCTGAAAACCCTAAGCACTACATTATAGCCATCGTCGCCACCTTGGCCTACATACGGCAACTCGTGCAATCATCAAAATAGGCAATGACAAGCCACCGTTATGCCATTTGGACTATTAGATCTGCTATCCTTCACAGATCTTCTCCCAACGATGAAAGATCCAATTAGATCTCTCTTGTCTTAATGTATGCACACCCTTATTAGATCCACACCATCATTAGAAAGCCTCAATTCGCACATAACTCACACACACAATTTATTCAAACTAATTCACAGATCACCTACAACTTGGCTCTAGTCCTTATCATAGAGATAAAGACCAATCTCCATCTCTACGATAGAAACCAAATGGGTCTCCATCGTAAATGGAGAACTAGATTTTGGGTCTCCATCAGGACAATGGAGACCGATATTTGTTTTTTATTTTTTTAGAAAAAAAAATACAAAATTAAAAGATTAAATGAGGAAATTGAAGTTTTCGAACTCAATGAACATTGCCTATTTGATGATGGTGGATTGATGTTGTTTAGTGCAGGTTGATGATGGTAGTAAGTGGGTTGCTATTGATGATGGTGGCTAATGATGGTGGATTAAGGATAATGATTTGATATTGTTGGGTAGCTGATGAATATGATAATTAATTGGGAGTGAATATTCAATTTTTGGATTGAACCTCCATCGTCCATTATTTTGGATCTCCACCCTTAAAAGATTTTTTTTTTTTTTTTTTAAATGATGTCCACTTGATGGATGATAGAAATCATTACAAACTTTTTTTTTTAAATATATATTAATATTTTTTTATTCTTAAATTTTTTAAAAATTATTTTTATTTTCTTTTTCTCAAAAAATATTTTTGAATTTTTTGCTTTTTAAAAAAATATGAAAAATTTATCCATTGCGGCATTTTCATCATTTAACAAAAATGATGGTCAACTATTACATTTAACAGACTTTGCCTGACAGAGTAAAAGTTTAGTGTAATAAAAATGTAAACTTGTTTCCGTCTAGCTTTTTGCACAACTCAAAATAGTCTCATGTAATTCGTTCTTATTATAATTATCTAGTCAATATTTTATTTTCAATATAGAATTAGTAAATATTACTTTCGGTAATTTGACATTAAAAATTGGTTAATACCTAGTTAATTCGCTTTGGATGAATTTAGTGATTGAATGAATGCAAAGTTGGCATAATAATGGTGCAATAAAGATGTAAAGACAATAAGAGAATGAGACAAAGGAATTTTAACGTAGTTTAGCCATATAGAATGAAGTTTATATTCACGATATATTATTGCTTTGTGAGATAAAGTAGGGAGAATAAGGATTTCAGTTTTTGGCAATCGAAATCCGTTACCTTTTTCTCTATGTAAAGGACACTATTTATAGTATTAGAGTTCTTGTACGATTAGAATATTAGTTTATTGGAAGGAGTAGGATTCCTTTCCTATTTTACATCAGATTATATTATGATTAAGATTATACTGGCAATTTCCTTCATAGAGTGGTTTTTTGTTTGATGTAGATCTCTTTGCGCTTTCATAATACCACCGTGATAAGGAATAATGCAAGCTTTTGTACTTTGAGCTCTCATATGCGGGCCACCTCTCAATCGAGCTACTTGGTTCAAGCTGCTCTCTTTGTTACTAGGAGTGACAGACCTTGTGCACCTTTTGCTAATGTGACATGCTGTCGTGGCATTAATAGTCTCATGGACTTTTCGGTAATGTTGCGCCTATTAGGTTTTTGGGCTCCTTATCAAGCCTTTCTAGACTCGATGCCCAAACGCTATTTTTAGTTACAACTTGCAACAATATGTAAATACATCTTTTTATCAATAGTTAAATCAGTGTGTAATATCATATACCAAGTCTATCAATGTGAGTTTTGACACACTAAACCAGTTCTGTTATGCTATTCATTCAAAGAAAATCAGCAAATTCTGCGAGAGATGAAATTAACAGTCCTCTTCCATAGCCTGTCCGACATCACCATTCAGGTTCGATAATAAATTCAGTCTTATCAATAATGTATACAACATCTCCTATTTGCTAGAACCATTCAAACAAACATATTTATTTACTATATATTTTATCGAAGCCAACTCAACTAGTGAACATGAGAGATTAAAAAAAAAAAAAAGCTTTCTTTAAGGTATCTTTTGATAAATTTTCAATGATAACTAGGGGAGATATATTCATTCTAAAGTTTGTGAATTTCTTTTAAGTGATAGAGTTTGATAAAATTAACTGATCTCATAGATTACATATGAATTTTGTTAGAATCATATAAGAAATCTATAAGAGTATAGTAAGATTTGTTATCGACTTTTTTATTTACAAATCTCAGTTTAAAATGTATCGAAACCCATAGAATATTATCACTCAAGCAATATCTTTCAGTCAGTAACTTTACACATAGCTTTTTTAGATTTTTATAAGCCTAAATTCAATGCACCTACTATTAATGTAATCCTTATGCTACAAATGATTATACAACATCACTTGGATAAATATGTGTATGTAGAATAACTTTCACCCCAGTGTGCACTGATTTAAAGCAGTGCAATGTGTTTGGATCATTGATTAATTATTAATTGATGTTGATTAAATAAATAAAATAATAATAATAATAAAATTTTGCGAAATCACAGTGGAATTCATAGCATGGGCTTGGTCTTAAGGGAAGCCCAAGAGGCCCCGTGGATAAATATAGAGAAAAGCAGCAAGCACGAAGGAAGAGCAGCTTTGTTTCTCCTCTTGCCGCTCAACACAGAAATCCCTAATTTGTTGCAGACCAAAACTATGGCGAATCCTGAAGTGGATGCTCTCGACTTCGAGGATGACGACTTGATGGACGAGGACGCAGGAGTCGATGTCGACGCCTCCTCCTCTCCCCGCGCCCCTCAGCCCAAGCTCAAGTCCGCCATTACCGGTGGCGCCCCCAAGAAGACCAAAGGTCGCGGCTTTCGCGAAGAAGCCGACGCCGAACGCCAGAGCCGCCTCACTGATCGCAACTTTGAGTCCCTGGGCTCCGATGGTGGCCCAGGTCCCCAGCGCTGTATGTTCCTACAAGCCCTTTTTTCCGATTTTCTAGGGTTTCGTTATGTGTAGAGATTTTTGTTTGATTGAAGGGTTAATTTGCATGTATGATTGTAAATATTATGTGGGGTTTATTGTGAAACTTGAGATCCATGATGGGATGGGTTGAAATTGAATGATATTATTTGTTGTTGCAAGATGGAATGTTGATGGATGTAGAGCTAGAACTGGAAGATGAATCTGTGTCTGGAAATGTTCATTGTACAAATATTTCTTCCATGTTCAAGATTAAACTATGAAAAGTGAGGGAAAAGGTTTAATCTGTTGTGCCCTAGTTTAAGTTAGGTTTCTCTTGATCAAGGAAGAACAAGAAAGTGGAGTTTGGTGGTTGTGAGTTTCAGATGGGGTATGTGGAAAATGCTGATATTTAAGATGTACTAGTATGACTAGCCTCTTTTTGTTGATTGGATGCTTTATGCATTGTCTCAGGAGATTGTGGTTCAAGGATTTTAGGACCAATGAGTCTTGAGTGAGGATGTGCTTGGGTATGGAAATTTTTATATTTGCATGTAACAAATGTGTAGTTGGGAGTAGGTTGACTGTAGCTAGGCGAAGGAGTTATAATCTAGTTTTGCGTACATCATACAACTTTTTCTAAAATCAAGTTAATGCTTGTTGATTTCAAAGAGGAAAAAATAAGCAACTGATTGTTTACAAATATTCATGGTTTTAAAAGTCAAGGTGAAGCACCGCCTTAACGCCTGAGCCACCTCAAGGTGGTCACCTAAGGTAGAGTACTTGAAAAACCTCGCCTTTGGAGGGTAAGGCGACTACCTTAAGGCCGCATCGAGGAGAGTGCCCTAGAGGTGATAGGGACATAGTTTTAAAAGGTGCAAGGCGCACCGAGCCTCAAGGCGTACCTTTTCAACATGAGGCAAAAAAATATATATATTATAAAAACATAAAATTAGAGTCTTATTTATATATGTGTATATAATTATAGGGATTTTTTTATTTATTTTTCAAATTAGAGGGTTTAATTGAGTATTTTATAATAGTTTAGCGGTTATTTATAATTTTTTTTTTGGTTAATTGGATATTTTATCATAAATTAGGGAGTTATTTATAATTTTTTTGGATTCAATTAGGTATTTTATCATAAATGAGGGGTTATTTCCAATTTTTGTATATGTATTTAAGTGTTAGACATGTTAGAAAAGTAGGTTTAGCCGACACTTTCTTCCCCACTCCACATGTTCCTCTTCCTTGCCCTCTCTATTCACTGTAATTTTCTTCCCCCTTCTCTCCTCTCGTCTTTACTTCCCTCCCTCTCTCCTTGTCTTTACTTCCTTCACTCTCTTCATTTTTACTTTATGGTAACATTAGGAATTTGACTTAAGTTCAGTGTTAAAGAGCATATTGAATTGGATAATCTATTGACAGAAGAAGCTTGATGATGGTGAATTGTATAGCCATTAAAGGCATTCTGTATTTCTTCCCTTTATATTTACTAGCTATTTTACTCTTTCTGATAAAAAATCTGTTTCAGCTATTGAAGGATGGATTGTTTTGGTCACTGGGGTGCATGAGGAGGCACAGGAGGATGATTTACAAAATGCATTTGGTGAGTTTGGGGAGATTAGAAACTTGCATTTGAATCTAGACCGCCGTACTGGTTTTGTCAAGGTAATTTTTTTTTTCTTCATTTCTTTTTTAATTTTGATGAATGATAGTAGACATTCACATACTTCTTATGCTAGAACTTGCCTCTTGGAATGTTCACTTCTTATTTGTTTCTTCCGGTGGAAATTACGCTGTTTAGGTTATATTTATGCAATTTGACCCTGATATGCCATATGTATTTATTTATGTTTTTACAGTGTGCCAGTACTTTAATGGTAGTTTTTCTTGTTTTGTCTTTATCACCTTTAAGATTGGCATGTGTCGCAATTTTGACATAACATATGACCAGTTTTTGTGTTCAGAACAAATGGAGGATTTCTTTTAGTGAGTTGTATAGTTGCTTTTGAGTTACTACATTCTACGTAAGTCATTCAATATTGTTATGAAAATTATCCAGGTGGTGGGATCGATGATCAATTTGATTCAAATAAATTTAAATAGGGTTTGAACATTAAGATTCCAAATTCCTTGGCTAGATTAAATTAAATGTTTATTTTCATACATATATATGAAGTGTTTATGTGTTTGCCATTATTTTGTTCAGCTATTTAACAATATCATTAGATAGCTACCTGTTTTGGTAAATTTGTGATCAGTAATCTAATGTAGACTATTGTTTTACAAGGGGTATGCACTGATTGAATATGAGAATTTTGAGGAAGCGCAAAATGCAATAACTGCAATGAATGGAACTGAACTTCTTACACAGACTATCAATGTTGACTGGGCCTTCAGCAATGGTCCCAGCACTGGACCATTTAAAAGAAAGAACATGAGGTTTGTCTCCTGTCCCGACCTTCTAGAAAAATAATATTCAATATGATTTTCTGCCACATGGAGATGTGCTCTTGGATTTATGTATGGACTAGAACTAATTATTATTTATTTAGGAAGTGAATAATATTCAGTTGTTCGGGCATTAGTTTCCATGAATATAATGTATGATGATGCACAAATTTTTTCAAAAAGAAAATTAGGGCCAACAAGGAAATTTGTGCAGCTCAAAGTTGTTTATAAACTAGTTATTTGTAGATTGATTTAGAAGTGAAAAAAGGTGCCTCGTTGTTTTGTTTGGCTGTATCTGAGCTCAGTGAACTGTGTGCCAAAGTCTGTCAAGGCTTTCCAGTAATTTCTTAGTACTAAAATTGCGCATTTTGAAGAATTAAAATTGCTAAGAATATATTTTGTACCTTCAAAATTTTGCAGATCTGGACGGACACATCGCTCAAGGAGTCCTAGGAGGAGATACTGATGTATTGTTGTTGACTGATATGAGGACTAATGGATATGTTGAAGAGGGGTTTCATATTTTTCGTAAAGGATTTGCTATGTTATGGTTTTTTTTTTCTGCCCCTGTATGCTGAGAGTAGTGCCCCACTTATCTGCTTTATGTTTTTCTGAAAAAATCATATGGTGGTGTATCAAGTGATGGTTTGCCCTAACTTTGAAATGTAGTAACCAGTTTATTTGTGGTAACCTAGAGCAATGTTTTTCATCATCAAGTCTGTATGAATTTCGAAGTTGGAGAAAACTGTACTTCCATCTTGAATATTATTGAGCGCGATCATTCAGTGTCTAAACTGTGTATAATGGTTAGCCAATGCATAAGCATCCATTATAGATTGGATTGAAGTTTCTTCATAAATGTTAGAAAAGAAAGGTTGAAAAATATGAAATTGAGCTCAATACTTGGTCCCCGAATCATGTTGATTCATAAATAGCTTACAATTACATCGAGTTAATCTTGTTGGCCTTGTGTTTCAAGTAATCATCAACTTTAAAGCATTTTACTTGGGATTGGTTTTCATTGTACAAGTGAAATTGTCAGGTGATAAAACAATGTTAGAATTTCCACAAAATAAATAATCAAGAAACCACTAATGATTCCAGTCTCCATCTCAAATAACCTCTGATTTCATAAAACCATCTGGAAAAAGAAAATATGAAGAACTGAGAAAAAAGTGAGGCTATTTAATGTCCAAAACGGGATGGGAACAGAACAGGCTCATTTGTCTATCAATGGGCAAGCCAGTTGAAGAATCTTCAATATGTCATGCCTCGTAAGTTGTTATACTCTCCATTGTGGCACGTATACCTGTGTCATTGTTTTTGAGTCATGATCCTCTCCTCTCTTTAGAGTTGTCTCTATTTTATCAGTTTGGTAGTGTAGTTGGTCCTCTGACCTACTTTTACTCACCGTTGTAGTGCAACATAATCTGTGTTATCTCTATCTGAGAATGGAACATGAGATGATTCGAAATTCAGAATTTGAGGATCAGTCCAACCCCGATAGTGTAATATCTCATAAAATTAACCATTTTATTTATTCTATGTATAGCTATGTTTCATCTGTTCCATGTAGAAGGCCTGTAATTCTTTCTTTTGAGTTATCTAATCTAATTGGCGTGCAACTAACCATATTTTGCACTCGTGCATTGTATAATCAGTTGAGCTAATGATTATCCGCACCTCCTCCTCTGCTAAGAGAAATGACAGGTTTGAAACTGTTTCTGACACTGGCTCTTCTTTGCTAACTGTACAGTGTGTGCTAGTATGTTTGCTATACATTCGGGTGCTTCTGACAGGTGCTTTTTGTTTGAAGTAATTCGTTTGATTTCATGACGCCATAACAGTCCAATAATCCGCAAAGCACGTGCTTGCTGGAGTGCTGATGGTACGTACCCATTCCCAATACTTGTCTTCTACTCTTTGCATTTCCGCTAGCTGCCATTTAATAGTTATGTTAGCAACATTTACATATTTTTACATGTTCTTTGCAAGACTCTGGATTTTAAAGTTTCTAAGGATAATATTTTTCATATCTGTTCAATTATTTACTTTGAATTCTCACTTTCAAACTAGAAGATTGCAACAAAAAACAAGTTACAGAGTTATGTAGTAAGTACTAGCCAATTTTGATATCATTTACTAGGGTGGGTAATGCTAGCATGTTATTGCCTTTAACATCTACACCATCTTTTAAAAATGATTTGAAGGTTTTCCACATTGCAGTTAATTAAAATGTGTTTCGACTTTATACTATGTTCATGTAGTTTTATGTTAAAATCCAGTTCTCTTAAATATGTTTAATGTCAATGTCACAAACATGCAGAACCTCTTCTGTATGGACTGGAATAATCTGAAATGCAAATATTACTGAGAGTCACTACTATGGAGTCTGACATGCTAAGGCTTTAAGCTAGTGATGCTTACTCTGCCATCTCTGAGCTCGAAGATGACTGAATCTTCAGAAAATGGAATTGGTCTTGTAGCCGCCAACTGCATGTACATAAACAATCATGGTTTGCACCACTAATATTCCACAAAATCAGTGAGTACTGGTACTAACCTTTGGATTGCAGTTTTTGTTGAGATCGTGAAGGTCCTCTCCATTCTTCTTAAAACTAGTCGCAAAATCTTCGTCAATACAAATTTCTTCCTTTATGTCTATGTCCCCAACTTGTCTTGGATTATCATATTTCTTCTTATCGTTATATGGGAAACCACAATTTTTCCATCTCCAGATCATCTGGTCTATGTATCTCAGGTATACTTTTCCATCTGAACCAATCAAGAACAGTTGGTTTCCTTCAAAACATGGGCCAGGTGAACCAACCAAGGTCACACCTATATCTGGTGTGCCATGTTCCACCCAGTTCCACCCATCCCACATGTTCCAGTTATATTCAACTAGTCCGCCATCTTCAGAAAGCATGAAAAGTGAGCCTGTTAATGACATCGATGATGGCCTCATAGCAGTTCCAGGCATTATTGATAAAATCAAGTGCTGAGACTGGTAATGCTCATGCCACAAGTCAGTCACTTTGTTATATTGGTATAGCCGGCCATTCCTTCCCACAACAAAGACTATATTTTCCCTGAACTGCTCCTGATCCACTATGCAAGCTACTTTAGTACTTGGAGGGTGTCGACAATCTTTCCACTTAAACTTCCTTAGTGCAACCTGCAGAAAAATCCATGTCATGTACTTTGCATTGTTGTTGTCAAGAAATTTCACAATATAGTTTGCCTCCCCTTTTCAGTAATGGCTTTAGATGAGACCTTAAAACTGTTCTATCTTTTTCTACACCTCCTTAGATTGACACCATTTTGTAATTTTCCTGATGACATTAGCATTGTTTAAGTGATGGAGAAAATGAAATTGTTTCCCTTTCCAATTTTGATATTAATCGTAATAATACACACTTAGATGCTAACTGCACTGAATACTTTACTGCATGTCCTTCCTAGTATGTGTGATGTAACGAAAGTGAAACAAGATAGGTAAACTTTAACCGCCAAAAATGTTAATGTATGTGCATGTTTATATTTAAAACTAAATTTCCCGTAATTTGTTAATAATCTGAACCACCAAAAGCAGAGAAACACTTCTAATATATTTCATTTTTGATACTTGACCAAACAGGCATGCTTGTTTTATTTGGTTTTTGCAACTTACTGTGAATTGTAGTAATCTTCCACTTTTGCTCACAAAGAAGAGTGCATCTTCTGCTGTAACTTTCATAGCTTTACCTGTCATTCCTTCCCATGGAGGACCTCCTATAACTTGCCTTCCTTTCCTCATAGCAGTACAATTTATCCATCCAAGCTCATCACTGCTTCTTTCTCTTATAAATAAACTACCATATATGTCAACTACATACAAGCTTCCATTGTAGTTTCCCAGTGCCCCTTTCATAGGTGTTGAATGGTCATGCCTCAGCCAAAGCCATACATTTTCTGCATAAAGGTATTCGAAAGTAAAACCACCATCTGTTATGAAGAAAAATGATCTCCCTCCATGCATCACTCTTAAACGGAAGTTAGTGTTAATCCAATTATCTGGTATATTATACCCTCCTTTGAGATTCTCTTGTCCACCACCTAATGAACTTGGAAATAAATAATCATGTTGTGCTTGGCTAGCTTTCCGCCTTCTTGCCATTCTTGTAGTTCCTGAATCATTAGGTTCATCTTTTATTCCTGTGATGCAATTCATAGGACCACGATCTTCTGTGCAGTACTCTGCATTCCATCCTTCAGTCTCCGGGGCATCTAATATTGACCAGACATACTTAATCGATGCTTTTCTTCGAACATTAAGTTGATTAGTTGGCCCTGAATTTTCACCTCCGAGTCCTGATAGATGCAGTTCTGCAAGTCTACCATCATCCAGTGGAAATAATATTCTGCCAACTTGAAGCGGCAGCCCAGGAATACCTCGTGCAACTTTTGCCTGTGGGGGATGCATATGAGATGTCCATCCTTCAGGAACTTGGTCCTCTTGAGAAATACCTGTCTTCACATGAAAATTATGCATCCAAGATGTAGTATGTGTAACTAACTCATAGTGATATGCATTTAAAACCAAGATTTACACACTATTAGTTTCATTTAATTTTGGTTTAGCGACCCATAGTTCATTATAACTTTTGAGAATCTATTGCATTAGAGAAATTAATTTAGTAGACAATTCAGTAAGAGCTACTGCTTTGTTACTTGAAACATCAAACATGTAACCATTTTCTTCTTTCCTTCTTTTGGCTTCGGAGACATGTATGCTGTTTGGTGAAAAACAAAAGTATATAAGATGTTCTTAAATTTATACAGGAAATGAGTATATTACTCACATTGGAAGAAAACTTGTTGTGTTCTTTGATTTCGGAAAACAACCAAGACAATTAAGCTATGATCCATGGACCACATGGATTTCATTTTAAAATGGGTTAGGGTTGTTGAAAGTGATTGACCAGCAAAAATAATTAGGACTTTAATCTGTTTATCTATTCACAATATTTCAACTAATTTTGCCAAGTACTATGCCTCTTATGTAATTTCTTCAGCTTAAATTTGGTTTATTACACACTTTAGGAAGAACACTAGTATTTTTCTGTCTACTGCAGCACAAATATAGGTAAGAGAACAATTTTAAATATAATCATGTGGAAGGACATGTACTAAAACTCCTAGTAAAACTAGCTACGATATCAAGTTGGATAACTGTCAGACCTGAACACTTTAAGAAATTTAACTGTGACATTACGTTAAGTTAATCGTAAAACTGGAATGCTTACACAAGCTTGACAATAATATGTAAACAAACTAATACATCTTCGCATGTATAAGACCAATGAGCATTATACCCAAAAGCTTAACTTCTAAGGACCTAGCATTCCAGCATCCTTACTCACCCTTTACATGTAAGATCAATGGACTTAGCAAGTGGCTCAAACCTAAACACAAATTCAGATGCAAAACAAATTATAAACAAATACCAATACAATCACATGGGGAGGGAGTCAAGAGTCGAACCCGAGACTTTTTTTATTCTAGCAAAAATGATTCTTGATACCAAATTAGCTAACCACTAAACCCAAAAGTTTAAGTCATTAAATCCCCCCAATAATATAAATCTCTGTAATAGCCTTTATTCTCTACAACTTTTTTTATACAAGCAACAAACTGTGATAGTTTAACATAAAATGTTTGCTAATAGAAATGCACAAACATACAGATGTATTTCTTTTTTCCAGATCAAACTCTAATCTGGTGAGTAGAAGGAATTCTTTCTACGATTGTTCAATACGTGACCTTGGATGTAGAAATAAAGGGGACATCGTATGGTGTTTGAAAAATTACTTGGTATACATATTTAGTTATCATAACATGATCTTGGTACTTCATGGAGAGAATTAGTGTAGTAAGATAATAAGATTGACATGGAAAAACAAATTCTCACTGTATTCCTTTGATGTGAAATTAAATAACTTTCTTATGACACCTACTGGACTCACCTGATTGTTTTAGTAGACGATATTCGAGAATGGTCCCAGCAGATGTGGTGAAAAATAGTGAGAAGGACTTTTCATTTGATTCATCTTGAAGAACTGGTGTAATAGACGTCAGACGATGATCCTTTGGACTTCCATGGACTATCCATTTCCATTTCCTTTGCTGTAGTCTTCTCTCTATCAAAATACCACCCTGTACAATTACAAGATTTTTGTCAGCAAAGGGCTTCAAGCTTGCAAAGAAATATAGGTGTGCCATATTGAATGGACTTGAAACGATATTACATAAATCTTATTCCCAAAGTGACAACTGAATTCAAACTATTTTCCTTTGGTTCTGTTTCATTCTTAAATAATTTTAATGATTCACTTTGATGTACTTCAATGTTGAGTAATTTGTGGCACCTTAATTTGTCCCAGTTGGTGATAGAATATGCATGAATTAATAATCCTTGCATAAAACAATACCTTAGTTAAAAGAAACAAAGAAATCGAATGATCTCCAATCAGGCCATGTATGGTACAACCCACTGATGGTATCAAAGAAGCATTGCCTGCTGTTTCTTTGCTCCATATATGCTTCTTCCAGGAAGGCTTTGAAGTTCTATCATATTCATAAAGGTCACCAGTAGAGCTGTATCCATATATTCCTGTTTAGTTTAAGGTTGTGTAATTGTAAAGGAAGAAAGATAGACACACACACACACATACACAAAACACACAGTATACCTTATTGTATATACAACTTCTGGTCTAATACTTGCAGCATCAGCTATTGCCGCAACGTTTGCACCAGGTGGTTGGCCATGATTTACCCATCTGTCCAAGTGAATATTAGAGTCTCCCCACTGGAATCTAAAATATAAATGGAGACTCGAATGTAAACCTTAAGGCCCTAACATTACATATGATGGCTCTTTTAAGTACAGTGAATCTTACCTTGAAGTCTCAACCTCAATAAGTTCTAATAACAACCCATTCTTTGTACAGAAATACACTCTCCTGGCAGGCATTGCAGAAAGTCAGTAAATAGAGACTCAGAAACCTTTGGCAGCAGAGGAATTTTCCATGGACAGATTTGTTTGTATGATAAATTACATGAAGAAATTTAGAACTAAATAAATTACTCAGTACTCACTCCCCATCATATGAAACAACACCAGACTTTATTTGGGTCACTGGACTTTGTTCTGCTTCTTTATTTGTGCTTTGATCAAGTGCAGGTGTGAACTCTACCCATAGTGGCTGTGAGCTCTCACTCAATTGCATCTGCAAGAGATTATAGCAAGAGATAAATCAGCCTGCATAGAAAACAAGACCACTCTTTCCAAACCAGTGTAAGTTGGTGCAATCACAAGTTATTGAAATATATATATATATATATATATAGATTGTTTGATTCAATTGCCAAGTAAGAATATGTGGTTAATGTGGTATGACTGAATAAGAGAACAGAACATATGAATAGTTACAGTTTGGTTTAACTGAATGGTGTTCACGTAGAAGAAAGGACAAGGGACAAGTGGTTTCTATACGAACTTTTGCTGTACTTTTTGGTCTAGTTTGTTTCTGTTCTGCAGATCAAAGAAAAAGTTATAAGCAGGATTCCTCTGCTCAGATGCCTCAAATGTTTGATAAAAACAAAATAAATATATCAAAATATCATCTGATTAGAATTTGCAGATGTAAAGTTCAGAGATTGTCACTTCTTCTTTCACCACCTAACAGAAAGTGATATGTTGTTGATCTTCATGTTATGCAGTCAATAACGAAAGATACTCTGGCTTAAGTTTTGCAGAGGTTTGTATCCATAGTTTTATGACTAGTATGCTTTCATCTATGAGAAACTTAAAGCAACTGGTACCTGATATAGAAATCCTGCTTCTGACAGAGCAAGAATAGTCTGGTTGAACATGAACACAGAGATAGCAGGACCGGCGAATACTGGTAAATCATGAGGGGCTATCACCCACTGCACTCCATTCCAAAACCTTTCATACATAGAACCACTTACACCAGTGACCCAAATGGAATTCTCCGACATTTTTGTCAAAGAAATTCTCTTCCTGAGAGGCAGAATCACATCAGAAGTTTCCTCTACTCCACCAGCACCATCTTTCTTTTTCAAACTTTCCGTTTGTTTAGGAGTATCATGTCCTCTTTCCAAGTGTTCTTCTTTGGTTTCTGTCATTCGATCAATCAACCCCACCTTAGTACAGTTGTCATTAACACAGGATACAAGGTCATACGGGAGTTCCACTTCAACCCAGCTATTGGTTTCCTCACTGAACTCCCAGAAACGATCAGCTTTCTGTTGGAATTGTCGATTGCTTTGTTCAACAAAGTCTTGTACTTGTAGGCACCATGTAGCAGAAGCCAGGAAAACTATATAACTTAGTGACACAAGGACCCAGCTGAAGAATATAAAATAGAACATGGACATGATGACTGGAGAAACCAAAAAAGAAAAAAGTGAGAGAGAGAGAGAGAGAGAACCAATGGCCAAATATATCAAGAATACTTGAAAACTAAGATATACAGATGATGCCAGTGACAAGTTTATAGTTGGTTTAGTACGATATGTGGTGACTACATATGTACCATGTAACAAAACCAGAAAAGGCAATCCTTAACTAGTCACGGGAACCGTCATCAAGTTTTGGCAAATACAAGCTCTTGTCATGGCCTAACCAAAGCCATGGAAGACAGTGAAAGGAGGATGTTTTAGTTGGGGTCCATCTTAGGCAGATGGTAGTTTTATATTAACAACATAGACAGGGCTCACAGATCATAACTACCTCTGTAACAAAAGCCTTTGTTTTTGTCAACTCTGGTTGAATTAATATCCAGTGAATATGTATAGAGCATCCTCGTCAATTATAAAAAAAAATTACATCACATATAAGATAAATAGATATTAAATTAAAATAAACTTTTATAATATAATTATCACTCATCAATGTCAAGTTAAGATGATAAATCTATTTTTAAAGGGTATGTTAAACAATCATCTCAGTAAATCAATAACTGTTTAATTTTAATTTTTTAAATTTAATTAAAAATAAAAAATATGAAAACGTTAAATAGAAAAATATTGAAGTATTAGAGAATAATTTTTAATTTGATTATCTATCAATTGATATTTATATTATATAAAAAGTAAATTTATTAACATTAATTATAGTACCTTCTTTTAAAATATAATCCATTAAGATGCTCTTATATTTGTATTAATTGGGTTGCTCAACTGCCTTTTTGACAATTAAGTACTTTCTTTGTTATTTCTTTAGAGCTATAATTGTTTTTCTTACCTAATTCTGGTGACTTTTTTGTCAATCTTTGTAGCGGTGGTAAAAAAATATATATGCTTTTTCTGGAGAAAGAGTTGCTAAAGTAAGAATCCTGACCATGAGTTTCACTGTGTCATGTGTTGCATTCAGGTGATTTTTCACTAAATTTCACCTACCCCAGAAGATCAGAAGAGTCTGATGTTTGCAGCCCTCCTTTCAAATGACTGGCTATCAGCTGAGGTAACATGGCTCTGATTTTCTATTCAAACTTTGGTAATAGAAAATGACTTGGCAAGTTCAGGCCCCTATACAAAAAATTCAAGTGCCATTCTGATTCTGCACGAGGGCCCTACTTAATATCATAAACCTTTTGACACAAAGCTTCTAATCGTAATCCATCAACTCTATTTTCTTGATCATCCTAGGAAGGGTATCTTTGATCGTCAAATCGCTCATCATTACTCTTCAGAAGACCTTTTATTTGAAGGAAGCCCCATAAATGATGTTTAGTTTTGGTGGGTCATTCATGCGAACTACCATTTTTAGTGACATTTCTTAATTTAATCACCGTACGTTTGACATGTAACATTAAAATGAAATAAATTAAATTATATTGGATTGAAATGTATTGGATTGAGTTGGAATGAATTAGATTGGATTAGAGTGAATTAGATTAAAAAATTACCATCACATATTTTGGGATTAAATTAAAATTCTATCGTATTATATTTGGCACGGGTTGAGATTGGATTGGAATAAAATTAATTTAAATATTTTATAATATACTTAAAATTAATTTTTATACAATCTTTAAAAAATTTGAAAAAAAAAAAAATAGTTGAGGTGGAATGCTCATTCTCAAACTCATCAAATCCCATCATTTTGGTTTGGAATAAACAATCCCATGAGATAAGGATTAGAACCCCACACATTGCTCTCCAAATATGGGATTTAAGAGTTTGAGATATTTTGAATCCCAAATTCACCTCAAATCTCATATTCCAAACATAGTCTTAATGTTATTTTTTTTAATTAATTGGACTTATTTTCTTTAGGTATTTATTTCGTTTAAGTTATTTGAATTTTTTATCTTTTAGGTTTTTTGTTTATTTCCTTTTACATTTTTATTTTCTTAAGTTATTTGATTTATGATTCTATTTCGTAGACTTATTTCTTAGGAAAATTAGAACTAGTTAATTATAAATAGGATATTAGTTCAGAGTTATAGGTATCTTTTGGCTTATGAAATATTAATAAAATCTCGCAATTTGCAAGACAAGTATCGTATGATTTCTTTAAGTTTTTTTAGGCATTCTTACTTAGAATTGTTTAGACTAAAGTTAGATCATTCTGTGATATAATTGTAGAGGATCAATCTACCTATTCAGTAGGTGAGTTGATTCGTTATTTTCTTTCAACTCTTCTATGATTCTTGTTTTGAAGTATTTGGGTTAGGGTTGAGTTATTCTGTAATCCAATAATTCTAGAGAAAACAATTTACCTATTCTATATATTGGTTAATTCGTTATCTATTCTTAGGGTAAAATTAGATCAATCTGTGATCTGATTTAGATGGCTAATGTATCCATTATGTGGATTGATTAGTTCATTATTTATCATATATCGTGTGTTGTGAGTCAAAACGAATAGAATTTATTGATGATTTTATAGTGAAGTCCTCGACAATCATACATGAGTATAGCTATTTAAACACTGTTTACAAGCATTTTTGTTAAAGTTGAAATTCTAGGCATTAAAACGTTTTTAATTCATAAATGGACAACACCAAAGGGTGGCATCTCGCATACCTAGTAAGTACGAAAGTACTTTTGCTTTGTACATGTAAATATCATCTGGTGGTCATCGTCTAGACTTCAAAAGAAGTTTTGCCATTCCAAGTAAGGCAGCAATTTCCTTGCTTTAGGAGTTGGAGGTGGAAGTGTGGAACCAGTGGTGGGATCCACACTTGTTGATAAATGGAATCTTTGTGTCGGGTGGATTGCCTGGGAGATTCTCCTGCATTTTGTGGTTCTCATCAAGATTCTAATCTCGAGAGTGGCATTAAAATTATTAGAGATATTAACATAAAATATATATATATGAGAAATATTAATTGTCTAGGCGTTTGAGAGTGATTGCTATTATTACAAAATTCAGTCACGCCAAACTCAATTGGCTTGGCTACAGCATGAGTATTTAAAAATATTTGTTGGGAATTAATTTAATTCCCCTATAGTTTGGTATAGTAGTAAAAAAAAAAAAAAAAAAAACTTCCCCAAAAAAATAGTTAAAAACTTTCTTATAGTTTATAAAAGTAGTAAAAAAAAAAAAAATCTCTTTATCATTTATAAAAATGATCAAAAAAATCCTACTGTCAGGGTTTCTTGACTATTTTTGTAAACTACATAAGTTTTTAGTAATTTATGAAGTCAAAGATTTTTTTATTATTATACAAAACTACGGGGCACATTAGAATTATCCTTTTTTTGTTATTACAAATTTTATTTAGACACTTGGAAGCTTATGTGGTGGTCCTATTTCTGTAATTTAAATAATATTTCGTCCAAATCTGACCTCTCCAAACGAAGCCAAGGTTTATTGGAACTAGTTTCCATCGGTTGGTTCAATTAAGACAAATCATATAATATGGTAAAGTTTAATATTTCGACTAATTGTTTATGATTTTAGACCACATAATATGATTTCTAGTTTTATTTCTATTTTATGATCAAAACAAAGGTACCTAGGTTTAAGTTTCTTAACAAATCTTATAAAAGCTGATTGAATTTGAAAGATATTTATTTTAATGAATTTTAAAGGGGATTCATAATTAATTTTAGAAAAGTTTGAAACAGAATCACAATGGTTGCTAGTTTCCATAAAAATATAAAATAAAATAAAATAACATCATAATGGTTGTTTAAAATTTGAAGTACTGTCACCGGACGCGTTTTTCATTGGATTTAATAGAACATAACTACCAATCCAAAAAAGTCTTTGTAAAACATCTTTCTATAATTCAATCAATTTTGGCTTTAATATAGGCTGACGTGTTGGTGGTGTAACTAGACATTAATTATTAAAATTATCTATAGATTATTACAATCCCAATTATGTGGCTCTTATGTCTCACGAATTATAATACAGTTATAATGTGTAAAATTTATCCATGATTTTGAAATCAACAATTGGAATACGTTGTGTTGATATTGAAATTTTGCAATCATGGCATGACGAGCATCATATCCCATTTATTTTGTTCTCTTTTTTAGACTTTTAAATGGTTGGTGTAGCAATTCCCACATCACCAATCACCACCCATTTAAAAGACATTACATTTACAAAATATAGTGGGAATCACATGTACGTGCATTGATGCTTGCTTGTTTCCGAGTCCTTTATGGAGATTGGACACCTCATTATTCACCAATGTTCACTAACACACATTAAAGATTAGATTTTATTATTTAACAAATATTAGACTTTCCATGGTGCTGCTGCTCATGCTTGTGTTCTTGACTTCTTGTTTGCAATAAATGTAGTGACAAGTGAAAACTTCAAATTCCAACTTATTGAAACCGTTGGAGGTTTATCAGATTTTAGAGATATCTTCATGATTATGATGATAAGACCATTGAATTGGAGTTAATGCTTATCGTAATTCTTTTACTTGTACATCAATTATAAGATTAGTATTGTATCAACTGATTTATATAATTATTAACATACTTCATTTAAAATTGTAGCATCATTTCGTAATTCACAATTCTAATATTTAGAGTTATAACATTAGAGTGGAAACAATATAATGATAAAAAATTATGATTTCTCACTAAAAATATTCAGTTTCATAATTTTACTATTAGTATCTACAAATGACATGGATGGATAAAAATAATCTTTTATTATTTTAAAACCATTAAAAAAATAGTTTTGTATTTTCTCTCATCACCATCTTAAACAACTTACATCTTCTTCGGTCTCCTTCTCTGACCTCTATCTTCTCCGATTCACATCTCCAAAAAACTTCAAACACTTCTTTACTAACACTTTTTTTCTTTCTTTCTTGTGCCTTCTCCTCTTCTTTCTTCTTATCTTCTTCTTCCTCCCTCTTCTTCTTTCTTCTTCTTCATCTTCCTCTTTCTTTTTCTGTTTCATTTTTCTTTCTTCTTCTTCTTCTTCTTCTTTTTTTTAATCACTTCTTCTTCTTCTTCTCCATGTCCTCACTGAAGGTGGAGAAAAATGGCATTATTGATTCCTTTCTATATCTATAGATTTTTTATAGATATAGGAGTGCTATTGACCTCTTCGAAATAGGGGTATTATTGTCGTCTTTGAAATCTACAAAATTTTTGTATAAATCTTTAGATTTCCTCTCCATCTTTGCCAAGGAGAAGATGGAGATGAAGGAGGAGAAGGAGAGGAAAAAAAGAAGAAGAGAGGGGACAAGGAGGAAGAAAAAGAAGAAAGTATCAACGACGATGAAAAGGATTTACTGAAGAAAAAAGAAAAAGAAAGGAGAGAAGAAAGAAGAAGGAAAAAAAAAGGTGGTGAGGAGGAGGAGAAGGAAGAAGAAAAGAAAGAAGAATGAGAAAGAGAAGAGAGGAAAAAATGAAGGAGATGAAGAATAGTTTTCCTAGCGATGAGTATGATTTGATGAGATGCTCCTTACAATGAAATATTTTTAAAATTCTTTTTTCATTATTTTTAAAAAATGACATACAAGGAAAATTTTAAATTAGTGAAGGGTAGGTAATGACCTAAAATAACATTGATTTTAGGTCAGATTTAGTAAAAATATTAGGCTGGGTCAATTTTAGTAAAACTCACCTATTTTTGATCACTAATCCCAAGAACTCAAATATATATATATGATAAAGTTAATATTATAAATCATAAGCATATGGTTTTAACTTTATATAGGTTTATAGCTTACAAGCTCTTATCTATAATATTAAAATTTATGATTGTAAAAACCTTAGAAATAATACTAAAATAAGCATGACTTTTTGAACTACCACAAAAAAAATAAAATAAGGTATTTTTTAAGCATCATCAATATTCACAAAATATAATTTACAAATAAAGAATGCGAACTATAGTCTTTCAAATCTTTTGTTTATAAACTATTGATTTTATTTACAAACTATTGTTCATAAGCATTGATAGTGCTAATAAAATTCTTTTTGTTTCTGTTGTTATGGGTATTTTTGTAATCATAGAAAATGGGCTGATAAAGGCCCAAAGATGAGCTCAGTATGTTATTTTAATAAGAAAAAGCCTAAGGGACCGGTCTAATAAGGCTGATCGTTTATGTTACCGTATGACAGATTGTATTGTTTGAATTGTATACCTGATGATGTGTCTGATCGCGTGGAGGTCTGGTCGCATGTTATGATCACTAAGTTGATCTGATCATGGTCCAAAAATTATTCGATAGTATTTTTTAAAGACAATTAGAACTATCAGAAGGTCGTCCATGGTGCGACCAGATATCGTGATCTCTTCAGAATAATTATCAAATCATGAATTGACTAGTCATATCCTAATCTGCTCGCTGGGTGTAATATTTGATCGCTTGGATAATCCGTTCACTCAAAATGCTCACTAAATTTGACCAGTTGACCTTCTAGAAAACCGAATCAGTTTAATTCAGGAAATGAGTCAACTTGCCTATTTTCATGCAAATTAAATCACGACATTATCGACAACTGTTGCAGATACGATGGAAATAATTTTGGGAGATATTATCTCAATTAATGTATATTATTTTTTGTCTTATCTATAAGATTCTTAAACCTATTCAAATTATAACATCTCCTCTATAAATAGAAGATAAAATTCATTGTAAAAATGGAGAAAAATACATGTTGTTACTCTAAGAAAATGAGGGTGACAGTCGTGGACGTAGGCCATTACTTTACCGATCCACGTAAAAATTATTATGTCCTATTTATTTTGGTCTTGATCATACTTGTCTCGTTTGTTAGTTATTGTTTTACATATATTGTGTTTGAAGAACCTAGTTGATCAAAATAAGGTGTCAACAGGTGCTAACTTCAAAACTCATAATTTTTTAATGTTAAGAAAGATAACTCAACGATTCAATTAGTATTAATGTGACTTTTAGCGACTAATATTATATTTAACAGATATAACTAATACATAAGAAAAAAAGACGCGGATAAGACTATTCACCTATGTTTGCTTAAAAAGTTTTTAATATTAAGAAAAACAACTCAATTTTTGCACGATTCAATTAATATTGATGTGACTTTTAACTATTGATATTAGATTTAACCAATACAATTAACACATACGAAAAAAGACAATACATTCGAAAAAAGACACTTACAAGACTATCTATGTTTGTTTAGATATCGCGATTGGTGATTAATAATGGCCCTACAAAAGTTACACACTAATTAAGGTACAAAGTCATGGATATTGAATGACTACCCTTGGTGCTAAAATGACTCAAACATAACTCAACGCGAGAGTTCAAAAGAGCAATCCAAATCATAAGAAAGTAAAAAAACAAGAAGTGGGTGGCCACGGCAATTTGGCCAATTTCAACGTCCACGTTATAGCAGAAAAGTTGTATGTGGAAAGGGACATCTACGTACACAATTATGCTTTGACTTTATAGTCACTTATTGTGACACTTGACTAATTCTTTTCTGCCAAGTTGCAGCCTCATGCCTCAAACTCACAAAGTTACCTACAAAAATATGCTATTTGGTTGGTCCCAATTTTAAAAATTGGTGAAGTCCTCAACAAATTAGACGTTGCTAATTAAATTAATTTGACAAAAGCTGAAGAAAGACTATTAATTAATAGAGTTTTCAGTGAATTTTGCTATAGATTTTCATGCAAATTTTATATATTTGAAGAAAGTCTTGATGATTTTAAAATTTTATGATTTGTTTGTTTTTAACATCAAATATAGGGGATATTAAGGATACCTGCCTTTCCAAATGAATAATACAACACTTACAAAACTAGTCTTTTTTTTTTTTTTATAATGTGATGCGATAATTCATTTTTATTTATCATGCAAATATTAAGTTAATGTAGAAAATAATGAACTAATTATAAACTATATTGAAATAATTTGAAATGCAAATTTTGGGACAATTTAATAAGTGTTGTGTTATACCATTTCAAAATCAATATCCTATTATTTTAAATTAAGAAAAAAGTCAAACATAATCATTATTATCACGATCATTTTTTTTTTTCCTTTAACGTGTGTAAGTGAAATAACAATTTTGATAAAGTAGATTGTGTGTGACATATGACTAAATACACACATAACTAAAGGAGAATAATGATGGAGACAGTCGCTCGTAAACATGCACAGTATGTTTCTCTAAAATGAATAGCCTAAACGCATTTCACATAAAACTTTAGTATTGCAATTGCAAATGCAATAAAGAGATATTTAGTTGGGGAAAAAAAATGAAAAAGAAAAAGTTAAAGGTGAGCCTTTTGCTTTCTTGGAGGCTTTTGACATCGATGTACATGGTGGAGGACATTGGGCCTTTGGGGATAGATACTCCCAAGTCCTAAAACCCCCCAAGTATGGTATGCTTAGCCAACTACTAATATTTTGTTCATCCATACACATAAATTGAATAAAATAAACATATTTTATTTATTATTTATTTTAACGTTTACAAATTACAAACTCTCAAGGCACAAATTCTAACTAATGCATATGTTGTGATTAAACCCCAGAAATAATGTATTTGATTAAAAAAAAAAAGAATTATGAACCTTCTGTAAGTGCTAAACTATGCATTAAAAATGCATAATTGGCAAGAGTACTACGCTATATCATACGACACCTTTAAATATAACTTGACGCATGTGGTGTGCATCAAACCCCCAAAAATGGTGTATTTGATGTAAAAAAATAAATTAAGAACCTTCCCTGGGTATCAAATTGCAATAAACGCATTAAGAGTGCTTAATCGGCACGAGTATCACACGATGCTGTAAGACATCTTTAAATGTAATTTAACGAATATGTTTTTCATTACGTAATTTGATGCATGTGTTGTGCATTAAACCCCTAGAATGTATTTGATGTAAAAAAGTTAATTAAATTGTTAATGTGATATGTGTAATATCTCTATTGGATGATATGAAGGGCATTTAAGTAAACTCATTTGAGGTATCATTGTAATTATAATTTTTGAAGGACAAAATAGTCATTAATGTATTGTATAAATGTTTAAGGGTAAAATCATCAATATACCATTTTTGTTAAGTTTGACTAATAAAAAATAGTCAGAAAGATGAAATTGATGAATTTCCTAAAATTTTAGGAATGACGAGTCCATAAACCTTTTTTTTTTTTTTTTTAAATGAAGGTTTTTAAAAAATATAGAGTGAAATTGAAATTCTTCACTTAGTTGCTGGTTTGTTCTACATGGAGTGGAACTTATTGATCTGTAACCAACCAATGTTATCTTATAATTTATTAGCTTTTTTGCATATTTGGTTTTTAAAAGGTGTCTTTCATGAAACATTATTATTTTCATATCATGCAATAATTCTTTTTCAAAAACATCTAATTTGGGTCATTAATATTTGTCTCAAAAATCGAGTATCCAGCTAGTTTTTGCCATCCCTTCTTTTGTATTTTGTTTTGAGACAAAACGTGATGGTTCAAGGGAATTCAACTTAATCAGCCTCACTCACAAGATTGAAACTAAAACAAATTCGAAGAATCTTACACAACAAGAAAATGCAATCTAGCTGATTACATGCTTGACATTGTTCATCAGGTTCGTGGGATTTGGAATTAGAAATTGATGTTTTATGTTAAAAATTGACAGCCTTTTTTGTAAGCTTAAACAACTAAACACCTGCTACCTGCTCTTGCAGAGCCTCTTTTGACATGGCCTAGGTCATACCCGAGGGCTTTTATCTCCTCATGAAGCTATTATTTCTATGTTGAAATGTTCTAATATCCTTTGTTATATAATGATTTTATTCAGGCTCACACATCGATTTTAGACAACCTGCTAACCAAGGCTGGGAGCTGTGTATGTTAAAACACCGTGCGTGGCCCAAATGGAGAGGGTCTTGTCGTCTGGAGGCCCAAATGTCAGCTGAGAGATAGCATGTGGCCCAAACCAACAAGATTGATGATGCTCAAGAGAGCCAAGGCCTATAAAAGGCAGCCTCCGTTCTGTTTGGAAGGGGATCCAGGAAAAAAAAAAAAAAATTAGTACTGTAACTCTGCAAAACACAAAATCCTGACATTCTTCAGCAATTGGCATCCATCATCAGTCAATTTCTCCATAGCCTCATTGTGCAACCATTTCCCTTTCTCAATCAATTTTTAGAGCCTAAATTCCTCCACCTCAACAATCACTTGACTTTTTTTTACTGATTGTTAGTGTCTAAAAGAAATTGACAATAGGATTGGAAATTACTCCAGTAACCGTAGAATTCACCCATTATAACTTGGATGTCACATAATACTCGATCACGGAATAGTCAATGCATGTTTAAGAGAGGATATAGAAAGAGGAATCGTCATTTTGGAGGATATATGCACTACAAGTGAATAAATTTTAGGACAAATCGTCGTAATAGAGTACCCTGTAGGACATAATATTGTTAATTTTGTTGTAATGATACAAAATTACTAAACTATGTTGATCACATTAAATTAATGATCTTAATGGCAATAAAAATAAATTCAATTAGCGAAAGGTTTACTAATGATTAGTATACAACAATAAAATGATATTTGTAAGAAATTTACAGTAAGTTCAGATTCACAAAATTATGTGACAAGAGTGTTGCTCATTTCTTGATCAGTGGAATGTGGAACTCAGTGGAACCCCTACAAGGATCAAAAACTGTACAATTTATTAGCAGTAAAACCCTCCAAGGACTGATAACTGTACAATTTATTTATGGGCTAATGCAGCAACAAGCTGCTTCTTAAGATCAAGGATCTCAATTCCTGATGAAGGTAACTGGACCTTGAGGCCTGCTGAGGTGAGGCCTCCTTAAATTTCCTGTTCATGACATCTGATTCATCTACTGCTTGTCTGTATCTGAGACGAAAAGCATCTAATTTTGCTTGTGTCCCTTGAAGCCTCATTCTTAGCTTTGTCTTTTTTTTTCGCTGTTGTTGAATTGGTCCTGTTTCAAAATTGCAAGTGCATTGGCGGTGGAAAACATTATTGAGCGATTATGTATGTCGTAACCATTACAAGCGAAACGAAAAAAGAAACGATCAAACGATAAGAAAAGGCAAAGAAATATGCATAATTTTGATGTGGAAAAATGTCATTGTGCTCAATAAACATGAGCATACTGAGCCTTGAGATCAATCAAACAGAAATGCCATAAATCTAAAAAAGCTGATACCATTTCTTGGTGGCCAAAAGAAAACTAATCCCAACTGAGACATCATTCATTCTATTGATTCGCTCACCAACAAAATATACAAACATGTTAAAACCTGTAAGTCATTTGACCGGTCGGATTGCATATTCAACTTTTATAATTTGACTAAGCAATTCTTCTCATTCTCTGCTGAGACAAATTAGCTCCTTCTGTAGTGTGTCCATTTTTTCATGAGCATGGTGAAACTCCAAAGAGAGAATCTCCAACTTTGATTTCAACATCTAAAGAGGAAAAAAAGGTTTATTTCTTGAGTTATTACTATTAAAATGGCACAATATAAACCAATGTAACTTATTTCCTGAGATCGATCACTGTCAATGTTAACTTCTTTTAAGTCATTTCTCAGTTGGTCAATCTCTAGTGACTTCTCCAAACTGCAATCAGAAAAATACATATTCAAGATGCTTCCAACTATAATAGCAAAACTAGAATTGCTAATAAAATCCAGCAAAAGTGAATATTGTGATTGTCTCCGATGTATGCTGATGACCAACATGAATCAGGATATAAATATAGTTTGCTTCTTTCCTTATGATAACTGAAGAATGAAAATTTAACAATTTTAAGAACCAGAATTTTGAGCAATGAGGAGAAGCCTGCCAAACAAAATGAAAAACAAGAGTAGTCATCAAAAGGAAACAGACCACCAAAGATCATAACTAAAAGCACATAGGTCATAAAAGCCATTCAAACAAGCTCCACTTAAAAATACCCTCCACAATATTTGTTAAAAGATGATTATCCAAAGAAGAAAAATAATCATACCTGTAATAAAGTATTTCATGAATTGGGAATCTCTTCCTCCAGATGTTCGAAATGAGAGCCCTATAGTTGGAAAAAAAATAGTTAGCAAAACAGCACTTTGTAAAATCATTAAGAAACTACATCTTCTAGACAATTATGCTTACCAAAAGTTTAAACTAATAGCTAAGGCTAAAACTATAATATTAAAGCCAAATATAAACACAGATCCTATGCACAACAAACATAGATAACAATTATAAATTCAATCACATTGGGAGACTCAAAATCAAGATGTCCTAGAATATCTTAATTACCATCTTAGGTAGTCACTAGAACTAAAATTTTAGCTTGCAAATAGGAGATCAAACAATAGTATTGAGGTCTAACACAAACAATCTAATGGTTTGAAGTAAATGTAAAGCAAACATTTTAAAAAGAGAGCAAATGACATTAATTTAACCTCGCTCCAAATCTTTATCTCACATTCCAAAAATAATACATAGAATTAAATCATGAATCACTAAAAGTAAAACGTTAACATAGATTATAAAAACATAGACCTGGAGGGTTTTTCTATATCAGGTATTCAAACAAGCAAAAATGTTCTAATTTAATCCTAAATGAACTCAAAAGTTATTGAAGTACTCATTTCGAGATATTAATAAAGTATTATGTCTATCACTTTATAGTTTATAGAATGCTACTTGTGCTATATTATTGTTGCATTTGCATTTCCACCCAGAGCTGGTTGTAAAATGCGAGTAAGTTTGCTATCTCGATACGGAACATGGTCCCTACATCAAATATTGAATGAGTTACCAAATGTTAAATGTCATTCTGAAATTAATCCAAAGACTCTATAAATAAGTTATTTGCAAAGTTTATCTAAAATAAGGATAATATATATTTAGTAACCTAACTTAAGAGTTTTGATAACATAAACTGTTTATTCCCCTAACAACCAGCTAACTAAACATGACTTTCAACACATATAAATCAAATAAGATTTCAAGAGCCATGACATGAGTACATTGTCTTTACAAGATCAAAAGATAACTTAAGACCACTCACATTGGATTGTTATAAGGGAACATAAAGGAACCATATTTAATTCAAAAAAATTAATAATTTAAAGCAAGCATATTGACAAGAATATAATAAAAGTAAATGTGTATTAATTAATTAGACATCAAAAGAGAAATTTTTTTATGCAAAAGTCACTCTAAAATCACTTGGATTAAAAAAAAAAAAAAGTTATTATCAACCTAATTGACAAGTTCCTTTATCTAAGTTGACAATTTTTTTGAAGAAGCTTAAATACCAAAATAGCAGTGAATTAAACAATTGATACATTGCTAGCATAGGCAAACACCATGTGGCCCATAGGTGTCACCTGGCTTTCCAAGCAAGTCACCCACAGCAACCACACCAGAGTACATTGCTGTACCCTCAGAATGAAGTTCTCAACGCTACTGCCTTCACCCTTTCAGTAATGGTATCAAATTCAATTGACAGTTGTCAAACTTAAGTACACCAGATCAGAAACCAGAGGTTGTAATGTGTCACATAAACCAGATGGTTTTGGAATAAAAAAAATAATGAAGGGATATGAGAATAATGAGATTCCATAATACTAAAGATTCACTATTGTTAACAGCTATATCAATGTCATCAGTCCTCTTACATCATTTGTTAGAAATACAAAGTGGAATTTATTTTAAGTGGCTCTCTTAGTCTAAAGTCAGGTTCAATGGACCAAAAAAAAAAAAAACAACGTACATAAAAACTATTGTATATCAAAGCAAAATAAAAACCAAAACCCAATTTAAAATCCTAATTTTTTACAATCAAACTATTTATTTCAAAAATATTGATGAAATAGCCATTTGATAAACAAGAGCATATTTCTATATATTTTTGTTTAACTTTTTTAATTTTATATTAAACATAATTCAAAATTTTATTTATTTTATTTAATTTGAATAATTAAATTTATGAAATACTATACATATCAAAATGTTTTTGAAATATTTAGTTAAAAAATATTACGATTAAATATGAAGTAAGACAATGTTAAAAAAAAAAAAAAAAGTAAGTCAATCAACATTTATATTAAGACATGTCAAAGGAAAATGCAAATGTGTTATATTAGAACTCGTTTGCATGTTGTCCAATGATGATAAGTAGGAGACACCAGAAATTGACTAAGCTTGTTAACAATGAAGCTTATATCTGGTCTTGTATATGTAAGGTATTGCAAAGCACCAATCACACTCCTATATAAGGTTGGATCATTGAAAGGATCTCCATCATGAAGAGATAACTTTGTGTTTTTGCCAACAGGAGATGCACAAGGTTTGCAGTCTGCCATATTGAATTTAACAAGCAAATCATTAATATATTTGGTCTGTGTAAGGTACAGACCTGAGGAATCTTGAAAAGCTTCAAATCTAAGAAATTGACTAATTGAGCCTAAGGCCTTTAAAGCAAAGTTGGAGTGAAGCTTGTTTATGATTTCATGAATTTTCTGAGGCTTGTTTCCTGTGATGAGAATGTTGTCAACATAGACCAAAAGTAATGTAAAGGAGTCTCCTGACCTGAGAAAGAAAAGAGAAGAGTCTGACTTTGAATTGACAAAACCCCATTGTAGTAGAGCCCCTTTGAGTTTATGGAACCATGCCCTTGATGCCTGCTTGGGACCATATAAAGCCTTCTTGGGTTTGCAAACATGTGTTGGATACTTTGAGTTTACAAAACCCTCAGGTTGTTGCATGAAAACCAACTCAGTAAGTTCCCCATTAAGGAATGCATTGTTTATGTCGATTTGTTGAATATCCCATCCTTGCATCATTGCTAAAGAGAAGACTACTCTGATTGTTAAAGCCTTTACAATTAGGCTATAAGTATCGAAATAATCGATTCCTGGTGTTTGATGGTAGCCTTTAGCTACCAGTCTGACCTTGTGCCTTGCTATTGTTCCATCTGAGTGGTATTTTAGTCGAAATACCCACTTGCTACCTAGGACATTCATGTTAGAAGAGAAAGGAACCAGTTCCTAAGTATTGTTAGCTTCCAAGGCTTTGAATTCCTCACACATGGCAGTATACCACTCTTTCCTAGCTCAAGCTTCTTGAACTGAGTTTAGTTCAGTAAAAGCAATGGCAGAATGTAGAGCTTTAGGCTTGTATATACCACTTTGGGACCTAGTTTTCATGGGATGTTTGGTAGGTACTGAAATGATTTCCTTGGATGGTATTGATGTTTGAGTTTCTGTGTTTTGATTGGTGAGATCAACTATGAGATTAATACCTGCTGATGAATTTCCTATAACAGAGGCAAGTGAAACTGCAATGCCATCATGTTGAGGGAACTGAGTTTGTTTTTCTGCTGAGGTAGCTATTGTAGGGACTCTTGAAGTGATAACTGCATTGTCTGAATTAGTCGAGGTTGCTATTTGAAGGAAAGATAGGGGCAGGCTAGTGTGTTCAGTAATAGAAGCTTGTTTATTGACAGAAAATAGCTCTTGAAAAGGGAATTCTAGTTCATTGAATTCCACATGTCTTGAGACAAAGACTTTCCCTTCTCGATTCATACATTTGTATCCTTTATGAAGTGGACTATACCCTAAGAAAACACACTTTGAGGTATGAAAACTTAACTTGTAACGTGAGTAATATCTTAGGTAGGGAAAACATGAGCAACCAAAGGTTTTAAAAAAAGCATAATTTGGTTTCTTTTTGAACAGTTTTTCAAAGGGTGATAAGTTTTGAAGATTTGAAGTTGGTAGATTGTTTATGATGAATGCAGTAGTAGTAAAAGCTTCAGCCCAATAATTCAATGGCATTTTGGCATGTGTTAAAAGGGTAAGACCAGTTTCTACAATATATCTATGTTTTCGTTCTGAGACACCATTTTGTTGGTGAGTACGTGGACAACTAAGCCTAGGTTGGATGTCTTGACTGGTAAGGTAAGGTAGAAAAGCTTTGTATTCTCCTCCCATGTCTGTGTGTAGGGCTTTTATTTTCTTGTCTAGTTACAGCTCTATATTGTTTTTGAAGTTAATAAAGGTCTGAAGAGCATCTGATTTGAGTTTAATGGGAAACAGCCAAGTAAACCTAGTGCACGCATTAATGAAAATGATATAGTATTTGTGACCTTCAGATGACAAAAAAGGTGAAGGTCCCCATTGTTAGAATATAACCTATTAATTGTAAAGATTGTATAGCTGACAATTAGCCTAATTATAGGATTATAAATTGTTTTCTTTCCTAGATTAGGACTCTTTCCTAGTTAGGACTCATTTTCTATTTTGTAATTCTCCTATATAATCCCTCCTTATGGAGAAGAATAATAGTATACAATTGATTTGTTCATGGTAGCAGAGCCATAAACAAAGTTTTTTTTTTTTCTACTGCGCTTGTAAATTTCTTCTACTTCTTTTGTTTTTCTTAAAGCAATAGGATTGCTACCTATTGTTTTCCGGTGAGTCTTACCGGAATATCTATCGTCGGTGTTGTACCAATCTTGACGGTCATCCTCAACCCATCTGGTCTGCATCTGCTCACTGTCTCATCGCAACCCGACTTGACCTAGGTTGGTTCTTCCTCCAACATCGACCCATGTTGCCGATTGGTTCCTCCGACACCGACGTGTGTCGTCCGATGGTTGCTCTACCAGATCCGGGGACCCCCGTCGTCCCTGCTCACCTGTGTTGTTTCACCCGACCAGACCTGGTCATTTTTTCTTCAACAGCGACCCACGTCGCTTCTTCTTCACAACTGAGCCATCGTCGTTTCTTCACTATCGTCAGACTTGTCACTGCTACGTCTTTGCTTCCGCTGTCATCAACCTTGCTGTCAAACTTTGACAAAGTGAGATTTTCTTTTTCCATTTTTGGTTGTTTATTCGTGTATTCTCTGCTTTCACTCTAATATGGAAAATGAATTGGAAAAATCTAGCCATATAGTTCCACCACTCCCTCTAATTTATCCTTATGACAACTCATCTAAGATTGAGATTAAATTGGACAGGTCAAACTACCATTTATGGTCTAAATTTGTAGAGATTTTCGTGGTTGGGAAAGACAAGTATGGTTTTCTCACAGGAGAAAGTGTTAAGCCTGCAACCACCAATCCCACCTATAGACGATGGTTGGCAAATAATGCTCTTGTGCAAGGATGGCTCCTTGGATCTATGACTCCCAAAATTATGGGGATGTTTATTCGATTACCTATAACTCAAGCCATTTGGGAAACAGTTGCCCGTACGTATTATGATGGTGCAGATCAGTCCATCATCTATGAACTCAACAGCAAGGCATTCCATATACGTCAATCTGGGCGTCCTATTTCTGAATACTATAGGAAATTGAACACAATCTGGCAGGAGTTGGATCACCGTTGTCCAAATGACATGACTGATGCTATAATGTGGTTCGACTTAATGATCGCATTGAGAAACAAAGAGTGTACATGTTCCTAGCAGGACTAGACTCTGAATTTGACAAGGTGCGACCTGATGTTTTACGTATGGATCCATTTCCTGGTGTTGAAGGGGCATTTGCCTATGTCCGTCGTGAGGCACAGCATCAAGCCACTATGCTAGCTCCACCACAAGTAAGTGACAGCTCTGCCTTACTAATCAATAAGGAGAATTCAAGGGACAGGAAATGTACTCACTGTGGACAGAAGAATCATACTCGAGATGCATGCTGGAAATTGAATAGGTATCCTGAGTGGTACTTGGAAAAAAGGAAGAAGGGGCCTCCGAAGAATGGAATTGCCTCTCTTGCATCATCCTCTAGCAACTCGTCTTCAACTCCACAGGGTAACATATGTGATTCTTAAATTCAATTCTCCAACTCATGTACCTTTCATTCTGCTTTCAATGTTTCTTCAATTTCTAGTAATAATACTTGGATAATTGATTCTAGTGCAACGGATCACATGACCTTTAATTCTCAAAACTTCAGCCATCCTAGTCCAACTAAAACTAATAATGTGTCATATGCTGATGGTACACCCACCCCAGTTCATGGGGTTGGATCTATATCTTTAACTCCATCCTTACATTTATCATCTGTTCTACATGTGCCCACTTTATCTAACAACTTACTCTCGATTAGTCAAATCACTAAATCTCTGAATTGTGTTGTTACGTTTTGGCCTTCTCATTGTGTTTTTCAGGACATCACAACCAAGGAAACGATTGGAACTGGTAGGGAAAAAGGAGGGTTGTACTACTTTATAGCAGACAGTATTCCCAATCATCCTCACAGAGTAGTACAACTTAGTGCTGACAATGAAAGTGATATTTTCCTTTGGCATAAGCGTTTAGGTCATTGTTCTTTTGGATATCTCACATTTTTATTTCCTTCTTTGTTTAAAACTATTGGGCACAATAATATGCAGTGTGAGACATGTATTTTGTTTAAGCATCATCGAATTGTTTTTCCCCCTAGTAATGGTAATAAAAGATCAGAACCTTTTTCCCTTGTTCATTCTGATGTTTGGGGTCCATCTAATGTTGTGTCTATATCTGGTATGCGCTGGTTTGTTACATTTATTGATGAGTGTACTCGTATGACTTGGATTTTTCTTTTAAAAAATAAAAGTGATGTATGTGACGTTTTTCAAAATTTTTATCATATGATTCTCACACAATTTCATAAGAAAATTCAAGTTTTACGCTTAGATAATAGTGGTGAATATTTAAACCATACTGTCAAAGCTTTTTGTTTGAAAAATAGTATTCTCCACTAAACATCTTGTGCATATACCCCACAACAAAACGGTACTGCTGAGGGTAAAAATCGTCATCTCTTAAAGGTTGCACAATCTTTACTGCTCGGAATGAATATGCCTAAATCTTTTTGGGGTGACGTGGTACTATCTGCTACATATCTCATTAATCGTATGACATCCAGTGTTCTGTCTTTTCAAACTCCATTGCAATCTTTGTCTCATTACTGTGATATTAACTCTGCCTTGCATATTCTTCCTCGAGTCTTTGGATATGTGGTATATGTACATATGCATACTCCTCATAGAGGAAAGTTAGACCCACGTGCTCTTAAGTGTGTTTTTATAGGGTATTCTAGTTCACAAAAAGGGTTCAAATGTTATCATCCTCCTTCTCGTAAAGTATTTGTGTCACTGGATGTTACGTTCTCGGAAGATGAGGCATATTTTATCTCCAAGACTTCTCTTCAGGGGGAGAATCCGAACTATGAAAAGAAGTCTCCTAAAACTGACACTGTTATACCCATTAGTTTGAGAAGTCAATCTTCTAAGGAAGAAAATCTATCTTCTGAAAGTGAGATTCCTGATAAGACAGAACCAACCTTGAAAGTGTATAAAAGGCGAAATAAAGGAAAAAAGAAACAGGGGGAGTCCGTTCTCATACAGGTAATACAACCTTTCTCTTCTCCATCACCGGTTCGTCAATCAAACTCTGAGGTTGAAAATGCTCTCGAGGTAACTCTTAAACCTTTCACTTTATCTAATGACTTATCCAATGAAAATCATACAGATCCTGACCTCAGTCTATCTACTAGTCGAGAACATAGACCACCTATAAGGTTTGGTTTTTCCCCTGAGCGACCTCCAGCAGATAGTAAGACCCTTTACTCTATTTCTGATTACACCTCAAGTCATAGATTATCTGAAACCTTTAAAGCTTTTGCACATCAATTATCCTCTGTATCTATTCCTAGTAAATTGCATGATGCATTGATAGACCAGAATTGGGTCCGAGCCATGGATGAGGAGATGAAAGCTTTACAGAAAAATTGTACTTGGGAAATAGTAGATCTACCTAAAGGGAAGAAGGCTATTGGATGTCGATTGGTCTATACCATCAAACACAAGGCAGATGGCTCGATTGAAAGGTATAAGGCTAGGTTGGTTGCTAAAGGGTACACTCAGACTTATGGAGTTGACTACCCGAAAACTTTTGCCCCGGTAGCAAAATTAAACACGGTTAGGGTACTTCTCTCACTAGCAGCTAATCAGGAGTGGCCATTAAAACAGTTTGATGTAAAGAATGCATTTCTACATGGGGAACTCAATGAAGAAGTTTATATGGATCTTCCCCTAGGTCTCGATTCTAAAACTGGTAAAGTCTGTAAGCTAAAAAAGGCTCTTTACGGATTAAAACAATCACCTAGAGCTTGGTTCGGACGACTCAGTACTTCCATGAGGAAATTTGGATATCAGCAGAGTAATTCCGATCATACCTTATTTTTCAAACGTAAGGGTGACAAAATCACTATATTGATCATCTATGTGGACGATATGATTGTTACAGGAAATGATAATCTAGAGATGACTAATCTCCAAAGTCACTTGGCCACAGAGTTTGAAATGAAAGACCTAGGGATCTTAAGGTATTTTTTGGGAATTGAGGTAGCCCAATCAAAACATGGGATTTTCCTTAGTCAGAGAAAGTATGTTCTTGATCTACTTACAGAAACTGGGTTACTTGCTAGCAAACCAGCAGATACTCCTATGGATCAAAATCACAAGTTATGTGAATGTCCAGATCACCCTGATCAAATCCCAGCAAGTAAAGAAAGATATCAAAGGCTTGTTGGTAAGCTTATCTACTTATCGCATACTCGTCCTGATATTGCATATGCAGTGAGTGTGGTAAGCCAATTTATGCATGCTCCCATTGAGAGTCACATGGATGCAGTTCTTTGGATTCTGAGATACTTAAAAGGAACTCCTGACAAAGGATTAATGTTTTCTAAAAATGGACATCTGGATATTGAGGGATACACGGATGCTGATTGGGCTGGGAATGTTAGTGATCAGAGATCTACTTCTGGTTATTTCACCTTTGTAGGAGGTAACCTAGTCATTTGGAGGAGTAAGAAACAGACCGTAGTGTCACGATCTAGTGCTGAGGCAGAATTTCGAGGGATTGCCCAAGGAATTACTGAATTGTTGTGGTTGAAGAACTTGTTGGGAGATTTGGGGTTTTATCCAAAAGGTAGCATAAAGCTGTATTGTAATAATAAAGCCTCGGTTCAGATTGCCAATAATCCTGTCCAACATGATCGTACCAAACATGTGGAAATTGATCGATTTTTCATCAAAGAGAAGATAGAAGAAAAGATCATTGAGCTTCCATATGTACCAAGTAAGGATCAGCTCACAAATATCCTCACAAAGGCGATTAATGGAAGGAACTTTCATGGTTCAATTAGCAAGTTAGGCATGAGTGATATCTATGCACCAACTTGAGGGGGAGTGTTAGAATATAACCTATTAATTTTAAAGATTGTATAGTTGACAATTAGCCTAATTATAGGATTGTAAATTATTTCCTTTCCTAAATTATGACTCTTTTCTAGTTAGAACTCATTTTCTATTTTGTAATTCTCCTATATAATCCCTCCTTATGGAGAAGAATAGTAATATACAATTGATTTGTTCACCCATATGTCTGATTATGTTATATCCAAAGGTGATTTTGTAGTAATGTTATGACTGTTAAATGGCAATTTATGGAGTTTTCCCATCTTGCAAGAGTCATAAAAAGCAATAGGATTCAACTTATAATCAAACTTCATTGACTGTAAAACTTGTTTTAACACAGGTAAGGTTGGGTGCCCGAGCTTAGCATGCCATAAGTTGACATTAACTTTGGCAGCAATATCAGCACTATAGACATTTTTGACACTACTGTAACTTGAATTACAAGAACTTTGATTTATTATTGCTACTATCTTGGAAGATAATGAAGGATGAGTGGCTCTTAGAGGGACCTTTGGAGTTGAAACAGATTCAATGAGAGGAATTCTAGATGAGGATTTTGAGTATCTGTGGAGATCAAGGCTGTAGAGGCCATCCTTGAGAGTCCCTTGCAACAGCACCTTCCCTGTATTCTTGTCCTTGAATTTACAATAGTCATTAGAAAATTCAGCCAATAGGTTATTATCTCTAGTTAACTTGGAAATGCTGAGTAGGTTTTTGGTGATGCTAGGAACGTGAAGTATGTGATTTAGAGATAAGATTATTTGTGGTATGGTGTGTGTGTGTGTGTAAAGTTGAACTAACAATGTGAGAAATGGAAAGAGAATTACCATTGCCTACCACTAGTTTATGCTTGCCTTTGTACTCGGAATTGACAACTAAATTGTTTAGATCAGCAATTATGTGGTTTGTGGCTCCACTGTCCATATACCATGTTAGATCGTTGACTGTCTCTAGTGTTGCAAACATGGCAGTTTATTGAGCAATGTGTGCTTGAGTGTTGTTCCCTTGGTCAGAGTGTTGTGGCTGTTGCATTTTCTAGTTTTGTGAGCCATACCAAGTCTGATCAAACCTCTTATAACACCTCAAGGCATCATGGCCTGGTTTCTGACAATGTTGACAGTAGATTCTTTGGTTGTTCCATCTGCTAGTCTTGCCTCTGCCGCTTGTTCCTCTTGAACCACCTCGAGCACTAGATTAACTTCCTCCCTTTGTGCTAGAACTGCTGGTTTGATGAACAAAATTTGCTGTGGTTTGTGTCGAGAGATGAACTTGAGACGCTGCATTGAGTTGTTCTATGCGTTGCTCATACATCATGAGAGTATATTGAACATCTTGTAATCTGGTTAGTTTAGCATTATGAGAAACAAAAACAACCACAGGGTCATACTCGTGCCCAAGTCCATTCAACGCACTAAGAATTAGTTCATGTTCTGTTATCTCATAACCTGCTACAAGCAATGCATCTGCTATACTTTTGATCTTTTGGATATAATCACAAATAGATTGTGATCCTTTTTGCATGCTAGATAGCTGATTTTTCAATTGAAGAATCCTTACCATAGATGTTTGTGCGTACCTCTTTTCCAAGGTCTTCCATGCTTCAAGAGAAGTCTTGGATTGATTGACTTGGCCAATAACTCCTTCTCCAATAGTTGAAAGAAGCCATCAAAGGAGCAGCTAGTCAGATCTCTTCCAATTTCGATACTGAGGGTTGTCTTTGATTTCAACAATAGCTCCATCTTAACTTTGAACGCCTATTGTTTTAGAAGGTGGTGAAACCGATTCTGATATATAATCTTCAAGTTCAAGAGCTCTAATAGCTGCAATTACTTGAGCTTTCCAGTTTACATAATTGGTTCTATCAAGTTTTATTGGAAGATTGAAGTTCAAGGTTTTTGCTAGAGCTTGAAAATCTAAAGTTGGAATAGCAATGGAGGGATTCGGGTTTTGAGTGTGGGTAGAAGGATTTGAAGATGAATTTTGAGAATCAGATGCCATGTTTGACGTTGGTCCTACGATGGCTTTGATACCATGTGACGTTAATGGAAGATTTGTGACTAAAAAGCAATAAGAAATTTAGATGAAAGGAAGTTGGAATAAAATGTTTTGTATTGCCTGATATACTTATTTGTTGAAACTGTACATTATATATACAAGAAAGAATTCTAGAAATCTCTATGATCTAACTAATTACATAAACAAATCAATGGCTGTAAAGCTTAGTAACACAGCAACAACAAAAAAGAAAAAGTTAACAAATTCTGCTGCAGTAACAGATTTCAGGCTGGCAACATTTCTGTTGAATCAAGTGTTCTATGGTCCAAACTCTTATTATATATTAATTGTAAGAAAATTTTAATTACAATAATTTTCAAACTTACGAAATTTGGGGCCCTAAAATTTGGAGGCCCAGAGTGGTCGCACCTCTCTCACCTGCTCAGGGCCAGCCCTGTAGGAAGATAGTGGTGGCGATGCTAATGATGGCAGTGGAGTACTCAATGATGGTAGTGGTGATGATGGTGTCACACGTGATCATGTCAATGGTCATAGTGGTGTTCATAATGAGGGCAGTGGTGTTGCTGATGATCGCGGAGTTGGAAGTAGTGATGATGGCAGTGGTGGTGGTGGTGGTGGTGGTGGTGATCATAGAAGTGGAGCCATTGGTACATGGTTGTGGTGATAATGGTGGTGGTGGTGGTTGATAAATGACAGTGGCAGTGGTGGTGAAAGACATGGATTTAATTATCAGAACAAAACTCTAAGGAGTTGAAATCGTCTAGCTTTCGTTTAATTATCTATGTCCGTGTTTCTCAATTTCTCTGAATGTATAATTGTATATATGCTCCTATCTTAATGATATGGTATAATCACGTTAAACAATATGTTAATGTCTAACTTATGCATGATGATGAATAATAATTAAGGGACTTAATTAAGTAAATTTTATAAAAAGTGAAGTGGATATCCATGTAAGACATGTATAAAAATAGTTAATTTGAGGTTTTTTTTACCAAAAATTTCATAATCATTAATTGCTTCAAATAAGGAAAAAGATGTTGACACTTAATTTTGGTCAACCCGTTTTTAAAACCCAGTACCTGCGAAACCGTAATTAACAAACAGAGCAATATTGACTATAATAAAAACAAACAAGACACTCTGATTTTTACATGGTTCGACAAAGTAATAGCCTACGTCCACGACTGTCACTTCTATTTCTTCAGAGTAACAGTATATATTTCTCACCTTGTCCTTTACAATCAATTTCATCCCCTATTTATAGTGGAGATGTTACAATTTGAATTGGTTTAAGAATCTTACAGATAAGACAAAAAATAATATGTATTAATTAAAATAATATATCTCAAGATTATCTCCATCGTATCTGTAGCAATTACCAAGAATGTCGTAATTTGATTTATATGAAAATATGTAAGTTGACTCATTTCCTGAATTGAATTGATTCGGTCTTCTAGAAGGTCAACTGGTCAAATTCAACGAACACCCAGAACGAGCAAACTACTCAAGCGATCAGATATCGCCTCTAACGAGCAGATTCGACTAAGGAATCTGCCCCTTCAACTAATGAACAGATACGAAGACCTCCTGATCGCTCTAAATAGCCTTTGAAAAACACTATCGAGCACTTTCTCAAACATGACTAGATTGTCTTGTGCTCATACGGTCAAACCTTCTTGCGAACAAACACGCGTCCAATTGATTACTCAGTAGTTAAAACGATCAATGATTCAATCAGGTGTGCTCGAGTACATAGGCTAAGAGACAACCATATATTCCATTCTTTGACTGTTGACTAGTTTTGACCAGCTTCTTGGACTCTCTCTCATAAAACAACACGTTGAGCTCCATCCTTGAGCTTTTTCTACACCCTTTCCATATTCGCCAAAACGCCCATAACAAGGTTATTTTCTGATAAAAAGAGAGAGGAAATGTAAGAGAGATCTCTTGTATTGGTTTTGATACACATATTATATATATGAATTTTAATATACATAATCAATAGACAACTTTTTAAAGGACATAACTTTTAAACAGACACAACTTTATTAAAGAGTCATGTCTTTTCATTTTGAAAATTCAGATCTAATTTATTTTAAAAATTTCTCTAACATAAACCACTGGAACAAGTTGTAGAACGTACCACCGATATTTTTTAACAAAACAGATTCAGAGATTACAATTAATGTTCTCCGTAACAATTGTGAGGACTTTGCTTCTTTCTGTGAAGCAGGCAGTTGTTCAAGTTCACAGAAAGATTATTGGTTACACATTGGCATGGAAATATTCCAATGACATGCACCATGTATATGGTGTTAGACTAACAACGAAATCAATTCCAGCATAAATGTATGTACAAGAGTGATCAAGACATCTAGTGTCAAGACCACTACCTTGTGTAGATTGATGATAAAAAATTCTCATTCAGCTTGACAATAATTATGTTCACACAACTATATTAAAGGTAATATACCAAATATATATATATATATATATATAGTCGAGTGAAACCATCCTGTAAGAAATTTTCCGAATTTGATGAGTAGTAATATTCAAAGATAGAAGTTAAATTTTAATATAATTAATTTGTTCCCTACTGTTTTCTTTAGATCAATAAAGTTCATGCCTTAGTAAAATAAATTATATCATCTGAATTAAAATAATCCAAAAAAGCAATGAGCTTTTAATAATATATTATTAGTTTATTACTCTTTAGTATATATATATATATTTTTTAACTTCTCTGTTTTTACAATAAATTGTATGGTTTTACTAGGCATGCTAAGATGCTGCTAATGGTGGCATGTGCTTAAGAGCATGAAGAAAAGGAAAGCTAGGATCAGATTCTTAATTAGTGTTTTCAAGCTAGGTGATACCATTTGAGAGGCTTCCGTTTAAGGCATCGTTCGTACTTGGATTCTTTAATTTGATTCTTCCAACTCTCGCATCCTTGCACTCGTGTTTTGTACTTAAACATAGATTACCCTCAGAACAGATGGAATAGAGAAATTAAGATGGGACAAAATATCTCAAAAATTCAAGACATAATTGCAAACCAAAATCCCTCACAAATTTCAGACCTCAAACCCGGTGATCACATCTATACAAAGAGGGCAGCAGCAACCTACCTTCATCACGGTCAGTCTCATTGTTTCTCACACTCAACCTATTTAGTTTCTATATATATATATATATAAAATATGATCATTTATTAACATATTGAGGATAGATTGTGTGTGGAGTTCAGCACGTTCTTTCGTATGAAATATAACTTTGTAACAATACAGAGTTGATTTTATAACGTTAATAAAAAAAAAAAAAAATTGCGCCAATTATCCTCATGATAATTATTATTAAGGTAAATTACTTATGTACGTAAGCAGGAATTTATATAGGTGAGGAAATGGTGATTCATCTCATTCCAGGCCCAACGCAAAAAAGCCGATTTATCTCTTCAGCTTCTGCAGTCTCTAGTCGGCGTGGTAAAGTATGCCCAAACCCAAAATGTGGACACAATCCGGAACGGGATGGTGGAATCGTTAAAACCTGCTTGACTTGCTTCCTACAGGGGGATCGAGTTAACATTTATGTCTTCATATATGGAGCCACTCTTGACTTGCTCGTCTTCAAGTCCAGACTGACTCCCCTACCAGCCGAACAAGTTGTGCAACGTGCCATTAAGCTCTACGAAGAGAAGACAACATTCGGAGATTACAATGTTTTGGTTAACAACTGCGAGCACTTTGCAATATACTGCAAAACAAATGTTCGGTTGTCAAAACAGATATCGGGCAATTTAATCTTGCCCGGCAACTTGACAACTTGACTTTGTTATCTTGACGAGCACCATGTCATGATCTGGTGACAAGAATTCCAATATTGTCAGGAGAAATGTATGCATCCATGCATGTACAGGGCTTTGGGTGCAAAACTTGTTGCATGTGCATGTTTATGATCAATAATCAATATCAATTAATTAATATACGTAACTCAGATCTTGTTTATGATGTATTAAAGTGAAAACAAAATTAACCAGCTGTAAGATAAAAAATAATAGCAAACCACCACCATCAAAGAGAAGACAAATAGTTTTTCTATGTGGTTCCACATCAAACTGTGTGATTGTGAATGGTTATATCATTTTCGAGGAAAGCCTCTTTCAATAATAAACATACCTTATAATTTACCCTCTGTTAGCACTGAATGTCCATGCCCTCACATGCATGTCACCTTTTGGTGCGTTTGGATAGTTATATCCAACAATGAATATTTACACAAAACCCACATAGAAGGTGGGTTTTTTTTAGGTGTATGGTCGTTATGAACCTTTTTTGGTCAATGACCCTTTTTTTTTTTTTCCCCCTAAACAATGATTTTTTTATTGATCGTAATCATCCATCATTGACTCCATAATGTTATTTATTTTATGTATATATTATTTTAAAATTATTGAATTATAAACTTAGATGCCTTATTTATAAATATAAGAGATAATTTATATTTATTGGTAAATTATATTTTTTAATAATATTATTAAATAAATACTAATATTTTAATAAATTATTTAATAAAATAATAGTATTAAAATTAATTAAGTTAAGAAATAAATATTTTTAAATCTAATTTATCAAATCATATACAACCAATTAAATCATATATCAAACAAAGGATTTTGTTGTATTTAATCAAATTAAATCCAATGCATTCTAGTCTAATCCAATCTAATATAGTATACATGTTGTATTGGATTGATTGAATTGGGTTATATTAGATTCAATTGGTTTGATACACGATATAGATGGGATTGGATTATATTATATTAAATGTTTTTTAATAAAATAATTTATTTTTATATTTAAATAAAGTAAATTAAAATGATCAGAAATTTTTTATGGTTAAAAAAATAAAAATGAATATGAATAGTTTTTAAAATTGTTATTAAGTAAAATAATATCTATATTATATATTAGTAAAATAAAATTATTATAGATTATTTTATGATAAAATAAAAAATATTTTTAATATATTAATATTTGATAAGTCAAGAAAGTTGTTTACAACAAAAAAAATAAAAAATCAATATCTAAAAGTTCAAAGTCAAGAGATAATCATTATCTCCAATTAAAATCAGTAAAAAAAAAATAAAAAATAAAGTGAAAGCAGTACAAGTCTCCACAAAACCCACACATTAGTTGGGTGTCCTATGCACGTAGTTTATTGTATTGGTGTGCTTCTTACTACACTACACCTAAATTAAGTGCAGTCATCAACCAAAATACTAAGGCCCTGTTCGATGGCCTTTTTTCTAGCCTATTTTCATTTTCATTCTCTAAAAATAGAGCAAATCTTATAGTAGGGGATGTTTTGTAGAGAATATAGAAAATGAAAAAACACTGTTTTCTCTGACTCTAAGCTATGAAAGAAAAACACGTAAAACGTAAAATATATGTTTTCTTTGTTTTTTTTTTTTACTGTTGGACTCTTGTTTTAACTGAAACATAAAAACAATCAAAGTGGGACCTATCATATTTATTTATATTTATTTTTTTACAATATTTAAATGTAAAATATTTATAATATATTGAAAATTTTAATAGATTATTTCTATAATATACTTTAAGATTTTTTAATGAATTATTTTGGAATATATTTTAATGAAATATTATCCTTTTTTGTTTTTTTTGTTTTTTTTTTTTATGATAGATATACAAAGGTCCATATCTTCAACTTCCTCTCCTTTTTATATTATCTTCTCATCTTTTCATTGTTCTTCTTTCTCTCTCTTTCTTCTTCTTGTTTTTCTTCCCAATAATTGGGTTTAACTATAAATAAAAAAAACCAATAATATAAGCAAAAAAATCAATTACTTAAAAAATAGAAAGTAATTAAACTATGAATATATTTTTTCTTGTAATTATCATTAATAATTCAACATTTATATTGTAGATAAATTCGTGTTTAATTTAGTAATAAAATTTATTTTGTCATTTTCATAAATTTTAAACTAATTGGGTTATCCTTTATTTATGATATGAAATTATACTTGATTAAAGTACATTAAATTCAATTAAATTATTTAAATATGTGAAGAATTTTAAAAATAATTTTCAAAATTATTAATTTATCTGAATAATTATTCTTCCTTTTTAGGATGTTCTTTCAATATTTTTAAAATTTTATTTTATAGATATATTTAAATTATTTAATCAAATCAATATTTATTTGTTTTTTTATGTTTTATATATTTAAAATAATATTTATTTGTTATTTTTTTCAGTTATTGCTACCAAACACGTTTTTCAATTTTTATTTTTAAAATACTATTTTCAGCATATATTATCAGACGCGTTTTTAGAATTTGAAAATAAAATTAAAAATATATATATACTATTTTTATTTTCGAAAAACAGTAACTGAAAAATGGCTACCAGACGCAACCTAAATTTCATCCCCCTTAAATCCAATTCAGTGTTATAAACAGTCATCCACACGGACTCTCTGTGTATGGATCCTGTTTCAATACGAGCTTACAGGTTGCCAGTGACAAGTATGATCATTTTGTATTCAAGTAAAGCATCTCTCTGTCCCAACATGTCACCTGTATCATTTCATAACAATTCCTCATTATCTAGACCTAAGATATATATATATCCTACTTTGACTAGACTTCGTTAGATTGCACGTTTAAGCTTCGATAAGGAGAGAATCCATAAGTTAATGTTCCAACAAATTGATATCTCATCGGAAGACAACTGAAATAAAGCAATTCTTACACAATGTTACCATTAATATAAAGCGATTCCTGTAATGGATACATGTTTGATTTTTCCAAGTATTCTTGGATTCTAAAAATTTGTTGAAAGTAGGGGATGTTTTGTAGAGAATATAGAAAATGAAAAACTCTGTTTTCTCTCACTCAAAGCTATGAAAGCTAAAACACGTAAAACGTAAAATATATGTTTTCTTTGTTTTTTTTTTTTTACTTTTGGACTCTTGTTTTAACTGAAACATAAAAACAATCAAAGTGGGACCTATCATATTTATTTATATTTATTTTTTTACAATATTTAAATGTAAAATATTTATAATATATTGAAAAATTTAATAGATTATTTCTATAATATACTTTAAGATTTTTTAATGAATTATTTTGTACTATATTTTAATATATTTTAATGTTTTTTTTTTATTTTTTATTTTTATTGATAGACATACAAAGGTCCATATCTTCAACTTCCTCTCCTTTTTATATTATCTTCTCATCTTTTCGTTGTTCTTCTTTCTCTCTCTTTCTTCTTCTTGCTCTTCTTCCCAATAATTGGGTTTAACTATAAATAAAAAAACCAATAATATAAGTAAAAAAATCAATTACTTAAAAAATAGAAAGTAATTAAAATATGAATATATTTTTTCTTGTAATTATCATTAATAATTCAACATTTATATTGCAGATAAATTCTTGTTTAATTTAGTAATAAAATTTATTTTTACATTTTCATAAATTTTAAACTAATTGGGTTATCCTTTATTTATGATATGAAATTATACTCGATTAAAGTACATTAAATTCAATTAAATTATTTAAATATGTGAAGAATTTTAAAAATAATTTTCTATTATGAGTAATTTAGCAATCAAATCGATTGAGCCAGAGGAGATCTACAGTACAAACCCAATGGTCTAAAGGCTCAACGATCTGTCCTTCTTTCTGACCGTCTTCCTCACAACAGACTTGTCTGTTAGACCGACTCTCTATTTTCGTTCATATTTTAAGTCCCCCTGCTGATCGTCAATCTACTCGCAAATAATATTGGTAGTCTGATCAATGATCTGTTCGTTGTCCTGCATACAACTAAAGTTAGTACCGGTTCTTAATTCTGATCGTTATATCTGTTCACCCAAGCTGATCACTATATCTGCTCGCCAAATCTGTTCGCCCATGCTGCTCGCCAAATCTGTTCGCTTAAGCTGTTCGCCGAAGGGTGATCGACAGATCTATTTTGCCCGGGCTTGCTCGTTTAGAATTGTTCGCTTGGTTGCTCGATGATTTCTGAGCATATTCGTATGTCTGCTCCTTTGTGAGACTATTCACCTAATATTATGACTGTTCGCGGAAGAATTAATTCATGATCTATTCTCCTAACTCTCAAAGTGTCTGATCCGTCAGAAACGCATCTATTCGCCAGCTCAACTAGATATTCTGTTCGCTGGAGAGTCTGTCTCCACCATGCCTTCCAAACTGCAAGTTAGCAAAAGCCGAAGACGCCATGCAAGATGCAGCTCAAAGCGTGTCATGCACGCCATCCCTGTCAGAGACTACAGCCAAGATTACAGTGACCTCACTTGACCCGTACAGATTAGCCGCTTGAAATCACGCTCGGACAAAGCTCAGAAGTGACAGTTTCAGCCGCATTTAATGTAATTTTGGTCGCATTAAATGCACTGTCAGCCGTATTGAATGAAATCTCAGCGCATTAAATGCGGTTCATCATTGTAACTTCAGTTTACTGTATGCTTTTGTTTTATTTCGTTTTACTGTAGCACCTTCCATTTCTCTATAAATAGGGAAGGATTTTCATTGTAAATCAGATACAATCTTTTAAGTGTCGTTACTCTGTTAAAATAGTGAGAGAGTGAACAATGGACGTAGACATCTAATTAGGCCGAATCACTCTAAAATCTCCTTGTGTTTCTTCTTCTTACCTGTATAGACTTCACGGATTTAAACAAGGCTTGTCCGAAAGATAGCTTCCCACTGCCCATAATCGATAAGTTGGTAGATGCGATGGCTGGACACGAACTCCTTAGCTTCATGGACGCTTACTCAGACTACAACCAAATCCCTATGAATCCTGAAGATGAGGAGCATACATCGTTCATTACAGACCGAGGATTGTACTGCTATAAGGTAATACCCTTCGGACTGAAAAATGCTGAAGCAACTTATCAGAGGCTGGTGAACAGGATGTTCGAAGATTTAATTGGGAAGACCATGGAGGTGTACGTGGATGACATGCTCGTAAAATCCGAGCAAGCTACCGACCATGTCCGGGACCTCGAAAAAATGTTTTAGATCCTAAGGAGATACCAGATGAAACTCAACTCTCTCAAATGTGCTTTTGGAGTCTCTTCAAGTAAATTTCTGGGCTTTATAGTGAAAAATCGGGGGATCGAAGCCAACCCAAAGAAGATCCAGGCCCTGCTGGACATGAGATCACCGACCAACGTGAATGAGATATAGAGTTTGAACGGTCAGATAGCCGCCTTGAGCAGATTTGTATCCAAAGCCTCTGATAAATGTGCTCCATTCTTTGAGGTGCTGGAAAAGGCCAAGAACTTCAGTTGGATGGAAGAATGCGAGGCCGCGTTCCTACAATTAAAAGAATATATGGGGCGAGCCCCGCTGCTGACTAAGCCAAATGAAGGAGAAACTCTAACAGTTTACCTATGGGTATCTCAACGTGCCCTAAGTGCGGCTTTGACAAGGAAAGAAGGAAACGGAGATCAGGTCCCCGTCTATTATGTTAGCAAAAAGTTGGTAGAAACCGAAACAAGGTACACCCCAATGGAGTTGCTCGCTTACTGCCTGGTGATGACGTCCAGGAACTTGGGCCCCTTACTTCCAAGCGCACCAAATCGAAGTCCTAACGAAATATCCATTAAAGCAAATCCTCTAGAAACCAGATACTTCTGGTCGACTCATCAAATAGGTCATCAAGCTCGCCCAGTTCGACATTGAGTTCAAACCAAGGCTAGCGATCAAGGGGCAGACAATGGCAAACTTTATTGTTGAGTTTACCAAACTTGTGGACGACGAGGCTGAACCTTCTGAAGGTCCATACTGGGAGTTATTTATGGATGGGTCCTCCTGTGAAAGGAGCGTAGGGGCTGAAACTCTACTAATAAGCCCGGACGAGAGTAAGTTTCTCTGTGCACTCAAGTTTGGTTTCAGAGCAACTAATAATGAGGCAGAATAAGAAGCACTGTTAGTAGGGCTTTGCTTGGCTAAGAGAATGCGGGTCGAGCGACTTAGAATATTTAGTGACTCTCAACTGGTGGTCTATCAAATAAGGGGTGAGTACCAAGCCAGAGAATGACAGTCTATCTGTAGAAGGTCCAAGAGCTGTTGGGAGCTTTCGAAAAATTTGAATTGAATCAGATCCCGCACGTTCAGAACTCCCACGCAGATGCATTGGCTCGCTTAGCAACAACTCAGGACATAGATTTGCTGGAAATGTGCTCGTAGAATTCCTGCCAAAGCCAAGTACCGAGCCCGACACAGAAGTAATGACCCTAATAGTGGTAGCAGATTCATTGATGAACCCACTGGTCAGTTATCTGCAAGAGGGAAAGCTGTCGGAAGATAAGATAAAGGCCCGCCGCCTATGAATACGGGCGGTAAGGTACTGTGTGTACGGTGATGTTCTCTATAAAAATGGCCTCTCGACCCCCTTACTCAGATATATCGATGAGCTGGATTGCACCGCATTACTGAGGGACATTCATGAGGGGCATTGCGGTAACCATGCTGGGGAGCTCTCCCTAGCCCAGAAGGCGCTCAGACAGGGATTTTACTGGCCAACCATGAAGTAGGATGCTATCGACTTGGTGAGGAAATGTGATAAGTGCCAAAGATTCTCTAAAGTTCTCCGAGCACCACTAGCCTATCTCCGACAGATGATCAGCCCATGACCCTTCGCTATTTGGGGCATGGACCTGATCGGGCTTTTCTAGTAGGCCGAGCGAGATACAAGTACGCCGTTGTAGCAATTAATTATTTCACGAAATAAGCGGAAGCAAAAGAATTGGCTGAGATCTCCACGACAAAGATTATAAAGTTCGTGTGGAGCAACATTATTTGCAAGTTTGGTATGCCCCAACAGCTCGTGACAGACAATGGAACCCAGCTCACGAGTGAGCAGTTCCTGAAATTTTGCAGCAACCTCGACATTACTAAGAGTTTCTAGACAGTAGACCACCCGCAAGCTAACGGTCAGGTGGAAGCAGTCAACAAGATCATTAAGCAGATTCTGAAGATCAAGCTTGAAACTAGAAAAAAAGCGTGGGTAGATGAATTGCAGAAGGTGTTGTGGGCCTACAGAACAACTGCTCGCAGCACCACAAGAGAAATTTCTTTCTCAATGGTTTACGGATCCGAGGCTATGATTCCTACGGAGTTTGAAGTTTTCAGTCAGGGAAGAGCAAGTTTCAATTCCAAAGAAAACGATCAACTCTTAACCGCTAGCTCAGACCTGCTCGAAGAGTCTAGGGAAACTGCTCATCTCAGAGCAGCCGTCTACCAGCAGAGGATGGCGAGAAGGTAGAAGTACGTCAATTCAAACTAGGTGACCTTGTGCTACGAGAAGTCCTACCCGACGCTCGTAAAACCAATGAAGGTGTGTTAGGACCCAATTAGGAAGAACCCTACATGATCCACGAAGATTTGAAGAACGGAGCTTACCACCTTGCGAATATGAGCGGAGCAATGCTCCCAAGGGCATGGAATGCTACTCACTTGAGGCCCTATTATACATAATCATTGTAGTTTTATTGCTATTCTGCTATCTTTGTAGAGCTAATCATGTACAGAAGCAATAAAAGCTCTTTATTTATTATTATGAATTACCACTAACGCAAATGCTCATGTGTGTTCTTATGTGTGAGGTATACAGCCGTGAAAGGTAGAAAACCAACTTAATGCTCAAATACTTGTTAGCCTTATAGGGATAAGGGGCTGAATATCGGTGGATATCGACCTCACACCTATCCTACAAGGATAAAAGGGGTTAAAACGGTCACGAGCTTGCTCACTTAACTGCCGCTCTTAGATTGGCCTCCCCCTCTATAAGTTGTTCTACACACCCTACAACTTGAGTCATCGTACGCGAACAGAATATGACAGAGGCTCAATCTCCAAGCACTCGGCCCTAAATACGTTATAAATGCTCGGGTTACGACCTTGTGAGCGCAGCTGAGGTATTCAACCTCCATAACTCTCGTTGTAAATGCTCAATCTCCGACCTTATGAGCGTAGCTTGAGAGGTTCAACAGGCTGTATAGCTCAAGTATTGACCCTATGAGCGCAGTCCGCTATAAATGCTCAAGTTTAACCTTGTGAGCGCAGCCGACTGTAGATAATTGAGTCCCTACCTTTAGAGCACAACCCTACCGGATTTGGTAATGATCGAAAAGATCTGCGAACAACATTACATATTTATCATCCGATTTTTTCTCGATTCATATTACTTCATCAATAGTATCTGATGTTATATACGCTACAACTGCACGGAAGCACGAGCTGATTTACTTATTGATTAAGTCAATGCTTACAATCAAGCCAACAGATTTACTATTTATAATGAGACACTGTTTATTTAATAAGAGGAATTAAGTTACTGATTCACCTGCTGGAGTTTCTTCCAGCTCTCTGAGCTACGATTTATATTAAGGGCTATCCATTGAGAAATCTGAGGGTGCATTCGCAACCCGAAAAATTATTTTCCTTACTTTGTACCTTATGAGGTATTTATACGAGCGGTCAGGCTCATTGTTTATCCAATTCATCATCCATTCTATTATGTGTATCTGCTCGTGATCTATTATGACGATGTATATGAGGCTCAGAAAATAACAAAACAAGTCAGGAATCCTATGTTGATTAAAAACAGGAGTAAAGCATTAAATGAAAATAGTATCGATAGCGTCAATGTTAAAAAATAAGCCTTATCAAGTAGGGAGGACAAATGTTGTATTTAACTACTCTAAGGGGCTTTAGAAAAACCAACAAGAGTACTCTTCAGATCCTTTTCACTGGGGGCTCCTTAGGAAGATGATCCATGTCCCCCACCTGGCATCAACTCCTGAGGACCTGAGGAGGAACCGCTCTGGGCCTAAGGGATGTCGATCTGAACAGTTGAAGACGTAGAGCTCTTCTTAGGGGCTGCAAGAATAATCCCCTTTTGAACAAGCTTCGCGGTCTTTGCCTGGGCTTCTTTGGCAGCGAGAGCTGCATACCTCTTCACCTCCTTCACTATATCTTCCCCGTAAAAGGAGACGTCCAACTTAGAATGGTTTTTCCATAGTGTATACAGGAACTTGTTGCTCGTCTTCTCAATTACCTCATTCCTGACCTGCACGACCTGGGCCTCAGCCTGACTAAGCAATTCTTTGGTACGAGCAAGATTACCCCTTACTATGTTCAAACCCTGCATCATCGAGTCGGCCTTCTTTTCAGCATTTACGGCTCGTCTCTTCTGCAAGATGGCCTCCTGTGTGACCTTGTCTACGTCCTCGGTGGCCTGTTTGAACGAGGAGGCAGTGATGTCCCAAAGCTTCCTCTCGTGAGCCAAGGACTCTTCAATGCCTTCGAGTTGCTGTTTAAGCTCGTGAACAGCTTTCTTGGCAGCTTCAGATTCCTCCCTGATCTTCTTATTTTCTGCTTCCAACCTCCTGTTCATCTCCTCAAGTGAAGCTTTCTCTCCTGTCAGGTCGGGAAAGTCCTTGTACATCTTCATCAATGCCAGTGAAGTTTGAAATGAAAATGTGTCGGTAGTGGGTATGAAGATAATACAAGTTACAAAGTTGAGGATGGAGTTTACCAGCACATTATAATGCGCAGCATAAGCGATCAACTGGTCACCGTGAACATGTTTTTGATAGACCTCTAGTTTGTCAGGTCCCAACAGTCCTGACAATTGATCCAATAGGTCATCAAAGTATTCCCCAACATCGGCCTCGTGGGCCTGCTCCTCGTCAACCCCTTCTATAATAGGCGTCTTGCCTTTAAACTTCTGACATTTAGCAGGAGGCTTCATGGCCTCCTTTCCTTTGTCCTCGGCCCCTGAGGGCCTTGTTAACTCGTCTCCAAGAATTGAGATTTCCTGGCCAGCAGAATCCTTTGGTGGGGGTATAAATCTTGCGGGCTTCTTCCCCACAGTCTTGTATTTCACCTCCTGCTTTTTAGTAGATGTGGTGACCCCTGTGTGTGATGGCTTTGTTGTCTGGATTGGGGGCCCATTAGAACCTGTTATTTCTACTTCGAGCTCTTCCGTCTCGATTTCTGACGGGGGTGAAGGAGAATCCATCTGAATGTGCACCATGGTTTTAGGCTTTTTTGAAATCGGGGCAGAAGCACCTTTGTTGGGTCCTACAAAAACAGAGAAGACCTCGTGACCCTTTCGCACCCCGATGTCCGAGGCAAAACTGAGAGGCTTGGTTCCAACCCCAAGTGCAAGCTCGTAATCCCTCAAGAAGTAGTTCACTGGAAAATAATCGTTTGAAGGCTCCTTAACCTTAGAGAATTTCTGAAGCGCCCCTAATTCCTCGCTCGAAAGGTCAATTGAGCTCTTATTAACAGCTGGGCATAAAGGAAGAAAAATCAGTAACAATAGAAAAAATGGTACATGCATGCATGCAGGAGTAGCGAGCAGAAATACGCTCACCAGGATTGAGGGTGAAGTCAAAATTTACAAGTTTTAGCAAGGATAGACAGGACACGTAGAACCAACGAGACTTATAATCCCCTACATTTGACCTACCAACCTTCTTTGGCAAGAACGCCTTGTAGGAGGAGTTACGAGCGGCCATGTAATAGATGTCATCCCGTTTCTTGGCCTTAGGGCTAGTAGTAGATTTAAAGAAGAAGATGCTTTGGATTATGTTCGGGGTTGGTGACGGAAGGCCATTCTTGAGAAAGATGCAAGCTAAGGTGGTCAGTTGGACGTAGGAATATGGCGTGAGTTGGAAATGGGCTATTTCCAGATAATTTAATAGGTCGATCAGGTATGGGTGGATCGAAAACCTAAATCTTAGATCTACATGCTGACGACTGATAGCTGTAAACCCCTCTGGAGGGTGCGTCACATGATCATAATGGGCAGGAATTATGATACAACATCCGAAAGGGAAACCGTACATCCTAGCTACGGTTTCAAGTTCCTCGCAAGTAACAGAAGAGTCATGTTGATAGAAGGACTCGCGAACGGAAGCTTCTCCCACCCTGAGAAACTCGGTGCGTCCCCATTGCCCTGGGTAATTGCGCTTGGAGAATCTCTGCCCTGTTGGGAAGAACCCTTCTCAGAGCCCTCTTTGCTAGACATAACTCGTTGGTATTGGGGTCTACGACTTGACATCTACAAAAGAAGCAGCTAATTAGGTCACTGATAGCCAACCAAACCCAAGAGACAAAGAGAACCTAAATCTACTGTCCCTAAGCGTCAAGTTGTGCATTTGAGAAGCCAACAAGGGACAAGAAGGGCCTTATTTAATGAATCCCTCCAAGTTAAAAAAAAAAAAAAAAAAAAAAAACCTTACCTTGAATGTGACGGTGACCAGTGGCTTCGATTGAAGATCGATGAACGACGGTAAGAAATCGGGAAGAAAACAAACAACGAAGGAGTTTCTGATTTTTGAAAATGCCAAAAAAGAAGGAAATGGAGCGTCCCTTTCCTTAAAAAGTAGCTAAGCCCCAACCGTTGGATCAAGATAACTGTGTAACCGCTCCTAATCTGACAGTACGGCGCGATTCTCGGAATTTTGCCATCATGTAGCGTGTCAATTGAGAAACGTGCATTAAATGCATACGGCGCGTGGTATGAATCGTAACCGCTGCCTGGGGCAACTCTACGTGGCTTAGTAATAAAGTGGAATTTAAAAAGTGGCGTAACTATTCCCGCCACGTTTGCTCGCTTATGGATTTGTAGCTCCTGATCCTCGAAAAGGCACCAAGAGCTAGGGGGCTTATGTTATGGGTAATTTAGCGATCAAATCAATTGAGCTATGAGAGATCTACAGTGTAAGCCCAATGGTCTAAAAGCTCAACGATCTGTCCTTCTTTCTGACCGTCTTTCTGACAACAGACCTGTCCGTTAGACCGACTCTTTATATTCGTTCATATCCCAAGTCTCCCTGCTGATCGTCAATCTACTTGCGAATAGTATTGGTAGTCTGATCAGTGATCTGTTCGTTGTCCTGCATACGACTGCAATCAGTACCGATCCTTAATTCTGACCGCTATATCTGTTCGCCCAGGCTGATCGTTATATCTGTTCGCCCAGACTGATCGCTATATATGTTCGCCCAGGCTGATCGCTATATTTGTTCGTCCATGCTGCTCGCCAAATCTATTCGCTTAAGCTGTTCGTCGAAAGGTGATCGACAGATCTATTTCGCCCTGGCTTATTCGTTTAGAATTGTTCGCCTAGTTGCTCGGTGATTTCTGAGTATATTCGTATGTCTGCTCGTTTGTGAGACTGTTCGCCTAATATTATGACTGGTCGCAGAAGAACTAATTCATGATCTATCCTCCTAACTCTCAAAGTGCCCGATTTGTCAGAAACTCGTCTGTTCGCCAGCTCAATTGGATATTCTGTTCGCTGGAGAGTCCATCTCCACCATGCCTCCTAAACCGCAAGTTAGCAGAAGCCGAAGACGTCATGCAAGATGCAACTCAAAGCGTGTCATGCACACCATCCTTACCAGAGACTACAACCAAGATTACGGTGACCTCACCTGACCCGTATAGATTAGCCGCCTGAAATCACGCTCGAGCAAAGCTCAGAAGTGACAGTTTCAGCCGCATTTAATGTAATTTCGACCGCATTAAATGCACTGTCAGCCGTATTATATAAAATTTCGGCGCATTAAATATGGTTCATCCTTGTAACTTCAGTTTACTGTATGCTTTTGTCTTATTCCATTTTACTGTAGCACATCCCCTTTCTCTATAAATAGGAGAGGATTTTTATTGTAAATCAGGTATAATCTTTTGAGTGTCGTTACTCTGCTAAAATAGTGAGAGAGTGAACAGTGGACGTAGGCATCTAATTGGGCCGAACCACTCTAAAATCTCCTTGTGTTTCTTCTCCTTGCCTCTGACCTCTTCTCCTTTACTTCTTTACCTCGTATATTCAATATCCACGATCCGAAGTTGCAGTTTGGCCCTAAAAACGAACCTCGTTGACTAGGATCCAAATCCAGACGTCAGCATTTTCAAAATTGTTAATTTATCTGAATAATTATTCTTCCTTTTTAGGATGTTCTTTCAATATTTTTAAAATTTTATTTTATAGATATATTTAAATTATTTAATCAAACCACTATTTATTTGTTTTTTTATGTTTTATATATTTAAAATAATATTTATTTGTTATTTTTTTCAGTTATTGCTACCAAACACGTTTTTCAATTTTAATTTTTAAAATACTGTTTTCAGCATATATTATCAGACGCGTTTTTAGAATTTGAAAATAAAATTAAAAAAAAAAAATACTATTTTTATTTTCGAAAAACAGTAACTGAAAAATGGCTATCAGACGCATCCTAAATTTCATCCCCCTTAAATCCAATTCAGTGTTATAAACAGTCATCCACACGGACTCTCTGTGTTTGGATCCTGTTTCAATACGAGCTTACAGGTTGCCAGTGACAAGTATGATCATTTTGTATTCAAGTAAAGCATCTCTCTGTCCCAACATGTCACCTGTATCATTTCATAACAATTCCTCATTATCTAGACTTAAGATATATATATCCTACTTTGACTAGACTTCGTTAGATTGCACGTTTAAGCTTCAATAAGGAGAGAATCCATAAGTTAATATTCCAACAAATTGATATCTCATTGGAAGACCATTGAAATAAAGCAATTCTTATACAATGTTACCATTAATATAAAGCGATTCCTGTAATGGATGCTTGTTTGATTTCTCAAGTATTCTTGGATTCTGAAAATTTGTTGAAAGTAGGGAAATGTGAGTAGTAGTTTATTTCACGCTCAAGTCTCAGTTTTACAAACTTTCTCCTTAATTATTAGTTGCATCTATTAATGTGGAGCAGCATATGAATTAGTCATGTTACTGTACAAGTTTAATATATTATAGGCAATCGATTAGTATTAACTAAAAAATATTGAATTTGTACTATCTTGAATTTTTTAAAATTAGAATGCGAGTATGAAAATTCGTGAATGATCAATATCAAAATTGTTATAATCGTGAAAAGATCTTGAGATCAAAACCTTTAATTACTATATTATAACAATTGCAATCGCTATAGTGGTGAAGAGAGGGAACAAATAGACCCACTTGAGCCCCTTTCCATGAATTGTTTATGAGAACAAAATTAAAAATTTATCTTTCTTCTTTTAAAATTTATTTATTAAATTTTAACGATTGCAATTATTACAGCGGTGGAGAGAGGGAACACAGGAAGGCCTACAGGAGCCTTGGTCCTCCAACTGGACCTTCCCATAAATTGTTCGTCAGAAAAAATTTCAAATTTATTTACTCTGATCACCCCAAACATATAGTTTAGGCAATGCCTTTGGACTAATCAGGACTCTTCATGACCAAGTATAGATTTTAATAATCAAGACAGCAAGGACATTAGGATGATAAAGAATCAATTTTTTCATTGGCATTCAAACAAAAAATCTGTACTATCAGAAAGGAGAATCACTACTTCGGTTGTGGATAGTTTTAGCTTATATTAGTATAGCACAGACCAGTTCACTGGAAGCTATGATCTCCACAGCTGAGGCCTTCCAAGTATATTTCCAGATGCCTGGTGGACTTCCAAATTTAATGAAATGCCTGTAGTCTATGATGTTTATGATCACTGTGGGCATTGGTTTGCTTGACCATCTTAGGCCACCCTTGCAAGGAACAATGTGTATCACTTTTCTGTCCTGTCTTTGGCTGCAGCTTTTGTTGTGAGCACAAGAGCAGTTCGGCCTGGAACATAGTGTATATATTTCTTCTGTGTCATCTCCAAAAGAAATGCAATCTTCTTTTTGATCTGTAGTGGTATTCTTAGATGCATAAAATACAGCTATGCGAGCACGCATTCTGTTAGCAACCATGGTCACCATCATAACAGAGAGTTAATTGCTGTTTGCAACACAAGAAAATTGTTCTATATATCTATTCAATTAATTCCTATAAATGAAGAAGCAATATCTAGATGCACTCCAAACTTCATGCATATACAAGAAGTATTATAATTTATAGCCAACTCAAACAGCTTCAGTGAGTGAACATTGACAGTGAACATTTAAAATCTGAACCTAGCCAGAAATTCATTTAGTATTCAAGCTAGGTAGGCTAAATTTCAATTTCAATATCACAGAAAAAGTCGGTAAAAGCTTACTCTTCGAATCGAATCATTGAAATCAAGCAGATAGCGATAGGTAAGACACAAGCTGGCTGTAACTACAGTCAGCTAGTTGAGGACAGATATGCAAAACTTCATCCATGAAATGAAATCCTCCATGATATTGCATTATTTTTTAGCAATTTTTAGCAGTGACATGTGGCCCAGGAAGACGGTGGGGTCAATTTTGAGCTGAAAAAGGGCATGCAGGTTATTTTGTTTTGATGGGTGATTGCTATAGAAATAACGGAACATAATTCTTATTGGGGAAACCGCCTCCCTAAACCTTCTATTCTTTAGCAAAGAATATCAAAATAACAGAGAAATAAGTAAGGAAATAATAATAATCATCGCAACACAATAATTTATATGTAAAACTCTCCGACCGAAGAAAAATCATAGATATTGTTAAAAGACAACCAGAAAGAATATTAAAATTGTTACAATTATACAGATAATTTTCTTAAAATAAAATACTGCATCAAATACACTTTAAGTATTGTATTTGATTGATGCAATTAAAAACTAAAACTTTAAACTTTTTATATAGTTGCTTGAGACTCCATACTCTCTTCTTTCTTTTTCAACGTGGGATTCTGTCCCTTTGTTTTCCTTCTTTATTTTTAATCAACCACAACAATTCTTTATGAGTTTTATAGGTTATTTTGAGGCCAACTAAACTGATTTTATAAGTTTGAGGTCATTCTTTAGAGGCATGCCAAGATGTAATGAGACACCTGAAGTAAGTGAGAACGAGCTTTGGACAGTACTCGGTCATAAGTTTAGGTTTTGATTGTAGTTGGGATTTGAGAGAAGAGAGAGAATATTAAAGGTGTAACATTTTCTATTTAATAAATTTTTTTCTTTATTAAAATCATTAAGTTATTTTTAAAAAAATGAAACAAATTAAAACTTAGTAATTAAATAGAGGTTCTTCACGCCGGTGAACCAATTGTGGGAGGGAGGCAGCCAATCGGGGAAGAAATGGATGAACACTAGGGTAAACAAGCGTCAGTGAGTGGGAATGTCGTAGGAAATGAATGTTTCGTCGTCGAAAATGGACGTTGTGGCGCCGAAAACAGAGGTTCTTCATACCAGTAAACCGATTGTGATAAGGAGACAGTCGATCGGGGAAGAAATGGATGAAAACTGGGGTAAACAACCTCATATACCCTTTTTTGCTAGACCATTTTGCCCCTCATATAAAGATACGTTCGTATATTGCAATATACGAGCGTATCCATACGGTACGATCGTATATGGTCGTACTGATGAGCATTATACGGGAAAAAACAGATATGGGTGAGATACGCCCGTATCTATACACCCCATGTCCAATACAGTCGTATCAACATATATACGACCTGATATGGTCGTATTTATGAACATTGGTCAGGGGTCTGCGAGATCGCCTGCAGTGCTTAGTGGCTCGAGTAACACAAGGAACACGATCTTTTTATTTTTTATTTTTAATTTGTGGGTTTTTTCATTGGCACAATCTTATTTTGAATTGATTTTGATTGAATTGTTGATATATGAGAAATTTAGTTCGATAGTATAGGTGTTGCTTGCTTGATTGAAGATGAATTTTAATGTGGAATAGGTTGAAGATAATTTTTTTTTTAATTGGTTTTATTTTAGGGTTTAATTTTAATATTCTAAAAAAAATCCAATGGATATTAGTAATTTTTTGTGTTTAATTTAATTTAATTTTTTAATTTTAATTTAGTTGTTTTTTTTAATTTCTTTTAATTTTTTGATGTTTAATTTTGTGGGTTTAAGTAATTGAAAATATCCAGTAATATTATCCTTTTAAAAAAAATCCAATAATATTACTGTAATTACATAAAAAGAAAAAACTATGAGAGAATGTTTTTGTATGTAATAATTAATTATGAACAAGAGTACAATCGTCTTCTTATTAATTTTAATAGAATTTAAGGATAAATAAATCTTTTTATATTTTATATTACGTTTGACGTTTGTTAATTAACGAGGGAATTTAATTTGATTTTTTTTAAAAGGTTATGGTTGATTTGATGTATTTTTAAAATATGGTTAAAAATTTGATTATTTTTCAAACGTTAGGGACCAAAATGAGTTTTACATAAAAATAAAAATAAAATATATATAACGAAAATTTGAAAAATAAAAGAGGTGGAGGGCTTGGCTGTGGGTTCTTTTCGTCTTCTTGAATACTAGTCGTTCACTGCCGCTATCGACCAACCAACACCGCCGCCGCCACCGTTGTTCGCCGTGCCCGACAACTTTCAACCGACGGTATATTCTTCTTGTCGTAGTTGAACCTTATATCTTTGCTTCCTTTGTTTTGCTTTGATATATATATATATATATATATATAGTTGAAACCTTTTTGAATTTCGTGAAATGAGATTGTTAAGCTGTTGAATTGTGTTGAATTAAGTGTTTGAGCTCTGATTAGGCTGTGAATGGGAGGTGGGTTTGCGGAAAGTTTTGATTTTAAACTTGAATGTACTGTCTGCTCATTAACTGTTCGACAAAAGGCCTAAACCAGTATTTAGATTGTGTAACAATAGAATTTTTTGTACTTGGAAGGGCTGCAACTTCCATGTTTGTTGCTTTAATAGTGAATTTATCCAACTTGGTTTCGGTTTTGTGCTTTGCTTGGTTTCCCAGAAATTGATTTTGGGGAAATATTACAAACTTAAATTTTAAGCTTCTTAACTGTATGAAACTGTTTGTATACGAAAAGGGAGCAGTTTCACCCTCTCCCCCTGATTTGAGCTTATTATCATTATTATTTATTTGGCAGAAGTGGGATAAAAAATGGATACGAGATTAGCAAATACATGGAGGTTAACTGTGAATGAGAGGAAATTCATAGAGACATCGTTGGTTTCTGGTATCAGAACTGATGGTCGCAACCCTTATGAGTATCGTAAACTATCAATTAAATTTGGCAGGCAAGTATTATCCAATTGACATACGTGTACGTAATTCCGAATCTTGATTTATGGTTTCCATATTTTCTTTTCATGGGTGTAATGTAGCATTACAAGTTTGAGTTGCGCCTTAGCATATACCATCTTCTAACAAATGATTGGGGTTTTTGGTTGAGCTCCATTGAGTTTGATTTCACTGCAACATTACAGTTTTAATTTCCTAATTGGTAACTTTTTCTTGCGGTGTTTGGTTGAGGTGATTTTATTTTGCAATTTGGAGTTATTTTCCTTGGATTCTTGTTTTCACTTTTGCTAAAAGATATGTTGTTGGGAACCCAGTTGTTGTATTAATTATGTTTGAATATGCATATTGAACTAGTTGATGAATTTTCTATTGTGCCTGCTTTTATTTGGCAAAACAAGGATCTTTTTTCCTTGCATTTAATGCTATATTCTTGTTAATTGTTTTTGTATAAATCATAAATGATAGTTTTATTAATATACTGATGAAATGTGCAGAGATGATGGGTCATCTGAGGTGCAGCTCGGCCAGACTCATGTAATGGGTTTTGTGACTTCCCAACTGGTTCAACCTTATCGAGACAGGCGCAATGAGGGTACACTTTCAATCTACACTGAATTCTCTCCCATGGCTGATCCCTCATTTGAGCCAGGTCGCCCTGGAGAATCTGCCGTGGAGTTGGGACGGATAATAGATCGTGGTCTAAGGTGATTATCATTCAATCAATAGTTGCTTCTCTATTTCTTCATAGTGTCAGTTTGACAATTTTTTGGACCATTCTGAAAGAAACTTCTTTGATATATATATATTTCAATGAACTCAAATATTATACAGTAGTTCGTGGAATATTTCTTGTCAAGTTCATAGATAGAACACGTTTTACAAAATATGCACAAATAAAAGTTTTGAAAATTTTCCAAAATCATGATAGGGGCATCTTAGCAACAGTGAGGGTTAAATATGAAACCTATAACAGCCCACCAGAGCCAGAGGAAAAGAGAAGTTTTACATTTCAGTTAGTAATCTTGCAGGGAAAGCAGGGCGGTGGATACAGAGTCTCTTTGTGTACTAGCTGGGAAGTTAGTGTGGGCTATCCGTATTGATCTTCACATTCTAGACAATGGGGGGTAAAATAGTTTTTTTTTTTTTTTCCTGATTGTTGTATTTGCTAATGTTAAATGCTTATATCTTATTATTTTATTAATTTGATATGTGGAAATGGAAACAGGAATCTTGTTGATGCTGCTAACATTGCTGCTTTGGCTGCTCTCCTGACATTCCGGAGGCCTGAATGCTCATTAGGAGGGGAAGATGGTCAGGAAGTAATCTTACATCCACCTGAGGTTAGCTCCTGAAATTTCTGTAGATTGAATTTTAAGTTACTTTGTTCTCGGTAGTTTTTTTAAGGGACACCAGCTAACCTGTTGCCTGGTCAAATAATAAAGAATCTTGTATGTTCATTGTTAAATATCAAGTTTGTAAGTATTAAAATTGATATGGACTACTCTTTTTGGATGTTTCCATGGTCTCTACTCTGCCAGTCTCCTGGTTGCTACAGTTATCTTTCAGATTGCCTCCTGGCCATATATTATGATTTTATGTTGTTGCATTTTGGCAGGAGAGGGAACCACTGCCCTTGATAGTGCATCATCTTCCCATAGCAGTTACCTTTGGATTTTTTGGTAGTGAGAGCATCATGGTAGGTAACATTAATTCTGTATTTTTTTTTTTCCTCCCAGAGTCTTAAAATGATGCATATCATGTAGAACTACAGTTTACAACCTTTTTTTTTTGGTGACAAAATGTCATGTAGGTTATCGATCCAACCCACCATGAAGAAGCTGTTATGACTGGAAGAATGACTGCTACACTAAATGCAAATGGTGATGTTTGTGCTATTCAAAAGCCAGGAGGGGAGGGTGTCCTGCAGAGTGTCATCATGCAATGTTTGCGACTTGCTTCTAGGACCGCTGGTGATATTACAAAGAAGATAAATGATGCGGTGAGTTTGTGCTTTCATTATTAGTCTTATGAAAGTTGAGAAAGCTTTTATGCATCTTAATTATTATATTTTAAGCCTACAAAATACTTTACTCAATCTCTGATTGAGTATCCGCGATTAGATCTGGCAATGGTGAAAGGAAAGTTATACGTAGTTTCCTCTTTTTGGGGCCTTTTCATTTTCTTTTACCTTTCGTCATTTCTGGTTTAAAAGTCAAACAAGTTGATCATAAACATAGTGTCAAGCCCTAGCAGTTCTAAACTTTGCTTGCATTGCCTCGTGACTAGGAGTATTATACTCTGGCCAAGATAACCTTGATCTCCATAAATTTTTCTGTACTCTGCTTTTTTCCTTCTTCTTATTCCCCAATATTCCTTTTCAGTAATTGGAATGCCATATTTCTGTCTGTTTTTACACTTATTGGTCTTAGAAATATTTTGGAAATCCTGTTTTAGGGCTTAATTTACAAGAAGTCGTGGGGGCTTTAAGGAGATTTCATGGATATCATGAACTCTGAAGTAGACATGACCACGGTTCGGTTCGAACCGAACCGTAACTGTAGAACCGGAACCAGAACATAAGGTTCTGGTTCCGGTTCGGAACCGAACCGGAACCGTCACTGTAGCGGTTCCGGTTCCGGTTCTTTGAAAATTAGAACCGGAACCGACTTGAACCGGCGGTTCCGGTTCTTAAATAAATAAATAAATAATAAAAAATAATAAAAAAAAAAAAAACAAAACAACATTCATCATTAAAGTAAACTGTTTCTTTTTCTTTTTTTTTTTTTTTTTGAAAACCATAACTTTATGGTCAAAGAAGAAAAAATTTGCGAACTATGGCACTCGCTAAAGGGTGAGGCCAAAGACGTCATTCTGAAAAACGCTGATAAGAATTTGGATCTTTACAGAGGGCCTTTATATCCTGTAATAAGAAGCTAGTCTCACCACCAATATTTGAAGTAAACCGGTTTTATCAACTCCGGTATTTTTTTTTTTTGAATGACATTATATTATAACATAATATAACATAACTCCAATATTTTTTTTTTGTATCAACTCCAGTATTTCTAACTCTAACGTATATGCTTTGTGACAGTCCAATTGCTGTAGTAGCTTGCCGCTGCAAAGGGCTTTTTGCCCCGGTGAATATTCAATATTTGCCACAACCTTTTGCTACGAAAAACAAGGGCCCTTTTGCCAAGACTACTTTTGTAACGTATATTCATTGTAAACAATATATTATTCAATTAATATTATGATAAATAAAAAACTATAAAATATGAAAAATTTAAGTAAAATTTCATATTTAATTCATGAAATAAAATTATTATATGTGTTTATTTCAAAAAATAATTATCATATTTGTAATATATATTTAAATAGAAATATGAATATAAATAAGAAACTACATGTAATAGATTTGAAATAAATATATATTTATTTGATATTAAAAGATTAATAAATAAAAAAAAATTATATATTAATAAATAATAAAATATATATAATTTTACAACTATTTTAATATTACTTTTTAAATTTCAAATTGTCATTTTAAAAAAAGGTTCCAGAACCGGAACCGAAACCGTTATAGAACCGAAACTGGAACCGGAACCTGAACCGTTATAGAACCGTCGGTTTTAGAACCGAACCGGAACCGTGTTATTTCGGTTAAGGTTTCGGTTCTAGCTTTTTTAGAACCGGAACCGTCGGTTCGGAACCGGAACCGGAACCGGAACCGAACCGAACCGAACCGTGGTCATGTCTACTCTGAAGGTGTAGAGGCAATTGATTTATAGTTTGATGAGATGTGCTACAAGTTCCATTAGGTTGATGGGAATCCTATATCTTTTTCGACAATATCTAATTTGCTTTTATTATTATTATTATTATTATTATTTTTTATTTTTATAATTAAATTTAATTTGATTTTTTAATATTTTTATGATGAATTGGTTTTTAGATGGTAGCCATCTTTAAAATTCCGGTCATGATGGTTTCAGTTGACTTGTCTGTGACCTTATGTAAAAAAACTTCGGTTGTGGAATATGCATGAATATTTTGTTTGGTCTGGATGAGTTTACACATGATTCTTCATTAAAATCATCATTTTAGTATATGTAGTAATAAGATATGATTATTTAATTTGCCATTTGTATACAGTTCTGCTATCTGACACCTTTCCAGTGGTGTTGAAGAGATTGCTTAACCAAATCAAGGTGTTGCTAAATTCTTTTCTGCATTTTTTATGAAGAGGAACACTTGAACTGTTTTGATTACTATGTCCTTGATAAAATTCGCCCTCAAACTACAAGCTTGCCTGCCATCCTTTTATTTTAGTAGCCTTTGTTTCTATACATCAACTGTAAATGAATCAGTCGAGCAAACTTATCAGTGGGCTGCTTTAATACTTGGTTAAGTTGAGTTTTACTTGAGTGATATAGCAAACAAAATTTAATATTGGTCTGGAGTGGCGCACTTGCTAAATTAGTTGTTTTATGACTGCCTGTCCTCATATGTTTGCCCCTTCCACAAGTAAATTTTTCTTTAAGAAGTCTGTTACGGGGAAACTGTTCATTTTGTTATTGGACAATGGTAACCCATGCTTGAGTGTTCTGGTTAGATGAGGCAGAAATGTAAAAAGGAATTATAATTTGCCTGAACTAAATCAGTGTAGTTCTAATAGCTCCAGATTATTGAGGTGAAGATTGAGTCTGAAATCATTTCCTCACTGGAAATGATGTCTTTTCTGACTGTGCTATCACATCTGTAGATTTAGAGTGGTAAACCAGAGTTGCTTCTTTTCTGAATGCAATCCCTGATCATTATTAACCTTACTGAATTGAAGATACTTTATAAACAGAAATTTTCGTTTTCATTCAGAGGTTTGATCAGCTTGTCCAGAAAAGGAAAGACAACAGTTTAATTTGCTTATATGTAATTTATCAGTAACCAATTAAGGCTGCTTCGAATGTGAATTTATGGCTTTAATTAGGTTCTTGGTGAATTAATTTGCCAAATTGCTATTTCTACTTGCATTGTTTTCTTGCAGTGACCTAGTATTTCCATATTTGATATTGATATAGGTTGAAGCATACAAGACAGAACGAGCATTAAGTAAGATCAAGCGTCACCCTACTTCAGTTTCTTTGGAGGGTATTGGGACTGGTGCTAATGTGAAAGGAAAACAAAACATGTTTTTTGAACGTAATAGTGTTAGTGAGTTGTCAAGGAATCTGATGGAGAGGTCAAAACTGGCTTCTGGGGGAAGTTGTGCTAGTCAGAATGATGGTGAAGGTGAATCATCTGAGCTGGCTGGAAATAAGAGAGATGGTGGAAAAACTAATTTAATGGGAGGCCCTGCAAGTTGGTATGGTGTTCCTTCTTAAATTTAAATTGTAGTTTTAGTCTGTAGAAGTACTGAGCATTTGTGTTTAAAATGAGATCAACTTTCTTAAGAACTAAAAAAGAAAGTGTTTAAATTTCATGAAGTTGATTATTTGGGAAGAATTTGTTGAGCCATTTTATAGTTTATTTGTATTGGTTTTAAAGCCAGTTCACTGCTATATATAACTTAGGTTTGAATTCCTTTTACTGGGCATATTTCTACTAAAAATTTGAATTCAATATGGAACTAAGGGTTCAGTTTTGAGATTCACTGATTGTAATTTGACTAATTATTGTTTCAAACGTTAGTGAACTGGCTAGTTCACAAGTGGTGTCTTGCGAACTTTTACTACATGACATTATTGTAGCTTATTTGTGTTTGTGTTTTAATAACCTAAACAACTTCATTTTTTGCTTTTTGATCTTGTTTTTAACAGAAATATTTATGAAGATTGTGGGTGCCCGACCCTTTCTGCTTGATACCAATTTTAGAAAAATAGAACGTGCCTATTGATGATGAGAGTGGAAATGGAATGATGTCATGCATCTCATTCCCTCGTAAATTTTACTGGAACTAACTAGATCCATTATAAATATTCAATCCAGCAAAATAGATTTTCTTTACAAATGCTTCGTAGACACTTGAAAATTATTCTTTTCAGACAGTAGACGCTCCCTTTATTATGGAGATATATTGTTGGGATGCCTATTGATAGTTGAATTTCAACTTGTTCTGAATGATTATCTTTGTCATGGAGGCAACTCGTACTTTAGTGTACTGAGCTGATTCTCGATCTTATTTTTGAAATCTGAAACAGTAAGTATAGTGCAACAGTTGTCTTATTAAGGCTGTTTTACATTTGTGATGTCGTTTAATTGTTTCTGCCTTCTCTTTCTAAATAAGTTGACCTTATGAATACGGTCATAACAGATTCCTCTTTTATGCTTCGACTTACTATTTTCTTTGGTTTTCTTTCCGACTAATAATTTTTACTTCTCCTCTCAGGGATCCATACTCGAAGGGTGTTGATTCAGATTTATTGAAAGCTTCTCTAGCTTTACGTGGTACTTGCTTTTGTTATTACTATATATGCTTTGTGCTGCTTTAGTAACTGTGTAAATCTTTGATGCTTAAGTTTCTCAGTAATTTGATTATTTGGTGGCTGATGGGGTAGAAAGTTATAAGGATTTTAGTATATTTAATAGAGTAATTCTAGAAAAAGACTGGGGCTTAAAGACTTTGCAAGGCATGAACCATCGTTGAGATAATAGCAAGAGTAACTTTAGGATTATGTGTTATAAGGTTGATGTTTTCTGGAGGAAAGTGTTATTGTCTTTTCATCTTTTGAAGATGAGGGATATGTAATGTTTGAAGCATGGAAAAGTGGGATGGGCATCAGTGTACATGTGAATATTATGTATTTCATTGGATAAAAACATACACTCATATACCTTTATGGCAGTCCCTTTTTCTTATACAAGTGTAAGACACATTTTTTATCCATTGGATCAAAGCACTTTCAATGATCAAGACCAAATAGGTTAAATATGACATACATAATTAATGTAAGATTGTAAATGGTACATATAAGGTGTAATCTCAACCATCAGAAGTGCTATGATGTAATGGCTGACAAAATGTATAATTTCTGTTGAAAATTGAAAAGAAAAAGTAAAACATACACTCATTTTTACACACACACATATGAAGGCACCCAAGCATAATTTCACATTTGAACTCATTATATTCCTTCTTGTGGGGAGAAGCAATGTCCCTAGGCTAGATGGCTATTGGTGCATAGAAATTTTGTTAGAGTGAGTTTGATTAAGTACGGAAGATTTTCAAATAAACTGATCGATATTGAGCTTGAAACGTGCAGTAAAGGTAACACCTGAGAAAGAACGAGACTCAATTGACGAGAGAAAGCCCACTGAACACAAGCCAGAGGAACCACCTGAAGATAATAAGTCGGCTTCTCTGGCTATTGATGCATCTGAAGCTGGAGTAAAGAAGGATGGACCAAAAACATTGAAGGATGCTGTGAAGCCAAAGCACAAGAGGAGAAAGAAGGCATCCAGTGGTGCCAATACAAGTTAGATGAACTTCGGCCTTTGAAACTCATAGAAATCTCTCTCCCTGCTCGTATGTTAATCAATTCTCTCTCGAATTCATGTTTCTTTTTCTACTTTGTAATTGTATACTGTATCAAGTTTTGAGGCTAGGTTTGTGAAAACTTCATCAAGGTTCATAAGTCGCAGTTGAATTTTCTTGCCTATTCATCATAGGATAGGATGAGAAGTACAAAATATCATATGAAAGCATTTACGTAGTGGACGCTTTTGTATTTCCAGATTCCAGTATTATTTCTATGCAGTTCATTTGTCATGCATATTACTCTTAACTTGGCATTTCTTTGTAGATTCTATGGGAGTGCTCTCTGTTAGTTTCTCAAAGGGCAATTGGAGGGCAAGGTCTCTTTCATGTTCAACTTTGAATGGAATGATCAATGGAGCAATTGTATTGCCAGACTGGCATTGAAGCTGAGACCAGAAAGGGAGTCGTCAGACTCCTGGCTCTGGATTGAAGGTCGGTTTGTGCTAATCTCTCTGAATGACTGTTTTGTCGGCTGACTGATGAAGTTTATTGTTCCCTTGTAAGAACAGTTGGTGTTGCATGGTTCTTTTCTTAGCCTTGTGCAATTTTGTTATAGAATCAGAGCAGGATGCGTAATGTGAAATGATTGACTATTCTATTAGGGATTTTATCGTTTAGGCTTTTTGAGATCCTTCTTTGTTAATTTTACTTTTTTAGTTGATCAAATTATTTTATATCATATAGGCTTTTGAATTGCCAAGATTTGCTCTTGATTGGTTGGCACTTTCAAAATTTAAAAAAGTTCATGGTCTGATTCATACACCAACAGACCTCAAAGGTCCTGTTGAACATGCATTAAATTTTACTTGTCTAAAAGTAGACAGTGATCTTTCCATAACGTAGCAAGTTTATTTTTTGTTACCGTTTTTTTTTAAAGAAAAAAAGATGAAAATAAGGATGGCACAAAGAAGTTAAAAAAATTACTGACTTTAATTTATTGTTACTTCTTTATACATGTCACGTAAAATAGTCTGAGCATGAGTGGTCAAAGAATGGGCTGTTACTCTATAACAAATGATACACCTTCTACTTGACAATGTTCAATGAACTCCAAAATGTCTTGAATTATTAAACCAACTTCATTCAAGCTGAAGCCATGGAAGCAACTTGACTTGAGTCAAGTCTCTGTACATGCAGGATTACGTCACATGCAAGTTTCACAAACCCTGAGTTGCAAATCACCAGACCTACAACAATCAATCCAGCTTGCCTCAAAACAGAGAGAAGAGTCTCAGGTGCATTTGATGTATATGTCCCAATCAATTATGTGCCATGTGGTATGAGTCTATTAATTTTAAATAGGGGTGGAGAAAAAAAAAAAAAAAAAAAAAACTAAACCGAATCCAAAAATCGAAAAAATTGGTTTTCATTTCGAATAAGTATCGGGTCGATTTTATATTTTAAAAACTGATTAGGGTGGTTTAACTGAAATTGATTCTTAAAATAATAAATAAAATAAATTATAAATAGTCATTGTTTGAACCTGAACCCAAGCTTGTGGTCTCAGTTTAAAGATTCCAAGATTTATTAGCTCTCCACGTTATTAATAATAGATAATTAAGATTTATTTATTTATTTTCGTTCTCTTTCTTATTGAAAACATCAAATATGATTTTATTTAAAACATTAAATATGTTTTTTTTTTTAATTACACATATCACGAGCATATTACATACTATTTAATTTGTCAGATACTGTTGATCAAAATCTCTGAGGCGTGATTTGTAACTGGAACTTCCAGAAACGAGAAAAAAGGCTCACATCGTATGAAAAAATTACCTTTAATTCAAGAACCCCGAGTGTAGATCGAATCATGAATGTTTGACCCAAATGGGTCAAACTCTCATGGGCTGAGTGTCATTAGCGCCAACAAGCATCTACAAAACATTAAATATAATTACTTGGTTGGAACTAAGATGACGGATCGGGCCTAGTTTGTGTGTCAGAATTTCGTTTGGGCTTAGGCCTGAGTTGTGTATGTAAATGGGCCAAGTTCAGTAGTTCAGACAGTCCGGCAGTCCAGATTAGTTGTCTAAAGTTTTAACTTTTTACTCTCTACTTTGCTATATACATATTGCAGCCAATCTGGTCATCCACAAAATGTACATATCAACTGCATTTCTCTTTGTTTTCATCCAAATTACTGTTACTGTTAGTTGAAGAAAGAAAAACCATAAATCATATGATATAACAGTATAAATGTATAAAACATTGATCATTACTCTTCCATGATATAGGGTTGATAGCTAGTCAGGTTAAATTGAGAGTTCGTACATATACAAGTATATAAGGTCTAGTTATTTAATCTTCCATTATTACTTTCTGAATGAAAATTAATCTAATCTTTTATTGACTTTTCTTTCAGTTTAACTTTAAGATACATACTGTGAAAACATAAAATGATGATGAATCTATTTCAACATAATATTGAGATATTGGAAGTAAACTAAGTTGAGCTTATGCTTATTAAATAGAAAAACATGTTAGATCTCATAAAGTATATATATTTTATTTCTATTACTTTTTCAAACAATTAATTTTACTCTTGTGATCAAACAATATAGAATAATACTCCTAGAGGTATTACCAAAAGAGTGAATGGAAATAATATTGTGTTGGTCATTGAGAAATACTTGTATCTGAATAAGCATCACAATCGAATGTTAGTGCTGTTCAACCCAATTAGGTCTGACTTCTTGACCCAACAAGATGAGGAATATTTGGACTAGGATGATGAAATGTAGGTTGTGTTTGACCAGCCTTCACTTGCAGTATGTATAATGAACTTCAAAAGATGGAAGATGCAGAGCGGCTTACTCTATAATTTGAAAACGTTTTGGAATGATGTTAAAATTAGTAATGGTCTTAAAGAAGGTAATGAAGTTCAATTGTGGTGACTTTGTCTAGCCCTTGTTAAGGTTAGTAAATCGAAAAACGATGGAACCTTGCAAGTCAAGCCATGTTAACAGGTCTAGTAATTCACCATATTACTGATTCGGTATTTGCTCTCGTTTTAGTGGAGTCTAACTAATATTTTTGTTTCTTTGTAATTGATGTTGATATAAGAGAACATTTCTACATTTTTTTTATTATTTACCAAAATTATAAGTCGAATCTTATATATATATATAAAAGAAGCGATACATTTTGAAATTCTTTAATAATTTGATGTTTCTCTTCTCTATTCAATTCTAGAATGTTGAAATACTTAGTTTAAATGAGTTTTGAAATTAGAAACTATAACTAACACAAGGTATACTCAGATCCTGATGAGCAGATGTACAGCATTCTTGGCACTAAAAACTTATGTATTAACCAAATTAGTATTAAAGCTTTTAAATCAAAGTGAATTACACTATACATGTATCCAACCCAAGACATACTATCATCCTACTCGAAAAACAGACTGAGTCTTCTGTAACAGCAACTAAAATCAAATGTAAAATTTAATCTTGGGTTGTCACACTAGACTGTTGACATAAAAAGTACAATGAATACATTTAACAATATATGAATTGCAATGAAATACAGAAAAAATAAAAAAATAAAAATGAGGAACTGATCACATGAACACTGGCATGCATGCTCGACAATTTGATTAGTGTATCAAAACACATATCTAATCCACTGCCTGACACAAGGCTTCACCTATCTGAGTATCAATTTAAGTACACCAGCCTAGTCTTCGCCTAATAGTGACTAAGACTACACAACTATTCAATACAATCTAGAGGGCACATGAAGAAATTGTAATTATCACTTAACATGGTCATCAGAACAAAAGCAGTGGCCAACATAAAATTGCCACAATGTAGAGTTGTTGTATTTGCTGATTGTTAAGGACTGCATAGATTCCTCAGATCTTCCTCCTTGGCATACCAGCTCGGTATAATTCTTGATGCATAGGGATGAAGGTCCTTGTATGAATTTCTGATGGTCCCTTTCACAACACCAGTAGCCACTGATATATCTGCATTTTCTCAGGCCTTCAGTATACCCTTACTGTGACAGTAATTCAATGAGTAATTCTATTCCTTTCAAAACTTTCTGAACTTTGAGAAGTTTCTTGTCTTCTGAAAGCTGAGTTATCATGTAAATGATGGCTGCAGCTATTGACATTGGGCTCCTCCTGGGCAATACATGTAAGAATTACATATATGATAACTGGTAGTCCAAAATTATATTAACAACATAACCACTTGTGCCACTGCCAATTGCATTGCATTTGTGTCCAGTGGCAGTGGATAAGGTATTACTCTTCTTAATTGGCAGTCAGTTATATTTATCCAATAGTGCATCAAATAATTCCCCATTTGCCTTTTAGCTTTTCAATTGACTTGGCATAGATAGGCAAGCTAATTTATTTCTTCAGCAAACACCCGGTCATAGTAACATTAATTTTCAAAAATGTAAAACCTGGTTTCAGTTGAAAATATCCCCAAATTCTCCGAAAATGATGGCATGAGTTTGTGGACACAAGACTAGAAAGGCAATGTGCTATAAAAAGACCAAAGTAGTAACAGGACTCACGTTAACTAGAAGTATTGTTTGAAGTATCCTAATTTGCAAATGTTGTTGTCTGTAATTTATCCGTGTTTCACACTGTTAATACACGATTAATGAATAAAAGGAACAGTTAAGTCCATAAAATAGGTAGGTCACAACCAAGAAACATTTTTCCCTTTATATCAAGCTCGACTGTGAATATGATAGTCAAAGTGCATGTGTCAGTCACGCACATAATTAAGTGGTTCTGTTTATGTTAGATTCGGATCCAAATCACAAAGTAGTCATAAATAATTGGCATCACTAACGATAGGATAATTAACAAGACTAGTGTAATTAAACTTTTCCATATATAAATTAAATTGGTCAAACTTTCGGGCTTTGTTTAACTTATTCCCTGTAATATTACTTGTTTTCATATTCGCAATCAAACTATAAGTTTTTGTGAAATCTTCCTGAAAACTCTAATCAATCATCCAAGGAACAATAAATCAATGGTCAGTCCAATAATCCTCTTCAAAACTCCCCATATATCAAAACATAACAAAAAATTAAAAAAAAAAAAAAATTATAGAAAAACTAAAATTCAAATATCATCATCCCGATAATATAACAAAAAATTGTCATCATTTATGATAAGTCTAGCCTTTCTCAATCGTCTGACCAATAATCCTCTTCAAAACTACCCATATATCAAAATATTGATATATAAAAAAAAAAAAGAAACTGAAATTAAAAAATATCATCGTTTATCCAGAGAATCCTGACAGGTTCTCTTGTTCGGTGAGCCTAACAAGAGCCAGAGCTTTTCATTAATCCTGAAAGACCAAACTTGAACTTGATCACCAATCTGGAATCCATGCTCAGTTTTGAAGTCGTTCCATTTATTTGCCAAAACATTTTGATAGCTACTTGTCTCGTTAGCCTTTCTCAACTCCCATTTAGACAAGTCTATTCCTTGGAATATCATCAGGGAAGGTCCTATGCAGTTCTTGAGGGGAAGCCTATACTGCCTATCCGACAATCGTATCTCATTTGCATACAAAAAAGACTGTTTGACTTGCTTATCTGGTATGGACAGTGTACTGTTTCCATTCAAGTCAGATTCATACAATACTTTCTGAATGACAAGTTTTACATCCTTGCCTTGCAGGCTTTCAATCAGATTCCGAAAACTTTGTGGCAATCCGGAATCTGCTCAGCACCCATCATTTGTCCACTCCTCAAATGTTTTTTATCACCAGAGCTTTTCTTGCACTTGATTCCTGGATCCTTTGGAGTACAAGGTTAGCCATAAACTTTGTAGGGGCCGTTTTCTCTCTCGTGGAGGACATAGAATAGCTCCACCATGGTTATGGTGAATTAGTGGACAAGATGATTGAACTGGTTTTATGAATTATCAAACATCAGTTTTCTAAATTATGATGGGAAGGTGCTATGAATTGTAATGATAGTCAAATGGAGCTAAATATAAGAGACTTCAATCGCAAACATCTAATGATATTTAGATAGATGGGTCCAATGGGTATTTTCATTTCATAATTTCCTTCTTGGTTGATCAAGTGACATGATCATATGCTGTCATGTCTCCTGCAACCGTGGAACACATCAGATGCGCTCTTTAGTGAAGATAAGAGAATTGTGATCTAACAAATTATTTGAAGGTGATGGGAGGAATTGTACACTGATTTTCATAATCAAGTGTGAAAGCAGATAGAATATGGTAGCAACTGGACAGGTAAACAATCCATGATGTGAGATTCTGGTCCATCCAGTTCACCATCTTCTATTTCAACTGATCCACCAATGATTTTATGTGACAAACATTTAGCGGCATTGTGAACTAACCAAGGAACCTTGCTTTTAAGAACACCTAAGCCTGTCAATTAATGTGAGGTTTTTTACTGCATTCAATTCCCGTTTGCAACCAACAGAGGAACCTTGGTAATGTCAGTATCTTTCTATTTCATCAGCTGAAGTGTCTACATGCACTTGTCATGATTCAATGTATTAGCTTCAATGTATTCTCGAACTTATTTTCATACTTGTCATGATTTCAAACGAGAACCGTAACAATGGATGGTGATGAGAGAACTCTTTTGCAAATGAAAGGATTTGCAATGATCTGGCATTGCAGGGTGGAAACAAGTTGGATGATAGCTGATTTACGATTTTAGTTGTCATCACATTCCCAGTCCCACTATGAACATGCATCTATCCTTACATCAGATATAAGCATAGTAGAAGTGGTTTACTAGGTAACCAGGGCTAGGCTCATTTTAAAAAGTCACATTTCCATTTGCTGTAATTTGTCTGTTTGTATTAGGAGCAGCTGATGTACACATTTCAGATTCTACCAGATAAAATTCATGCAGGTTTCATTTCAGCAATTCTTATAAAATTTAATCCAAGTTGTAATTTTGATCTAAATGATAACATATAATTGCACATTTGTCCTAGAAACAAAAGGTTTCCTTTTTATTATAACTCTAAAACTATTGGTCAATTTGCGAACAAAGGATGATACTTAAAAAACTCAATTTTATAGTCAATGGCTAATTTCAAAATTCATACTAACTTTAGTCCTAACGTCAAAATTTTCTTAAAAAAAAATAAAATCAGAAATTTCATTTTGATACACCAATATTGATGCTAGAGTTTAGAGAGTTTAATGCAAATTCATCAAAAGATTTATGGGTGGGTCAAAAAAATCAAAATCGACCTCAACTGAATCGAACTTATCTAAAAAAACTGAAAATGTTAGTTTTCACTTGAGTTTGGGTCGGGTTAGTTTTGATTTATAAAAACCAATCAAAATCGGTTTTGGTTCAACTAACCAAACCGAAATGAAACAAGATCTCAAAAATATTAATTTCGTGGAAAATAAAACAAATTAAAGAAAATATATATGCATAAAATTAAATATCGTTTGTTTTTTTGTGTGAAGACCGATGAAAAGTGACAAATATAAAATTTGAATAATGGCTTGTCTATTTTTCCTTCCTTTAACTATACTGTTAGCTTGTTTAATTTTTTAAAAATATGATTATTTGAAAACAGTTAATTTGACATTTATATCTCTTTTTACTAATGATATTTAATTATTTTTATTTTATATGATACATTTAACTAAAAATAAATAATTTAACAGTCTCAAACCATCTTCTATAAGTAACAATAAGATTTTATTAATAATTAAGATATAATAAAAAAGAATGTTGAAATGATTTTATATTATTTAAAAAATAAAAAAGTAATATATGCTATCTCATCACAGTTGATCATATCGGTACATATCCTATGCTATGATGCTAATGTGCGGGCACTTTTTCTCTAAAACAGAGGCCTTAAACAAATAACATCCAATGACATTGAAATGGAATTGAGCTCTTATCATTAAAGTATGTTAAAAGAAATGATTACACAATTGAAAACATGTGAAATATTTGAACAGGTGTAGATTATAAAATTAACATTTGTCCAAATCTCTGAAACCATTCGAATCATTTGACCAATTCCTAACAATAAACATGTAGATGATTTGCATTAATTAGATAACATTTAACATTCAGTGCGGTGATAATAAAAATTATATTTGGTTATTGTCTTACGTATGAAGAAACAACTTTGATTAGTTAATTAATATATGTATACAACTGAGGTTGAAGAAACGATGCTGAAGAGGAGGAGTTTATCAACAACAATAAAAGGTTCATGCACACTAAGCCTCAGAGAAGCCTTTTGGATATGCACTAAACGAATAACCATCCAAGCAGCCTCTCATGCACACTTAGTCTAAGAGATTGGATATGCATTAAACAAATAACCATCCAAGCAATAAATTAATCGTCAGTCCAATAATCCTCTTCAAAACTCCCCATATATTACAATATAACAAAAATTTGACCAAAAAAGAAAAAGAAGCAAAATTCAAATATTATCATTTATCCCAAGAATGCTGACTCTCCGGATTGGTGAGTCTAACAAGGGCTAGACAAAGGTCTTTATTAATCCTGAAGGACCAAACTTGAACTAAATCACCAATTTTAAGTTCATTCTTGATTCTAAAGTCGGTCCATTTATTTATCAAAACATTTTGATAGCTAATTGTGCCGTTAGCCTTTCTCAACTCCCATCTAGACAAGTCTATCCCTTGGAATATATTGAGGGAAGGTCCTATGAACTTCCTGACGGGAAGCCTGCACTGCCTGTCCAACAATTGTATCTCGTTTGGATATAAAAAATGCTCTCTGACTTGCTTATCTGGTATGGACATTCTACTATTTGCATTCAAGTCGGATTCATACAGTTCTTTCTGAATGATAAGTTTTACATCCTTACCTTGCAGGCTTTCAATCAGATTCCGAAAACTTTGTGGCAAATCCGGAATTTGCTCAGGACCCTTTTGTCTACTCGTTGAACGTTTTTGACCACTAGAGCTTTTATTCATCTTCTTGCGGTTGAGTTCAGCAGTAGTCATTCTGAAACCGCTCTTAATAGCAGAAGACATCAGTTTTTCTTGTCGTGGAATTGCTTCCCTGAAATCAACTGTCTCTCTCATTGGCCTCTTGAGAGTGTTTTTTCTCATTAAAATCTCCCCAACTGGCTTCGCATTCGAACAACTTGCATGCTCACAAATCTTCTTGATAGTTTCCTCCTCTTCTTCGTACTTTCGAGAAGCCACCTCTACAGCAGCCAGCAATGCATCAAACCCAGTCCACTTCGGATCAATCTTGACACCTCTTTCCACGAACTCTTCAACTCTTAATAACCCTGCATTCTCTTCTTTTTCTACACCCATTCCATCATTATCTTCGTCTTCATGCCTGTTATTTTCAGGTTTCAAGTTATTCATCCTGAAAAAACTAATGTAACCAAAAAGCACAGAAAAAGTTATTTTGTTTTTTTTTAGAAAACTATGAGCAGAAAAGATGAAGCACTAACGAAAGATTGAATATGCGGATAATTTATAGGAGAATATTACAAGCGGAATTTCCTAGATTGATCCAAATTATCTATTCCTTGTCCACTTCCATTTAGGTAATTATACTTGCAACTGGCTTCGGTGTGTTGTTTCCTAATTTAAGTTGCAATGAAATATATTTTAGCTTAATAAATAATATTTTCCTAAAAGTTTCAAAAAAATATATATATATTCCTAAAATAAAGGGTTCTGTGTGTTGTTTCCTAATTTAATTTGTTATATTTTTCTAAAATAAATGTTTAACTTTTTTCTCAATTGGAGTATTGTGAGTAGATAATGATAAGATGACTTAGACTTGTCTCATCCTACTTTTTCTTGTTGGTAGCACGCTTCTAATAGAAAAAGGAATTGGGCCTTCTAAATGAGCTTCTGCCAGAAGGGCTTTTGAAACCGTAAAAGCTCTTCTCTAAGAAAACCCAAACAGTAATTTTTAGTGGCGTTTGGGGTCTAAAGGAGCTTTTAAGCCTATGAGAAGCCATGCCCAACATCCTCTTAAATATCACTTGAATGTACAAAATTACGAAATTGTTCTGCTTGATCTCATTATTTTCCATAATTAAATTCCTTTCCTTGTGGCACTCGGATTTATTTCTATAAATTATGTCGTGGGAAGGCATAGTAGAGTTAATGATTTTTTGAACTTTTTTGTGCGATCAATATATATGTTTTTTCAGTATTCAATTTTTAATTTTTATCTATTATTTTTTAAAAATTGACAATAAACGGATTCAACTTCTGCTAAAACCTGAACTACTTCCACGTACTTGAAATCCATTTATACTAATCAGATAAGAAAGTGCATGACTATATGAGTTAGAAGGAGATATGCCTTTACTTTTAATTTTGTGAACATTATTAAAGATCACCGACAAATTTCAATAGCAATATTGCTAGGCATAATCATAGTTTAAAATATCCGCGATATTCCCGATATTTCCGTCGATATTTCCGTAAATCAAGGGTACCGATATCGATAGGGGGTGTAATCTCCTATCTGTCAAAATATCCTGGAAATATCCGCGATATTTCCGTAAAATATCCTTTCTGTGAGCTTGTAGTACAAATTTTACAAAATATCTAGGAAATTTTCGAAAATATCCGTAGAATATCCGTGAAATATCCTGGAAATATCGGTTAAATTTCCATAAAATAAAAGTGAAATTTAAGTTTTTCAAATAAAAATTTGTTAAGTTTTTATTAAATAAATAAAAGGAATAATTACAAAAAAGACTCATTTGGTAAGAACAATCTCTAAAATAACATTTCTTATTTTATTATTATAAAAAATACATTGGGTGAACAAAAATACCCTTAATAAAATGATAGTAATTTGAATCACTGTTGGGATTTCCAACCTTAAAGTTTGGCATCTCAACCTCTATATTGGGAGCCCCAACCTTTAAGTTGGGATTCTCAATCTTGATTTAACATCTAGGTTGAGAATTTCAACCCTAAGGTTGAGATTCCAAATATAGATTTGAATCAAGATTAGGACTCCCAACCTAGAAGTTGGGATTCCCAACCTGAATGTTGAGAATGTGAACTTGGATGTTTTATCAAGGTTGAGATTCTCTACCTCGAGGTTGAGATTTCCAACTTCGAAGTTGGGATGTAGATTGAGATCTCAACTTCGAGGTTGAGATTCTCAACCAGATCGTTTGGTAGAAAGAGTGACCGACAAAAAATGATGAGTCAAAGGCATTTTCGTCCAAAAAAAGACATTGTACGAAGATTAAAACAATAAAGATTATTTTTCAAATGAGTTATTAAAAATGGGTTAGTTTTCAACAAAAACCTAAATAAAATAAGTTTTCAACCCACGTGAATAATCTCATTTTCATCAGGAATCTCATTATTATATTCCATTTTGTAGTCAAGCTCAAACATCTCATAATTGCTATTCTATTTTAAAAACAAAAACTCCTAAGCCCTTGCTAGTGATGGAATTCATAATGAAGACAATTGTGCTGATGATGGTGATGATGACAATGATGACGACGACAATAATGATGATGATGATAACAATGGAGGAAATAATTATACTTTTACTCAAAGAAATGATATTGATACAGGTTTGTCATTGAGCCCATTTACTTGTGAAGAACGATACACTCATTGCATACAAGATGAAGACCATGAGTGTAGAGTTGCGGGTCTAGACATAGGGACTATTAGTAAGGATTATATAAGGAAAATTCATCAAATGCAGTTAGGGATGTCATCATCCAATGAAGATAACATTTCAACTACTTTTGAATCTATGAGTTTAAGGTCTAGTGATGATGGCCATATAAGTTTTGGGATATCCAATGATCCTTACACATAATTTCCTATCTATGGACAGATATTGGAAAGAAATCAAGAAGCTTATTCATGGCATGTTCGTGATTATATTCAAAATCATTCAAATTATATGTCATAGTATCAATATTGTATAAATCTAGATGCTAGCTATACAATCTATGAACCACCTAGGACTTTATTTTGGTTTTAAAATTTACATGATTTATGTGATGCAAATTAATTGAAAAGTTTTAATGGAAACTTTTTATATTTTCATATATCTCCTCTATATATTATATCTATATTTATACCTTTTAGTTATTACTTTTTAGATAGAATATGTTTTTTTTTTTAAAATATATATAATATGATTTTTGGTTGTAGAAATGATTATTTTAATATTACCAAAAGTTTCATTAAAAAATATTATGTTTTTAACTAAATTTCCGTACTTTCCGTAAATTTCCGTCGATATCGATATTTCCGTCGAATCGTAGTACCGATATTTCCGTCGATATCGATATTTTCAACATTGGGCATAATTAATTTGTTAATCCAAAAAATCATTGCTCTTATAATTAGTACCAGCAAAATTATAGGAAATGGTGGAACTTTCAGCAACGTTTATTGTGAGAATATCACTTGACTAATAATTTAAATTTTAATGTCATCTAAAAATGTTAACTCCCCAAAATATTTTTAATGAGAGGTTTTTAAGTTTTTTTTTTTTTTTCTTTTTCCGCTTTCATTTGTATTCATCTCTTTTTCTCCAAATTTTTCTCTCTAAACGAAGCTGAAAGAGAGTGTATGACAGCTGTCGATGGTGACATCAATTAAAATACAAACTACAAGTCCATTATCATTTACACAAATAGTGACATTACTGCCACTAACAAAAAAATCCCACTAAATAATATAAGGTGACAAATGAGATTAGTCTATTGATATACTCCTTACACTTACGATACGAGCCAAGATCGTGTATTTGAGTCATATTATTGTCTCACAAACCTTAATTAATTGTAGTATTTCTCAAAAAGGAAAAACAAAATTAATATAGATGGCAACTAATTGGGCATTAGATCATATACTATACTAAAATAAATTTTGATGCTGGGTCGGACTTGAAGCAATTGAAGATATATAGCAGCAATAAATTAAATAAAACAATTTAAAATTATATATCCATTATATATATATATATAACTTAATTGCAGTAGTACAAGTGTACAACTCAGGTCAAATGTCATATATCATAAACTTGTTTATTATAGCAACATCAAATAGGTATCACTCATTTAAAATAATGTTCATCACTCAAAATTATATCCGAATTGAACGATATTAATTAACAGAACCGAACAAGCAAATTAACCATAATCTTCACGCATGCACGTTGCGACTTGGACGTACAGCGTCATCTTGACAGTTGAGGAGAGCAATATTATTGGTATCAGCTTGACAAAGCCTAACAAGAGCCAAACAAAGCTGTTCATGAATCCTGAAAGAACACAAGTGAACTTTATCTCCTTCTTTAAGATCATTAGCCATCCTAACTTTGTTCCATTCTGTTGTCAAAACACATGTCTTCTGCTTTATCTTCTTCTCATCATCACCACCTTTTTTCACTCTCCATTTAATCATAACCATCTGTTAGGATTGTGTGTTATAAGAGTTTATAATTTGTAAACGTTTAAATTAAATAATAAATCAAATATATTTATTTTATTCAATTTATATGCGTTTGTGAAATGTTTGTTTCATACAAATATCATATAACATCTATGATTACTTATGTCGTTTCAAATTAAATACATAAGAGTATAAGTGTTATATACTAAAGAATTTAGTTTGAGATTACTTATTTAAAGAATTCATAGAAAACAAACAAAACTGGATACTTTGTTCCCATATATTTTGATTTCCACATGTATTTTGATTAGAGTGCATTAAAACTTTTATGTTAATTAAAACATGTCCTTAAAATAAGATTAAAAGCATAACTTCAGAAAAGTGGAACACAAACAAGACAGATTTCTACATTTCAGCATAGGAGCTGTGCAATTCAGACGTAAACCGTTCATTTAAATTATAAAAAATCTAATATATTAATCCGTTATAGTGATCCAAGTCCAATAAGATCCAATCCAAACTCACTAATTTTTTAGATGTGTTCATATTGTGCTGACAATTATCATTATTAGCCACTACCTTCTAGCCTGTTCACAAACTCACATGTAAGGTAGTCAAAAACAAATTTGATAATTTTTATTAAAAATTGATTTTGGTCCAAAATTCACATATATTTTTTAATTGGTTTATTTACTTTTTCTTAAATGGAAAATTTATCAGTGTATAAATTTTAGTAAGCGAATCATGCTAAGTGGAAATTTTTCAATGATTATTGTAACCTCAATTTTACTTGAAATAATTATTGAATTTGATTGAACTTGCAGTCATTTTTAGAATTCGTGTCATTAAAGCCAAATTATCGAAGGTTTGTACCTAAAGCTAAAGGATTGAAATCCTGATTAGAATAGAATTATGGTAGTGAACTACGTAGGAATGTGACCAGCAGACTACCTCCACAAAACTTGAGAAGCTGAGTGGTAAGTTACGGGCATTCCATGTAAATATGTTGTGTACAGTTGGGCAGTGAAATTGATGCTAATATTGTCTCGTTAATTTGCAGAAAGGAAATTCAAGAAGTGTAGTTGCAAGTTGCGTCATCACAACCGCCAATGGGAACAACCGAACAAGTACTTTCAGATTGGTACCTTTGTACAGTTTATATATATATAAATATATATATAATATTTAAAAACAGGATTGAGAAACACAAAATTTTAGATACAATTTATTAATCATTAGATGATAAAGATTTTAATTATTTAGATCCACTCTATTTCTTTAATTTTACACTCTATCTTTTTCCTCTATCTTCATAAATATATCATTTTTTTTTCTCGAATTAATATTAAAAACTCACCAATTAAAAACAATTAATTATTTAAAAATTAACGTCATTAATTTTTTTTCTCTTATGTATTAAAAAGTGACATAAGCAAAATTTATTATTATTACAACAACAACATTAATGACGGTAGGTTTTTAAAGTTAGTCACAAAAATAATAATATGAGGTTTTGATCAAAATATCCAAAATAAAATTTATAAATAATAGTTTTGATCTATTAGAATACTAAAACAAATAAATAAATTTTATTAAACGTCAATAAAGAAGCAATAACATATCGAAAGACATGGATTAAATCCCAACTTTGCAAAGCAAAAAGGAGGGAGAGAGAGAGAGAAGGATAATAGTGGAATTTTGGGAAATAATAAAATAAATTGGTGCATTCTTAATTTGTAAGTTTTTAATATTAAATAACAAAATTAAATAAAAATGTCAACATTAATTGCTTTTAATTGGTGGGTTTTTTATATTAATGAGAGAGATGATATAATTATAAAGAAAGAGATAGAGTTTAAAATTAAATAGTATACAAAGGTGTGAGTGGACCTAAATTATTAAATTTTTTAGCATTCAATGATCAACAAATTGTATTTAAATTTATGTTAAAATTTGTGTTCCCCGATCTTGTCCCTAAATTTTATATATACATATATATATATATATATATATATAAGAGTTCGAATTTCCAAATATGTATTATTTTAGACTTAAGTTACATTTTCTTTTGGTCTTAAATCTTATAAGTTCATACATTTCTTAAGTAGCTAATAAGATTTAATATTTTTATAAATTAATATATTGTTTTCTCTTTTGATATTATCATTATACCCTTCATCTTGACTATATATTTTCATTTATTTTTTAAGAAGCATTTATTTTCATAAATAATAATTTATCATATAATGTAGATAAAGTAATAATTTAGTATTTTATTTTAAAAAATTTTAACATATGAGGAATCCTTTATGGTTTGTCAAAAGGGGCTGCTTGGCCTTTTGTTCATTACCAATAAAATTGATAGCGTCATAAACATGTTAAGTAAGAATTCTCTATCAATTTTTTTTTAATTAAATTTTTTATAATCTAATGAAATATCAGTATAAAAAATAATATATAATTAAAATAGTTATATTTTTTCTCTCTCATATATCACTCAAACTTAAATTTTTTTCATAAAAAAAACTTAGTATAATATTAATATTGACCAAGAATTCTTGTTCAAAGGTGTTTGACCTTAAGGTTAGCACTTAGCAGTTATTAACTCTTTCTTTTTATCATTGGAGGTCAGGTAGCCTAGTCCCCATTAAATGCAAGGAGGTTGACTTCGCAATTGCAGTGGGGAGGTGCCATTCTTCCTATTGGACTTGAGATTTTAGGGTATGATTGAGGATTGCATTCTATATATAGGATTAGGAAATTAGAGGTAATTAGGGTATTTTTAAAATAATTTAATTATATGAAGTTATTCAAGTAAATTAGAATCAATTGGTAAATTAACCTTAAAAAAAAAATCAATTAGTAGATCATGACTGAAAAATTAAAAGCAGAAATTTTTATTTTAAAAAAATTGACTTGGGATAAAATGTTTTTTAAGTATAATCAAACATAATAGTAATCCACTTAAATTATTTTAGAGAAAATGCATAATATAACTCATTTCTGAGAGTCCACTTGAAAACTAACCTTTTTTTTAGGTTGAAAAAATCTCAACCCTGAAATTGAGATTGATTTGAATTAACACTATGACTTACAACTTGAAAGTTGAGATTCCGAACCTAGATGTTGAGATTCTCTACCTTGAGGTTGGGATTTAAAAAAAATATATATTATTTTTCAAATGAGTTATCAAAAAAGGGTTAAATTTTAATAAAACCCTAAATTTTATTAAAAAGGTTAAACTATACCCCCCATCGAGTTGGGCATGATAGAGAATTCTTGTATAGAGGAAATTGTATAAACTTTCCCTAACTTTATGTGAAATTACACTCCACTCCTAATTATTGAGTTAATTGCACTGGCTACCCAACAAGTCATTGTCTAACGGTTGACCACCATTAGTTTCAATGGTTTGAAGGGTAAAGTGTACTGTATCCTTGTAGTTTATCGAGAAACAATTCCCAAAATGTGATTGCTGGTTAACAGTTGATGTGGAGGTTAATAAAAGATGAAATTGACTATTTTACCTTGAATAAAGACAAGTAATTTTGCAAAAACTTCCCATTACCCCTGTTGTGACAGTTGGTGAAGATCATTGGGAAGCAACAATCAAAACAATTTCTTCAGGTATTTTAGGACTTTTGGCCACTAGTTTTCGTTTATATCCAAATAAAGTTGATGAAATTATTCATTTTGTAAACTTGTTTTATCGTAATGGAAGAGTCTGAGGTGAATGGAGGCATGATAAAGTTCATGAATAGGAGTTGTGAATGCAGTCAAATTCAAATCCAAGAGAGTATGAAAAACATTGGTATCAAGCTGGAAAAAAATGAAAAGCAGAATAGGACATTCAAGAAAGCAATATCAGTTGGTTCTAAAACACTGCAGCAATTCATGCACGCATCATGCCATATATTATCCATTGTGTAACTATCGTGGTTTATTCCAAATTTGACATGCATCCTAAGAAACTTGGCACTCGCAGTGAAGAGCACCATCATAACACCTGACGATATCATAACAAATTTAGATTTACAATGAAACATTCTTAAAACTTGCACCAGTAAACCAAATTCCGTATACATACGCTAAAGAAGAAGAGGAAAAATTTGATACCCAAATTTCAAATTGTAAATTTCAATTTCAAACTGACAAAATTCATACCAAAGTTGAAAACTTAATAGCAAAGCCAAGCTAAAAAAAGCGATCGTATTCAAAGCATTAAGATGAAATATGTAACTTTGGAAAGAATGAAGTGGGGTGATAGTCTTGGCACGAAATGTAAGTGAAAGAGCAGGAAATGTGGTCTGCAATGGAGATTGACAAAGGTGATAGAAATGGGCTATTATTCATTGTCCTTTCTACATTCAATTAAACTTGATAAAAAAAATTATTATTTGTTTTTATTGTCACCGGCGAGTAGTTCTTTGTGGGCTAGAGTAGAGCTCTACCCTAACCCATTTAAAAAAAAAATTTAAAATATTACAATATTATCATTTCAATTAAATTATCATAATACCCCTTATTGTTTTTAACCAAATCAATATTTCTTGCTTCTCTACTCTATTACCTTCTATTTCACGCAGCCCTGAACTTTACTTCTTGATTTCTTTGTTTGCGCCAACCTCACATATTTTTCTTTTGTCTTTTGTCTGGCTTCAATCATCATTGTTTACATAGACCGATCCCCACATGTTGTCTCTTTGTTGTTGGCTTCTTTTCTTGGTTTGTGTACAGTGAGTCAGCGACTTGTAGCTCCTCTGAAATATATTCCTAACCCCTCCTGATTTCTTTTTTTTTTTTTTTTTTTTCTACTTAGGCCATCGAGTAGAAACAAACAAAACATAACTTTTATTGATTCCATTCACTATATTCTTTCAATTAGGTATGTATTTTAAGAGTTTTACCCATTTAATTGTTCTATTTAATTTTAAAATTTATATCTCTAATTTTGATTTATTGATTTATATTATTAGATTTGGCTCAATTTTTTTGTCAATATCACCAATTGTTCCCATCTTTTTGTCAACATTAACGATTGATCTCCAAGTTAGGAATGTTATATTACGAAATTCATAAATTTGAATGGTTAATTGATTATTTATTTTGTTTAAAATTTAGGCTTATTATAATTTTTAATCTAGAAAAATTTAGAGATATTGTATTTATTACTTAATAATTTATCTTATTATGAATTTGAATAGTTTATATATTGGATACTTTATATTGATTTAAAATTTTAGGGATAAACTAATTTATTTAATCTAGTTTATATGATTAATTTATAGGCAATTGATTAAATTATCAAATATATTGTGGATCCTATAGTTGTTTAGTTAAAATAAAATTGATGGTACTACTATGCTTGAAAAGTGCTCTAATATTAGATAAAGAATATTATATCAGAAAGAGCTTTCAGCAATGAAACTTATCAAGACATCACTTCGCAATAAGATGGAGAATGAATTTCTAACGAATTCTATGGTTATTTATATTGAAAGAGAAATTGCAGAATTCATTGATCCAGAAGTCATAATTGATAAGTTTGATCTTTTAAAAAATCGTAGAATTCAACTTAGTTAGTGATTTATTGTGCTTACATTGCGTTTTTTTTTTTTTTTACACGAAGTATAATATCTAATACACTTTATGTTATATTTGTGATATTTAAAGTGTTATATAATAATTCCGTGAAGAGATAAAGTCTCTTTGTGGATATTATTTTTGTATTTAAATGTTGTTAATATATATGTATTGAATTTTTGAGAAGCAATAAAAATAGAGAATACTCTACTGAAACTTTCATAAAAATATTGGCTCACTCTAGAGGTTGTTTCTGGTTACGTCACTGATTGTCACTTTCATTCAATATTATTCAATTGCAATTACAATTATTATTTATACAAACAATGTCGAAAGATAACCCTTAAGATCATTGAAAATAGCATTAGTTAACCGTTAGTCAATGGTCTATTAGGTAGTCATTACAATCGACTTAATAGTTAAGAGTGCAGAGCAATTTTATATAAAGTTAGGGAAAGTTTGTTCAATTTTCACTTCTTATATACAACCTATTCTTCCATACATTATAACACTTGTTGTCCAAGGAATCAATAATAAAAAAAAAATTAAAACCAAAAAATCAAAGAATTCTTATATGCAATCAAATCTTCCGTACATTATAATACTTTATGTCCAAGCAATCAATAATTAAAAAATTAGAAACAAAAAATCAAAGAGGAAAAAAAAATACTGACGCGTGAGCCATTCACATATTCCATAAATGTAAGCTTGAGTGTTTGTGTTTGATTATGCATCACATTCCTAGAAAACAAAAGCCCTAACATGTTTCCAGAATTGAAGAAGGCAAAAATGGTGGCTGCAGGAGAAAGGGGTGTATTGTTGTTGAGTGTTGATGATTTTGAGAGGAGGGGTTTCAATATTTATAATGTTAAGGCACAATGCTTGACTGGTTTTGATGCTTTGTTGGTTGCCACAGAGATGGCCTCTCAAATGTTACTTGAAGAAGAAGAGATCATGGAGAGGAAGGAGAAGCGAAGATTGTTGAGAGAAACGGCTCTCAAGACACCTATTATCAAAAGGAGAAGCTTTTCGGATAATCAACTCGTATATGATATGCCTGAAAATATGAGAAAAGTTATTGAAAGCTTGAATGGTGACGACATAAAGTTGGTTATTCAAAAGTGTTTGTTTCACACAGACATGAATGACCACCACCATCGGATGTCTATTCCGGTGAGGCAAATCAGAGCTGAGTTCTTGACAGAGGAAGATAAGAAATTGCTGGAGGATGGGAAGAGACAGATGACACTCTTGTTTGTCCAGCCCTCCCTTGTGGTCTCAGAAATTGGTTTCAAGAAATGGAAGTTGGGCAAAAATGGTGAGAAGAAGACCAACTACTCTTATGTTTTACAAACTGGTTGGAATGATGTTAAGGCTGCTAATGGTCTTAAAGAAGGTGATCAAGTTCAGTTATGGTCTTTCAGGATCAATCAACACCTCTGTCTGGCTCTTGCTAGGCTTGGTAAAGCAGTACAATAATTAGATTAGTGTTTTTTCTTTTCACTTCTGCTAATGTTGGAGAACCAATTTTTCTATCCAACATTATATGAAGTTGCGATATCTAACATTAGTTTAGGATGGTTGATTGGTAGAAATATGATTGTCCTTGCATTCTAATGTAGTTATAAGACTGAGTAGTTTTCATAAATGATTATTGGTCATGTATGTTCAAGTTGTTCTAATTTATTATTGCTCTATTTGTGGGAAAATAGTTTGACCAACTTCAACAGAGACTTATGTTAATATGAGTTGCTTAAGTGTACACCTTAGAGCACCGAAACTTTTCTCCTAATTGAAGATGTCCATACAATAGGCTTCACAAGCACACTTATAGAGAATGTAACACAAACAAGATAGATTTCTCCTTTTACCTTTACCTTTTAACTGCTATTGATCTTATCTTGTAGGAAGAGAATCTGGAATTAGAATAAGAAACAATCAATGCATGTTGCATATATAGTTTAAAATACCAGCCTCTTTCTTGCTTACTAGTTCTTAGTCCATAGCAACTTACAAAAGGGACCATGTTGCCTTTATTGATAAAAACTACATTAGTGTCCACTAAAGGACTACACAACCATGTTAAACCAGGTAAAGAGAAAATGATTGCTGCAGAGACTGATAATGTGCTGTTCTGGTGATTACATTGGATATACATGGAGTTACTTGTGCTGTTGCATCTTTATCCAAGAAGGATCATCAGGACCTGCTCATCAGATTAAAAACTCCATACAATTCCTCACATTGTCTCTCAGCTTCTTCATTGACTTGGAAAAGTAAGATTAGATTAAGTGCTAAATGTCAGCCTTTCTTTCTTGTGCTTTAAGTGAATCAACTGCAGACTAAATGTTCAAGTTATCGACTAGCAACCCCATAACTGACATTTCTTACTTTTCTACAATGCACTTCAAACGACAAGTGTAGATAATATTGATGCCAGGACTATTTCCTAAATGCATTGTCGTTAATCAGTGACAAAGCAGACATGCTAAGCTCAAACAAAGAACTGCAGCCCCAAAACATTACCCAAGAGAAAGAGGAAGTTGTAATATATTTCAACCAAGAAACTCAGATTTCTGTGCAGTTTCTAGAGCTTGACTGGTCATACCAAGATTTGAACAAAAGTTTGCCTGTAATCTATAAGTATTTATAATATCAATGCTTCAAGTAGACATATATACAACCAGAAGCATATAGAAAATAATCTTCACTACCACATTGATATTTATCCCAAGTTGCTTCATGATACACTATTTATCTGATGGAAATTCGAATGATCAGGGACTGAAAACATGTTAAGGAAATTATCAGCATTTGTTTATTTGTTTCTAAGTGCGAACTCCTACATGTTATAAACAGAGAAATTTCATATCAGGTGTCAATCTTTGAAGTCTTCGAAGTTCACTCAAAAGCAGAGATTTAAACCAATTAATTATCAAATTTGGAACTGGTTTAAGGTCAAAACCAACATTCAAGTAGCTATTGGAATCAACTTAATCATTAAATGAGAGACAGAACAGACTAGATAAAAAAAAGAGAAAAAAAAAATACAAGTTAATAAATAGAACAGACAACTATAAATTTAGTTGCATAATACAATTCTAAGCAATTATAAATGATAATGTTCATCATTTCTCTAATTAAACAAATTAATGACTATAACATATAAACTATATGTATATAAATTATTCCAGTGAAAGATTTCATGTGCAGTTGAAATCTAACGAATTTCAACCCAATCCAAAATGTGGTGTTGTATAATAATATGATAGCGGATAGTGGGAGATATCTTAATTAATTTGTGATTTGTATTCAAATGTCAATGTAATATTAAAAAATTTTAATATACACAAAATATTTTTTCTTTTTTCTTTTTCTTCTTTTTGAAGTCCAACACAATCAAGTTAAGAATTTATTGAGATTTGATCAGATCAACTACTACCAATATCATTTTAAAAGCAGTTCTCAACGTAAAAGAGTTTGCCTACACTTTATAATTTTATAGACAAATGTGATGTTTGAAAATCTATTATAAATGGAAACTTGTACACATTAAGTATTGAAAATTTTTATTTAAAAAAATTATATTTACTCTTTCAAAATATGAAATATTATAACCTTTACAATTTTTTACTTTTATACTTTGGATTATTGGAATCCGATACATAGAAAAAATCTATTTTTCTCTAACTAGATTTGCCTAAACACAAAATATAATAAAACTTAGATTTTGTTTTCAAAAATAAAATAAAACTTAAGTTCTCCTTATTGCAGTAGAAGTGTCCCAAACCTGAATAATAGTGTTTGAATAATTAATAGGAAAATATATTGTCATAGAAATCCTACTCATATTAACAATGGGATTATTATTTGATCAACATCACACTTAAATAATTCTGTCATTCTTCAATTAGCCACGTATGCACCATAATTAAGAAACTTGAAATTAACTTTTAAGCTAGTTTTTGAAGAAACTAGCTGAGTTTTGTAGTTAACACTTTCTGTTGAAGAAGAAGATGAAGCCAGAAGGAAAAGACAATCCTTTCTTGTTGAGTGTTGAGGATTTCAAGCGAAGGAATGTCAAGATTGATCCAAACTGGACTGGTTTTGAGGGTTTAATGGCGGTTGTAGAGGTGGCTTCTAAGAAAGTACTTGAAGCAGAGAGTTTGAGAAACAAAAAAGGTTAATGTGAGAAAAAGCTCTTAAGAAACTTGTCAGTGAAGGGTATGTTGTTGTGGAGAAAAATAACTTTTTGAAGATGAATGATGATGAATGTCAACATGGAAGATCCAAAAACCTGGAAAGGAGTGAAAAAGATTATAGGAAGGGAGGAGGACAAATTATCAAACCTGTTGTGATCAAATAGTACAGAGTAATATTTCTGAAGTTATGAGGAAAATTATTGAAAGCATGGATGGTAATAATATAATGTTGGTCATTGAGAAATATTTGTATCCCACGAACAAGAACAAGCATCATGATCGAATGTCAGTGCCGCTCAACGAAATCAGGTCAGACTTGTTGACCAACAAGAGAAGGAATATTTGCTCCAGGATGGCGAGATGCAGGTTGTGTTTGTCCAGCCTTCACTTGCAGTGTGTGTAATGAATTTCAAGAGATGGAAGATGAAGTAAAAAGAGGACTTGAAGAGCAGCTCAATCTATAATTTGAAAACGGTTTGGAATGATGTTAAAATCAGTAATGGTCTTAAAGTAGATGATAAAGTTCAATTGTGGTCTTTCAAGGTCACTTTGTCTAGCCCCTGTTAAGGTTAGTAAAACAAAAGAAGATGGCACTTTGCAAGTCAACCCTTGTTAACAAGTCTAGTAATCCATTGTACAACTGATTCGGTATTTGCTCGTTATTATTTTTGTCACTTTGTAATTGATGTTAATATAAGAGAGATTTAACATATAATGACAGATACACTTTGAAATCCTTAATAATTTGATGTTTTTCTTCTCTCTTCAATTCTAGAATGTTGAAATATTCAATTTAATTCGGTGTTGCATTTCTATGAAATTTAATTCCCCACGTTGAGTGTTTCTTTCTTTTTTGTTTTGAAATAAATTCCCCACGTTGAGTTTTGAAATTAGAAACTAAAACTAACACAAGGTACACCCAGATGATGCCATCTCTTATATTATACCCATTAATTACAATGGATACACAGAAGCTTCTCCCGATGAGCAGGTGTACAGCAATTTTGGCACTAAAAACTTATGTATTACATTATAGCTTACATGTATCCAGCCCAAGACATAATATCATCCTACTCAAAAAACAGACTGACCCCTGTGCAACAGCAGCTACAATCAAATGTAAAATTTAATCTTGGGTACTAGACTTTTGATACAAAAATTACAATGAATACATTTAACAACATATGAAATACAATGAAATGATAAAAAAAAATGAGGAACTGAACACATGAACACTGGCATGCTCTACAACTTGATTAAGTGTATCAAAACACCTATCTAATCCAATGCCTGACACAAGGCTTCACCTATCTGAGTATCAATTTAAGTACACCAGCCTAGTCTTTGCCTAAGAGTGACTAAGACTACACAACTATTCAATACAATCTAGAGGGCACATGAAGAAATTGTAATTATCACTTAACATGGTCATCAGAACAAAAGCAGTGGCCAACATAAAACTGCCACAACGTAGAGTTGTTGTATTTGCTGATTGTTAAGGACTGCATAGATTCCTCAGATCTTCCTCCTTGGCATACCAGCTCGGTATAATTCTTGATGCATAGGGATGAAGGTCCTTGTATGAATTTCTGATGGTCCCTTCCGCAACACCAGTAGCCACTGATATATCTGCATTTTCTCAGGGCTTCAGTATACCCTTACTGTGACAGTAATTCAATGAGTAATTCTATTCCTCTAAAACTTTCTAACCTTTGAGAAGTTTCTTGTCGTCTGAAAGCTGAGTTATCATGTAAATGATGGCCGCAGCTATTGATATTGGGCTCCTCCTGTGCAATACATGTAAGAATTACATATATGATAACTGGTAGTCCAAAATTACATTAACAACATAGCCACTTGTGCCACTGTCAATTGCATTGAATATGTGTCAAGTAAATAAGGTTAAGCTCTTCTTAATTGGCAGTCAGTTATATTTATCCAATAGTGCATCAAATAATTCTCCATTTCCCTTTCAGCTTTTCAATTGACATGGCATAGACAGGCAAGTTTATTTATTTCTTTAGCAAACACCTAGTCGTGGTAACATTAATTTTCAAAAAATAAAACCTGGTTTCAGTTGAAAATATCCCCAAATTCTCCAAAAATTACAGCATGAGTTTGTGGACACACGTAAAGACTCGAGAGGCCATATCCTATAAAAAGACCGAAGTAGTATATACAAGAGTAACAGGACTCATGTTAACTAGAAGTATTGTTTGAAGTATCCTAATTCGCAAATGATGTTGTCGTAATTTATCGGTGTTTCACACTGTTAATACACGATTAACGAATAAAAAGAATAGTTAAGTCCAAACAATAGGTAAATCACAACCAAGAAACATTTTTCACTTTATTTAATGCAGAATACAGATTAAAACCATGATTACCTAATATCAAGCTCTTCAGATTTCTGCACAGCTTCTTGAGCAGCCTTAACTGCTTGATTGGTCATGCCAAGATTTGAACAAAAACGTCTCTGCAAATGGAAAAGTATTAATAATGTCAAAAATCACAAATATACAGTGTGCAGCATGTACACCAATTAATATACAACCATAAACTAAACTAACAAACTCACCAAAAAGTCCCCTGCATGTATAGTTCCCATTTCCACAGATTGACCCATCTCTAACTCTAGTTGCTTCACAATATACTCTTTTGCACGGCCAATTTCTTTCTTTGTGGCTCCATTGGACACCGAACAAATTTCTGATCAATATCCACAGAATCAAGGAATTGGGAAAATGTTAAGAAAGAAGCTAACAAGTATAAACTTGTTAAGAGACTAGTCATACCTTTTACAGTACGAGGTTTATCTTCCTGTCTACAAGCAATATAAAGGCAAGCAGCCAATATTGCATCCTGATTTCTTCCCCTAAGAGGTTTCTGATCTTCAACTTTCTTGTATATTTCGTTGGCTCGATCCTTCATATAAAAAATACACACACCCATTCAACATACATGTTCTAACAGTTTTCATGAGTTCAGGGGACCAATGAAACTTGGAAGTTTGACCAATCACTAAAACTACCAACTAATTGTTTATGCATGAAGATGAGGTATACGCGTAAAGTACGTAAAGAAGTCCCAATCAAAAACCAAGTTTTATAATGAAAATGGCCAAATAAGAACTTGAAAAATCATTAAAATTCAAAATGATATGAGGATGAGGATGATTCTGAGGTCATATCCTATTCAGAACAATTATATGAAGGATAAATATAGAACAAAATTCAACCTAAAGCACATGTTTGTACTGACATTGACTCCAATTTTCGCCACATTAGACTTTTAAGCTTTAAGAGAGAGAAACCAATTAACTACAATGTAATTCAGTGGCTTAGCTTGGAAATGAGTTCAAGATTACAATATACAAATCTTTATTCCTTACTATGGAATATTTCGTGAGTCATTGCAATTTGGCATTTCAATCCGACCAAAGCCTCCGATTGAAATCTTAAATTTGTGAGATATCATAATCCTATAAAAGGAAATAAAATTTGAGTCACTGGAGTTATATTATAAATAATAAATCTTACGTCAGAACACCTAAAATATAAAAATTTGGAAACAAGAATTAATGTGTCATAGTTTCAGATTTATTTTAAGGTTGGTAGTAACAAAATTTGTCCTAGAAAAAATTTAAGTGGGAGAAGAGAACAATAGTTTCTGAAACTACTTACTGTTCATAGTCAAGGATATCAAAATTGATGAGTTAAAGAATCTAAACGTAATGGACATGGTTGTTCTTATACACAGTCACACATTTCAATAAACCACATTGATTTAGAAAGTCAAGTTGTGATTAGATGCATGAACAAAAGTATAGTACCTTGCGACAAAGTAGAATTGTAATTTTCTTAAAATGTCAAAGAACTTATTCACAATAAGTGAACCAGCAGTTCCCTACTGCAATTAACAACCCCAAATAAGGATCACCTTAAAAAAAAAAAAAAAAAAAAAAAAAAAAAAAAAAGACTCAAAAAGCAATCCCTCACGTACAACCACCTCCAAAAAAACAAAAGCAGCTCAAACAAAATAACAAGTTTACATTAATTGCCTCTTCCCAATTACGTTGGATCAATGAAAAAGAAGTATCCTTGCATACCATTGTCACCAAATCCCATACAGATGACAACAAATGATGTAGAAAAACATTAAATCATCTTCCCCTTTATCTTGATATATGTAGCCGCTAATTCTTTCTTCCAGAAGCACCCAAAGAAAAGCCATAATCGCACCATCTCCATACAACTTTCACAATTCTTCTTGTAGCACCCTTCTTTTATCTTTTCTTCTCTCATATTCCAAAGATACCGACACAAAAATTTCTCTAACACTGGGAGGGGTCATGCTGCAAATAATAGGAAAATCAAACCCACCTGCCATCTCCCCTGACTACAAAGGCTCCTGCCCCCCATGCTTCTATCTTAAATACTACTTACTCCTCACAACGGATATGATAGGTTCCTTCTTCATCCCTTACAAGCCTAACATGGTAGTCAGCCAAAACAACCGTAACTGAAAATGGTACTGATTTCTCATGCTTACCCTAATTTTTTTTACATTAATTATTAAAATTTCCCATTCAAGTCATGGAATGTTAAAAATTACAATACACCCTCAAAGCTAATTAAAGTAGTTTAAGGCATGAATCCCCATGAATGATCAAATACATGTTATTACACAACATGAATCAAAATAAAGCAAAATTTGATCACTTTGGAGAAATCAACGTACCTTGATGGTTGCAACAAGTCCCAACCTGAAATAACCAAAAACAAAAATTCATCTTTTAAAAAAGGCCAAAAATTTCAAACACCCAAATGACCAAAAAGACAAGACCACCTATCAGACATGGTTGCAATGGTCTTGAAAGCTTGAATAAGAGAGCGGTCAGGGTTGGCACCCCAGCGGCCCAAGGAAGAGCTGAACAAGTCTCCGGCGGACCCATTGGGCTTGGAAATGACGGTGGAAAGGCCACCGTCGGCGAGGAGAGGGTTGGTGGGGCCACCCACACGGACAGGGTCGTTGTCGGCGGACTCATTGGCGAAAGTGCGCCACTCGGAGGTCTCGTCGATGGTGTGGTCCTCCAAGACGAGACCGCACTCGGAGCAGACGGTGTCGCCAGCTGAGTGGTCGAACACCACCTCCGTCGCTCGCTTGCATTCTGGACAATACGTGTCGCCCATTTTTCCACTATTCTCCTGCTGTTGCATGTCTCCGTCGTTGTTCATTTTTTTATAAGAAAAAACAAATCTTATCCGTTTGGATTTTTTGTCGTTTATTGGCGAATGAATGTGCGCTGCCCTTTTATTTTTCTTTTTTAAGGTGTTTTATTACCATCTTTACCCTATTAATTTACATGTATTTTCGTTTTAAGAGACAAAGCAAAAATTACCAAAGAACCCATGTTTAAAGGATCATTTTTGTTCTTATCCATTATCTTAAAAAAAATTATTTTTTAACTTCTTAAACATATTAATTTCATCGTATACCTAAATTACCCATAATATCCCTACATAATTTTACCTATAAATCCTTAATTTTTAAAATGTTATAAAAAATTGAAACGTGAAGTTACAAAGAGCCCATGTATAAATAAGGTGTAAGAGATCTCGATGGAAAGCCACTTTTATCATCGAAGGAAAGTGAATCTTGAATTGTTTTCTATGACCCGTACTCAATCGAGACCTGACGAGCTCGTTCAATCTTTTTCAATCATTCTCTTGTAATTTTCAACCTTACTAGATCATTTTCGACCGCCAACGAGTTTCTCCATTTGCGAAGGTACTCAAATTTTTTTGTTTTTATTTGAAAGTTTATATTTTTTTTTATTATTATTTTGTTTTGCTATTTTGAGATATTTTTTGTGTTATAGATGTTGGGTTATGATGATTAGGTTTAAAATAGATTGGATTTGAATTGAAAATGACCGATTCCGATGTAGTAGCGTTGTCGGCATCAGTTCAGTTTTTCACTTCGGTTTTTCACAATTGCTTTCATTTAGATGTGAAAAACTGTAGTAAAAAACGGATCTATAATATTGATCGATTTTTCAGACATAGTGATTGGTTTTTCACATCTAAAAAATCAATTTTTTATTGTTTTTCTTTTCTACAGATGAATTTCAGGTATAAATATAATTCGCAAACAATTGACAAGAATATAAACGAAAATACATACATTGATAAAAAAATAGCTTAGTAAAATAAATACAATTATTACTAGACGAAAATTTGTACAACCAATTTATAAAAAGGGTGTCTGTTCAGATATCTTTTGAAGATAAGCAGCAACAATACAACTATTTTCTCCGTAATATTATGGATTATTATTGGAGAGGTTGAGGTCCCTAATGGGCACCCTAATGAAATGTAGTTTAAAATAAGAGGAAGAACATATAGGTTTAGAAAACAGAAGTTCTTATTGGCGACAATACTTGCTTTTGGAAGCATTGACCGAAAAATCTTCAGTACATTATAAATTGACCAGAATAGTATTCTATAGTGATTGTTTAATTGAGTGTTATCAAATGTGTCTAGCTTAGCCAACCACCTTTCTCAAGGCAAAGAGTTATACAACGTGCCAAGGCTGTATAGTTGATGATATAATAAATTATACAAATATAAGGATCGCTTCTCATCTCTTCATGAGATAGAATAATAGTGGCCAACATGGCTAATTTTATGTGGCATCATGATTGGGAATACAGAGATATGGAGCTCGTTCATTTGGAGTACATTAAGCTATAGTACGCTGATTCATTGCCTCCATTTGGCGATTAATAAACAACAGATTAAAAACCCACCAAGTACCATTAATATTTATGACTATGTCTCGACATTTCAAGTACACCTAATATGATTAATATTTGTAGTTTCTTCTGATATGGTTAATATATAGGGTTCTATATATACACACACACACTAATTATATGTTTATTTTTTGTTTAATCTTTTTCGCATTATACTAGTGATTAGTAGAAATATTCCAGGTGTTAAGAGAGAAGATAGCGCAAAGTAATCAATTGTTGCAAAATGATATGCTAAGATATAAGAGACGAACATCTAAAAGGATGGCGAAAAGCATAAAAAGCCTTGATGATTTTCTCCCGTTAGTGGCGAATATAACCTAAATTAGTTTCAATTTTTTGTTTCTTTTAACTATCTTTATTTATATTAAGTATATAATAATAATATAATTACATATATGTATATACTATAGATAGTTGGTATGACACAAACTTTTGAGCCCACTGATGCTAAACGAGATACAAATTATTGGAAATCTTTTAATCTGAAGTGTTTGGTATATCTTGTGTCGGTGACATTTGGATGAATAGTATGCCTATTAAATTTAGTTTTAAAATTTCTCATAATCTTATTGACATAAATAGTAATTTTATTATCGGTGCCTCTTAACTTTAAAAAGTTATAACAAGCCAATCAAATTTATCTATTGTATTTTTTCTCTTAAAATAAATTCTTTCATATTTAATTTAAGTATAATGGATGAATTTGATTTATTGATCCTAATACTTTTTAAAGTTAGAATTATTATATTGAGCAAAATGCATAAAACTCATCTGAGGTAAGATTTTAAACATCCATAGTCAAAGTTTGATTTTTATAACACAATACCCCCGTTTTAACAGTAAAAAAGAGTTAAATATAACGGTTGACTGTGTTATATGATAAAATGACGAAAATAACCTTCATTTTAAAAATTAAAATAATAAACATTAATTTAATTAAAAATTCAAACATAAATCATCATCATCAACAATAAATCATCATCATCAACGATAAACCATCATCATCTCAGATCATCATCATCAAATTCGAACCCAAAATCATCATCATCAACAATAAATCATTATTATCTCAGAATCATCATCATCAATAATAAATTATCATTATCTCAGATCATCATCATCAAATTCGAACCCAGATTAAGAACCTAGAACGTTTGGGTTCTAGGTTCGTCGAACCCAAACAAACCTAGATATGGTCTTGTTTGGATTCGACGAACCCAAACCAGATCTAGGTTTGAAATGAAGAAGAAGAATAATAATAAGGTGGTGGAGGATGATGGTCTCTAGTGACGGATGGCGGAGGCGACAGAGAGAGAAGGAAAATGAGATGGAAATGGTTTTAATAACTTTTGTTATTAATAAAGGACGAAATTATCCTTGATCGATCAAATATTGAGTAATAGATACTAATGACGTAGGGGTATTTTGTTATAAAACAACTTTAATTATGAATGTTTGAAACCTTACTTGATGGGGAGTTTTGTGCATTTTGATATATTACATATATATATATATATCTCCCCACACGCGCACACGGCGAAGGGGGCTTTTGGAATAGAATGTTTCTCTCACAAGCAGGTTGGTCTCCCTTTCTTCCGTGTTCTCCTGAAGAAACGAACAAAGCAGTCTCTCTACCCTAACACTCCCACCCGAAGTTCCAATTCTAAACCCGAAGGCCATTAAAATCATCGTTCCCTTTGATAATGGATTCTCTGCAAGCTAATTACAGGGAGGAAGAAGACGAAGAACCTGAGCCCCACAATCCTCAACCCCAAAACGACACCGCACAAGAGACCGAAACCGAACCCCAATCGCAGCTCATCAACGGAGACTCTACTACTGCTCTTGAACCCCAACCCGACCACCCTATGCTCTCCGATTCCCTCTCCGAAGACTCCGACGACACCCCCAAACCCAACAACACCACCACCACCACCACCGCCACCACCGCTCTTGACGACGACGACGACGACGAAGACGACGACCCCCCTCCCAAGAAGCAGAAGCCACTTTCCTCTTTGACCTCTACTATCAACCAAGAGCTGGACCAGCAAGAACCCCCGGCTGCTGCTGCTGCTACCAACAATGTCGCTTCTAAAACAGCGAATAAGAAATCGAAGAAGAAGAACAACAATGTGTGGGTTTCGAGGACGACGCGAAAAGGGAAGAAGAAGAACAAAACCAATACCCAGAACCAGCCCTCCACTGAGGACACTGTTTTGATCACTCCGATTCCAAGAATCCTTGACAAAGGCGACGATAACCCGGATATGAAAATCTGTTTATCAAAGGTTTTATTTTTTGGACACTAATGCTTTGCTTTTCTATTCTTAGTTTTGACAATGTTTTCTGTTCTCGTGTTTGAAGGTTTATAAAGCAGAGAAGGTGGAAATAAGCGAAGATAGGTTGACTGCGGGGAGCACCAAAGGGTATAGAATGGTGAGAGCCACTAGGGGTGTTGCAGATGGAGCATGGTACTATGAAATTAAGGTAATTTTCTTTTTTCAAGGTTTTAGTATTGCTGCATTGCCTCTTATCTATGCTTTTTGATGCAACCGTACCCTTTTTGTGGAGTGTTCGTACTGGTGTACATATAGGCATTTTTGTATATTGGAACAATTAGGAATGCCCTACATTGTAAAATTAACTCGTGATTCGGAATTAAAATCTTGAGTGTAGTTGTGTTGTTTGAAAATTGCTATGATATTAAATACCTAGAAATTGCATGAGGTTAAAGGAAGGAAAACCAACTTGGCATGATTGTTGAAATAAAGTTTTTAATCGTACCCTGCGGGATTAAATGACGGTTTTGTGCGACTTGGACAGTTGGGTTCAAATTTAGTTTGGTGTTTCGCTATTCAAGTCTAGTTTTGAGACTTTATCTTCTAACAATTAGTTTAAGTAATTAATAATTGTAATCCTTTAATGTTCTTTTAAATAAAGGTGGAGAAATTGGGTGATACGGGGCACACGCGGTTGGGATGGTCTACTGAGAAGGGGGACTTGCAGGCGCCAGTTGGGTATGATGGGAATAGTTTTGGGTATAGGGATATTGATGGGAGTAAGGTGCATAAGGCCTTGCGGGAAAAGTATGGTGAGGAAGGGTATAAAGAGGGAGATGTCATTGGGTTTTATATCAATTTGCCAGAGGGAGAACAACATGCACCTAAGCCACCGCATTTTGTCTGGTTCAAGGGGCAGAGGTATGCCTGTGCACCTGAGGTCAAGGAGGATCCGCCGAAGGTGGTTCCTGGTGAGTTTTTATTATTTCTAATACAGATTCTGTTATGCAATTATTTATGATATGTATGTTGGATGTGATCTCTTGTGAATGTCTTAGAACTTGTGGAGAATGAATCATCTTGCAATGCACTGACTGTATTTACGACTATTGTTTGTTTAACCTCTTGATGCTTTGTATCTTTTGCAACAGTTGATTTGAATATTCCTTGGAGACTGAATGAAGTTAATGCAGTAGTGCTTGTGCACATGTATTATTTTGTTTTTATGAATAGTGATGGTATGAGGATGTGTTGCTGATTAGCTGAATGTGTGCAATAAACATTTCTGTCTCTGTAAACTTTATATGGATCAAGAACTCGTTCTTTGATATTTGCAACTCATTTAAGTGTGCATTTTTTTCTAGTACATTTACTGGTGTACCATAGATATTATATGTAGAACTAACTGTTGTTAAGCATTCTTGCAGAAGATTATGTGGGGCCTCCTCTCTTTAAAGATTAAATTTATTCAAATTCTGTCTACATTTTATGTTGCAATACAAAATGATAAAATTCTACTCCTAAACAATGACATGAATGATTGAAAAGTATGCAAGCTACATAAGAAAACCTCTTTCATTAATATTGACCATCTAATTGCACAATTGAATTGAGACGTTTTTTTTATCATCTGTTTCTTTGGATAGTATGGACTGCACCTTCTTATATTGTGTTAGAGTTTTGTGTTTGGAGTGTAAGTTTGTAATGAAGTTGGCTATGTGTAGTTTTGTGAGGAAATTGGTTGAAGAAGGAATTCTGTTGCCCCTTCTAAGTGGGAGAAGAGGGATGAGAGAGTACGGATGTTAAGTTTATAGTAATAAGAATTACATTCATTATTATTATTATTATTATTATAGGAAACAAAGACTTTATTAATAAAAAGAAAGAAAATACAATGGTGAACCAAAAGTCCACCAACAAACAAACAAACAAAAAACTAAAACTAAAAGCAAGATTACAATAAACAATCAACAAATGGCAACCTTCCAATTAGGTAAATTAAGAAATAATGATAAATCTTTAAATTTTTTATTAGAAGATATCCAGAGAGAAGTTAAATAATACGCTTTATCTCCTAAAAAGTTGTTCTCCTCTTTGACTCTTTAAAGATTCTTCTATTTCTCTACTCCCAAATAACCCATAAAATAGTGAAAACTCCACAATTTCAAAGAATACTAGCCTTCTTATCTCCTTCTAAGACTACAAATTCTTCCAAGTTCCAAGAAAAAAGAACATAATGATTTAGGAGTAGCCCACTTTAAACCAACTGAAGCAAAGAACTTATTTCATAACAAGCCAATCATGGGACAATGAAGAAAAAGATGATCCAAGTTTTCCCCTCAACTCTTACATATGACACATCGAAAGGGCAAAAGACAAATACTAGAAAATCTTTTTTGAATAACATCACACATACTTAGTTTCCTATAAGCCAAAAGTCACACTAAAAACTTGATCTTGTTTGGAGCCTTTGACTTCTATATAAGGTTAGCAAATTCAAATCTAGGAAGAAAATCATTTTGGACCAAGTTTTCAAAAAAGGACTTGCATGAAAAAATGCCATTGGAACTTAACCTCCACACCTTACAATCATCCAATTTGAGATTGAAAGAAAACCCTCAAGCGAAGAAATAAGAGAAGAAAAATCTTCAATTTCCCTATCATTCAAGTTTCTCCTAAAATCAAAACGCCAGCCTTTATGAATAAAAGAACAATCCAATCTACTTAAAACTGAGATATTTTAAGAATAAGTGAGCTTGTATAATCTTGGGAAATTTGAGTATAGAGGTTGAGAATCCAACCAACAATCCTCTCAAAACCAAATTTGAGGACCATTTCTAATTACAAACCTTAAATTACTCGAGAAAGCATTGAAATCTTACATAACAACTTTCCATGGACATCTATTGAAGCCTTTAAGAATCCCAATCATTTCCTTCGACTCCATACTTACTTTTAATAAATTTATACCACAAAGAATTAGGTTCCAAAGGAAACTTCCATAATCATTTGTCGAGCAAAGCCAAATTCTTCATCACAATATTCTCAATCTCTAAACCACCTTTATGCTGAAAGCGAGAAATAATATTCCATCTTACTAAATGGGCCTTCCATCCTTCGCCAATACCATTTCACAAGAAATTCTTCATAATCTTTTCATCTCTTTTTGTCATCCCAATAGGAATTTTAAACAAGGATAAATAATAAGTGGGAATGCTATGTAACATAGCTTGAATTAGGACCAATCTTTCACTCCTAGAAAGGGAAGCATTTTTTCATCCCTCTAATCTCCTCTCAACTTTCTCCACTATTGAAGCCGAAAACTCAAAGGATCTCGGATTACCTCCCAACGGCAACCCTAAATATTTCAACGGCCATCTCTCAAAAGCGTTGGCTTACAAGATTCCTTGAATCTAATTTAGGTCCAAGCGTTGTGAAAAACTACGATGAATGTCCTGAACTTCGAAATGCACTATATGTACATGTTTCTGCTATGGGGTACACAGATCAAAAGCTTTCAAAGTATTGCTTGCTCTTCTGTTGAAGTGGTCATAATAAAATGGCAATGGGAGTATGTTTCTATCTACTGGAGTGCTCATTATTTTAGAGCAACTACTAAGGCACGATAAAACTTAAGACCTTGAGTAAGAATTTTCCTCAAGTAAACCTGAGATGAAATTGTGTTTTAGGAGTTGTTGGAATGATCGAATGATACAGTCATGGTTTTCCATGTAGTAATTTATTATGAATTAAGTTGATTTTACTTTTTAACATGTGATGGGTTTTTGTGATTGTGAAATATTCTCAGATTATCTGATGAATCATGTCTGTAAATTTAACAAAAAGACACATTATGCATATTTGATAAAATGAGTAAAACTAAAGCATGCATTAGCATGTCTATAATTTGGTTATCACACACAATCACAAACTTTTAAAGTGAGATTTACCAGCACATTTTCCATTTGGAATTTACAGTACTTCTAAAAGTTATGATTATTGAAAACTTACTTTAGAACTGATTATTTCTTCTTGGGGCTGTGTTGTTTTGTTAACTTGCCCAAACTTACTCGGGTTTATTTATCGCATGAATGGTTTTCAACCTTGCATTTATAGTTCTTGCCATCTTGGGTTTCATTTGTATCTTGAAAGCAGATGCAGTTAAGGAAGTACATTATGCTGTAATCTAATTTCTGCCTTCCTACTAACTTGCCACTTTTAAAACTTTTCGTGTTGGAAGAGCGTTTGTTGCTATATTATTTAATTGTTAGTATAGGTTTTTTGTTTTTCTCTAAACCTTAGGATGTATGTACTTATTTTGTATCTGGTACTCTGGAAGTGAGATATCTAAACCTTGCATTAATGATGTGAAAAATTGTTTTTGCCATGCAGGAAGTGAGATATCTTTCTTCAAAAATGGTGTATGCCAAGGGGTTGCATTTAAGGATTTATATGGGGGTCGATATTACCCTGCTGCGTCAATGTATACTCTTCCTAATCAACCAAATTGTGAAGTCAAGTTCAACTTTGGCCCTAATTTTGAATGCTTTCCTGAAGACTTTGGTGAACGTCCAGTGCCTAAGCCCATGATTGATGTTCCTTATCATGGGTTTGACAGCCGAGTTGAAAATGGTGTGTCAAATGAGAAGAAACAGTAGCCAGCAGCACCATCTATCAATGTTACTATTTAGCATCTGTAGAGTTACCATAAAAAAGTAGTATCTGCGGAGTTTGAGATTGATTTGAGTTTAACATTCCATTGTAAATTTATTACTGTTAACCTAGGAGACTGACAAATGAATTGTGAGTTATTCAAACTTTGACTTAAGAGGGAATTTGAATTTTGTTTTCTGCATGTGAAATGTAAAGCTGTCATATGAGCCAATTGATATCTGATTTGTTGTGGAATTTTTATTGAAAGTTTCAGTTATTACACTTAAGTTTATTTTAATACTTTTAAAATTTTGACTGTTTGTGTAGACATGGTTTGTAGTTTCTAGTTTATCTGCATTGGATAACAGTTAGATGTTTATAAATTCTCTCATAGTTGTCGTTCAACTTCATTTTTGCATGCTTTAAGAATATCAGAAATTCAGAATAGCATTACTTCTAGTTATCTGCAATGTAAGATTATGGCAGGTTCTTTATAGTTTCTGCAATGTAAGATGATATGTTCTTTATATTGTGCTTTTCATCTGAAGTCACCTGTGCAGAGTCTGTTGTTTCTTTAATCAAGATCGCATAATACATGGGATTGGTTTTCTAGCTTTGCAAGCCTAAAGTGGACAATTGGTCATGCATGCGGCTTCTTGGGTTCATACTCATACCCGCGTACACATATATGTGCACATGTACATTTTCTTTTGTTTTGCAATATTCTTCTGCCCGACTTTGGTGGATGGGTGAAAAATTGGTATTTTTATTGGCTACTTTATTTGCAATCTGACTGGCTGCGCCTTTGTTTCTCAAGCAGTAGGATACAACCTTATTTATGCCGGTATGAGTTGTTCATTTCATTTATTAGCTTTGTATTAAAGGTAATTATCTCAAATAAGGACATGGTGATCTTCTTCTGTGGCAATCATCCTCATGCCCAAGATCTAATGTGTTACATCTTGTTTGAACTTACAGTATTTTGAAAATGATGGATAGTCTACTTTATCGCTAACATGTTATTTGATTTAAAAACTTCTCATGCTATTGACAGGTAATTTGCAGATCTCTGTCAAAGTGCATCACTTTGTTGAAATTGATACAGAAGCAGCTGGTGTTGCAGAGGCAGCTTTGTAACTAAGAATATAGTCAGGTTGGTCTGAATCTGATTTGGATAAAAGTTTAAGTTACTCGCCCTTGTCTTCTAGCTGCCTCTATTGCTTATGGGACTCTTTATTTGTGCTGAGTTTAAAGCTTATTGTTAAAAGTTAGCCAGGTGTGTGCCTATTCTGCACATCATTATGTTGCCCAGTTACATACTGGGGAGTTTACTCTCTGTATATCTAGGTAGAAAGCTCTCTTTAAACTCCCCAAAAGATCCATATTTCGTCAAGCACCAAACATAATGACAACCAACAGCACTGCTCAAAGACCTACTCTCATCTGATGAGTTGATGATATCATGATAGCAAAGTTTTCTCTATGATTAGTGTATTTTGTTTGTGTCTATGGCCAATTCTATGGGAAATCGTAGTTTCGAAGAAACAGAAAAACTTTCATTTGAGAACAATTTTCCTTTTTAATAAGTACTGTTACATTAAGGATGAAGTAAACTTGCAAAAAACAATGAAAGATACTCAATAATAGACTATAGAATTGATGAAGTCTTCTTGTATGGTTTTAAAAGGTGAGGCGAGAGGCGCCGCCTCACCGCCTTGGTGGCTAAGGCGCCTCAAGGCGTACATATAAGGTGGAGCAACTGGAAAAACCTGTCTCTGGAGGGTGAGGCGACCGCCTCTGGTTGCCTCCAGACGAGACGCCCTAAGGTGGTCCAGACCATTTATTACATGAAAAAAAAAAAAAAAAATGAAGCTTAGAACACAGTACCAGACTAAAAAAAAACATACAAACACACCCAAAAAACACACAAACACACAATTTTTAGGATTGGAAGCTTAGAACAGTTTACCACACCAAAAAAACACACAAACACACCAAAGAAAACACAAACGCCACAGTTTTAGAATATCATAACACACACCAGTTTTAGAAGCAGTCAAGCACTAGTTTTAAGAGAGAGAGAGTAGAGAGAATGTGAGAAGAAACTGGAAAGATGAACTGTGGTGAGAGTATCGGTGGTGGTGAGTGACAAAGTGAGAGCTTGAGAGATGAGTGAATGTGAGTTAAGTCGGTGGTGGGAGTGGCGAGTGAAGAGTGAAGTGAAAATAAGTAGTTTGTATATAATGATAAAAAAATATAAAATAATAAAAACTAAGTTAGTGGTAAGATTTTTATAGTATATATTTATAAAATGATAAAAAATTAAAAAGTAGGTTATTGGGGTGGGAGTTTTAAAAAAAAAATAAAATTTAAGTTAGTGGAGGTGAGATTTTTATAGTTTATATATATAAAATGATGAAAAATTAAAAAATAAGGAAGTGGGATGGGAGTTTGAAAAAGGAAGTTAGTGGGGTGAGTTATATATATATATATTTGATAAAAAATAAAAAATATATTTTTTTGAAATATATAAAAAAATATATTAGTAGAGTGGAAATTTATAGTTTATATACATAATTATAAAAAATAAAAATTATGTTAGTGGATGGGTTAGTTTATATATATAATAATAATTTTTTTTTTTTTTTGTATATAAGTTATCAGCTGGCCTTGATCTGATGAAATCACTAATGATGGTTATACTATAGCCTATATGCCAATGATGGTTATACTATAGCCTATATGCCTTATGATGTCTTATGAAAGGGCAAAAATACTGCCCTGCTGCTCCATTTTCTGATGTAACTGCCTGTAATTGAATGTGATCTATTTGGCTCTTTTAGAGCCCAAAATGTTCTGAATGATTATTTTTACACACTTATGTTTTTGTGTGCTGACCTGGTAATATTTCCACCCTGCCTCCATGCATGTGTTTTTAATTCAGGAATTTTGAATTTAAGTTGTCTGATGCTAGAGAAATCTTCGTGGTTTTTAGTCTTCTCTCTGTTTTCTTCAATTTTAATGGATTTCAGCGCACAACTATATCTTGTTATATCCATACCTTTCATGGAATTTCTATACTAACTCTCTAATTGTCATCAAAATTTCAATAGGAAGCCCAAATTTTACAAAACAACCTTAATAATGTCAGTATTTCACTTTAATTTTATCTGAAACCATTTTCATCCGGTACACTTTCTGAAACATATTCCCACACTTGATCTTTTGAACTTTTAACTAAAACTGCTAAAAGAAAAAAGCTGCTGATTTAGTAATGTTAAATATCTGTGCAGAAATTTATAATGAGTTATTGAGTTGAGTTTGCTGACTTCTTGGCATTCTATCTTGTTTGGTTTTCTCACCTTGAGCTTGAACTTGAAGATAACGATAATACACAAACAAAAAATATTTTTAAAAGTGCATCCCAATGGCATGGCATTTGAGTCAGTAACTTTGCCACTAAGACTGTAAAATGATGTGGTAAATGATACAACAATTGTACAACTCAACAGTCACATTATCTGTGATTTCTCGTCTCGGATACATATTTGGCTTATGTAGTTCATATAACAATGTGTAAGCAAGAACGAGCTGTTAATGATTCTTTTAAATTGCATTCTTACTAGCACTGCAGTATTGGTACAGCAACACATCGTCAACTCAGTATTATATTCTTTCAACCAAGAGCAATGTTCTATATGTGGGATTAAAATTATTCTGAAGACAGTACCTTTCTTCTAAAAAGAACTCAATAGGACCTCTGTACCATTTAAAGATTGTAAGTACTTCTACGTATAGCTTTTGCTGCTCTAATGAATTGGAGAGTTGAGACCCTCTTGAGAAGATAGTGAAAGCTGAACCTGATGCCTCTTGGAAGGGAAAGTTGACATTTTCCTGAATGAAGGCCGTTTCTTAAGATGGTGGAGAGTTCTCTTGGCATAAAGAGTTTGAAACAAAGGTGTAGCTCTTTCTCTGAACTTAAGAATTGCAAAAAAGAGAAGTCTGTAACATATGAGAATAACTACAACTGCAACTAAGTCCCACCACTTTGAATACTCCAGGTTGACGCCGAGCATGGTTGTGAGGATCACCTCACCTTTCAGTTTTGGGCCACCATGTTGTAAAGAATCAAACTCAAGGCCGATCATGTCGTTCTTGTAAGCTCCCTGCAATTTACATTATAGCAAGGTAAATTTAAATATTTCGATGTGACGATTATTGCCTTTACCTTAATCTTTGCCGCTACCCTGCTAAACAATTATTCTGTTCTGTGTCTATTAGTATATGATCATTTGTGTAATGCAGGTGTACTCTAGTTTTAATTTTTTCTCTTAGGAGGCAGTTTGATGAGCCATGCTAGGATGTAAATTTCTTGAATCTTACCTGTAGTGCCCATGTGGCATGATTGATATACGAGACTGGGTAACGCCAGAAAATCTTAGGTAGATCAGGCAGCAAGCGAAAGAACCCAGATGTCATCATCATGATTCCCTTTGTACAAAATCATGAATGATATTAACGCAAACTGTTATTGAAAGAATATTCTAATAAAAAATTAATGAGGTTATTAACTTACTAGATACCCTGCTCCAATTATGAGTCCCATCAAGAAGTTGGGAACTAGCGAAGCTATCATCATCATGCAACTCTCTATGGCTGCGATGGAGCACATAAGATCGAGGCAAACATACACAAAATGTGAAAATCCTGAATGGAATTTCACCATGTAATGGACGATTGATGCACAAGCAAGGGACATCACAGTCACGAAAGGGAATGAAGATAGAAAATTAGAAAGCATGTAAACCCCAATGCCATAGTGTCCATTGAGCCTTTCTCGATGAAAAACCTATTTTTTTGGAAAAGCAAACAAATCATTGAAAGTTAAAAAGTTAGAACCATTGCTGTGTTGTCTAACAGTAAAATAAGAGCGTTTACCTTCATTTCTTCTATGAACGAAGGGAAACCTCCAATGGACATGAATGCCATGAAACCAGATATAAATCCTCCACAAGCACCACGAGCAAGGATTGCAGGATAGTTTGTTCCTATATCATAAAATACAGTACCAACACAAATAGATAAAGCTGTGTAGACTGCTATTCTTAACCAGTAATAACCCCAGTCTCTAGACATGTTTACGAAACATCTTCGTGTCAAAGTTGAGAGTTGCTTCCACCATTTTGCTTGCCCCCCACACTTTCTTTCAAATACAAGCCCTTCCTGTAACAACAGTACAGGTTCATCAACTGTTCTCTTCGAACAATCTCTGTGCTTACCATTATTGCTTTACACATTGATGTAAGATATTAAATTTGCATGAAATACACATTAACTTATGTATTCTCTAGTTCTACTTTTCATTAACCTATCGAAATTTCTAGTTTCTACTGAATTTTATTGATATCAGGCAATTGTTAATTAACACACACGCGTACACATCATCACACAAGTTGCATGAGTTGTCAATAATGAAGAAACTTTGCTGAGGTAGGGTATTAACAACTTACACCAAACAGTACAGTATACCTTCATTGTGGTTTAGATCATAAGAAAGATTGACATAAAGTGCTTACAAAGGTGATAAGTGATTGAAGATGAAAGAAAAGGTTTAATATTTGACAAATGAATTGGACTTGAGTGTGATGAAATGCTTACAATGGTTGAAATTTCTTGAATTCTTGCTCTTGCTCTTGATGCATACTCTGAGCACCGGTATTTCCTTATAAGTATAGCTTTGATCTCTGTTGTCGGTAAGTTTCTTAAAGGATCAAATGAGTTTTGAGTTTCCTGAAGATAATAATAATTTAATTAAATGCTCAAACTTTATGAAAAGGCAATCCAAATTGATTTCAAGGATTAAAAAGTTGATAGTATGGATTGAAGGAATAGTTGGCCATTCAGTTGATTGAAACAATGTGAAAACATAAGGTGTTAATTTGTAAGTGTACTCCCCTGGCTAGAATTATGTTTCTTTAAGATTTATCATATGATCTATATTCTTGCATGATTTTGCTAAAACAATGAAACTGCAACATTTCTAACTTCAAAATATCATGCAGATGGAAAATATCATTCAAATCAAAACAAACAAAATTGCAACTACATACATACACATATTCTTTGAGATTCTGTCAAAACTGCTCTGATATTGTCGAAGTCTGAGTTAATACAACGTAGGTAGTGATCAGAAGGACTTCTTCGACTTGGACATGGAAATCCTGCTTCGGCAAAGAACTGCAAAATTAATACTAATACATTAGAATACAATCGGATTGATTTAGGATTTGATTCTTGGCATGTAGAATATAGTCACCTGCTTGTATACAATGACAATTTGATGACACTAGAAAGATTTTGCATGATCGCATACCTTGGCAGCCAATTTGGCTTCTCCAAAGTAAACGGTTTCACCTCCAGACAGGAGAAACAGATCATCAAAGAGAGCAAAGACTTCACTACTGGGTTGATGAATTGCAGAGATAACTGTTCTACCAGCATGAGCAATGTTTTTGAGAATTTCGACGGTGAAAAAGGCAGAAGCACTGTCAAGGCCACTGGTGGGTTCATCAAGAAACAAAAGCTGTGGTCTGGTGAGGATTTCAAGTGCAATGCTCACTCTCTTTTTCTCACCACCGCTAATACCCCTTATATGCCAGTTTCCAATCCGCCGATCACAGCAATCTTGGAGACCCATTTCACTTATTGTAGCTTCTACAATGTCAGTAACCTCTTGTTTGCTCATACTACTAGGAAGCCTCAAATGGGCTGAGTAAGTCAGGGTTTCTCTCACTGTAAGAGTTCCCAGCAGTACATTTTCTTGAGTCACATAAGCCTGAAAGCAAAACAATTGTTAGATTCAAAGTAGAACTTTTTACAAACCATGTTGCTGGGCACCAATAACTTGAACATGTTGGGTGACATCAAATATGATTTGCATGCTTTGTTAGTTGTCACATGATTTATTTTTATTTTTATTTTTATTCTTTTGAGATCCTGGTATGAGCACAGAAGACAATAGTTTGGATAAACGACTCTCATAGTCACCACACTGGGGTGGAAGATAGTCTACATACACCATTATTACTAGAGGTGGGGTGTTGAAACATGCTCATAGACCATGGCTGGCCTGTGTGCTTTCACTGTACTACCGGGCCATTGACAGTTGTCACATGACTTCTTCAGACAAAAAATGGTACCAACTGCAGCATACAAAATGAACGTTATTATTATAAGAATATACTTACAAGGCCACCATACTCTAGTCTTCTTTTCTTCCCATTAACAAGAACTTTCCCTGTCATGACAACATTTCCTGAGAGTCTACCTGCATCATATTTAAGGACAGTTTATGTGTTATTATTTTTATGCTTGAGATGAATTAATAAACAACATATTAATTCTAGTTTAGTTGACAAAGTCTGCATTTAGTCATCACCTCTAGATCCAAAAATTATTTTTGTAATATGTAACATAATAATAACGTAATGATGTTAAATCGAGGTGCATTTGATTCGCAAGATTGAATTTGATTATTTTGATGATATTATATTGAATTGGATAAATTAATACTATGATATGTTTGATGTGGCATGAGATTGGATAAAAATAGTATTGTGTTTTGTTTGATTGATGTTGAGATTGGATTAACAAATATAAATAAAATAAATACATTTTATATTTAAAATAATTAAATTAATTTTAAAATAATATAAATAAAATAAATACATTTTATATTTAAAATAATTAAATTAATTTTAAAATAATATAACATATTGAATTATTTTTAAAAATAAAGATAACTATATATTATCAAATTTAAATAAAATAATATTTATTTTATAATTAATATGAAAATATTATTTTTTAGAAATAATTAGCATACATATTAACTTAACCTTCAAAATAATAAATAAATTTAATATTATATTTAAAAAAAAAAAAGCAAAAAAGAAAAGGCAAAAGGAACTATGTATCAAAAACTGGAAAGGAAAAGAAAAAATTAAAATAAAAAACTGATGAAGAAAAGGCAAAAAAAAATGATAAAAAAATGAAAAATATATATACATATAAAAACCTTATGGTTCCTTGCTTTCCTTATCTGTTATGACGGTTTTAAATAAACTCATGACAACCAACCATGAGATTGAACATAATTTTATCCAAATTCAGTCAAATCTCATCTCATGCTCTAAATATGTTCTAATAAAATATTTTTAAATTAAATTTGACAATAATTTTTAAAAATATTTTAAAATTAATTTCAAGATAACTAGAGGTATTTAAATTATTTTTTTAAAATAAATGAAATTATTTAAGATTAATTTTAAATATAATGTTGTTTTTAATTAATATTAAAATATCACTTTTGAAATAATTTTAATAAAATATTATTAAATTGAGTTTTAAGCATATTTAAAATTTAAATCTAAATAGCTATAATAATAAAAATAAATGAGAAAAAATATATATAAAGAGGCAATAATGAGAGGAGGTGGGACTAGAATAAATATTACAGACAGACACAGAAGAGGAAGGACTTGATTTTCTTCAGTCCCCACCTCCTCAACAAAGTCTAGCAAATTTGTCCCGTCCTGTCAGTTTTCACACACCATTCTTGAAAGAGACGTCTAACGGCCCTGACTCCTGACACTAATTGTTAAATGTTGTCTGACTCAAAGCTAAAGCATGTTATAATCCTGAAATTAGATACTGCTCTAAACTCTAAATAATCTAGGTTCAAAAAAGCTGTAGGTGATATCTATTTGTAAATAAAGAAAAAATAAATTGTTATAGGTGATATCTAAAACATAAAGTTATTATTATTATTATTACTTTTTACCACTTGCAGAAAATTAAAGTTTTGCTGGACCTATTGAGCGGACCTATTTAAGTCAATCAAACCCTACAGTTCTCTATTATTTGTCAGGACATAGGAAGCTATGTAATTGTCAAAGTTCATAGTAGCAGAATTTGTTTTGAAAAATAATAATAAATGCTTCGTTGAGGTTTAGATTCTTTAAAAAAACGAAGGAAGAGGTTTAGAATTTTTTGAGGAACTAACACTAGAAGAATTATATATGTCCCCTCTCATTTATTATGATCTCGTCTGACATGCGACATGAAAATATATATATGTAATTGAAAAAGATTAAGATTTGATGAGATTTATCAAATTAAAATTATATTATATTTGAAAGATCTAATAGAAGAAAACTCATTTCATTGTACATTAATGAAAAAAAATTAAAAAAAAAGAAGTAAAGAATAGAGGAAAAAAAAAAAAGAGCTGAAAACACTATATTTTTTTTTCCCTTCCTAGATTAAATCCAATTATATTTTTCACACCCATCAAGTTCCCAAAAACACCAGATAACTTTGAGGCTCTAACTTAAAAAAACAATCATTCATCATGCTTTCATCCACTTGAAGCAAATAAAATAAAAGGTAGAAGTATTAACATGAAGTTGGTGGGTATGGAGAGTTGGAACATTGATTAATCTAAATTCTGAAAAAAAAAAAAAAAAACTGATTTATTTTGATTAGGAAGGAAAAAAATAAAAAGGAAAAATTATAATTTTCCCCTAAAGTTTGTATATACATCATTTTATTTTAACCCCCTGACCTACAAGTATTCTCCATTCTCCCTCTTCAGTTAACTTTTAAGTTAAAAATCAATGAAAAACTTATTTTGCCCTTCAATTTTAAAATTAATGATAATATTATAATCTCAACACAACATGGCGGCCTCTAAATTAATGAAATTAATAATATTAATAAGGCGGCCATATTGGCAACCACAACTCCACATCTTCAAAATCATTACCTTTGACTCCAAGACCTAAACCCAAAGTCCTAACCCTCCAATCCAGTGTTGATCTACTCTCACTGTATTAGAATGATGTATTTATAAACCTCTGGGAGAAAACAATTACTTCCCAAAAAACCGTACTTAAACATTTAAAACGATAGTTTGGTTTCATTCTTTAAATCCGTACAACAGTACATTTCATGATAATAAAATTCAATTTTTAAGTTGATATAGAGAGTTGTGATGGAGTTGATTTACAAAATATATATTTTTTATTTTTCTTTTTTTTGAATATTAGTTAACACGCATTTTAAAGTAATTTAGAATAAAGATAATTCAATAATTAATAATTTATTTAAAAAATAGACATAGTGAGAGTGCTTTTGGGTGGCTATAGGAAACAGGTTACTATGATCACCAACAGAAACCTATAAATCCAAAACCTTTTATAGAGTGCTTTCTCCATGCTTATTTTTATTTATTTATTTTTTAAACTCCTAATATTAAGAATTAACTCTTTTTCACTCCTAACCTTAACTAAAAGAGTTACCAGCTACCTTTTAGAGACAGAGAGACGTCTAACCTGCCAAAGCATCAAGTAGGGTGGACTTGCCAGAGCCAGAAGGACCCATAATAGCCATGATCCGACCAGGTTCACCATACCCAGTTAGCCCATTTATCAACCTCTTAGTAGGTCCATCGCCAAAGTTTGGTAGCACTACCGTTAGATCTTCCCACACCAAGTACGTCATAGCCCCTTCACGATCATGATCATGAACTCCTCTTCTTGACAAACCCACCTCGTGATCATCATCAACACAACCGCCATTACCATCACCACCACTCACCTGCTCTATCTCCATTTTCTCTAAAAGTATATCTGAACTAGTTTGGATCCTTAGATATGTGTATATGTAACAGTAACTCCAATAACTATGTAGTGCAAGACAGGGTGGCCAACGGAGATGTATAATCTGTGATTGATAAATTAGTTTGGGAAAAAAAATAAACAATCAATCGCTTTGTGGGGAGCAAAGTGAGAACGACTGGTAAATGAGCAGCTATTGGCAAGGAGAACAATTGTGGCCCAAAGTTGGTGCCTGGAACATGGGACGGAGGAGAATCTACCTATATATAGAAGCACATTAATGGCAGTCCTAATATTTGTTGAGTGACTATTTGTGATAGACAAAGCTTGTTAAACAATGAAATACCCAGTCATCAATGCTTTCATTAATATTTACACAGCGAACGCGTTGATTAGGTTGAAAGTAATTAATAATATTGTTAAACTGAAGGTCTCTGTCATTAAGTTACATCAACGGTAATTTATTTCTTTATTTTAAAGCTTAATATTATTTTGGAACTGTATATATATAGAGCTTAATTAAAATTTTGAATCTAACAATGGCATAATATGTTGAATCAAAGTTATGTTATTAGTAGCATTTGAGTTCAAATTTGTTACAAGTATTTTTAATAGTACATGAATGGGCTAGTAAAAGCCCAATAAAATGGTACAATAGGTTGATTCGATGGATAAAAGCTCAGCTTGACAGCATCCAGCTCGTAGAAGCAAACCCTCATATCATAAGACATCTAGTTTGTATATACGAGCCTTTAGTATACCAAATGTTCAGATCATACAGATATGACCTCAGTTCACGTAGATAAGCTCTCAGGACTCTGGTCATGATTAGAACTACCTAACACCTACCTCTAGGTCGCCTAAAGTGAGATCCAATTCGTGGCGTGGCATGTACATTGGAAAATTTTTTTCAGAAAGACAGCAATCTAATTTAAGGAAAACTTAAATATACAATATGGAGATAATATCAAAATTCTATTTTTACGAGATTTGACCCTATATTGATGGACACCGGGTTTGGAAAGTGTAATTGATATTAAATTATTTTCTATTTATATTGTATAAAAACTGTAACATGCCCCTCTATAAATAGGGGTTGAAACTCATTGTAACAGGAGGACGACTTTGCTGAAAAATAACCAGAGAAATAATCGTGGATATAGGTATTTTTTTGGACCGAATAACGTAAAAATCTCCTTATAATAGTGTTCTTCCTTCTCTTTTTCTCTTGTTTTTACTTTGTTTTTATGTTGATTGCAGTATTGGATTGAAGAACTTGGGTCGAACAAATCTGCACATCGACAAAATCCTTACCAAGTGTGCATTATGTTTGTTCTTTACCTGAATCTATATTGGCTTAGTCCCCATGGGAGCTTGTTAGATCTTATGCAAATGGAAAAAGTAAGATAAAAGTTGAGATATGTGGTATTAATATTTCTTGAACAGACCAAAATAGACAGAAAATACAACTTTTGTAATGGAAATATTTCTTTTCTCCTTTTCAATTGGTAAGCTGGTCAGTGTTTAATAGCTAGGGTTTACACTTGTGCCAACTCCAACTGCCAACTAGAATCTCTGCAGAAGAAGTAGCTCCCTGTACTACGTACATTGCACCGCTCTGCGCATGCACCTCAACAGTATATTGTGAAACATTTTGAAGAGCATATTAAATGAAATCAGTTGAAAGACGTGATGATTCAACGTTATTGCATTACTGCTATTCTTTTTAACTTTTGAGCTTTTTTTTTTTTTTTTTAAAGGCTATGAATTAGCTGGAATATTTAATACATTTTTTTTAATTTGAGAATTGGAAGATTTAATACATGTTATTATAAGATATTAAAAATTTGTCCTAAAATTTTTATATATTATTCATCCTTTTTATTAACTTAAATAAAATTTTGAAGACATTATTTAAATAAAAATTGTTTTTTTTTTAAGAAATTAAAAATTGGCCTTGTTGACTGAATAAAATATATATTATATTATATTATATTATCAATGTACGGATTTTATTAATATACAATATTAATTCCATTAAAACTATGCTAGATTAATTATAAAGTATATTACCTCAATGTATGGCTTTTATTACCGTACATCCACCCCTTTGTTAAGTGGTGGGTTTGACACTCCACAACCTTAAGCTTTTCTCTTGTTGCTTTTGCTCTCTTTTGTGAGGATTGTTTCTCCACTCATGTGTGGATCGTCCCTTCTCGTATAAGAACCGCTCTCTAGACTGTGCCACTAGTATTTATTCTAGTTTAGGTCCCGATTGTTCTATTGGTTAGTCTTAGTATTGTATTGTAATGTATTGTGTTAAAAAAAATTACGAGTTCAGTATTGTAAGTGTGGCTTTTTTATAATAATTATCTTTATACTTTCGTTTGGCCTTTGCATATAGAGATTTAGATGGTCATTGATGGAAAATGAGGACCTAGGGTATAAATTGATACATCTGATAAATTTTTTTTTTTTAATGTTTATGATAAGAGTAAATTACAATTTAATTATCCAATTGAAATGTAATTACAAATGAAGCTAATTTTTTAAATTTATTACAATAAACTCACACGCTGTTAGCCAATCTTGGTTAAAGTTAACATATTAAGGGGTAAAATTATCTTTTAATATTATTTATCTTTTAAAATTAATTTTTTTAGTTAGATCTCTCTCTCTTTCTTATTCTTTCCCCACCTACCATCTCTCTCTTGTTCTTCTTCATCTTTCTTCTCCTCCTCCTTCTCGCCTTCTTCTTCTTCTTCTTCTTTTTCTCTTCTTCTTTTCTTCTCATTCGAATCCAAATTCATCTAGGTTCGATTTGAACCTATACGAATTTGGGTTCGGGAACGAATCTCTAGGTTCGCATTGAACCTAGATGAAATTTGGATTTGTTCAATAGAACCCAGATTGCATCTGTGTTTTGGAATGAACCCAGTTGATCTAGGTTCGTTTCACAACCCAGATGAATCCAGTCCTATTTTTTCAATTTTATTTTTTTGTGATTTTTTAAAAATGATTTGGTTTTTTTTTGTGTTTTTGGTTGATTTTTTTTTTTTTTAGCTTTTTTAAAGATGTTGATGATTGTTTGTTGACGAGGTTGAATTGGTGATTGTTGAAGATTTTTTGACTAGTGATTGTTGATGATTTTTTGAACTGGTGATTGCAATACAATGGGTAGATGGTTAATGATTTTTGTGGGTTGAAGATTGACGATTGTACATTAGGTTGGTGATTTTTTTTTTTTTTCAATTTCTGTTGATGTTTTGAAGTTGGATTGAAGATGACTACTGATTTTATTAATGAATGGTTGATGTTTCTTCTCAGATGAAAAGAACATATTTTTTTCACTTTTATTTTTTTTAAAAAAATAAATTCTATTATTTAATTTGTTATTATGAGGGCATTTCGGTTTGTTTATTATATTTATACTGTTGACGGTTTAATTTAATAGAAATTTCCTAATGGAAGGGGGTTAATTGTAATAAAATTGAAAATATATATCTTTTTGTCTGTAATTATATTTCAACTGGATAGTTAAATTGTAATTTACTTTTATGATAATTTCAAAATAATTTTTTACCTAATATTTATTATATAGATTAATAGCTTGCTTAATTTTATCAAGAAAGAAGAAATTGTTTGTTATGTTGAATACTTTGGTCACCATACTCCGAACTATATTAAATGTACATGCCATTGGTCATGCTTATGCATATTTATATTATGAAAAGTGACATTATATTCCACGTTCTTTTAGAATTGTTAACCAATTAGAGTAGGAGGTGGTTGACTTGAAATCTAATTAGGTGTTGAAAGCACGCTATTTTTCTTAGTTTTCTCCTCATTTAATTTCTTCTCTCTCATCATTAAAAAAAGAAAAAATAAATAAAAAGAAAGAAAGAAAGGCTTAAGTTGACTACAACTCTTTCAAACTGCAAAGTTATTCATAGACCATGAATTGTTAAGGGCTGGGTGTTCTTATCAATGGAAAAATGCATATGTTATGCATATTTTAGAGCATCGAATTTTCTCATATATTTGGGATTTTAATACTTTTTAATATTTCAAATGGATTATGATCAACATTTTGGATATTTCAAACTAATTTTATTATATTTCAAGACGTATGATATTTTATGTTTTATATATATTTTTAATTGTTTTTATTTGTTGGCTTTGATTTGGTATTAGCTCTATATATATGTGTGTGGATATGGTATTGGTTAGTTTCCAGCTGCCGCATGATGCAAAGCAAGAAATCATTTCATAATGATTTTTTTTTTTTTTTTAGTAAAAGAAAATACTATACATTATTAATTATTATGTATTGTGTTTAAAAAGATGTTAAATTATTATAATTATAGTTTTATGAGCATTATAAAATATATTTTTCATATTAAAAAAATACTTCAACATGTTATATACTTAAGGGTATTTTAGTGATCATTGTATAGTCTTATTCTTTACTCAAGTAAACATTTGAAAGGGAATTAATTTGATTCCCATTCTAATTTCTAAATGGTTAATAAATACGAAAATGAAATTAAGCTTTTTGATTCCAATTTTTCTTTATTTTTTTCATTTCCAATAAAACTTGATTTCTTTTTATTTCATTTCCTATCTAACAGTTAACAACTTTGAGGATGAAAAATATGGAAAAGGAAAACAGTTATAATCATTTTAACCTCTAAATTTGAAAATAATATCAAACAATTCCTGATTTTAAAAATAATATCTAAACCAGTCTAATTGTTAAATGGAATAGTGAATCCGTCAATAAAATAACGGATCTGTTATTTTGGCGGGTAAAAAGGTCATTTGACCTTGATGATAGACATGGATTCTAGTTGGATTAAATATAATGTGTTAATTTTTAAAAAACAAAAGAAAAAAAATAAAAAATAAAAACCACATAAAAATAAATTAAAAAAAAAAAATACAAAACCTAAATCTATCTCATCTCTCCTTCTCTCAGTCTTTCACGGTCTCACCCTCTGTTTCACCGTCTCTCTTCCTCTCTCTCTCACTCAACCTTTCTTTCACTATTTCTCTTTCTCTCTCTCTCATAATCTCTCACCCTCTTTCTAATCACTGTGGCTTGCCGATTAAATCTGGGTTTCAAACTCGAATTATTGAATGAACCCATCATTGAACCCAGAGGCTTTGATGATTGATTCCTCATCGAGAGCTGCGATCTGAATGTCTTCCTTTCTCTTTCCCTATCCCTTTCGCTTTCTCTCTGTATGTGGTTGAGTTAGTAAATTTGTCGGGTTTATGGGTTAGGATGGGTGTCGTTTGGATGGTATGGGTATGAGTGTGTGGTGGTGACGATGGGTCTATCGTGGTGTTTGGACGAGTCTATGGTAGTGTTTGTGTGGGTATGGATGAAGTGTAAGTGTTGTCTGGATGGTGTGGATTCATTTGGGTTCGTTGTCGCCAATGTAAGTGATTGAATATCTGAGTATTTTTTTGGGTTGTTTGTGTTTGGTTGCAAAGAAGTGCGGTGGTGTTTGGGTGGTACGGATAAAGTATGGCTGTTGTTTTTTGGGTGTATAAAAGTAAGGTGTTGTGGGTTCATTTGGGTTTGTCGTCGTTAATGTAAATGATTGTTTGGGGTTTTGTATTGGTTACAGAGAAACCCAGGTGCCCTGGATTTGTTCTTCAACTAACCCAGGTGCTTGCGGGCACTTAGGTTTGTCAACTTAACGAACCCAAGCCTGGGTTTGTTTTTTATTTTTTTTAATTGTCAAATTTTTTACCTAGATTTTATTTTTTATTTTTTTAATTTGTAATTTTTTTTTTATTTTTTAATTTGTCAAATTAGTTGTGTTGATCTTCAATAAATCCAAGTGCTTGGGTTCGTTTTTTAATAAGCCTAGACGCCTGGGTTTGTCCCAACAAATATAGATGTCTGAGTTTTTTTATTTTGCCAATTTTGTATGTTTAATTTTTGGATATTTATTTAATTTTCTATAATTTTTTACTTTTTAAATTAGTTCCATCGAATGAATGGTTGTGATCTGATGGAAAATTTTTTTATTTGATTTATGTTTAATAATAATGATTATTTTAAATATTTAAAATTACAATTATTTATTTATTTTTATATAAATTTAATTGTAAATTCTAATTTTTTTTTTATTTTAGTTATGAAAGCAAGTTTGGTAATTAATTAATTTTCTATTTTTAAAATTTTTAATATAGTGATGGTATTGATATTTTATTATTTTTGTTACAAAACCACTGAATATTTGGATCAAAACCACTAAATATTTGGATCAAAACCGCTCTTGGAAGACGTTGACCGGGGGCGGGGGGGCGGCGGGGGTCGTGGGTGGGTTTTGACTAATATTTTAAAAAGTTTGGGTAAATTGAGATTATTTTCGCTTTTTAGAATTATCCCAAAAGAAAATTATGTTGATCTCCACCAATTACAAGTTTTCATTAATAAAAAATGGAAAAGGGAAAGGGTTGTTTGTATTTTTCACTAAACATATAATTGTGCTGAATTGTACTTATTAAGTTACTTTCGTTTGTATTTTCAAGTTCATATCATTTAAAAGTATCCAAAAATAACTGAAAAAATAAAAAAATTTTAACTTTTCACTTAATTATAAATAATTTAATGACATTTAAAGTTTTTATTTCAAATTTATCATTCCCAAAATAACATAATTTCAAATTTATCTTAATTTTATATTACTCAATTTTTTTTCCTTGATACTTACAAAAAATATATTTAAAAAGAAAAACATAAATACATCTCATCTCAAATTATCTTGAAATTAAACTAATGTATTTTAATTAAAATTTAAACATTCATTTTCTAGTTATTTTTTTAAATATATTAATATATTTAAATATATAAATATGGTTAATGCTACTGTATTTTTTAATCATATTTTAATTATGAATAAAATATTATTAATATGTACATAAAAAAATATTTTAAAATTTATTAAATTATTTATTTTCAAATATTTTTATTAATTAATTAAAATTACACAACAATGAATAATTAAAAAGATATAAATATCAAATTATTAGTTTTCAGATAATTTTAACTTAAAAAAATAAATAAATTTACAATATATTTAGAGATAAGAAAAAAAAATACTATTTACATTTTAGGTTTCAGTCACTTTCAGTCTTCAGCCTTCAATAATACTATTTAATTTTTAAATAAAAAGATAAACGAACTCTAATATTTGGTTAACAACTTCTGATTCCCTTAACTTCCACAAAGAACAATGGAAAGTGTTTATGAATAGTACTGATAAGTGGGAATCTATGACCATTAGAATCGGTTCACGTTCATTTATTATAATATTTAAATATTGAAGCCTTACAATATTTTTTTGGAGAATTACCAACTTTGGCAATTGAGCACCTTTTGATCAAAGTTTGAGCCTTTGAATGTCGGTGGAAGGTTAATTTTAGAAGGACAGAAAAATTATTTTACATGAAAATTCTGAAAAACCAACCACCATTTCCTTTCATCAGTTGTCAAATTTTTAAAATTTTTAAGTTATTAATTTTCTTGCTTTGTTCGTCCCCTGCTCTTTATCGCTTGTATTCTTCATTACTTCTTCATGTTATTCATCACAAGCACCTTACTCCTTCACTAACACCACTGTTAAGAAAAGGAAAAGGGAATGGGGGATAACAAGTCCCTAGAAGAGATCTTGTGAAATGGTGACACTAGATTTCCTCCAAATGTGTCACCAGATCTCAATTTTCTTTTTAAAAATATTATTATTTTTATTTTTTATAGATATATTTTCAGTTTTCTGTCTCCTCAACTGGATCAATAGCCTAAACTTTTCTAAGTTTTTTTTATTTATTTTTTATTTTATTAGTTTAATTTAATTTTTAATATATTTATTTTATTAAAAACAGGTTAAGTCAAGGGTATTTCGTGCTCATATAGCAAAAGCTCGACCTATCAGCATGTTAGGGTTCTTTAGCATAATTTTTCTATTATTTTAATTTTTAAATATAATTTATATAGACACATTCTAGTATATACCTAAAGTATGCATACGCTTGACAAAAAAAAAAGTCACTGCATTTTTAAATTATTGATTATAATTTATTATATTTTTATTATATCTGATTAAACTAAATATATGTGATTATGATCAGTAAATATGATTCTGTTGATCACATTTATTGACTATAATCAAATACTTTTAGTTGTAATCAAATATAATAAAAATATAGTAAATTATAATAAGTAACTTTAGAATGCATGATAATTTTAGTTAAGATAGATTTATCTTAGCATTTTCATGCATTACTTTAGCCTTGTTCTTGAGATTTTCAATAAAATTCCATTCTATTTCTTTAGTTTTTGGGTTTGTGTTTCAAATATCAAAACGGAGCCAAAACAAAGCTGAAAAAGAAAAAAAAAAAAAAAAAAGCAAACAACAACGTAATTTATGATCAACTTTTAGCATTGATGGAGACCGATTTGGAGCAAGTTGTCAACATGAAAGTTGTAGCTCTTCATCTTAGGTTTCCAACGCATAAAAAAATCGCACAATTTTGAAATTGGACACAAAAGTTATGATCAAAATACTAAAACAAACTTCTGTTACCCAAGAGTAGTATACTGAGTCAGGTTTGTGCGAGTTGCATTTTTTTATATTGAATTTTCAAGGGTTTTCACGTGTTTTTGAAGCCCAAAACCTAGACACTATAAAGAGAACATTTGAGGTTGATTGGAGGCACTTTTTGGCTGCTAGAGGCAAGGAAGAACAGTAGAGAAGGGAGAGATCAAGATGCCACGTCAAAATTCAGAGTTCTTTTCTTTTCTCTTGATGTTGGAAGCTACGGATTGTGTTTATTTTTTATCATTAACTAGTTTTCTTCTCTAGGGCTATGATGTAGCCTCACAAATATTCTATGTCAATTTGGGATTTTTGATTATTCAACTTAATATTTATTGTTTCATTCATTGTGTTTTATTCAATCTTTTGATTTATGTTATTGCTTGATCACCAATATTATAAATTGAATTGATTGTAGGAGACATGGCTATGGTAGATGATATATGCTAAACCATGAGATAGCTCTCTTGAATGAATGAATAGATGGTTATGATAGACAACATATGCTAAATTTTTCTATTTGGTTCATCTAATGTTCTTCCGGTCATCATGGATTTTTAATCATTGGTTATGCTAGACACCATAGGTAATTGGTTGATAAAAGATACTTGGTTTAAACCTAGACGACAAATGGTAATAACCATATATTAGTAAGAATGAACCCAGATAATGAATTGATATCAATATCCCAACAACATAGAATTGGAGTGGGTGGTGAAATCAGGTCCCTAGGCTCAAGTTTGAAAAAGTCACTTAATTTCTTGGTTTTCTTGCTGTGTATTATTTATTTTACATTTAATATTTCATTCAATTCCTTGCAGTTCTTTGATTGGTCTAATTTAGCCTTTGTATTATTGATTTAATTTGTTAGTGACTAGATTAATTGAGTTAGTTTAATCAATTCTCTGGTACACTAAATAATAATAGACTTGTGCAATTGCAAGGTATTAAAATTTGACCATCAATGCAATCACTCAATTTTTTTGTCAAGTATATGCATATCCCAAGTGTATCCAAGGGAACCCTATATATACATATATATATATATATATATTTTTTCTTTTTAGCTAATGTTTGTGTGTAACCTTCGTAGGGTTGTTATCTTTTGTCGAACTTCTAACCTTCGATCTGGCTGCAAAACAAGAAACGCTTTCGTTAAGGTGACCTGGTATTTTTCATCAGAAGCATCCTTCCATACTTAAGTCAGACTTTATCTCTTTAAAAATTTGTTTGCTCTTTGACTAGGCCTAAATCTTACTCTCTCTACCCCAAATAAATTGCCAATGACGTTTTATATGAAGACAAACTTACCTCTCCACATGTACCCGTGCATGTACACATCATTGACATTTGGCTTAATGTCTGTTCCTCGCTTTATGCCTGGCACCCGTATGTAAAACAGTTGTCATGCTATTACCAGTCAACCATGCTTTAGAGGTTGCCAATTTTCTTCTCCAATGATATGTGTATATATTTTGGCTCTTTGATCAAGCTTAAGACCTTTGAATCACTCCTTTGATCGAAGGAAGGGTGGTTTCTGACACGTATCCGATTTTCATTGGACTGACGTGTACCTTAACTACTAAGCTTATGTGGCACCCATACAACTAATATTTTAAAATTGAATTTTTATATATTTTTTTCTTTTTAAATAATCAATTTAAAATTGATTTTTTCTTTTTTAATTTTTGAATATAGCTAAAATTGTTAATGTAACTTTTCTTTTATATCTGTGATAAGTATTTGAGTCTCATTATACATACTTATAAACATCCGTGTGTAGTTTTCTCATTTTATCGTGAAATAACACACATATATATATATAAATATTTTCCACCTTAGTGCATTGAAATTAATTGAATATTGATTTAGTTAAAGCAAACAGAAGTAAATGAATATATCGGCTGACAATTGAAAAACTAAAATTATTATAACAATAAGCACTTTGTAAAAAAAGAATTTATATATAGTTATATATATATATATATATATATATGACTAAAATAATTATGTAGAAGCAAAAAGTTAAGCACTCTTATTATTTAAGATTTGAATCAATACTTAAATGAACTATCCATCTACTTCTTGCAAGAGGGAGTAAATTTCACTATTGCGTAGAATGCGCTCAACTACTTATTAAATCATATTTCTAAAATACGAAACTTATTGGCTATAATCTTGACAATCTAACCTATGTAAATCAAAAGTATGACCTAACATATATGAGTCCATAATACACTCAGGATTAAGATCAATCCATATATGATAATCAGGTCAATAAATATGATTTTTTTTTTTTTGTTTAACAAATAATAATAAAAAATTCATTTTCATCATGATCTAGTTCTATATAATCTCCATTATATAAGGTACCTCCATTTTCATATCGCCACATAAACGATTCCGGATAAGATCATTATATTAAATATAAAATGGATCGCAACTATAGATTTAACACTCCAACTTTGTTTGCTTTCAATGAACTCTTTATATTACTAAGATCAAACTAAATTCTTTTGTATATAATACTTATATATTTAGTTTGAGACTACATAAATAATCATAAATATTATATGATATTAGTATGAAGCAAACATTTTACATATGTATATTAAATTGAATACAATAAACATATTTTATTTATGAGTAATATTAGACTTCTCAAATATTTTGTCTAAATTTATGCCTAAATAATATGATATATGAGTTATCAAGATCCTATTAATTATCACATCATCTCGTGATTTACAATATCTTGATAACTTACATGCCACATCATTTAGACATAGATTTGAAAAAAATATTTGGGAAGCTTAGCATTACTTTTTATCTATTACAACCTCTTAGGGCACAAAGTCTAACAATAACAAGTTATTTTGTAGTTACTACATTAATTTCGGGATGATGTATTGATGATGTAGTAATTACACATAAACTTGCCACATCATATAAACAATGAATTTGAACAAATTTTTAAGTAATATAGCATAATTCTATAATCAACACATCATCATTCTATAATTAAGGTAGTTGTTACAAATTATCTTGTCATATCATTTGAACATAAATTTAGAAAAGTTTTTGAAAAATGTAGCATTATTCTTTCTTTTATAACTAGGCCCATTACGATCTTTTGTACGTAGTTATTTTATTATTAAGCTATAGCTGTTTCCTTTAATAATAGAAAATGCTTTTTTTCTACTCAAAGAAATAATTATAGTAAATAATTAGCCAGAAAACACTTAGACATGTACTGGTTAATTAGTACAGTGTACATTTTTATTTTCTTCTATCAAATGTATTGTTAGTTTAAACATGTACATATTTGGGTTGGAAATTTGCTTTGGCCTAGGGATTTAGGTCTTAGATTGTGAAAATAGATGCTCCATTGGTTATCTTGGAAATTCAGGTAAAAAATTTCTCTATTATAGAAGGTTCTTTCATAAAGGATATTTCTACGATATTAATTGTGTTAGGCAATATTTGATATCAATTTACCCCTAAAAAGAATAATGAGGCAGCTCATAAATTAGCAACTTAGATTTTTATAAGTAATTTTAGTCAATCTTGATTTTATTTTATTTCAAAGTATATTTCAAGTATTGTTCTTGCAAATGTTTCTTAAATAAAAACTATATATATATATTTTTAAAAAAAGCCCATATACATATTTAAAGTTGTTATTTCTCATAAATAATCATTGTTGAATATAATAATAATAATAATAATAATACACTTTCTTATCGGTAATTCAATACGTTCATTCAAACTAAGAGAGCTGTATTCAATTATAACTTTGAAATACTTTCATAGGCATTTTTAAGTGAATGACTTTTTAGGATTTCATAAACTTCTAATGATTTTACAGATTCATGAAAAACTCGTATAGACTTTTATAAACTCTTTTTCAAAAGACTTTCACAAACTTTCATAGATTTTTATAGATTTTCACATACTTTCATAAGCAAAACTTTCATTAACTTATAATATAATATACACTTTATAAGTTAATAAAAACTATATTTATCATGTCAATAATGATGAAAACATATGACACCTAAAATAAAAGTAAAGTCACCTCAATTACATAAAGTGATAATCAAAACACTAATTAAGTATTTAATTATTCATTTTATGTTTTCTATGAAAAATAAAATCTTTAATATCTATTATTATCAATAATCCTAACATCATTCCACATATCAGTAGCAACAACAACTCTCAATTCATTAACATGCTCTCTTTGTTGTTTTTTAGTTTTAAGAAAAGAGTTAAAATCGTAGTTTTCATTAACTAGTAATAATGATCAAGATGAAAAAGATTAATAAATATTGATAGGTTTTATAGATTTTCATTTATTTCTAAAATAAAAATATATTTCTTTAACAAGTTCATGCAAATTATACACTTTGTAAATTATATTTCTCATCTCAATGAAAATATATATTTTTTGACATAATGTAAATAAACAGGTGGAAAACAACTATCAAAACTAGTGTTTTACAAAATTCAAGCCAATTAATTTTATAATATTTTATAAATATCAAAATTGATTATCGTACCCCAAATATTAACTAATTAAAAGTAAAATTCAAGAAATTTCTCAATAAATACGTGATAGGAATAAAAGTTGAAAAAAAAAAATCACATGTATAGATTTAATTAAATAATCAAATTCAAAATTTATTTATTTTTTTAATAAATCACTTGATAAAATATCACCAAATATTAATTTTTTTTTAAATTTTTTATTTGAAATAGAGGTTTTTACGCTTGTTTTTTATTATAAAAAACAAATTGATTAATTTCATCAATTTTAAAGCAATGAGATTTTTCATTTGTATATTTGTGAGTTATATTTTCATTATGTGCAGACAAAATATACTAAATTGTTAGCTTACAATATAATCGTTAATAATTGTTGTTTTATTTGTCATAAGAATAATGGGATGATTTGGATCAATATCCATCTAAATATATATATTTTTTGGTATTGTATTTATATAAATATAAATTATAAGATGTTTTCCTTTCTTAAATTTATTTTGTCGAAATGTAACTCCTCAATTTTGATTCAAATTTAAAATCTTTTCATAAATAATAAATTGATGTCCTTTAGAAAAGAAGGGGTCTAATAAGATTCAAAAACTAAGCTAACAATTTGAACATAGGAAAAAAAATATTAACTATTATAATTCACAATAAAATATGAGTGAAATATATATATGTGTATATGTATTTTTAAAATAAATAAAATAATTTTACTTTATGGGAGATTCAAATATAAAAGTGATTATGAGATTTGCTTCTATAATCAACAATAAAAGTCTACAAAAGTTTTTAAAGGGAGTGGAGGAGAATTTGTGGAGTTTGATTATTATAAATTTAATATAAAAGTCTACAGAATTTATTAAAATTTTAAATTCTATAAAAGTTATTGATATTTTAAATATCTCATAATTTTTATAAACTCTTAAAAAGTCTTGATTGAATATACTATAACTTTTATATACTTTCTAAAAATCATTAAAAGTCTACATTGAATATCACATGACTTTTATAGAGTCTTTAAAAGTCTGTATTAAATACATCCAAACTTTTAAACTCTATAAAAGTTATTAAAAATTTAGATTGAATACACTCCCCTAAAATAAATTTTGAACTAATACTCAAATTTGAGTTATCGTATTGAAAGTGATATCTAAAAATGAGTAATACTTGGATTAAATAAACATTTTATTTAAATTCATATTCAAGTAATAAAGTAGATGAGTTGTCAACACCAAATAATTTATGAGAAGTGATAATTAACATAATATTAACAATTCAAACACTACATCAATAGGGTATTAATTTTGATAATTTAAAATAATATATATATATATGTATATATAGGCACATTTTATTATATATTTGAGTATCGATATACTTGACAACTACAAATAAGTGATTACATTCTAAAATTACTGATTGTATTTTATTATATATGATTATATATTTATTATATTTGATTGTAACTAAATGAGTTTGATCACATTTATAATAACCGATCATATTTAGTTGTAATAAGATATAATAAAATATAATTAATAATTTTATAATATAATCAGTTTAGAGACGATCTCATATACATAATTTTAAATTATTTAATTTTTTTTATGAAAATTTTAAAATATATAAATTAATACCTAATTGATGTAGTATTTGAGTTGTTAATACTATATTAATTATCATATGCATCTAATAATTTATTTAGTGTTAACAACTCATATACTTTATTATTTGAATATGAATTTAAGATGTTAAATTAATCCAGGAGTTACTCACTTTCAAATATCACCTTCAATACAATAATTCAACACATTTCGATCTATCTTTACTATTCTAGTAATATGTAATTATGTAAGCACTCTTACTTACTTTCTCATGCGTACGTGTGTCTATATATATATTGATGTTACTATCAATGTCTTTTAACTTTAATAAGTTAGGATGAACCAATCAAATTCATCCATTACATTTGAATTAAATAGGAAAGAGAAAGTAATGGATGAATTTAATTGGTTTGTCATAACTTTAAAAACGTTAGAAGATACTGATGGTAAAATCGCTATATATATAGGTCCTATTGGGTACACTTGAAGTATATATACACTTGACCAAAAAATTGGATGATTACATTTTAAAATTGTTGATTGTAATTTATTATATCTAATTATAATTAAATGTGTCTGATTATAATCAGTAAATATGATCGACAATATTATATTTACTGATTATAATCACATATGTTTTGATATACTTAGATACAATAAATATATAATAAATTACAATCAGTAATTTTAAAATATAATTATACTTTTTTTTTTTATATCAAATGTATACATATTTTAGGTATACGTTGGAATATAATATATATATAAATATATATGTGCCAACGGTAAAGGACGTACTTAAGCGTGTGTACACAGCACATAATTACGTATTGGTAGAATAGTGAAGATAGAAATGTGTTAAGATAAAATATCAATATCTATATCCCCATATATATATATATATGGAAGAGTATAAAATATCAATATTTGATGTATTGTACGGCTGACATTAATTTGTTGAAAAAGATTGAAAACATTGTGACAAATGTAGAAATGCGAGCTAGGATGATGAACACGTGGATGAAATATTGAAGATAGGATGCTTATTATTTATCTTGTGTTTAATGAATCAGCTTTCAAGCTGTACATATATAGGTGAGTGCAATTAATTGTTTGAATTGATTAAACGTTTATTGTGCCAAAAGGAAGACGGGTCAACCTGGGCTTCTTCAACATTCATATTGTCCGTAACACATTAAAAACAGACACTTATATCACCAGCAAGCAACAACTACCGTGCATTCTTTGTTTGAGAAATAAAGCTAAACTTTTGAAAAAGAAATTGTTTAGTAGAAGGCGTATCAGATTGAAAATTAGTCTAACATTTAAATAATCGAGAACACTTTCTTTTTTTCTTTTTCTTATTTTTATTAAAAAATTTATAATTTTTACCTAAATAAAAAAAAAATTTGTTTTTATCTAAATTTTTAATAAAATTTGTTTTCGACCTCTCAACAAATTATTATCATTGCATATCCAAGATTATCAAAGTACCCTTAAGTTTCTATCACCCAAATGCCCAAACTTGAAATTATCGAAATAGTCTTCTTCTTTCTCACAATATCCTCCATATTTCCTTTTCTCCATTCTTCTTCATTCATGGTTTATGAGCTTTGATTCATCATTGTAGCTGAAAAACAATCTAGTAAGGGATTATTCATTGAAACTTCTTCATCCATTGAAGGTTTTTAATTCATTCAAGTTTCATTAATTGAAGGTTTAGAAGTTTCTTCTTCTATTTGACTGTTAAAGATAGTGTATATGTTTTTTTGTTGGGTTTTAGGTTGTTTTGTTCATATTGCAAGGTAAAAGACTGTAAGAATACTTTGGTTGTGATGTATATGGTATTCGTAAAAATCTACGACAGAATCTGCAAAATCTGCGATGAAATCGATTTTTTAAGTCTTTTATACAATGAAAAACTGATTGAAGAAGTGTACTAGGTTTTCAGTGACTGAAAAATCGATACCGAAATTTGTAATTTTTTCAGTAACTGATATTTTTGTGTTTTGAATATTGTATATTAAATGTTAGTGTTATATGTGGTTAGATATGATTGTATTTGATTTTATTTGATTATATTTGAGTAGAGAGTGTTGTGAGTGCACAATCAATGCGTTTAACTCTGTTTTTAGTAGAGTAAAAAATTGGTTCTAGTTTTTTGGTCCACTTAAAAATCAAGTTAGGTAGTGTTAGCATAATTTTGATATTTCTTGTATTGTTGATGCTGGGTATTGATTTATAGTGTTAAATTTGATTAAATATGATTTTATTTTGTAATGTTGCCTGATTGAAATGAAACTAATTAATATTATTTGATTTGAACGTTACAGGAATGACTCAAGAGAGGATCGTAATCAACTTTGACGAAGAGTGGAATGAATATAATTACGTTGGAGGAGAGTCAATCATGTGTGGGATCCACAAAAATAATAGATTTTAATCATTGGTGGACGTTGTGTACAGAGAGGCTGATATTGATAGAAGGAGGTGAGATATCTATATGCATTATTTACTACAAAGTACGACAAATGGTCAAGTTAAAAAGATACGCATCATGTTCAATTTTGGTATTATTGGTTTGATGACAATAAAAAATATTAATGTTAAAGAGACTTATGTCGATAAGACTGCGAAAGATTTTGGAGCTAAGGTTAGTAGGCATACCGTTCATCCAATTGTCACCGACTTAATACCAGTTAGAAGACATAAAGAGGCAGATATGGATAGACCTATAAATTTGTATATAATTAAAAGTCCTTTTTATTTTACTTCAGGTATTGGGAGCAATCATGTTGATACTTATGTCACCCCATTCACATCTACAGAAAGTCTCATTTGTGACGTTAATGATGACTATATGAATTATGGTACTGATGACGAAGATCGGGACATAAATGATAATGGTGATAGGATACGGGATAGTGAGGAACAGCAAACTAGAGATGGTAATAACAAGAAAACTCGATTTGATGAAGTTTTTGAATAAGAAATGTTTCCAGAAATAAGATTTTCAAGTTTATAATTTCAAAACAATCATTCACAACTAGACTAGATTGTTCCTAGGGTAGAACTGAACGACATTGAGGCTACTTCAAGTGCTACATCAATCGTTTACCAACATGGTACGTTGTATAAAGGAGCGTTCTTTAATAGTAAAAAAGAAATGAGTATAGTTATTGGAGAATATGTTCTAAAAACGAAGTTTAAATATTGAGTTAGACATTCAGACACGAAACGATTTGAGGCCGGTTGCAAGGATAAAACTTATAGCTTTATAGTTCGTACAAGATGCAAAAAAGGTTACTCGATATGGTTTGTGTTGAAGTATGAGACGGAACACACATGTCGTCAAATAGCCATGGAATCATATATGAAGAGTATAAAGGTTATTGTCATCGAAAAATTATATGCGGGAAATGTGGGGAGAGATATCTATACGCCTAATCGTTTGATTAGAGAAATGCTAGAGCAGTATGGAGTTCATATCTTGTACAATAAAGCTTGAAAAACTTTATAACATGCATAAAAATAGCATATGGACAAGCAGATGAGTCATATCAACAGCTTCCGTCCTACTTTGAGATGTTAAAACTATCAAACCTCGATACAATGACGTCAATTGATAAAGATGAAAACAACCGGTTCTTGTATTCCTTCGTTGCACTTAGAGCTTCCATTAAGGGTTTTCGGTCTTACATGAGACCGGTTGTTGCTGTTGATATCACTCATTTAAAAGGTGAATATAAATGGGTGATTTTTTTTTTATTACATGTAAAGATGGGTCAGAGATGATTTATCTCATCGCTTATGGATTTGCTGATGAAAAGTTAGACTGTTTATGGTGTTGCTTTGCCTCCGTAGGGTCCTACACGCCTCAAGGCAATCACTTTAGGTGGTTGGGGTGCAAAATCCCACCTTGGAAACCTGAGCAGTCACCTCAAGTCGCCTTGAAGAGAGGCAAGCTGGGGCGATAGCGAGGCAATTGAGAAAGAGGTAAGAGGGGAGAGAGCCAAAGAGCCAATTGAGAGAGAGAAAAAGATGATGAGGTAGTGAGCTTGTTGAAAGAGATAGGAGAGCAGGGAGAACCTTTGTCGACAAGCAGCTTTAGCATTGAAATCAGCATCGGAGTCGACCAAACTAGTGCTGGAATGCATCAAAAATTCTTTGAACAAGGTAACAAGGCCTACACCAAGAATCCTCCGATGATTTCATCTCGAGAAGCCTTTATTTTGATATTAGAGTTGTTTCTGTGATTGATTAGAGGGAGTAAGGTGGATGATTTTCAAAGACAAATAGAGACTGGTTGAGAGAGAGGGAGAAGATGAAGAGAGGCGATTAAGAGAAAGACAGATCGATGAGAAAATGAAAGAGGAGTGGTTTGACTTCTTATATAGTTTTTTAATTTTATTTATATTTGTTAAGGGATATTTCTTATAAACCCTATTTATGAAATATTATATTATCATTTTTACTGAAATAGACTCTCACATATCATATAATTACACTTTTTAATTGTTTTAAATTTTTTCATCATGTTAACCTAACTTAGAATTTTCTATGTTCAATTATTTTTGTTAGCTTTGTTCTATTTTGTTTGATACTTATGTTTCTAATATTGGTTTTCATGATCTTTTTCAATATTATAGATAATTTTATAAGAAAATGTAAGAATTTTTCTTAATTTTTTTTTTTTTCATTTAGAATTGAGGCTGTCGCCTCGATTGTCTCACCTTGCCGATGCTCCATTGCCTCATCTTGTCTCGCCTCACCTTTTACCTTTTAAAACATTAATTATTTTTTTTATCTCATGATTTATAAGATGTTGACAACTTACATACAATATCATTTGAATATAGATTTCAGTAAAAAGTTTGAAAACCTAACATTACTCTAATTAAAATGCTGATGAAACATGGACTATAATTTCACAAAATGCAAACAAAAAGGGGTTTGAAATTAATTACTAGACAAACCCTAATATATTGTGAAGTTAGTCAAAAAAGTCATTTATATACTACCTTTAAATTATGTACCGGAAGCATGAACCTTTATGATGATAATGATAAATATAATAGTCTACATTTAAGTGTATTGTTGTATTGATTTCATTTAATAATTTTTTTTTACTGTTGAGCTTTACTTAAAAAATAAACAAAAAAAAAAAGGTACTAAATATAATAAAAGTACCTTAAATTATTGAATATACCTCTTAATATAGATATTTTAATTTATCATGTATTTCCAAAAATATCATCACTTGGCATATATATATATATATACCTTTTACAATATGTTAGCACCAGCAAAGAATGCTAAAATGAAGAGCATTCTTTGCTAAAAAGCATCCATTTAAGCATCTTTTATGTTAAGGCATCTTTTTTTACTTTCCATGCATAAGTAGCGTCTGTCATAATTGTGTTGTTCGTGTAAGATGACACAGACTTAACGTAAAATAAATTAAAGTGCGTTCTGTATGTATATATCTTTTACAAAAATAGTTATGGTAATGTTGACATCATTTTCTGGTCAACTTGGTTCTTGAAGCTCAATACCTGCGAAACAGCAAATAACAAAAAGAAATATGGAAGATCAGGATCAAAATAGATTGGACACACTAACTTTTACGTGGTTCGGCAAAGTAATGGTTTACATCCATGACTATCACTCTTATTTCTGCAGAGTAACAGTATATATTTTCTTCCATTCTCCCCTTTACAATAAATTTGATCCCATATTTATAGATGGGGATGTTACAATTTGAATTGGTTCCAAAATCTTACAGATAAGGTAAAAAATAAAATACATTAATTAAAATAATATCTGCCAAGATTCTCTCCCTCATATCAGCAACGGTTGTCAAGAATGTCGTGATTTGATTTGCATGAAAATAAGCAAGTTGACTCATTCCTTAACTGAACCGCTCCAGGCTTCTAAAGGTCAACTGGTCAAATTTAGTAAGCACTTTGAACAAGCAGATTATTCAAATAATCAGATATTACTCGCAGCGAGCAGATGAAGAGATGAACAGTCAACTCATGACTCGTCAAACATTCTAGAAAGATCATGGCATCTGATCGCACAACGAACGACCTCCTGATCGCTCTGATTGCCTCTTGAAGAATACTATCGAACAGTTCTTGGTCCACGATCAGATTAGCTTAGCGATCACAACTCGCAATCAGGTTGCCATATGATCAAACACATGATCAAATGATACGATCAACCATATAATAATTAAAATGATCAGCCATGCGATTAGATGTACTCAGATTTTACAGATTAAGAAACGACCACATGCTCCCTCCTTTGATATTTGCCTAATGGACTAGTTTCTTGGGCTTGTTTTTATAAGATAATATACTAGGCTCATCCTTGGACCTTTATCAGCCAATTTTCTATTATCGCAAAAATACCCATAACAAGTAACAAATTGTAAAATGTTGTAAAAAGTTAGCCGTACTATAAGTACTACTTTTAAAATCTTAAAATGATTAAAAAAATATTGTATTAATTAATGAGTTATGATATATCAACCTAAAATTTTTTATTTAAATTTGTAAATTCAACATTAATGTATTAATTTTTTTCTTAATCCAATGATAGAAAAGAGTAAAGAAATTAATGATTGTCAAATATATGGCTAATATATATATATACATATATATATATGAGTAAAATGCACAAACACCCATAAGGTAAGCCTTTAAACTTCCATAGTCAAAGTTTGATTTTTATAACATAATACAGTCATCAGTCACTGTTAGTCAACGTTTGATTGACCAAGGGTAATTTGGTCATTTACTGATAACAAAAATTACTAAAATCATTTTTCATCTCTAATACCCTCCACCATCTTCCTCTCTCGCAGACCTCTCCACCATCTTCTTCTTCTTCTTCTCTCGCAGACCTGGGTTCGAATCAATCTAACCCAGATCTGGGTTCGACCACCAGACCCAACAGCCTCTTCCACCATCTTCTTCTTCTTCTTCTTTTTCTTCTTCTTTTTCTCTCGTGGGTTTGGGTTCGATTGATGAACCCAGAGACGAACCCAGACCTGGGTTCAATGGGTTTGTCGAACGGCTGGGTTCATCTCTGTTCGACGAACCCAGATCTAGGTTCGTCTCTGTTCGACGAACCCAGATCTGGGTTCGTCAATCGAACCTAGATCTGGGTTCGAGACCGAACCGAGACGAACTCGAACCCAGATCTGGGTTTGTCTGGGTTCGAAATCGAACAGATCTGGGTTCGTCTCGGTTCGGTCTCGAACCCAGACTGGGTTCATCTCGAATCCAAACGAACCCAAACATCTGAGTTCGTCATCTGGGTTCAAATCGAACCCAGATTTTATCTGGGTTTAAATCGAATCCAGATTTATGAAATCTGGGTTCAATATTGATGATTTTTTGAACATGATTGTTGAATGGTGATGATGGAGTTTGAGTTTGAATTTTTTTAACAGGGTTCAATATTCTGAGATGGAGTTTGAATTTAGTTTTTGAGTTTGGATTTGATGATGTTTGGAGTTGATGATGAGGATTCTGAGATCCATTTGAGTTATGGTGAATGATTTTTAATTAAATTAATGTTTATTATTTTAATTTTTTTAAAAAAATTAATTTAAAAATTAAGGGCATTTTTGTCTTTTTATTATAGAAAACAGTTATTAGTTAGATTTAACTGTTTTTGACCGTTAAATGAGGGGCATTGTGTTATAAATATCAAACTTTGACTATAGAAGTTTAAAGGCTTACCTCTGGGGGGTTCTGTGTATTTTGCTCATATATATATGTATGTATGTATAAAGTTGATATAAAATGAATCAGAGTTTTGTTAGAACTTATTGAGATCAACTATTGCATATGTACAGCTCGAATATAAAAAATTACCTACACAAATGATAATATATGTTTACCAGAAATTGAACTCCAATTTCTTAGAGGATAGGGACACATACATGTGTACGTGTGCGCACGCGCACATACACACATATAGATATAAGAGTTTCTATGGTCAGTATGTTTTAATTTTTAAATTGTTAAGATCACTAAATTTAGTCATTCATTATAATTGAATTAAAAAAGAAAAATAAATATTTATAGGAGATAAAATGCAATGAATGACTTAAATTAGTAGTCATAACAATTTAAAAGTTAGGAAACATTAATTGTAGAAGCAATATATATATATAGTGGTTTTACAGTTAGTATGTTCTAACTTTAAAAAAGTTGGGACCAAAAAATCTTAATCATTAATTAGATTTGATGGATAAAAAAAAGAAGATAAAAATAGAAATAAATAATTATCATTTAATTATTACCATTATAAGAAGCTTTCATGATTTTTTTTTTTTTAATAATCAAATGATAATTATTTATCTATATATATTTTTTTTGTCTATTGGATCTGATGGATGGTTAAGAATTTTTTTCTTAACTTTTTAAAGTCAAAAAATATTGACCATAAAACCACTATATATATATAGACACATTTTACGGTACACTTGGGTATCGATACACTTGACAACTACAAATAAGTTATTACATTATAAAATTATTGATTGTATTTTATTATATCTTATTATGTATTTATTATATCTGATTACAACTAGATAAGTCAAATAATATTTATAATAATCGACAATGTTTATTTAAATTCAAATATGTTTAATTATAATCAGATACAATATAAGGATAAATTCTAAATTACCCCCCAACTTTTGCCTTAAAAAAAAAAAAAACACTCCTATCTTTTGAAAATCCCCATTTTTCAACCTACTTTTACACTTTTTGTTTGAAATTTGACTTTGACCACTAAATAATTTCTTTGTTCCTGATTTAAACTTAATTAAAATTAAATAAATTAAATAAAAAATTAAACAAATTAATTTTTTTTATTTGAAAAAATTAAAAAATAATAAAAAATTTAAAATAAATAAAAATTTTGTTTATCAGATCTCTACCATCAAGTAAGATTGACAGTGGAGATTAATTTGAAAAAAAAATATTAATAAAAAATTATTCAATCCCTTTCACTGTCTCTCTCTCTTCTTACTGTTTCTTCTCACTCAACCCCAACTTTATCTTCAATCAACAATAGATTTCATCTTCAATTTCATCTTTTGAGATGGAAGGCCTTTTTTCTTGGTTGCTTTTCTTTTTCTTCCACCTTGATTCTACAAACCCAGATTTCATCTGGGTTGCATGAACCTAAATGAAAACTGGGTTCCATCTAGGTCAAATATGGGTTCCATGAACCTAGTAATTTGGGTTCGTGGGTTGATTTCATGTAACCCAAATGAAATCTGGGAACCTAGATAAACCTAGATGGAATATGGATTTCATGAACCTAATGATTTTGTTGGGTTGATTTTGATGTTTAGTTTTGATTTTCATTTGGGTTCTATAGAATCTGGGTTGGTTTTGATATTTGTTAAAGAGCATTATTGTTCTTCATAGATGGAGAGCATTATTTTTCTTCATGGTAGAAAGAATTTTTTTTTTTTCAGTTTCAGTTATGATGTTTGTGGGAGATTGATGATGTTGGATTGATTTTGTGAGAGATTGATGATGTTTTGTTGATTTTGTGGGGGATAGATGAATTAAAATTTTTATTTAATTTTTGCTCAAATTTTTTATTTAAATTTTTAATCTTAATTTTATTCATTATATACATGTATATTGTCTTTTTTATTATTTTTTAATTGACTCAGTGTTTAATTGAAGGTTTCACTTATCATCTTACTCTTAACCCACTGACAGCAATCACTTTTTCAAACGTAAAGTGTAATGAAGGGTGGAAAACGGGTATTTTCGAAAGTTGGGTTTTTTTTTCTTTTTTTCAAGTAAAAGTTGGGAGGTAACTTAGAATTTACTCTATAATATAATACAATTAGTAATTTTAAAATATAATTAGTTCAAGTATATCGATACACAAATATGTATATATATAATATTTTTATAATCAGATATATATAATTTTTAATAAGTAAGGACCAACCAATCAAATTCAATTATTATATTTGAATTAAATAGGAGAAAAAATTTGTTTTAAGAAAGAAAATATAATGAATGAATTTGATCAGTTGGTCATTATATTTTGAAATCAGGTATATCTGATTATAAAAATCACACACACGCGTATGCATATACACACATATGTACATATATATAAAACTTTTATAGTTAGTACCTCCTAACTTTAAAAGGTTAGAACGAATTAATCAAATTTATTCATTACGTTTGAATTGAATATGAGAGAGAATTTATTTTAGGAGAGAGAATATAATAGATAAATTTGATTGATTCGTCCTAACTTTAAAATGTTAGAAGACACTGATGATAAAATATTATATATGTATATGTATATAAAAGACTTTTGATATCAAAGGTTTGGTATTTTTGTTCTGAAAAAATTGAAAATGCATGGTAACGATGTGGATGTAAACAAAATTAGATGAATTTTAGACAATTTTTTTTTTTTTTTTGAATACATGAACTGTACCTGGGACAAGCTCAGAAGACGATCGGGACCAACCGAGATAGGACACTGAGGTACGGCCTGAATAACAACTCCCAATTGAGAGGGATCAACACACTCAGAGACGGGTTAAGAGAAACCCAGACGAAAGGTGGGGGATCAACCCACACATATGGTGAGAGATAAGAATATATATTTATATTATAAGAATTTTAGACAATTTAATGTTATATAAACGCTCAATGAAATATTTGTAAGTGGGGCCGAGTCACTTTGTGGTAAGTGAGTGTATAGCACCAAAGGCCTAAAATCACCCAAAAGAAGAGCACAAATATTCTTTTAAATATGCCACTTGATCATTCAACCATTTCAAGAGTCATTAAGGACAAACAGTACTTAAAAAAAAAAACAAACTATAATGATCAGAGTGATGGCATATGGAATATCATCACGAATGTTTCTATGTGTTTCGTGCTTGTCTGCCTTGCTGATCTTGTCTTCGAATATGGAAACTGAAGTTTCCAGATCCAGGAGTACTACTACTTCAGATCCTGAACACTACCGCAGTCGTCACGATCAGATCGGCCAAGAAGAGGTTGAAATGAACATTCAGGATTATAAACCACCAGGGTCCAACCCCAGGCACGATCCTCCTGTTCCTCCTCCGTTACTGCCTTAAATTTCTTATATATTTTGTTATTGAAAGTGATTTGTGTTAACGAATATATATACATATATTATATGAAATAAAAAACAGTTACCATATGTGTTTGATAAGCGATGATTGGACTATATATGCTGGTGTATGCAAATAGAATTGATAACGTATTGCAAGATAGAACGATGTATGATAAACATTGTTTTATCAGGTAGGCGAGTCAATTAAATTAATTTGTGAGTTTGGAATTACGTATTTATGTTACGCATTCAATAGATATCCAAAAACTGTTAGCCGTATCAGTTGTGATTTGAATCTTTGTTTTGTTTGTGTTATGCTCTGTTCGGATTGTTTTTTCGATTTTTGGAGAACCCACGAACCCACCACCAACCCAGAAGAAGAAGAAGAACAATAATTTCTTTTCAGATTTGACAGCAGTCAATATACTGTTGACTGTCGGTCAAACCGTCTAGACTGTGCACTAGGCCATAACCTCTAGGTTGTCTATTTAGCACTTAGCAATATTTACAACATTGATAAAAAGTAATTTTATTTTTCATAAAGAGTAAGTTATCAAGTATTGGATTGTATTGTAAAATAATATGATATATTAGTATTTCTAATACTAAATTTCATAATGTACTGTCAATTTGCCATTGGATTTTATACAAGGATGTAGTTTAATAATATCGCGTAATTTTTTTATTACATCTAATTAAAATATAATCTTAAATTTTATTAATTGAAATGATTTATAAAAAATTAATATGTCAAATATATTATTTTTCAGCTTCTCCAATTATTTCTATCACCGTTGGCTGGAGACGGACGTCTCATCATTACGAGAGAGTTTTTGCATCCTGCGGGCAACATTTGCTTACACACTAAAACTGAATGTAGAAATTTGTTAATAAGCTTTTTTTTTTTCGCTGTGATTGAAGAATTGATAGTATTTCTAATATTTTAACCGACGTTTTCATTATTTAGTCATATCGATATCTTGGATATTTGTAAAACATTAAAAAAATTTATGTAAAATATTGAAAAAATATCCGTTAAATAATATCTTTTACACCGTTATTGTTAGTGTTAATATATTCTGAACATAACATATAACAATCCTTAATCCATGAAATCAGATTATAATTTTTTTTATTGTTTTTAAGCAAGAATAAAAATCCCATAATATAATTTTTTTTTCAAAACAATAATATATTGGTCATTTTTGTTTTTTAATAAAAATGATAAGTACTGTAGTGGGATCGAATTATAGTGTGTTGATATGAAGCAAGCTTTGCCAAGTCAACTTTTTTGGAACTCGACAATTTGTATCCTGCATAAACTAAATAAAGAGAACAATGATGATCTTGACAATGGTGTAGTGTCGGTCAAAAATCCTCTAATGTTCAAGTCAATAGACTGATCATAAAAATAGAGAAAATAAGGCAATAAAAGTAAAGTGTCGTCTGATAACAAGTGGGACAGAAAGGATCATTATCGTTGACTGTATAACAGCGTTGACGATGGTCTAAGGTGGTTGTCCGACACTTAGAAGATGGCACCAAATGGTGTAAGTATGGTGGTCCTGTGGTAGTGATGCACCAAGGTGGCCTTGAACTAACCAAGAAGTGATGTGTTGGAGAATGCTGAGAGCGGAAGACTTTCGTAGTCTAGACTAGAAGGTTGGCTGGAATGGGAGTTTCCAGGTCCAACAAAGTGACGGTATGTTTGAGAATTGGAATGAATTGATCTAAGGGTTAAGTGTCCTTTTATAGACATCCCATGGTACGAAGTAGGATATAGCCTAATTTAGATAGGCCTAGGAGTCTAAGTTTGGATGAGACCAGAGAATGTTGTAGTCATCCTTAATTTTTAGATGATGAGGTTGGTTCCCATTCAAACTGTGCTCTTATTTTGTAGGTGGTTGGGTCCTGATGGAACTAGACTCGTGGTGGATGAGTCGAAGAAGGATTATGGATGTTGAGGTCGTTGCCGAGTTAACTATATTGTTAGGACGATATTGAGTTGATTGGACCGTTAAACCGATCCCTTGATGTGTTTTGGGCTAATGTTAGGGGCCATGTCCTGTAGTGGATTGATCGAACTATTGGGTCAGTCTATCAAATGTGCATTAAGCCTAGATTCGATTTACTAAGTCATTGGGCTCATTGGTTGACATGTGTGTTGGACTATAAGCCAATGTCGATCAACTCATTTGGTCAACCTATCTTAATAAGCCCTAGGCTTGTGTTTCTAGGCTTAGGTTTTTGGCTACTACATGTACTTTTTTAATTTTTTTTCAATTAAAATGTAATTAGTAGTTTTTCTTTTCCATTTCCTATGGTACAAGATTAAATGTTTCCAAAGTACTAGTAATAGGATGAGTACGGAAGCATTGAGATCTCCAATTATCCTTCTGTGCAATAAATTATATGGACAGGTGGTGGTAAGAAGTCAAGGAGGTTACATTTGAAATGTTTGTGATTATTGAAAATTAATGTGCTTTTTGGTTAGAGTTTTCATTAAAAAGAAAAACATTTATATTTTTAACTAAATTTTCACGCTTTTCGTACATTTACTCAATTTATTTTTTTAAAGGACATTTTAGTCAATTTTTGTTGATACCGGTATCTTCACCTTAATTATATGGTCTTCTAATCTTGTCAAATATAATATGCCAAATGTTGAAACGCATGTTAAATGATTAAAATACTTTCAAGTTATAAATCTAAATTAATATATAGTCATCCTAAAATTATATATCAAGCTGTAATTTAGTCAAAATAAATCCAACCCTAAACATTAAATGCAGTGCTAGAGACATAATTAATGTGCCTAAAATTTGATCAACATAGAGAAACACGACTAAAATAGCAAAAGTATGACGGGTAGATGCCGAGAAATTTATTTGCAAGACCCAGTTAAAAAATATAATTGTAAGAATAATCGTAAATTTGGAATCTTACAGATCGGGGCATTTGACCACATTCCCCACTTCTTATCATGATTATTTGTAATAACCTTTATGACCTTGCTTTTTTAAAAAGTGGTGCATGTGATGTGATGAGCTTGACATTTTGTAGTTTGATGAGTTGAAATAATATTTGAATTTGCAATTATACCCACAAGAGATGAATAATTTGCCATTTATCATTATTGTATCATTGAGTAAATTATAATTTAACTATCCAGTTCAAACTTTAATTCAGACCGAATAACTGTCTCAATATTATTGCAATATACTTCCCTCCCCGTTAGCAATTTTCCTTTATATTTGACAGTGAACAGTGTGAATGGGGCAAAAAGACGAAAATACCTTTAATAGTTGAAGTTAACCCAATCGATCGAATAAAAATTGAAAAAAAAAAAAAAGCATGGCATAGGAAGTTACAGTTGACCTAGTTGGAATTTTTTTTTCCCTGCCTTTGAAAGTAGTAGTTGGAATTGCCCTTAAATATTAATAAAAATATTGGAAAGTGGTCGTTACAGCTGTCAAAGTGACCGATTTTGATTGTTAGAGGTGCAACATTCACTTTGTGCCATGCATAAAGGCATGGAACTTGCCCATGTTATGCACCCATACCATCTTATACAACCATTTTTTCATGTTATTACACCAAAATATTGTTACTGATTTTGTTAACATAAAAAAGAAACACATTATAAAAAAAAAATAAAAAGAAAAGAAAGAAGTTTATGGAAGGCTCTTGCAGTTTATCAAACAATCAGATTAATGGGGGAATAATTAAGTTCAAAAATCGAAAATGCAATTGTGGAAAAAAGACAGAGAGAAAGATTTCGGAATCAGAAAAAAATCCTAACAAGCTATTCTTTACATGCCAAAATCGAATGAAATTCAACAGATGTTGGATGCGCATAATGACATTGCTAAACAATGTCATGCAAGTTATGCAAGATGATTTACAAGCTATGATGCAAGATGAAATTCAAGCTATGAAGTTTACATTGGAGACCAAACTTAGGAACTTGGAAGCTGCACAGGAGGCAATGAAAATACTAAACATCAACAACATAATTTTAGGTGGAGTGGCTATGTTTGTTACTATGTTGACAAACCTCAAAAATTGAATATGCTTTGTAATGTTTATGTATGTATGTAGTGCAATTAAATAAATATGAAATGAATGAATGGTTGGTATTTGAAGATGTCAAAGTTATACCTATTCAGCAATATAATAGTGCTTATACATTGGTGCCAAGTGTGATAATTCACCAAAATACATTGATAAGCATCAATAATAGTGGCTATACTGCACCACAAACCAAAATATAATATCATTTGTATTAGTGCATTAATATTAATATAAATAGCACAAAACCATTTGGTGTAGCTAAAAACCATGAAAATAAGAGTGTTTATATGATGCCAGCATGTAACACAACAACTACGAGTAACTAACTATTACTAGCATCTATAAGTAACACAAAAGTGTCAAAAGACATCATAAAAACTAACATAACATGGTCAATATTTAATCAAAAACTAACATCACCAAGCTGTTAGCATTCCCATCTACAAATAACTAACTAAGATCACTAACTAACCAACATCACTAAGTTCAACAGCAACTACAAGTGAGTAGCATCAGCTAACATCAAGAAAACATAATCAATAATAGCTAGCCAAATTCATATTGTTTCAAGTATTAAACTCTAAAGCAAACACCAACTAACCTTGAGCAATTTGAGAACTAACAGGTGCACTTTAGGAGAGATTCTGGCTTGTTGGCACCTCAAGCACATGAGTGCTTGTACTTGTTTGTCTATTAGGAAACCAAAGAACCTGAATAGAAATAGAGGTCATTATATCAATTGACACATAGAAGAACTTGAATTTGATAGAACCATAAACAAATATAAGAACTTACCCTGGTGATGGTACTAATTGTTGAAGTTACACTTGATGATAGGCCTGCCCATGCATTGTTCCTTTGCCTTATCCCTCTAGTTGTGCCCCTAACTTGTAACAAAGAATTATTAACAGACATTATAAACATATATTATAGTGAAGTCAAATAGATAGGTAGCACTATATCTCAGTGCTTTAGGATGTGCCCATATTTCATTGACTTGCCTTTCGGATGTGCTGCCAATCTACACCAAATTGATTAGTAACCTTTATTAAAGTATTAATAAACATAAGTATTATGAAAACAAATTAATTAGTAACCATTATTTTAGTTCCACTTGATGATGAGGTTTCTGCTCTTTTATTCTTCCAGGTTCTGCTATTGTGTCCAACCTCCCTGCATATTAAACATCTAACACCCACTGCTTTTTCACCACCCTTAGCTAGTTTAGTTGGCCCACTAGTTTTCCTCTTCTTTGTCTCCCAGGTCTTCTCTTTATCATGGGTGCCAACACAGTTTGAAATTGAACATTAGGCCATGCATGCTTATCTTGAAGTGGAGATATGTGATGAGCATATGTCCTCAAGTATGCTTCCTTCTTCATGTATCTATGAACATAATCCTCAACTGCAACTCTCCTCTTTGTAATGCATGTCATAGCATACTTACATGATAGTCCCCTGACAAACCATAAACCACAGTCACATGACTGTTTATTTAGTTCAACTACAAACTCATCCGTAACCTCGAAAGACCATTTACCACTTTAGAGGGAGTTAAAAATCTAGCCAATTTTGAGTCTTTTACAGGGCCCTTTTCACATGTGGTAAGATGTTAGACTTCTAAGTTAAAGCTACACAATATCTCTTATGTGCCTTGGTCATCAGTTTCTTCCGAACTGTCTCAAACATGGACAATATTAGTATGGCCCTAAATGGATTCATCTAGGAGTTGAATGTCTCCACAATATTATTAGTCATGTGGTCAGATTTGGTCTCCTATAAAAAATATGGACACTCCAATATGAGAATGAAAATTTCATCAAGTAAATGTATACCTTAATACTAGTATGCTTGATTTGTTCAATATTTTTCAAGAACTTCACACTGTTAGGACTTTTAGCTACTACACAAAAATAATCCTTTAGGTAATCTGTCTAATACTTAGCCATCATATTGGCCAAAATATGTCTCCCACAAAATCTAAAATGAAGCCTACATTGCCAATTGTCACAAAGGGTTGAAAGAATTCCCTGTTGCTTATTTGTCATAAAACATACAACTCTATTATCATACATGCCCATGTGTTCATATAACAGATTCAAAAACCATCCCCATGTTTCTGTGCTTTTAATTTCACATGCACCTAATGCTAATGGAAAAGCTTTAAGGTTTGCATAAATACCTACTACACAAAGCAGAATACACTAGTATGGACCTTTCAAATGGCATCCATCTAAGCCAATAAATAGCCTATATCCCTCTATAAACCTTATTTTTTGTGCATTAAAACCAAGAAATAACCTATTGAAGTGCATGGGGACATTAGGATTAGGATTGTATCTAATAGTATTGATAAAAACAGAGGAAGTAAGGTCCCTTTCACTAATCACATATCCATACCTATGGAGCTTTTTATAAGCCTCATTTACAATCTCCAAGGCATAAGTCTTAGCCTTATATAATGTGTATAAGGGTACTTTCACACCAATGTGGTTCAACACAATAGTATACAATATCTTGACGTTAATTATAGGGTTCTCCTTAATAAGCTTTTGAAACTTATTCTCTTCCTACCTATAGTTTACATCAATATTCTTCATCATAGCCAAGCACTTATGGGTAGGTCTAATTGTTTTAAGTTGGTAATGTAGTCTATCCCTAGTGTGACTCCTATGAACTCTCCACCTATACCCATTTGCTTGACACCCGAATATTATCCTCCTACGCTCATTTTTAACTTAATCCAATTTAAACCTCTCCTAAACTGAATGGTCTATAATCACTTGTTTAAAATGTTGCATATCCCTAAACAGAAACCATTTTTCTAATACAATCACATCCTCTCTTAACCGGAATGTCTTACCTTTCACTTGAACTCTAGTTTGATCATCACTATACCAACCTCCACCACCCTCTCTTAACTTAAATTATTCTCATTAATATTAGACAAACAATCAGACTCAGCTTGTTGCTCGCCACTAGTAGCCTCCTCATCTCTACCAACACTACCCTTAAAACTATCACTTTTACTATCAACCTTACTAGGAACATCACTATCATCAGAATCACTGTTACTTCCACCTAGATGTGGACATGAATTTGACTTAATGGATATCACATCATCTTTGATAGGCTGGGCTAGGTTGGGATATGGTTGGTTGGGTTGGGGTTGGTTGGGCTAAGGCTAGTTGGGCTCATTTGGATATATTGTTTGAAATGGAAGATAGTTTACATTGAAGTGGATTTTTTGCTCTTCTCTCCTCTCAAACTCGTCAAGGACAATCATTACCTCTGCATCAGAATTGATGGCTCTCACCTCATCACTCCATGGCAGTACTATGTCTTGCCTAAATATCCCCTTAACCACACTATTACAGCCTAGACTAGTGCACATTATACTATCCCACAACATCTTAAGACATATATAGTCTTACTCAAACTCATCAATATTATAGGTTTTGCCCATAAACGTTGTAATACAATAAAAACCAACCATCATGTTAACAAAACAAACAATGCCTTATGACTAAACAAACACACATGACACAAATCCTCATGCAAATTATCCCAACACAAACACAAAATAATAACACAATTGTTAACAAAACAAACAAAGTCATATGACTAAACAAACACACATTTGTCACAAATCATGATGATTTCATTTAAAACAAATACAAACACATAACACAAACGTTGTTTTTTCATTTAAAAACAATAGTTTCCAATAGTTTCAACAATTTTAAACCAAAACCCAGTTCATTCAACCACAATTTACACTAAAAAATCATGATTTTTTTACAAACACATTTTCTTGCAAACCCAGTATTTTACAAACCCTTTGTACAAATAAAAATCCCATTTTTTTTTTCAAAAATAAATCGTTTTAAGCATCATTGCAACAACTATTAAACATGCAATAAATAAACAAACCTAGATTTTTTCACAACGAAAGTGTTATACCACTTCTCAATCATTTTCTTGCACCAAAGGTCTTTTTATAAACCCAGGATTTTTTACAAACCTATTTTTTTTTTTTTTTTTACAAACCCTTTGTACAAATAAAAATCTCATTTTTTTTTCAAAAACAAACTGTTTTCGAAAAATCACATTTTTTTCCAAATAGAAAGTGATGCGCACCTTCTCAAGCCTTTTGTTGCATCAAAGCACCAATTCGTTCGTTTATCTATAACTATGAGAAAAAAATGGGAACCAACATCATGCCACAAATAAAAATCTCATATTTATGTAAAATCATATCCACTCCCTTCGTTTCAACCATAATCGGAAAGCATGTAACAAAGGAACCTAATTTTTTCAAATAAAAACACATACCTACATTTTTCTCAACATTTTTTTTTCCAAGAATCCACAACGATATCTCAAAAGAACAAGAGAAATGTCTAAGTGAAAGATGGGTCTTTAGCATTTTTTGGGTTTCGTTTGAGTAATACTTTTTTGGGTCTCTAGTTAGGTTTCATGAGAGTAGAAGATATGAGTGATTTTTTTGGCACCTTTCCTATTGACGTCACTTCAGTTGCCTTTTACATCTCTATATTTTATTTTATTTTTTATTTTTTATGTTCCGACCTGTCATTTCACAATTAATTTTGTCGGCTTTCTCACTTGACAGACCATTGCTCATTGAAATAATGACTTTACCCTTGAATCAGTTCACAGTAACGGAAACTTATTAACGGGAGAGGGGTAAATTATAATAACATCGAAATAATTGCTCCGCCTAAATTAGAGTTTGAACTGGGTAGCTAAATTTTAATTTACTCTAAATTGTAATTTGCTCTTTCACCATTTATGTGTAGACTTTGATATTAACATTTATCAGTAAACAAAATTTTTCCATTTATCATTATTTTATTTTAAATTTAATGAAACTCATTGAGTTTTTACAATACTTATGTTGGCGAAGTAATATTAAAAACTCATTAAATTTGAACAATTATTTAAAGCCATTGAGAAGAAATTTTTAACAACATTTGTGTTTTAGTAGAGCAATCAGATTGTCAACACAAAGATACAAGCAGAGATTAAGTGAAATTGAAGAGAACAATAAGGACAAGTGTGACCTACATCTTGAGGGATTATTCCACAAAGTAACTGCAACTTATGTCATGAGTTGCAACTGCGGTGCAACCTATCAGATTATTGTAGAAAGCAAACTGCGATTTATGTGATGAGATTCACCCTGTAGTGTATCCAATAGAATTAATCTAGAGAGTGATTACGACTTGTGTCGCGAGATACGCCTAATAGAGCAGGTCACGATGGAAAAGTCTGGTGTGGACTGAAGCGGAATTTTAGGATCTTTAGGAGTATTATTTTATTTAAATTTTTATATTTGTTTCCTTTTCTTAGTTTGATATTATTACCTTAGTTATTTGATATTATCTTTAGTAATTTGATATTATTTCCTTTTAGAATTTTATTTCGAAAGGAATCTTGTTTCTTAAAGGAATTAGAAACTAGTTAGTCATAAATAAAAGCTTAGACTTTAGGTTTCATTCGTTTTAGCTTTGGAGAATATAAATAAAATCTTGCAATTTGTGAGGTAAGACTCTTTATAGTTTTTTACAACTTTTCTGGATATTGTTCCTTATGATCTAAAATTATGTCAGTTTTGTGAGTTATTCTAAAGGATCAATCTATCCATTCGGTGAGCTGGTTAGTTCACTATTTAATCTATAATGTGGCGTGAGTTAAGATGGTTAGAACTTGTTATTGGACCTAGAGATAGGTCCTCAACAAAAACATAGCTACTAAAGATTGAAACATAACCAAATTTCTTCAATTGGATCACAACCAAGATTTCATCAATCAAAACCAAAAACCTAAACTTTCCTTAGTAAAAACATAACCAAAGATTCCGTTCATCTTCATGATATTCAATAAATCACCTAAAAACCAAATCCATCATCATCTCTTCAACCTATCATCTTTAGCACTTTACACCAAACATATAATCCACAATTCTACCACCAAACCCTAACACTAAGTCAACCAAACCAAGGAGATTTGATACCAATAGAAGTAGGCCTGACGTCGGTCTCCTTCCAACAGAAGACATTGGCCCCAGATCTTCTCCTTCCAATGTCGAATGTAATTTTTTTTTAATATATAAAAAATAGAAGAGATAGAGGGGCAAAGAGATATAAGAGAGAGAAAAGATAAGGTGGAGAGATGGACGCCAAAGAATGTGATCAGAAAAGGGGAGATATTTTGGAGTTTAGAGGAATAGAGATGAAAGAGAATAGGGAAAATGAATAAAAAAGGATGTATTAGGGTTTGTCAAGGTAAAAAAAAATGAATATCATAAGTGAATAAGAAAAATGAGAAGAAGACTTTATATTCATTTTTTTTTTATCACTGGGACTAGTGTGGAGGATTATTGGGATTAAGTGAGATTGAATATTTGTGGTATGGTTCGAAAACAACTCCTATATAGGAGAGATCGACCTCATACGAAGATGAAATGATGATCTATACAAGGTGGGAGAAAGTAGTCTCTATAAGATTACAAGTTATTGAACCCAAGTTCACACATGAACTTAAGGGTGCTGCCAACTACTTTGGCAAAGCACCAATGACATTTATACTCTTAGCATGTTATGACCACTATTTAACAAATAGTGGTCAACATGGTCAAATAATCTTAATATGTCAAATTCCCAAATGCATTATTATTCTTGAAATTATGTTTTTTTGATAGGGTTTCCTTCAAGTATTTCCCTCGTAGATACCAAGACAATATTTAATGATTGAATTTATCTTGACATTAAAAAAGATAGGAGGACGCATCTGAAAGACATCAACTTCATATTATTAATTATCTTCAACAACCAAGTAGTAGTAGCACTAATAAATAATAATATGAAGATCATGCGGCATTGCATGTACCATACAAGGGAAGAGAAAAATCAACAAATTTAGCCATCTTTCGAAGCGTACGATCTGGCTGAATATCGTATGGCCTAGGTTTTCAAATGTAAAATGATCAATCTGTCGACGCTTCCACGTGGAAGGGGACCTACATGAAATGGATTGAAATGCATATTACTAGTTTCCAGGCGTGAAATGCTACATGTTTTCCTAAAAGTTGCAAATTCAATTCATTATACTAGGAAGGATATAATTTTAGTTTATGTTGGGTAATGTGGTATTAGAATAAATTAAATTATACTGAATTATGTTGGATTATATTGAACTAAAGTGACTATAATATAGTGTTTTGTTTAATGTATCGTTATACTAGATTGGATGTAATTAAATATAATTGGATCAAAATATTATTTTATAATATTTTTAATTATTTTTAAATAAACTAAAAATATTTTAATTAATTTACCACTAAAATTCAAAATTAAATAGGGAGGAATGTAATGAGATATAATTATTTAAACTTACTTCAATGTTATTGTAAATAAAATAATAAAGTTCAAAGTCAACAATACTAGTGCTCCTAAGTGGCTTGCCTGGATGGTAAAGCCTGCCACGTGCATTCCACACACCAAAAGCAGCGCATGATTCGAGCATCCATGACCTTCAAGTTGACCAATTTCTCTTTGAACCCTTATGTGGGTTGATTTTCTATTTGGTCACTCCAACTAGAGAGTAGTCCTCCCACTCATTGTGGGTAGATTTTTAAGCTGCTTTGAAACTTCTGAAGTCTTAAATTGTGTTGGTAGATAGGTTTGTACTTATATTGTATTGAAAAAAAAGAAATCAATAACATTAGCATTTATTTATTTTAAAAAAACACTAGCATTTAAAGGGGGAAAAAGGCAAAAACTCATGATGAAGGGTAATAAAATATTCTAATTGCATATAGAAAATAGCTAACGTAGCCTGCAAACATTGGATGTGTTGAAAGAATGTTTCACTTAGATAACGCTTGTAGCATACAATTGCACTTCAGTGGTTGTTCAAATCTAGTGTAATGAAACATCCAAATGTTGGTTTTCAAAATTATGTACTTCGTATTCAATCCGATTGTGTAATCGATCATCTAAAGTCTAAACAAGATATTAATATTTAGAGGTCGTTTATTTTTTTGTCTGAAGACTGCATAGTATTGTCGAAAACTTAAGAGTGAATAGTGATTGAAACCTTAAAATTTGAAAAACATGTTTTTTTTTTCCTTACTTCTGAATATGTTATAAACTTATTTGTTTTTAAATTTAAAATTATCTAAAAACTAGTGAGTTGATATTTACACTCTTTTTATTATTCGTTGTTATGTAATTTTAATTAATTTAATATAAACATCTAAAAATAAATAATTTAATAAATTCTAAAACATATTTATATACATATTAATAATATTTTATTTATAATCAAAATATGATTAAAAAATATAATAGTATTAACAATATTTGCATATTTAAATATATTAATATATTTAAGAAAACAATTAAAAAATGAATATTTAAATTGTAAATTAAAATATATTAGTTTAATTTAAGATAATTTGGGATGAGATGTATTTCAGTTTTACTTTTTAAATATATATATTTTTGTAAGTATTAAGAAAAAAAATTTGAGTAATATAAAATTACGATAAATTTGAAATTATATTATTTTGAGGAGGATAGATTTGAAATAAAAACTTTTAAATGTCATTAAGTGATTTGCAATTAAGTGAAAAGTTAAAAATTCTCATTTAATTTTTTCAGTTGTTTTTTGGTAATTTTAAGTGGTTTGACCACTTAAAAAAACAAACGAAAACAACTTAATAGATGCAATTCAATATTATTAAGTCTTAAGTAGAAAAAATAAATGATCCCTTTGAGTTATGTCTCCAATATGCATATCTACAATGGACCAACGTTGGTGTTTAAAAACAAAAGTTTTAAAGCATGGTGATTGGTGAACTTTCATAAACTAAAAAAAGCTAAATATAAGTACCAAAAATATGTAGAGTAAAATCAACTAAAAACTTTACCTATATTTAAAACATCAATTTTTAGGGCCAGTGTGGGCAGTTAGAAGTATTTATTTGAAAAGGTCCTTACATTTTATACAAAATTGTGTAATGAATTTACAAACTTTTGAAAAAAAAAAATTATATATTTAATTTGAGGGAGGGATACAAGGGCCCCCATGGCCCCTATCTTCACCATTGAGTGCCATAATCCCTAGCCTCAACAAGGCTTTCCCAATGTTCACAATATAATTCATAGTATAATAATTTATATGTCTAATATAATTGTGTAATACTAGGAACCCACACTGTTTGAGATGAGTTTGGTGTTTGATAACAATGGTTTGGTTTGGGAACTAGATTAAGATGTAAAATCCAATTTATTTCAAGGTGGGTTTGGTATGGTTTGGTGTGGTTGAAAAACCTAAATGAGTAAAACCTTGGTCATATAGACCATAACCACAAGTCTAAAATTCCACTTGAATGAACATATAGATACACTTTCAAGGCTAGAGAAAATTTTCTTAAAATGTTTAATTAGAGGTTATTTGTTTTTTGGTTTGAAGACTAAACAGTACTGCTGAAGACTAAAGACTAAATAGTGACTGAAATCTGAAATTTGAATAATATATATATTTTTTTTCTTATCTCTGAATATGTTACAAACTTATTTGTTTTTTAAATTTAAAATTGTCTGAAAATTAATAAGTTGATATTTATACTCTTTCTACTATTTGTTGTTATGTAATTTTAATTAATTTAATACAAACATTTAAAAATAAATAATTTAATAAATTTTAAAATATTTTTTATGTACATATTAATAATTTTTTATTAATAATTAAAATATGATTAAAAAAGTAATAGTATTAGCCATATTTATATTTAAATATATTAATATATTTAAAAAATAACTAAAAAAATAAATATTTAAATTGTAAATTAAAATATATTAATTCATTTCTAAGACAATTTCGGATGAGATGTATTTAGGTTTTACTTGTCAAATATATTTTTTATAAGTATCAAGAAAAAAAAATAAAAATTTGAGTAACATAAAGTTAGGATAAATTTAAAATTATGTTATTTTCGGGAGGATAGATTTGGAATAAAAACTTTAAATATTATTAAGTAATTTACAATTAAGTGAAAATTTAAAAATTCTTACTTAATTTTTTAAATTATTTTTTGGTAGTTTTAAGTAGTTTGACCATTTAAAAAAATAAACGAAAACATCTTAATAGGTACAATTCAGCACTATTAAGTGTTAAGTGAAAAAAAAAAAACAAACGGCCCCTTAGTGTATTATGCTGATGTTGGTGTGACATTTCAATAATAACATAACGCGTGACATTTTTTTTTATAAAAAATTAATGTCAATGTAGCATTCCAATAATAATGTGACACGTGACATAATTTTTTAAATGAAAATTTTCTTATAAATGAGGAAAGATATCAATATTAATTTTTTATGAAAGAAAAATATCACGTGTCATATTCTTATTGAAATGTCATATAAATATCAACATGATATGTCAACTAAGTGTCTCATAGAATATTTTCTTCTCAAGGTTGATTTATCTAATCATACCTACTCTTAAACTATCATGCTTTGTTAACCCAATTGGTATTTATCTAGAGATTTTTTACTCTCGAATTTGTTAGACCAAAATCATCATCTCATGATTTAACCAAACTACACCGTATATACTAGCCCAAACCTTCGACCAAGCTTCAATAAACCTGACAATACGATCTATGTGAATAAAACAAATATAATGCATAATCAACACATCTGAACAAGAACTAGACAATGAAATCAAACGTGAAGATATGATTCTTGTAAATTACAAAGGAATAATGTATATTTCACTGTATTTTATAATGTACAACATGAAGCCTATTTATAGAACAAGGATGAAAACAAATAAAACAATATAATAATCTAGACATGAAAACAAAATAATATATTACATGAATGGAAAATACTGATTTAATTAATCTGATTGATTGTCTTGATCTAATTTATTGTCTTTGCTTGTATGTTAACATCCCCCACAAACTCAAGATGACAAGATAGATGCAAGCCTGAGTTTAGAAACCAATTCACGAAAATGTCTCGGGTTTTAAGCTTTGGTGAAAATATCGACCGGGCTCATTAGCAGAAGAGACCGAATGAAGTTTAATAGTATCCTAATGAACATGTTACCGAACAAAATGACAATCATTCTCAATGTGTTTGGTACGTTCATGAAAAACATCATTGTGAGCAATTTGAATAGCACTATGATTGTCATAACAAAAAAGAGTAGTTGTAACGTGGTGAACTCCCATATCTGTAGGTAACCAACGCAGCTAAATAAGTTTCTAAGTAGTATTAGTAAGGGCTCGATATTCAATTTTAATACTAGATCGAGCTATAATAATCTGTTTCTTACTACATCATGAGATGATAGAATCACCAAGAAATAAGCAAAAACCAATGATAGATCACCGATCAGTAGGATCGCCAGCCTAATCAGCATCTGAATAAGTACGTAACTTTAAAAAAGAGTTAGCAGAAAAGTGAAGTCTATAAAACATCATTCCCTTGAGATATCATAGAAGATGAAGAACAGTAATAAAATGAGTGGAATGAGGAGTAGACATAAACTGACCAATAGCATGCATAACATATGCGATATCCAGCTGAGTCACGGTCACATAAACAAGAATATCAACAAGTTGTCGATAAAGAGTATGATCATTGAGTGGGATACCTTTGTAAGACGTCAGTTTAACATTAGCTTCCACTACAAGAAATCAGGCCTTTTGCAACAGGCAATATATGTTATCAAACGTTTTAGCAACACGTATTTGTATGTTGTTGAAACCAGTGTTGCCAAAAGTGTCATAAGCTTTCGCAACATACAATGTATGTTATCTTACATGTAATCACAATATATGATGTGTGTTGGTATTGTTAAATACAACATTCAATACATGTTATCATAAATATTTATGATGACATGTATTGCGTGTTGCTATAGAACTGCATGACAACATTTTTTGTCTGTTGCGATAGATATTTAAAACAACATCACCTGTATATTGTAATAGATGTTTAGAGCGTGTTGCAATAAATATGTTACAGACCATTCATTGTATGTTGTTAAAAGTGATTTTTAATAAATGATTTTATTATTGAATAATTGAAACTTATAAAGAATATAATTTACAAAATTACATTCATAAAAAATAGTACTTTACAATTAGTTCATTAAATACAAAAAAAAAAAAATCCACCAAATTCTAATTATCAACCAAAATATTTATCAACAATTTGTAACTTCGCACACAATCAATGTTCTCTTGATTCTCCTTCACTCCTCGCATCTTGATTCTCCTTCAAAAATCTATCAAGCCAAAAAAATTAAGAAAAATTAATACTTTATAAAGATAAATCTTAAAACCTAATTATAGCTAGAAAATTCTCATAAAATATTTTAATCACTAATTAAAATACTAAAAAAAGATATAACTTGCTTTTGAAAAAAAAAAAACAAAAAGAAAAAAAGATATAACTTGAAACTAGCGAGTCGCAAGTCACAATTTCTCATCAAAACATTTCATCGAACACCTTATATACACCATATCATATGCTAGAATTAACAATTATCTCAATTAAATTAATCAAGTAGAAAGCATCTTAAACCAACATTAAATCAACAAAATTACAAATCCATCAAGCCAAAAAATTAAGAAAAATCAATACTTAATGAAGACAAATCTTGAAATCCAATTATAGCTAGAAAATTCTCATAAAAAGTTAATTGCATCTCATAAAAATTATAGATCGAAAAAAGTTGCAAATCCATAGAATATAGCATTGATTGTTCACAATTTAATAACAAAAATGGAAAACAATGGAGAAGCTTTAGTGATTCCAATTTAAATATTTGGTTCATCCAATGAGATGAGACTATTTAGTCTCATATTTAACATAGTCCACAAAGGTTATAATTTGTGGGCTATATTTTGTGCACGAGACTAGGATTGAGACAATAGATTATACATATAGATTGACACTATATTTTGTGAACTACATTTTGTGCACAAGACTAGGATTGAGACTATATTTTGTAGACTAACTTCCTACATATAGATTATATTTTGTGCATAGACTAGGATTGAAACTATTTTTAAGTGATTTCAGTTTTAAATATTTTGTCCATGCAATGAGATGAGACTATTTAGTCTCATATTTAAAATAGTCCACAAAGTTTCTCCAAAATAACCAAGAGCTTTCCACCCTAACCATCTCTCTTGGGCATTTCATCGAATAGTTCCCTTGCGCCATAAAAATATCCAATTAAACACACATAAATCACCTTAATCACTCATTACTAATACAAATATCCAACTAACTCGTATTCAACATTCAAAATCCAATCTTTATTCAACTACCCACCAATAAAAACACAATCTTTTATCTTAAGAAAAAAAAAAAACTATCAAAAACCAAACAAGCTAGAAACTTCAACACAACACAAAAACTCCACAAGAAACCAATAGAACTAACTCATAGCACTAAAAATTGAAAATGAAACAAAAAAATGAAAAGACAAAAGAAAAAACCGAAATGAGGACATGCCTAACGATGATGCTCGACGGCACGGAACTGTTGGACGATGTCATGTTCACTGTGGAGGAAACATGGTGGTGTCTGCTATGAGGGGATTGTGAGCGGGTGAGAGTGAGAGTGAGAGAAGCATAATGGAGAGAGTGGTTGTGAGAGAGGGGGAGAGGAGTGGCTTGTGAGAATGAGTAGTGGGCTATTACAAATTTTGAGCGGGTTGTTTCAATCTGTGAGAGAGTGACTATTGATTAAATACTTAGGTTGTTTCAACTTTTAATTTTTAAAGCATTGTAATTTTTTTTAAAAGAAAAAGTATTGCCTTTTTAGCTTTAAAAATATATTTTTTTAATGCTAGTACAATTATGTGACTACCAGTCAAACAAAACAACCTTAAAAATGTTTTATTAATAGTGCTAAAAAATTGGCTGATTAATCTTTGGATTTTTTTTTAAATTTCTTTTTATTTATTTTGGTCTTAATTGTGCAAAAAAAAATTGACTGACCATGTAACCCTGTCAGCAACATGCATTGATATTATAAATACATTCATATTATCAAAAGTGCAAAAAAATTGATCTAACCCGATAACTCATTCGACAACATACATTGATAATATAAATATATTGATAATACATTGGTATTATTAAATTATGTTTCTAAATTAGAAGAAAATGATTAAAATGAGTGATTGTAAAATCAAATTCGACACATCTATGCTTTTTATTTCAGATTAGTTGCTGATAATCACTATATTTTATTTTGAATTAACTTTTTTTTAGAATTTAGGAACAATTTTTTAAATATAAATAAATTCTTTTATTTTCGTTTACAAATACATTGATAATACAAATTATGTTTCTAAATTAGGAAACAAAAAATGAATTTGACCAATATTTTACCCTTTGACCAATAAATTGATTAATAGAATTTTAACTTTAAGGATTAATTTGGTACTTTCCAAAAAAGATGTGATTAATTTGATCAAAAATAAAAAGATGTGATTAAATCATAAATCAAAAATTTAATTTAATTTCTCTCGTACAGATTACTAATTGATAAAGATGTTATTCTTAATTTTTATTATGCTTTTATAATTATAAGAAGTAAATAAAAAATGAGGTTTTGATTTGAATATGTTGAAGATGTCTGGGTGGAGCCGTAAACTCCCCTTTTTTATTCCTCTTTTTCAATTGATTTGATCTTTTTTTTTTTTTTCTCCCGATCTCTACAGTGGACATTTTGCTTTTATTTTTTTTATTAAAGTTACCTTTAAATTAATTTTTTTAAAGTTTTTTTTTTATATTTTTTTATATTTTTTTTTTCAAAATAATAATATCAATTGGCCATCAAGAATGATGGACAAATGAAGATTTCATCAACTTTTTAATTCAAATTTATATTTTCCCTTTTTAAAAATTATTTGATAACATATAGAAATTAATACATGTTGCTAAAAATAACTATACAATAACATTCAAAAATATATGTTGCTAAGGATAACCGTATAGCAACAAACAAGTTAAGTTTGTTGTGAAATACAAATTTTTTTAGCAACATTTAGTAGATGTGTTGCCATAGATAGCAGTTTTAACAACATACAACTTTATGTGTTGCAAAAAATAGGCTGTTTTAGCAACATCCATAAATTGTGTGTTTCTATATAACTGAAATTATTGGCAACATGCATACTTTGTTATAATATATGATTTTTCGCAACATTCTTCTACTGTGTGTTGTTATATGTATCTCATTCTTTGCAACATTCGTAAGTAAGTTGTTGTAAGTCTCGTTTGCATCACATAATTTTTGTGTGTTGCGTTTTATGATAATAGGCAACATGCGCTAATTGTGTGTTGTCTAATATGTGTTGCGAAAAGTCAATTTTCTTGTAGTGTTCCAAAGGACTAGTATTGATTTTATTATCAGTTAAGCCAGCACGAGCAAGAAAATTTGAAATATATTTTGCTTGGGAGAGATAATAACCATCAGAGTTCAATGAGATCTTAAGATCAAGTAAATAATTGAGAGAGCTAAGATCTTTCATCTCAAAGTACTGCTGAAGATAAGTCTTAAGGTCAAAGATACTAGCAATATCGTCACCTGTAATGATAATGTCATCCACATAAATTAACAAGAAAATAGAACCATGATTGGTCTTGCGAAGAAATGGTGTAGAGTCAAAAGAGCTAGAGGTAAAACCAAACTGCATAATAGTAGAAGAGAATTTGGCAAACTAAGCTCTAGGAGCCTACTTTAGCCTATACAACGCCCGATAGAGACGATAAACCTTGTGTGAGGGTGTGGATACCCTAATGGTGGTGTCATAAATATCTCTTCAGTAAGATCCCCATTAAGAAAGACATTTTTCACATCTATTTGAAATAAATTCCACCATTTGATTGCAGTGACTGCCAGTAAGCTATGGGCAGATGTAAGTCTAGCAACTGATGCAAATGTCTCCTTATAATCAATTTCATACTTATGAGTAAAACCTTTGGCCATGAGACGGGCTTTATATCTTTCAACAGATCCATCTAACTTTGTTTTGATCTTATATACCCATTTGCACCTGATAGCAGACTTATTAGGAGGAAGATCAATCATGTCCCAAGTGTGAGTCTTCTCAAGAGTTATTAGGAGGAAGATCAATTCTTTAGCCATAGCTTGCTACCAAACAAGATTAGTGCTAGTCTCTTTATAGGATTGAGGCTTATATAAAGAAAGAATGGTGGAGAAACAATGAAAATCTCGAAGAGTCACAAGTAGTTCTCTTACCCGGGTAGAACGATAAGGAGGAAAAACAATAGATGAGATTGGATAAGAGGACTTTGATGTAGAATGAAGAGGTGCAGTAAGTGAGATTGGGTAAGAGGACTCTGGTACAAGATCAACAGGTGGGTGAGATTGTTCAGGATTCAACCAAATATCATCAGAAGGATTTGTTTGAGTCTCATGAATACTTGAATTTTTTTTATCAGCAAACAAAGGAACAGTGGGATTTATAAAATATTTATGAGGAGAAATATGTGACGTGTGAAATTTGGATATAGATGAAAACATCTTATGTTCCCAAACAATGACATGATGAGAGATGCGAAGATGATTTGAGATAGGATCCTAACAATGATAACTATTATGTTCAATGTTATAGCCAAGAAAACAACATAAACGAGCTCTAAACTTTAATTTAGTTCGTTCATGAGGATTCAGAAAAACAAAACAGACACATCCAAATACTTTGAGATGTTGATAGTTTGAAAGAGTGTCATACAGTTGTTCATAAGGAGTTTGATTATCAATGACAGAAGATGAAACACGATTGATAATATATACTGCTATTAATGCAGCTTCTCCCTAACACTTTTCAGGATAAGAGATAGATATGAAAAGTGCATGAACAGTTTCAAGAATATGTTTATGTTTGAGTTCAGCACGACCATTCTGTTACGATGTACTAGGACATGAACGTTGACATATGATACCCATTTGACTCAATAGATTAAGAAATGTAGTATCCCAATATTCTATGACATTATCAATACGTAAAACTTTGATAGTTTTTAAAAACTGAGTTTGAATCATTTGAATAAAATCAGAATAAATTTTAGATAATTCAGACCTATTATGCATAAGATAAAACCATGTATAACGATAATAATCATCCACAAAGATAATAAACTATTTGGATCTCCCTTTGGTAGTTATTGGTGAGAGTCCCCAAATATCTGAATGAATTAAGTCAAAGGGTGCTTGAGAAACTGAATCATTATTATAAAAAGATAATATATGATGGATAATTGACATGATAAGCAATCAATGTAATCATCAGTTACATAGCCTAAATGTCCACTAGATAGTAAAGAACGCAAATGACTAAATGAAGTATGACCTAACTGTGAGTACCAAAGACTCAATGGTAAAGATGAAGATGAATGAGCTCAAACAAACGTTCGACTTTACGACCTATCCCATGAATCTTCCTTGTTTATGGATCCTGCACACAACAACCAGAATAAGTAAAATGTACATCAAAACAAAATCCACACAACTGACCCATAGAGATCAGATTTAAGGTAAGTTTAGGAATAAAATATATATTTTGTAAAGACAAGTTATTTGTAGAGATGTGACCTATATACTGAATAGATATAGATGAGTCATTAGCTGTAAAAATGATAGGTAAGGAGGAAGATGATGTTTGGATAGAAAAATTTGTAGGATCAAAAGTCATGTAATTACAACATGCTGAATCAAAGTACCAAAAAGAATTATCTATTGACATAGAGGAAGCAGAAGTGGATGAATTGTCAGATTTGGAAATGATTTGATAGAGTATGGATACAAGATCGTGAACTAAGATAGAAGAGGAACTAGCAATATTCAGTTTGTCGTCAGCTATAGTTATAGAAAATTGCTGATTGTTTTGGAAAGGCTTGAGAGAAACACTCATGGATATGGTTGAAAATCCTCCATTAGGAGTATTCTAAGGACAATTTTGATTATAGTGCCCTGATCTAATTTTGTGGCAATACTTACAACGCCTCGTAGGACAATGAAGAATATCATGTCCTGATAGCTTGCAATAATTGTAAATAGGTTTCTTCCATGTATTCTTCGTAAAGAAACCCAACAAAACAAATCAATAGGGTCAACAAATAAGCTTTTAGTCTAACTCAAAACAAACAAGCCCAATAATTAGTAAGCAATGAGCCAATGAATAAAATTTCCAACAAGAGAAATAAAGAGAATAAGCCCAATAAAAGAAATCAAAAAAAGAAGCCCAGTAAACTTTGATAGGCAGCCCAATAAACTAACTTTCAGTTTGAGCGAATCAAACAAACCAGTGTGGTGGTGGCGAGACAGCTTGTGCAACAATAGGAGACAAACCAGTGTGGTGTATCATGCTTCTGTACCAGGCAAAACAAAACAGCGGAACAACTAACTGATATAGGGTGATGACAGCCGACGGTGCAGATCAGGACCAGTTGCTAGTGTGGTGACAACAGCGGCGGTGTGTGGAGGCAGCAGCGGAACAGTGGCGAAAGCAGACCAGATTGATACGGTGAAACAGCCGAACAGTGGCCTGTGATGATGTTGATGATTGGTGCGACAGCAGTGATGCGACGATGAGATTAAGTGCGGCGTGAATGCGACGGCGTTATTGTGAGATGGTGTGACCCGATGCAATGGCACGACTGTGATGGTGATTGCAGCAGCAGCAGCAAGAGACAGTAAACAGGTGGTGTAACGGCATGCAGCGGAACGGAGACAGTAAACAGGTGGTGCGAGAACCAACAGCAGGAGAGACAGGTTGACGATCGTGCGATGCTAGTATGATGGTTGTGATGTTTTAGTTGGAATCGGATGATGATGTGGCGACAGTTCAGATGGTGGTTTGTTTTATTTTGTTGATGCAGGCAGTTTGTGGTGTGTATTGTGGGTGCAGCTGCGAAACAGAGATGCTGTTTTGTTTGGGGTGGCATATTGTGTGTGGCGGATGATTATTGTGACAGTGGACAGAGATTAGGAAAAAAATATTTTAAATCGTAAGCTCATGTACCATATTAATTACGAAGGAATAATATATATTTCACCATATTTTATAATATTTATAGACTAAGGACGAAAACAAATAAAACAGTATAATAATCTATATGAGAAAACAAAATAATATATTAAATTAATAAAAAATATTGATTCGATTGATTTGATTGATTGTCTTAATCTAATTTATTGTCCTTGCTTGTATGCTAACAATTCTAGCTTTTACAAACCCCAAATTTAAATCCTAGATTAGTCTAAATGTTAAATGGATTTGGAAAACTTGAAGGTCAAATCACTAAATGAAGATCAAAGTCCTTACAATGAGTGTGGGTGACTTTGATAAAAAAATCCTCTCCAAAAAATGAATGATCAAAGCACAAGGCATGAAATCCTAGGGTCCCTTTTTTTTTTAATTATTTAATTATTTTTTATTTTTTTGTCCCTATAATTCTTCTCTTTAAAGTCTTTTGAAAGTCGAGTATTTATACGTAGGAGAAAACCTGAGAAATTATTCCAAGAAAAATGCTTTGAATGAAAGGGTCGTGACAACACTTGTTGACACAATCACTTTTTTAACTGATGTTTCTATTTAACTCGTACGAAATATATCTGCTTTAGAGATACCTTTTTTTAGTTTCTTTATATGTTTTTCAATTTCTTTTTCATTGTAAATGCAAAACATCACTAAAATACATATTTATATTGCACACAAAATGATCCACAAAATTAATCTACTTTTATTGGTTGGGAAGATTTCATTTTCATCTAAAAACAAAAGGAAAAATTCATTTTCACCCAGTTGACTTGGAAAATTTATTATTTATTTTTAATATCTCAAACAAACTAATTTAATTCTATACTTAAGTTTACCAAACTACCCTCAAGTGAAAATGTCCTTTTGCCCTTAGCCGAAATGATCGAACTACCCTTCTTCTTCCTACTAACTTTCTACTACCTTTTCTCTCTTCTGTTCATCATTCTAGCTAAAACACAATTCTCTTAGTAAGAGAATCTTCATTTAATTTTCTTCATCGATTTAAGGTTCTTCATCTATTCAAGTTTTTCATCCATTCAACTAATTTGAGTTTTGAATGTATGTAAGTGTTATTGTTTGTTTTTCAATTTCTTTATTTAAATTATTTAGTTAAAGATATGTAGAGTGATTGTGGTTATGATTGGAACAATATTAAGGTGGACATATGCTAGATCTATAAAAACTGTAGTTTTTGCCAATACAACCGAGTTTAATGGCATCATTAAAGCCGGTTACCTTAAGCAACTAGATTTAGTGAGGTCAATAAACTCATTTCCTATGGTTAAAGAGAAACCATCCTATGTTTAATGACCTCATTAAACCCGATTGTCTTAAGAAACCAAGTGTAATGATGCCATTGAACCCAGTTTCTACCGTAGAAGAGCAACTGGGTTTAATGGCTCATTAAAACCGGTTGCTTCAAGCGACTAAGTTTAATTGGAATATTAAACCTGATTGTTTTGGTATTTTTTTGTGCATTAAATATGGTGATGAATTGAATATGGTGGATGCATCTATGATAAATTGGTCATTAAATATGGTGCGAGTATGAGTGAGAGTAATTTTTTATCTTTAAATTTTATAGGAATGAACCAAGTGACAATAATTTTCTACTGCAATGGAAAGTGGAATGATATTGACAATGTTGGGGGTGAGTTGTTCATTGTAGAGGCCCTAAGATTGTTAATTTTTATGAGTTGGTAGACTTTATTTACGCAATGACTAGCAATAATAGAACAAGATGCGACATCAGTATGCATATGGTGAGAGCATGGGTGAGAGTAATAATTTTCTTTGAATTTTATAGGAATGGATCAAGTGACGATGATTATCTACTACAACAAGAAGTGGAATGGTATTGACTACACTGGGGGTAAGTCCTTCATTATGAGGGCCCTTGAGAATGTCAATTTTTCCAAGTTGGTGGACCTTATTTATGCAATGACTCACATCGATAGAACAATATGCAATACTAGTATGAATTATTTAGTCCATGCTAGGGCAAATGGCCTGCTTAAAAAGTTCCGCGTCGTGTATGATCATAGTGTCCGTTTTGTGGAAAAATAATGTAAGATCTTATTCTAAAATAATTGAATCAATCAATTGGTGTTTATATACTTTGAATCTTCACTAATCAGTTTAATTATTTGGATGTGGCATCGAGGATGTAGGTAAAAATTGAATCACGATAAAAATGTTGCTATCTTATTTGGCTGTGTTACAACATTTTTTTATCATTTGTTACAACATTTAATATTGTCTATCACAATAGTTTTTAATTTAGGTTGCAACAAATGGACAATTTAATTTAATCTAAAAGTTTGGTAATCTCTGAAAGAATGGATCTTTCAATACCTAACTCCAAACAATGAAAACTAAGGAAAAAAAAAAAAGAAAGAGAGAAAGAAAAGTAAGAACTTGATCACATCAAGGGGATGAACCTCCAATTTGCCAAAGGCTTGTATTATTGATTACTTTCTACTAAGGCCAAAAGGCAGTCCAATTTATGGAGCTAGAATTCTAATCCTATAAGACATAGAAATACTAATTACTAAGGAAAAGAAAAATCATAATAGGAAATAAATCAATTAAAACGAAGAAATTAACCTAAATTTAGAAAAATAATAAAATGATGTTCCTAACATTCCCCTACCCTTAGATTAGTCTTGCCCTCATGGCTAAGGTGTTCCTAACATTCCCCTACCCTAAAGTTAGCCTTGCCCTCATGGCTAACTTATTAAATAGTTTTATCATTCTCCTTCTAACTCACGTAAAAAATTGACATTGTTAAAATATGATGGTGATTTTTTATATATTCAAATCTCCTCAATAATAAAATTTATTTGCTATACACCCGTTACAAAATAACTTATGCAAGATCATCCCACAAGAAGGTTGCACACTTTCTACATTGACTTTTAACGTGATATTGGCAAGAAAATTAAAAGAAAGATTGTTGTACCGAAAACAATTAAAATCTCTAAAAACTAAGAAAACTATGATTAATCACTAGCTAAATTAACTTCAGAAACCAATCAATAAATAACTAATGTTAAGTCCCCATATCATGCAACTTTGATAATTAAACTCTAAACTCAGTTGTTCAATTGTAATTTTAATTGTCGAGAATGAGTATATATTGTTCCAAAGAGCACACTTACTTTAATAGGCACACAATCATGTATAATTATTTAAATACAAAAAAAAAAAAATTACAATTGCAAATTGATAGTGCATCTACTCGTTCGGTCGCAGATAAATCCCAAATTTCTAATCAAACACACTTAGGTCAATCCATCCATTCAATCAGAAAACCTATCAATTTATCAATAACTCAGTCTCATAATGGTTATGATAATTAAGCTATTGTTCATACAGGTTATTAACATGCTACAAGACGGATCCTACAAACATATAACAACCAATAATAATGTTCAACAGCCACTTCAATGAATGGCAATCGAATTTTATATAAAATTATTCAAAGTTTACATCACACGGTTCCTAATAAGTAAATAAGTTACACATGATTAAATCAATAAAACAACAAGATAAACAACAAAAGAAAACACTCATGAGTGCAATCGAATTGGTCCTTCGACGATCTTCAATGGTCTTCTTGGTCAAGACTCTGAATTCTTCCTGAATCCTTGCTGAAAACTAACTTGAATCATTGCAAAACTGATGAAAGTATGTTTGAAGTGTTTCTCGAACAGATTGGACGTGCATGACATGGCTTAAGTAAGTGTGAAGCCCTAAAAGTGGCTAAAGACGAAATTGCGCTTGAAACCCTCACGGAATCGCAATTCCAGTACATGTGCCACCTATGGCACCACCTATAAGAGATGCCACAAGTGGAGGCTGGTCACAGTACCTTCGTCTAGATTGCGGCTGCTTGCTGTCGTGGGTCGCCACCTATACCGCTATCTGTAGGAGACGCCACAAATGGCGCCCGAAACCAATACGTCTTCTCTCGTCCAAACTTGTCTTGAACCAAACTGGCAACTTCTGAAACATGCTCAAACACCTCTAACCCACTTTAAATCGTATCAAATACACCTCATTTCTTGTATGAACACCTGACATCATTAATGAACCTGACACACTAGCAAATAGTGTAAAAAACAACTAAAATCGCAAAAATCAACCTACAAGAATGGGAATTAGTGGTCGTAAAATAGGTACAAAATTATCTTCATCAAAATCTTCATTTGATTCAATCATCATTTGTTTTTTCCTTTCAGTGATATCCTTCACACCATTTGTCATCACAATACCAATATAAAGCCTTCGTTGTCCGCTCCTTAAACTCTTGCTCTGTTAACCGTTTCGGTTTGTTTGAAGTGGATATTTCACTTTATTCATCTTTTGTCAATAGTAATTTGAGAGTAGCAGTGCTCTTCATTGATCTTTTCTTCTAACATTCTCACTCAAGAGATTGCTGCTATCGTCGTTCGTGGTTTACAAACCTTTACCTCTTGTCGAATGTCAACATGGTGTCCTTCAATAAAAGTTTCCAATAATCGGTGCTCCGTCCAATAACAAGCTCTATTAAATCACCGATCAAACCAACTTTGATAGTGTAAAAATGTGGTGGATTGTTTAATTTTTGCTAGTTCTTCGTTCACATGTTTGAACACGGCAAAAATGTATAAGAAAACCTTCCACAAATTCGTTTAATGTAGGAACACGATGACATGACTCGTACCAATCATACCATTGAATTGCACCACCATCAAGATGGATACAAGCACCATTACTTTTGACACTTGGTGTTCTGTGAAAGCAAAAAAAATTTCTATGCATGATATCTATCCTATTGAGTCTTCTTCTTTCCATCGAGGAAACTCCTCTCACATTTGAGGAAAACCTTGATTAGTAATATCATGAAGGAGGTCGATCTTATTGGTTATGAACATCATGCTCACGTTGATGATTGCAAATTTCACGCATGTGTCATTGATTACGAATTTCACAATCAAGTTGTTAATTGCGAATTTTGCATCAAGATTTGTCCCTAATTTGTCATTGTTAGGATTTCTTCGTACCATCTCGAAAATTGCTAAAGCGATGAGAGAATTTTTTAGTTCATCAAACTTCTTATCAAATTTTACTTCAAGCCTTGATTCCATTCTTGCCTTTGACATTTTCAATAATTCTTTTCTCAATTCCTAGACACCAAGTTGTTAGGAATCTAATTCCTAAAAAATGAAAAACAAAAAATATAATAATAAGAAAAAAGAAAAAAATATAAGAATTTGATCACGTTGAAAGATCAATCTCCAATTTGCCAAAGGCTTTTACATTATTGATTGCTTGAAAGTAAGGCCAAAAGACACTGCAATTTATAGAGCTAGAATCCTAATCCCAAAAGACAGAAATATTAATGCTACTAAGAAAAGGAAAAATCTAGTTAAAAAAAAAACGGACAAACTAAATGGGCCAGAAATAAATCAAATGAAATAGAGAAATTAAATAATAATAATAAGAAGAAGAAGAAGAAGTTCCTAACATTATACTTCCCTCTTTTTATAGCACAGAAACTTCTCAGTGAGTATTTATTGGCTGATAATTTATAAAAGAAACACTACAAAACTCATTCATCTGGGATGCTATGTACTGATTACCACAACCAGAAAGAATAAACTTTTCCCTGTATATAAAGCTTCAAACGAAAATCTGTACTTCTTAACTGTTTTTGTGTAAGCAAGAATTAAAACTACAAAAACAGTGGAATATAACAATTATAGCTTTCAAGTTAAGAGTATGCATTTGCTGTGCTTCTAGTTGAGTGGAGAGTTAAGACCCTCTTGAGAAGACAGTGAATGGAGAGACTGGTGTCTCTTTGAAGAGAAGGGTGGTATATTCCTGAAGGAAGGTGTTTTGTCAAGATGTCGAAGAGTTTTCTTGGCATAAATTGACTGAAACACTGGTGACGCTCTTTCCTTGATCTTGAGAATGATGAAGAACATAAGTCGATAACATACAAGAATGAGCAATAGAGCTGATAGATCCCACCACTTGGAACGCCCTATTGGAACCCCAAACATGTTTGTGATGATATACTCGCCCTTCAATCTTGGCTGAGTAGGAAACATAGGCTCGAATTCAAGGCCGATGAAATCATTCTTGTAGGCACCCTACATTTCCAATAACTACAACGATTAATAAATATAATTAACATTTGAGATTAGTCTATCTGATTACCGGATACATTTGCCGTCCTTCATTCTTGATCTGTCCTATGTAATGTTATATGTGCAATTTGCCATGTTTGTGCCAAATTTCTTTGAGAATGTCATGAAATAGACAACCATAAGCACTTGTAACTTTGATCCACATTGAGTCAACAAGAAACATTTTCTGGTTCTAAAGCAATATAAACTGAATTTTCTGTTTGTAAAATGATCAGAGCATTCATGAAGTAGTATTAACGAAAGTACCTGCATTCCCCATGATCCAAAACTGACGTACGAAATAGGGTAGCGCCAAAATGGTTTGGGGAGATCAGGCAACAACCGGAAGAACCCAGAGGTCATCATTATGATTCCCTGCATGAATTTTCAATAATTACCATGGATAGATAAAAGCAAGAAGAGCAAGAAATGTTTAATAAAAGCTTTTCTTACAATGACTCCGGCTCCAACTACAACTCCCATCAAGAAATTAGGAACCAATGAAGCTATAACCATCATTAGGCTCTCTATAATAGAAATGCATAAAAAGATGTTGAGCCAAAAGAACATGAAATGAGAGAATCCGGACCGAAATTTCACCATGAACCAAGTAATAGTTCCAGTGCTAAATGAAATTACAACCAGAAAAGGGAATGCAGAGACGAAGTTAGATATAATATAAACGGCAACTCCATAATACCCATTAAGCCTTTCTTTGTAGAAAACCTGTTTCAGAGAAGGAGACAAGCAATTAATCAAAGACATTAACATCATAAGGAAAAGCCTTATGTCGTCCATTAAAAAAAATGATCATTTCCTGTTTTCAATCAAATTAATTTACATTGATTACCTTAATTTCTTCAATGAAAGAAGGGAAGCCTCCAATGGACATAAATGTCATAAAACCTGTTATAAATCCGCCACAAGATACCCGGGCCAAGATTGCAGTGTAGCTATGGCCAACGTCGAAAAAGATTGTGCCGACACAAAGAGATACAACTAGATAGATTACTATCCTCGCCCAGTAATATCCCACATCTCTGGACATGTTCACCAATGACCGTTCTGTCAATGTTGAAAGTTGCTTCAACCAACTTGCTTCACTATTGGTTTTTGCCTCAATTTCAAGCTCTTCCTGCAATGCATGAACTTCTTCATGTTCTGATCATAGTTGGATGTGCAGTAGTATATTCTATGTATAAAATGGTAAAAATTTGGTCGCACCAACAAGTTCCTTTAACAGTGATTTCAAAAAATGTTTATGCAATAAAAGCTAGCCTATATTAATAGGCTAATTTAGATGTAAATTGGAAACAACAAAATCAAATAAAGATGCATCTATTCAGAGGAGCATCAAAACTAAAGAAAATATTTAGAATTGCAAAGGTTCGGTTCGAAAACTTACAATGGGCGATAATTCTTGTATCCTATCTCTGGCCCTTTTCCCATAGTTAGAGCGCCTGTATTTTTCAACAAGCCTTCCTCTGATCTCTGCTGTTGCCATGTTCATGAAAGGATCCGATGAAGTTGGGATATCCTACAATTGCACGAAATGAAATGGTGAACTTGAGGTGATGTATGGTATACAAAGGAGTCATTGAACATGTATTATCATCCGATACATGAAAAAATGTGATACCAGGATTCATACACTGGACCGACGTTCACTTGCAGAGTGAATTTTTGCTAATGAAATCAAACCGGGCAAGCATGGTTCATCAATTAAAAACAGTCTTGCCAGATACGCAACTCATTTTTTCCGTGTCATAGGAACATTGAAGTAAAATAGACTGACCTCAACAACTATAAGCTTCATCTGCTTCTGGCAATCATTGCTGTTGCATATTTCTTCTTATTTAATTGACAATTTGATCACGGTATTTGCTTACATTATCAGTTAGATGGGTTCTAATTCATGTGTTTATAGTTCGGCTAAACTACAATCAATTAGATAGTATTCTCCTTTTCTTTCGGAGCTTTTCATTATTCGTTATCATTCTCGAGTCTTGACAAGCATTGAAATTCACAAAAAAACGTAAGTGCTTAATACATCAATTTCCTAATAATTTTCAATCAAGCCCTTAACTACCGAAGAATGTTAACCACCTGTAAATGGGCACAATCTACATCACTGTTAATTTCTGCTTCAAGAGATGTACTCATACAAGTATAGGACACCAAGCATTGTGGCTACATTTTTACTTGCCTATAACACTAGAGTCAAAAAAATTGTTTTAATTGAATCTATGATAACTCAAACTTTTCGGTAGTAAGGCAATACTTACGCGAATTCTTTGAGAACCTTTCAGTGTAGCTGTTACAGCATCAAAATCTGTATTTATACAACGCAGAAAGTGATCAGATGGGTTCCTTCTACTAGGACATGGGAAGCCAGCTTCAGCAAAGAACTGCCAACATTAATACCACAATCAGACTGCAATAATAGCAATAATAATAAAGCACATTCAAACAAGACAGATTAATAACAATGCCTAGAAAACAGATTTTAAATGAAATATCACACCAAACAAGTAAAAATTTTTCAAATATTTAATTACTATCATTGTCTATGAGTCGCGATTCATATTATTGCGTACCATTTGTTTGGATCGAAAAACTGCTCTTGTAATTAATGTATCACAACTATATTCGTAACTCGCTAAATTGACCACTCATATATGTTCATAAATTATATCAAAAATTAATTTTCTGTATCAATGAAATAGCGGTCCATATATTTAATCATGTCAAAACATACCATCTAATTATATCGAACAAACAATTGTACACTACCATCAGAACATGCGATGGAGTAAATAAATATTAAGAGTACATCACTTTACCTCGACTGCCAGCTTGGCTTCTCCAAAATAAACAGTTTCACCGCAAGAAAGCAAGAAAAGGTCATCAAAGAGTGCAAAAACTTCACTACTTGGCTGATGAATGGAAGAGATAACAGTCCTTCCATCACGAGCAATGTTTCTTAGTGTCTGAATGACAAAGAAAGCTGAGGCACTGTCAAGACCGCTAGTGGGTTCGTCGAGGAACAACAAGCGTGGCTTTGTGAGGATCTCTAGAGCAATGCTGAGTCTCTTCTTCTCACCACCACTTATGCCTCTCAGATGCCAGTTTCCAATCATCCGATCAGCGCAGTCTTGCAGTCCCATCTCTATTATCGTCCCTTCTACATGGCTGGTGACCTCCGCTTTGGTCAAGCTGTTTGGAAGCCTCAAATGGGCTGAATATGTTATGGTTTCTCGCACTGTCAGAGTCCCTAGTAGCACGTCCTCTTGCGTCACATATGCCTGCATTTGCATGCACAGCATTAGAAGAATTAACCAATTTTTTAATTATTTAACATTGAATCAGACTACTATCGAGACCAGCTGGATAGGATTCTAAAACACGGCATAGATCTCTATTTTTAAAAGTAAAAAAAAGTTTGTCCACACAAATGGTAGAAAGTAAGAGTTGAACTTGCCAATTAAGAGGTGAGACAAGTCAGAGATAACATTCCACCAGATCACTCTACTTTTTTAGAATTAATCAGTTTTGCATATAGACAATTTTGATAATAATTTAGCTGCTAGTATAACAATTTAATGAATCATGTTGCTGTAATGCTAGACATGGAATATTGTTGAGATTTTGTATACTAAAATTATGAAAATTATAGATATATTATATTCATATTATTTGCACACAGACACTAGAGTATTTATAGTTGGCGAAAACTTTGTTGTATTTTTTTTTTTTTTCATAAAATAATTGACCTTAAAGTATCATGACTGCAAAGAAATATAACCGGTTTCTGTAGACGAAATTCTGAAACATTGAAATAAAAAATTTGGTTTCTAGAGGAAGTAAAATTACAACATATATAAATACTTACAACAACATCGGTGTCGACTCTCCTCTTCTTCCCATTGAAGAGAACATTTCCAGTCATTATCACATTTCTTGAGAGTCTACCTGTCACAACATAAAGGATGCTTTAATTAACAAATCAAATCTTTTGATCGCTTCTGTAATTTCGTTATAGAACTGCGGCTCCAATGAATATATAAATAATTATAAGGAACAAAGAGTTTGATTGTTAATAACATATATAATAATGTTTGTTGACTTAAAACATCAAACATAACGTGAGGTTTAACATCTAGCAAGTAATTGTAAAAAAAGTAACACATTAATAATTATTTTTTTTTTAACAGAACTAGACAGTAATGATTATTTTTGTCAAGAAAAATTCAATTCTTTACATAAAAAAAAAAAAAAAAAAAAAAAAACCTACATAAAATTTTATATACCTGTAAGATATATATTAAAAAATCATATTTTTAATAAATATCATTTCTTTTAACTTTTAAATTTACTTTTTTTAAGATCTTGGTTTATTCGCAACGTGGACTATATTATCTTCTTTATAAACTCTGTTATCTTATGTTGAGATCTATTATAGGACAAATTGTATAAATGTCCCCCAGCATTAGGTCTAATTATAGTTATAGGTAAGTTTCACAAAAATTAGCATAAACCCACCCTCACTGGTAGTAAATGGCTATTAGAAGATAATGTGAGAAGGGTAATTAGGTCCTTTTATTTTATGTAATAAAATTAATTATAATTAATTATATAATATTTAATTATTCATATACTTTGGTCCCTTAATTGATTTGTTGAGGGTTTGTTCGATAATTAATTATTGAAGATTTGGACATTAGTTGAAGATTTATTAAAGATTCGTGTTTTTTTTTTTTTGTTTTACATAATTTTTTCTCAAATAAAATGCTTTAATATGTCCAAACAAATGCTTTAAAAAATAATAATATATAATTAAAAAAAAAAACTAGAAAAGGACTATATAATTGTTAACCACGTACGGATAGGAATAGTTTGTTTTAGTTTTTGCAAAAGTTACCTATGACTACAATTAGGTCTAATGTGGTCTAATGTTAAGAGCATTCGGACAATTTACACTATATCATAAATTAATTAGTGTATGTTTAAAATTTAGATATATTTCATACATTCACATTTATTTAGATTTAAATCAAATTAAAGTATATTCGTATTTTAAATAAAATCACATAAAAAATTTTGAGGAACATATATAGAGTCACACAAAAGGCGACAAAAGTGATTTGTCCGCGTCAAAAGAGTAGTATATATCATAATTTTGTGTTGGACCTACCAGTTGGTGAAAGCACATGGACTTGATTGGCCAAGTCTGATTTGTCCATATCCCCTACCTTTTCTAGTTAGCTATCATCATCAGCATAAATTAAGGGGAGACTTGTAAAACGATCCCCAACTGTTAATGAAATGTCAAATAAAACACCATAATTTGAATAACAAACAAAAGCTCTCCCATACTTAGCTAGCCGTCAGATGATTTGGGTTAAATTTGTTGACCTAAACTATTTTATTCCGTTAGATTCAACAATGGTTAATTATGGTTCCAGTAACTGTACAAAATTTTGTAGGGATTTTTCATTATTATTCAGACTAATGGGTTTGATTTGATATTTCATCCGACCTCACGAGTTATGCACCGTTCTTCGTAAATTATATTTTTTTGTCCACTTCTGTACTGTACTCATAATCTAAGCCTTTGACTAGAGAAGATATTCCAGTTAAATCTAATAGCTATTTTTAAAATTGACTTGAAATTAAATATTGACAAGCTAGGTACTATTCTTGAAGGGGAAATTTTGACTTTTTTTTATTACATTATATAGTTAGAATTGACCTAAAAAATAATCGAACCAAACGGGATGACATACTAAATATACGGTTCAAAGAGAGACTTTCACATTGGGAGAAAGAACCCACATGGGAAAATTTTGACTTTATATATGTTCATACAGCGCAGGAAACACTTTGATTTAAACAGCTTTTAACAGAGATTTTTTTGTTTTCTTCTCAAATTTCGATTATAGGAAGAGATTTTATTAAATGATAATAGAAAGAACACCTAACTAGAGGAATGAAATTGTCTGGCTTGCCTTTAGTAATTAAGAATTTAGGCTTGGCCCTTTCCTAGTGAAAGGAGCCAGAAGAAGATGAGGAAATTATATCCATGGACAGGACGAAGAGTAATCATGAATTTGTTGACACTATCCTAGAAATTAATTTAGCTCTTAAACATGTATACAAATTTAGTAGAAATTTAAGTGAAAAATACTTGAAATAAAAGCTGGTTGGATGTGCTAGGATCGAACTGGCAAGAAAGAAAAAATATATATATTCCTGCAACAGCAATTCTCTAGTCAAACATATCCAAGCATACAATGCCCTTTACAATTGAAATTTCCTTGGATAGAAAACCAACTCCTATTCCAAACTAACATGTTTTACTTTTTGCAGTTATATTACAATACAGGTAAAATCAAAATCAAATCCTCGAAATCCTGTTTAAGAGTGAGATTCGATATGAATCTTGTAATATAATTATAAGTGATCTCACTGAGCTGGTTATACACATACAACTGAGAGAGAGGAGAGAGAAAGAGCTAGCGAACCTGCTAATGAATCAAGAAGAGTGGATTTTCCAGAGCCAGAAGGACCCATAATAGCCATGATTCTGCCGGGCTCAGCAAACCCATTAAGTCCTTGAAGCAATCTCTTTGTTGGTTTATTCCCAAAATTTGGCAAAACTGCAGTTAGATCTTGCCATACCAAGAAAGTCCCTCTCTCAGCTTGCTCTTGATAGGTTCCCTTATCATATGCAGTGCTATTTCTACTGCTCAGATGACTGCTGCTTGCCACTTCTATCTCCATAAAGAAACCCCTAGTAACTCAAAATTAATCTTGAGCTGAAGGTTGAAGATGATATATATAAACTATGTAAAGAACTGTTAAACCTAGGTAGCTAGGGTTTAATTTGTGGGTACAATATAGAGTAACAACAATCACCAAACAACCAACCATCAATGCTGCCGTGAATGGAGGGTCATTTTACAAGCATGCATGGCACAGAGTGAGAGGTAGGAGAGTTAATGAGATGCGATTATACAGATCAGTGGTTGTATGGGTGGCAAGTGAAGAAATAAATGATATGAGTGAGATTGAAGGCTTGCCGTATACATTCATGGCATCCACATCAACTATCTTGTCAGTTTTCATATATATATATATATATATATTTTATTTTTTTCTTTCATTATAATAATTAGACACTGTTAGTTAGTTGTGAACATTTACCTAATTAATGCTTTATAGAGCTGATGCCAATAAGTCAAATATTTGTTGGAATACATCTAATCAATGTTACTTATGCTATATACTCTTATAAATTAATATATTATCTCTTATGAAACAATCAATTTATAAGTTAAAAAAGAAAATGCAACAAAAATAATAGTGATTAACTTTAAAAAAATAATAAATTAAACAATAATTAAAAAAACAGATTTTTTAGATAAAACTGTCAGCCAAATGATCTGAAAATTTGATTCCAAATTGTTCCATTGTGTGTGTGTGTGTGTTTTTTTTTTTTAACATAAAGACTGATTTGGTCGAAGCAGATATGAGGTGGGAGGTTGTGGTTGAAGTAGAATGGGGTGGGTTGTTGTTAAAGCAGGGATGGCACGGTGGTTGTAATTAGCGGCGTCGGCAACTGGTTATGGCTTAGAGGCAGTATTGGCGACAATTAATAATCAAGTGAATAAGACCAGATCGCTGATCTTCACCAGATTTGGTTCGCACTGGATCGTCGAACCAGATCGTGGACGATGATCTGGTTCGCACCAAATCGTTCACGATCTGGTTTGCACCATATCGTTCACGATCTGGTTGAACCAGGTCACTGAATAGTTGATTTTTTGTTCACCCTTGTGTGTGATTTTTGATGGCCACTGACGAACCCACCCCAGTAACCATCGCCACCACCCCTGAAATCTAAGCAGATTTGATTTGATTTTTTTGGGTGGTGAAGAATAAGGAATGGCCTCTCTTCTTTAGGTTCCATCTGATCATGGGTATGTTGCTTGAGACAAACATGCAGATCTGCTGGTACACATGCAATTTTATGCCGTTTATACACTATAATGGAAAGTTTGGAATGCATTTCTGGGTAGCAATGGGATTTGCATACATCACCATCTTGTTACAGTACGTTAGGACTGCTATTTTTGGGGCGTCCATTTACATATAGGAGGTTGTCACAGGCCTCTCTTGAAATTTTTCATAATGGTTGAAGCCTTAAGGTCTTTTCTAGGTTTAGAATTTGCAGTACACTTTGCATGTTTGTCAATCTATCCAAAATAAAAGAGGATTATAAACATTATGTTATGTTCAATTTTGTGGTGGTAACTAGATCCATGAGGATCTGGTTTGATTTTCGGTTTACCCTTGTGTGTGTTTGTTTGAGTGCATCTGTTGAAGATATATATATTTTGGTACTGATGAAGATTAGCTTTTGTTATGAGACAAATTCACTTTTCCAAAATCAAATGAAAAAAATTCATTTTTACCCATTTTTATGAAATTTTGTTCTTAGCCCTTTAAATAATATATTTTAATTTTATATCTAAGTTTATCAAATTACCGTTCACTTGGATATAGAACGCGTTATTTAAAATGAGTATTGATTGATTTTTAAATGCACGTAAAAATCTGTTGTCGTCTTCAATATTGCATTTCACCAGAAACCTTCATTTCCTAGTAAAATATAACAAAATCCAATCAAATCTAACCCTAAACATCTATACCTTACATTTAAAATACAAAAAACTCGAAAAATTGTCAAAAAAAAAAAAATAAAAAAATCTGAAACAAAACTCAAACAATCAACAAAGGAAACCAAAAATTATATATCATGAGCAATAGAGAAAGAGAATAAGTTAGCTAGAGGCAATTTGGATAGAGTGGGTGGATGATGTAATTAAATTATTTATAGGGTTAAAAATGAATTTTGACATTCTTGTATTGATATTTTTTTGTATTTTTCAGTTTTTGTTTCTTTGTGTTGACCGTAATGATGGTTGGGACTAGGTTTGTGTTGACCATGGTGAATAGAAATTTTGCTGGTGAATGATGATGAAGGTGTTGGATTTCACCGTTATCATTGCTTAGTTTCTTTTAAAAAAAATTTGGTTATTTACCAAAAGACCAGAAGGCCTTTTTTTCTTTTTTTTTTTTACAATGAAAATCTTAGTCATCTACACCACGATAAAAGCTTCTCATATGAAAAAACCATATTATCATTACTGACCAAACTATCTGTCTCTATCAATCATTAGTTGACAAAAGGTTTAAATTTTTTTAAAAAAAATTTAAAAATTAAATGATGAAAATAATTATTTCTAAAAAAACTTTAAAAATTTGATAATTTTTAATATTTTAAAGATTAAAATGAAAGTTTTCTTATAAAATATATATAATAAGACATAAATCCCAAGATTAGGGTGGATGGAGAGATAAATGTACAACCATTTTAAATATGAGGAGATGTGCATCATTCATTTGGATTGATAATGGACATAATTCTCTACAAGTTTATCTTTATATTAATTAAATTGGTATAAATAATTATCTTTGACCAAAATTTTTAAGGTACAAGTAAAAAGTAATTAAACTTTGTCACACTTCCCATTTGTACAAGTGAAAACTAAGTATATTTATAGATCCGTATACCCTGCATAATATCTAGCTAGAATCAACTTGTCTGAGTAGGTCCTTGACTATAAGTGCCAGAAGATGTCTTATCACTTTGTAATTATTTATTAAAATTAAATAAAACATTGTCTTGATGTTGTTGATAGCAGCTTCTAACTAATTTCTGCCGAAGCTCATGAGTAATTGCACGAATGTTCAAGTCGACAAAACTACTGGTGGTAGTAGTGCGTGGAAAAAAAAAACATTGATTAGGGTGTGGTTATCCACACATTTGTAAATTGACAACAGCCACATCTGATATATTTTTATCATAAATAAAGCTTAATTCTACACCATACTTTCTTCTATGATCTATCTATCTTGGATGTGATGATTTGTCGGTTAAACTTTATTTATAAATGTTTTAAAAGAGCACACAAAATTAGTAGAGTTGCCGAGACTTTTAAAACGCATAAAAAAAAAAAAAAATACTCTTACAACCAAAGGTATCGTTATTTATAGGAAGAGATAATGGAAATGATAAATGAGAATTATTAATTGTAAATATTTATTTGTTTTAAATAAATATAGAATGAAAATAAAAAATATGGATCCCACACATATTTAGAACTGTGAAATGAAAACGGCAATCCCCCACTCTCTAAAAGATTCTTAATTGCATTTCCTATTAAATATTAAAATATCTATTTTATCCTTATCAAACAACAAAAATAATAGATAAAATTTATAGTAAAAAAAAATGTTATTTTATCAAGTCCTTATTTCATGCGTTACAATTTACAAAGTTGTTTTTGACTAGGCTCTTTTAATAATAAATAAATTATTTTATATTATTCAATTTTTAGAATTTAAATTTATTTCAGTATATCAATATGTTAAAATAATTCAAGATTTGATATAATAATAAATTATAATTTTTAAAATTTTTAAAATAATATCTTAATAAGCATAATATGATTATAAAAAAAATACATAGTTATTGAAGATAAAAAAGTTACATAGTTTTAAATAAATAAATAAATATATTAAGGAGTATATAATTTTAATCAAATGCATTTTCGTAATTTATAATTAATTCATTTCGATGCAGAATCAAAATAAACATCTCAAGAGAATATTACTGATTTCAATTATAATTTTTATAATTGAAGTAAATAACTTATTCTGATTCCAATATATTATTATGATTTTATATTAATCTGATTCTAAATCATTCTAATTTTAGACCATTACAATTATACAAATAAACAAAGTATAAGAATTTTAATTTGATAATAAATTTTTTTTTTTCTGTTATCAAAGAAATAAAGTAATTTTCATATTTAAAATTCATAAAACCAATTAAATACATAGTTTTTTTTGATGAATTGAAAAAATATATATTATTATACTTAGGGTAGTGTTATGGTATGTCATTGCATCCCCTCTTAACCTTGTTTATTAACCTTGACTTTAATAAAAGAAGTATAAGTTTAAGTTTTGAGTAAACTACTTGCACACATGATAGAGAAAAAAAAGACAATGATCTTGTTCATCAATTATTTCTTAGGGTTAAAAACAAAAATGATCTAAAAATGAATGGTTGCATCATTTGTATCTAAAAAAAATTTAAAGATTATTTGTGTCCTATGGTTGTAGTTATGGACCAATTATACCCTTTGAAAAGAAAAACAACTAAAATTTTTTTCTCTTCTACCTCTGGTCATCTTCTCCAGTGTTTAGTATATTTTCCAATAGAATCTCTCTCTTCTCAGTCTGATATATCTTATCTCTTGGTTCTTCTTCATTCTTCTTTTTTTGCTTCTTTCTTTTTCTTTTTCTTCATTCATTTTTTTTTTCTTCCTTCCTTTTTCTTATTCTTCTTTCTTTCTTCTCATTCCTACTTCTTCTTACCTTTTCTTTCTTTTTTGTTCTTCTTATTCTTCATTTTTTCAATGAGAAGCATGAAGTGTTTTCCTAAGAAAGTAGACCAACAAATTTGTAGGTCCACATTTGTAACTCCTAGCAATAAAAATTGTCGTGAGTCACAACATAATGTATTATCATTACTCAAGCACATTATTATGTGTAATGGCACACTTGGAAATATCATGACGTATTTGAATCGTCATGGGTCTTGACATATTTGTATTATCATGATTCACAGTATATTATCACTAATCATGAAATAATGTCGGGAGTCATTGTAGTTTTCATTACTATTACTAATATAAATCTGTAGATCCGTTTTTTTAACTGTGCTCTTTACAAGAGAAGGGGGTAAAAAGAAGAAAGAAAAAGAATGCAGAATGAAGAAAAAGAAGGAGGATAAGTAGGAGGAGGATAACGATGAGGAAGAAAAGAGGTAGTGAATGAAGAAGAGAGAAATTTTGGTGAAGAATACGACAAACATCGAAAAGGATAATTGGGGGTGAAAGAGAAGGGGAATTTGGTGGAATGGTAATTTTTTCTAATTTTATATGAGTTGGGACACAAATAACATTTTAAGTTTTTTGGTTCATAAATGATGTATACCTATTTTTTAGCTCGTTTTTGGTATTTTCATTATTTTTTTTTATGTTAATATGTCATTTAATTATAAAAAGCCTAAGAATAAAATAGTTAAGAGGAAAGTATAACTCATTAAGGCACATGTTAAAATCTAAAAAATAGAAATCACAAGTAACCAATGAATACATTCATTTATTTCTTTTTCATTTTTCTTTTCCTTTTCATTTCCTTTTTTTGTTTCCCATGTATTTTAGTTATTTGAAATCTTATCATGTACCTTTAGGGCACATATCAATATTATCTTCACAGTTTGTGAGGTTTGGGGAGAAAAAATGACTTGAACTAACAACTTCTAGGAGTAACTATGAAGGACATGTCATAAAACCAACTTCTTAATATCCCATTAAATATGTAGTTATTATTATTATTATTATTGACATTAGTTAGCTTCAATTAAAATCAATTATCATTTTTTTTTTACAACTCTGACTATAAAGAGTCGTAAAGAAAATAAGTCTTATTAATTCAAGACACATAGTGTATATGATAGCAAATTTATTCCGATAATTTAAATTTTTGTCATTTGTATAAGCTATACAAAAGGTTTTCTACAAACATGTCTCAATCTTTAAAATTTTCGTCTTATATATCAATGGAAAATTACATTAATAATTAATTTTACACCAATTAGGTTTAGCTTTGAAAAAGGAAAAAGAAAATGAAAAAAAGGTTATGCTAGTCCATGCACTTAGAGAAGTTGGTGCACAATACCAATATGAGGTTTACCATTTTATAATCAGATTAAATTTTCTCTTTTTACAATACCAGCACCAACTTCCCTTACAATGTGTGGAAGCCCATCCATACACTAAAGAAGCTAGTGCTGGTCCAACTTTTACAATTTAAAGTCCACAGTCCACATTCTAGTCTAACACTGGTCGATTTTTTTCGTAAATTACACTAAATCCCTAATTTTATCAATAATTACATATTACCCAGTGATATTGATTTGATTGCACTAACTTTCCTTCTAACTATCGACACTATTTTTTAAGAAAGTCGAAGGGTTAAATTGGTCTTTTACTGTACATTATATTTTTATTATTTTTTAAATTGTTAATATTAATTTTTTTAAAAAAAAGAGTGCACCTAGAGATCACTAGACGGGTTTTCTTTTCTTTTCTTTTCTTTTTTTTTTAAGAAAACATAGAATTCATTGAGTAATAGCAGAGTATTAACACATTGCATCAGTTTGAAGCAAATACAATGAGTAGGTTGGAAAACAAACTTCCCAAACCACAGAACAAGTCTTTGAAACAACCCACTTTGCTAGACTGTGTGCAACGTAATTTGAATGTCTAGGAATAAACTGCAGAGACATTATCACTAAACAAAAAACTGATATCATAATTTGAAAAACTATTCATAAACAGAAGAAGAAAATTCTATTCATTCCTTCGAAAAAAAAAAAAAAAAAAAAGAAAAGATCCATCATCCAAACAAAAATTAATCCATTGATTTCGCCACTCGAACCCAAAAATTCCACTCATCACTCAAATCTCCATCAATTCATCTCCCAAATGAAAATAAAATAATTGGAATCTCCATTTTCATCCTCTCAAACTTCTTCATCAAAAATTAAACCTGTATCAAAATTGCATATTTCATCCTCCTTACCTTTTTCATCAAAACACAAATCAAACCCATTTATCTTACTCATCAACACATAAAAACACAAACCCAAATAATTAAACTAAGTATGTCCTCCCATCTCTATCCTTGAACAATGCCTACATTTTCAAAGAAATTCTTGTCATTTTCAATGCCTACAACCTCATTGAATTAAAACTCTACAATCTCTTTTTCTCCCTGATCTGATCCCTCACCGCCACCTTTTCTCCATTTTCACATCCAACTCCCTCAAGATTCCAGCACTAACATTTACTAATCAACCACTTATTAGAGTTTGTGTCCTAAGAGCTTATAATTTGTGAATGTTCAAATAAATAATAAATAAAATATATTTATTTTATTCAATTTATGTGCATTTGTAAAATGTTTGCTCCATAAGAATATCATAAGACATCATTGATTACTTAATTTCAATCTAAGTATATAAGTGTTATTTATAAATAGATTTAGTTTGAGATAAGTAATTTTAAGAGTCTGTAGAAAGCAATGAAGGTGGATACTTTATTTGTGGTAAATCTACAGTTATGGTCTATTTCGTATTCGATATGATAGTCTTATCCAAGACTGTTCATGTGATGACACGGTTAGAGAATTCACTTATGGTCACACTTATACCCAGTGTTCTAAAAATTGACTGATTTGGTCGATTTTTTATCAATTAATCGGTGATCGGCACCATGTCGATTCAATAAATCCCAGATTAGGTGCTAAAATCGGCAAGCCAATTTGGCCCAAATTGGCCTATATGGCTACAACCCAAATTTGAAAAATTTAATCTTCATCAACCCAAAAAAATAAATAAATAAACCAATAGGAATTAAAAAAAAAAAAATTGAAAAATCAACATACCAAAGTCAAAACTAGCATCATCAATCATCAAAACCCATAAAATATAAAAATAATAATAATAATAATGGATGATGCCCAACTCGTGGTTTAGAAAAAAGTGGTGACGAGAAGGTCAGAAGGGGGGATTGGCGAAGGTCGGAAAGGAAGAAGAAGTGAAGGAGTAAGTGGTAGCAGAGTAGGTCGGTGAGAGAGAAAGGGAGAGTGAAGGGCGAGAGGACGGAGGGAGAGAAGGGGAGGGTGTGATGTCGATTAAGAAGGTTGAAGAATGATGGAAACTTGTTAGGGTTGGTGTGTGCGTGCGTGTGTAGAAAAATTACATAAACCTCCCTAAGTTTAATAAAATTACACAAATATCTAACTTTGGCTACAATAACATTAACCTTTCTTTCAAGTTTTTTCTCTTTTTAGAGGTTTGACCCAGTTTGACTATTGTTAACAGTACTCACTAAATAACAAATAAATCACTAATCACTATCTCATTACTCGATTAAAGAGTAACGATTTTTAAAACCATGCTTATGCCCTTGAGGAGGTTCGTTAGAATTGTCAAGCTGAAATTATTAGAAGAGGCATAGTTCCATGACTCAAATATATTAACGGACAAATCATATGTCCAGAGGTCATTATCGTTGATATAAAGGAGATATTTGGTAAGCAGATCATTTACAACAAAGTTCATAAATCTTTGCAATATGTCTTGAATTAACATATAGCATGCTATAAACTCCTATAAACTGCTGCCTACCTATTGTTATTTGCTTGAATAACTAAACCATATAACTTTATTGCAACATCTAAGCAAACTCATATAGGTTGTACTTTTAAACCACATAACTTCTTATTACGTTGTCCCTTTCGATGCTACCTCTCCACAAAGTCTTGATAGTGTCTCGAAAGGATATTCTTCCAATGATGTATTGAAAATTAATAGATGAACGTGCCCAATGGGAATTTTTCAAATGCATCAAAGTCCTCCACCAAATGAAGATCCCATAATGGTACCTAGGACCCCTTATTCGCACGATACAAGAATCTATGTAGCATCAATATCAATCATAGTTTTATTGCGTCTACATCATTATGAAATTATCTACTCTCCACCCTAGCCCTAACATGTTCAACTCAAACAATTCTCTTCCCATTAAAGTATCTATCATAATTACCCCCCTCAACGTCTGCATACGCACTCATATTCAATAGCGCCTCAAACTTCAAACTCATGATTTGATAAAATTCTTCCTTTGAGAGTCTACATTCAATTTTCTCATCGCAAAATGTATCTCGTCTAGATTTCCCCTATGGCAAACCTCTTTCAATAGCAGCTCATGAACAATCACCCCTAAAAAGTCAATGTTTCACTGCATACGGAAGAAGTGACCGAAACATAAAGACATGAATTGCTACTTTTGAACCTCGTTATCCCTCAATGAATTTAGTGCTTGCTCATTGGTCTCCAACGTTTGGATGTAGTTCTGCTTTGTTCTAACTGCCTCATACCATTGATCATCAGGAGTTTTCAATCTCTCCTATAAACCTTTCATCTGCAATGAAACAAAAATAGAAGCAAAAATCAGCAAAATAGGGACAGAAAATCTAGCAATTCGCGAAAGCATGCAATAGTTCACGAAGGCATGAAATAGTTCACGAATGCATGAAATATGTATACTAGTGTAAATAGTTTGTGACATTATAAAACTCTATCCGTTCGCAAACTAGCAATCCCTTCATGAAAAAAATGATCGCCGATCAAACTAACAATCCCTTTAACAATCAAACCAACCTATTGCTATCTAAATCATTAAAAAATGGTTTCCCACCAAACCATCCTCCCCTAAATGTGTATAATCAAAGTTCACGCCAATGAAAATCAATCATCATTGACATTTACCACCTTGAGGAAATATATATGGGTTTTCTTGGATACACCTAGGGAGTGCATACACTTGACAAAAAAAATATGTAAGTATATTCTAAAATATGTTATTGTAATTTATTGTATATGATTATAACTAAATATATGTAACTACAATTAGTAAATGTGATTACATTTATCGATTGTAATTAATCACATATATTTAGTTGCAATCACATATAATAACTTTCAATTACATATTTTAAAATACAATCACATGTTTTTTTGTCAAGTGTATGCATATAACATATCATAGGTGTATGCTAGAATATGTCATATATATGAGTAAATGTGATTACATTTACTAATTATAATCACACATGTTTAGCTGTAATAACATATAATAGATTATAATTACACATTTTAAAATGCAATCATTCATTTTTTTCAAATGTATTTATACCCTAGATGTATGCTAGAATGTATCATACATATATATATATGTATATATGAGATCCTCTTAGGTATGCATACACTTGACAAAAAAAAAAATACATAATTACATTCTAAAATGTATGATTGTAATTTGTTATATGTGATTATAACTAAATATATTTTATTATAATCAATAAATATGATCATAATTAGTAAATCAGTAAATATGATCACATTTACTGATTGTAATCATATATGTTTAGTTACAATTAAATATAATAAATTATAATCACACATTTTATAATGCAATCATGCATTTCTTTTTTTTTTATCAAGTGTATGCTAGAATGCACTATATAAATATATATAAGTAAATATAATCACATTTACTGATTATAATCACACATGTTTAGTTATAATCATATATAATAAATTACAATTATACATTCTAAAATGTATAATTGTAATTTATTATATCTGATTACAACTAAGCATATTTGATTATAATTAGTAAATATGATCATAATTAATAAATCGATAAATATGATCACATTTATTGATTGTAATTATACATGTTTAATTGTAATCACATATAATAAATTATAATAACACATTTCGTAATGCAATCATGTTTTTTTTTTATCAAGTGTATACACACCCAAGTATTTACTATAATATCTATATATATAGTGAGAAAATTGGTGCAAGAAAAACTTTTTATATATTCACCCAAAAAAGTTTTTCTTGCACCAATTTCTCACCACATCCATTATTTAATTTAAAAGACAAAAATTTCCTTCCACACCCATTGTAATCACCAAAATAACTCCAGGTAAATACTTTTACGATTTCCTCTTTCCAAGCACCAAATGTATTCTTTCTTTAATTACAGAAATATTTAAGAAACTTTCTTCTAAATAATCAATGAATCAACATGATAATAGCTACATGTAAGTTTCATATATCCAACGAAACAAACACGAGTCTGCATGTCAAGTTTTCCATTTTAAATTCATTTTTTCATAGTTTCTCAACAACCAAACACACATATTTAAAAAGAAAATGAAATATAAACCACAAAACTATGCTAAAAGAAAGTTGATCAATATTATAATCAGCAATTAAATCTTTTACATTGGATCCAAGTCACACCCCATCAAAATGCAACTGTATCAAGTTCAAATACCCATATAAATGTTTTAGATTTGGATTCCTATGAAAATTGACTTATTAGGTAAATATTTTTTAATTTATATTATAAAAAATTATATTAAATACATCAATAGAGGCAGTCAAATTATAACTTAATTTTTTTCTTCTATAGGTTTGTAAGTATTAATAGAAAATTAATGAACCAATTGCACGAAAGACCTTCTAGTATACTTTTTTTTTTTTTTCCCGACGGAGACAAATGTACCTTTTTATTATAAAATACCCCCACTTCGTTAGTCAAATTCTATTAAATGTAATGGTTGACTATAATTTTTTGTTGAATGATAAAAATGCCCTTAATGGATAACAAAGGAAGATAAATTTCCACTGTCCATAGATGGATGATGAAAGTCAAAATAATTTTTTATAAAAAAAAAATATTTGAAAATAAGAGATCAATGATCTTTAAAAAAAAAAAAAAGAAAAAAAAATTAAGAGATCCCCACCATCCATCATGTGGAGATTAGAAATTATTTTTTTTAACAAAAAATTGAAAAAAAGTTTTTTTTTTTTTCTCAGGAGGTAGAGATTCAATCTCTAGATTGGATCTTACCATCCATAATTTAATGGACAATAGAGATCTAATTTGGTGAATCTCTACCTCCAATTGATCAATATCCTAGAATCATCATCCACCCATCGTCATCAACATCAATCCATCATCATTATCAACCATTTTCATCTTCAACCTTTGAAAACCACCATGAGTTCAACAGCTGCTGCAACCAAGGGCTATCAAGGCAAGTCCAAGAATACAAAATTGGCGTTTAAATCCTCAAAGGTCAGTCTCCAATTCCCCATTGGCCAAGTCGCTTGCTTCCTCAAGAAAGGTCAGTACACATAGTGCATCGTTTTTGGCTTTCCTTTCTACCTCTCTATCATCCTCAAGTACCTTGACACCGAGGTTTGTTTTCATTTCACATATTTTCTTTTAATTTCTAATTCACTATTGATTTTGAATTGATGATTGATGGTCGAGTTGGTTGTAGAAATGCTACAAGAGACAACAAAAGGAATAGGATTGTGCTGAGGCATTTTCAATTGACTATAAGGAACGACGAGGAGCTGAGCAAGTTCTTGGGATTCATGACGATTGCTAATGGAGGCATTTCGCCTAACATTCTTCAGAATCTATTGCCCAAGAAGGAAGCAGGGACTAAGTAGGGTGATTTTAGAGATGAAAAATTGGTGAAAATTCACTACCTTTTTTTTTTTCTTACATATTTTTGCTTCCATCTGGTCGTCCATCACAATGAGAGATAATGGAGATGACAATTTGACTTTTCTAAAAGGTCTTTATTGAAAAAAAAAAAAACACATTTAAATATGTTTTTCTATAAAATGAAATCCTTTTTCTAAAACTTTCCACCATTGATCTGGATGGTGGAGATTTCACTTCTTTTTTCTTATTTTAATTTTTTCTTCATTTTTTTAATTTTATTTATTAAAAGACATTTTGGTCAATCTAATTAAAATAGTTAGTCAATGATTAGATTTAACGATGTTGACTAATAGAATTGAGGTTTGATGTAATTTAAGGGTGAACCTATTTTCGCTTGAATAAAAGTATACCTCAGGAGACTCTTGTGCAATTAGTTCAAAATCAATTAGAGAGAATCTTATTGGGCAATTTATAATTTAAGTTTAAAATAATTGGAAGTAAACATTTAGCAAGTTTAAAAAATGGATTCAGGGATTTAATCTATAAAATTGAATTATATATCCTTAAATGTAAATTTCGTTAAAGGTGTATCAAATAATAATAATAATAAAAACTTTATTAAAATGTGGGTAGAGATAACTTTTTGAGGAGCAAAGATTTTTCGTCTTTTTATTCTTTTTTAACCAAGTTTTTGATAAACTAGTGATACATGAATATAAAAAATAGTGAATGATCAAGATTGTTATATTTTCTCTCTCATGTATCATTTAAACTTAATCTCCTCTCATCAAAAGCTTAGTAAAAATGAGAACTTAATAAAGAATTCTTGCTTTTTTTGAGATGGCAATAGAGCCGCCTATATATATTACAGATTTTTAGTATCATTAAATTAAACAGCAACTAGATATTTTCTTAAAAAATGTTTTACATATAAAAGCTAAAAAAATTAAAACAAATGCATAAAATTTTTTCTTTAACGGAGTATATGGCACTTGGACCAAAGGTGACTAATAAATTATTAGTCTTGCAATTTGCATGTTAGGGATAGGCAAAGCCTCAATCCAATCCCAACTCGCCGTTGGCATTAACAAAATGATTTTGCATCAAATGTCAAGAAACTGCTCATCATAAATTGTTGCATTCCCATTTAAGAGGATAAGCTAGGCTGTTGCTCCCGATATGGAACAATCATTGCATCCTTGCAATGCAAAGAATTCTTTTATCTCTACAATTGAAATATTTATAATCTTTATAGGTCACAAGTCCCTTACAAATTTATTGGACGGTTTGCTGTCAATAGGTGGATACAACTTTTATATTAATTGAACTCTGCTAGCATTAGTCAAATCTAATCAAACTTAATTATTATAGTGACTTTTTCATTTCTTGACAGCCTTTTATTTTATTTTAATTTTTTTCAAAAAAATTAAAATTTATGAAATTAAAAGCAGTTGAATCTTCATTGTCGGTCTGTAAGATAGATAATGAAGATAAAAAGGAACTCAATAAAATTTAAAATAAAACTTAGAAAATTTGTGGTGAAAATCCTTTTTCATCGTGATGAACAATAAACATCGACATAGATCTCCAAACCATGGAGATCTAATCACCTAGGATCTCCATGCTACGAAGACGTTAATAATTTGAAATCTCCATGCAAAGGACATCCCAAAGCTGGATCTTTAAAAGATCCCCATTTTTTTTTTTATTAAAATAACTATTTCAAAAGTTTGATCACTACTATCCATGTATGAGATAGATGAAAGAGATTTATTTATTTTTAAATATTTTTCTTAATTTATTAAATTAAATGTTAGAGGTATTTTTGTCTTTTGACAATCAATCATTAAAATTAAGATCAAACACTAATGAAGTGGGTGTCTATCAAAATTTTAAAACATTGTTTCCGTCTGTGAATAGATGAATTTCAAATAGGTTCCAAGTAATTACTCTATATTTTAATTATCGGTAAGGTTTTAATAAATAATGACTTTATTTATTTAATATTTTAGTATAATTACAACGTAATATGACATTAATGATAAAAAGTCATTGAGATTTGTCGAGATTAAGTAAAATGTGTAGCTAAAAATCTGCACCTATACTATGCGAAAATATACACTCTCACAGTTAAATAGTAAATATGCAACCCTAAAAATTACTCCTATATTGGGGGATGATTTTTATTTTTGAGATTAAATATTATATATATAGTTTGAAAATATATTTTCACAATATAACGAGTATAATAACTTTTAGATATTTATTTAAGAGCTCCTCTTTTAATAACACCACGGTTGGCCCTGAGCAAATGCAGGAGGCACGACCATCAGGGCCCAAATTTTAGGACCCCAATTTTATAAATTTTTAAGGTTTTATTTTAATTAATTTAAAAGTAAATATATAATTTATGTTTTAAAACACATACGAAGGGTAGGAATTGTTGGATCGAAATTCTCACTAAAACAAAAATAAAACTTTTACAACACTCAAAACACCTCACAATACAAAACTTTGCTTTGTTTCTCACATACTCACTAGAAGCTTTGCTTCTCTTATGTTTTCTTCTTCTTTGTGATGATTAAACCTCATGCAAGAGGGGCTATATATAGTGCTAGAAAATTAATCTAAACCATTCAAATTAACAAATACAAATAAATCCTAACCACACAATTTCACCAACCAAACAAATACTTTTAAATTACATTATTGACTCACCTAACCTTACACCTAACCTTAAAAGGTTCTTCTTGATGGACTTGAGCTAGGTAATGGGCTTGCTCAAAACAAGTTTATATTTTCAACACTCCCTCTTAAACTTGTTTTACTATGCCAAGCAAACTTCTTAATCTCGCAAAATCTTCAAACTTTAGTGGTTTGGTGAAAATATCTGCGATCTGATCCTTTGACCTTACGTATTCCATTTGCACATTTCTTTTTGCTATGCATTCTCGTATGAAGTGATAACGAGTATCGATATGTTTGCTTCTGTCATGGAACACCGGATTCTTTGTTAAGGCGATGGCTGACTTATTGTCTACACAAATCTCAGTTGGTTCTTCTTGTGGCAAGCTTAATTCCTTCAATAAATTTCTGAGCCAAATTGCATGACAAACACACGAAGTAGCAGCTACGTATTCGGCTTCACAGGTGGATAGTGTGACAATCGGTTGCTTCCTTGACATCCATGTGAAAGCTGTGTTTCCCATGAAGAATGCAAACCCACTGGTGCTCTTTCTATCATCTGTATCTCCACCCCAATCGCTATCGCTATATCCAACAAGTTTGAAGTCATTTGAAATTGAATAGAATAAACCAAAGTCAATTGTACCTTTGATATAGCGAAGGATTCTCTTAGCTGCCTTGAAATGGGTAGTTATTGGATTCTTCATATAACGACTCACCAGTCCAACTGCATAAAGGATGTCAGGTCTTGTACAAGTTAAGTACCTCAAACTTCCAACCAAACTCTTAAAGAGTGTTGGATCCACCTTTTCTACTTCATCATGCTTAGACAGTTTGACTCCACATTCCACTGGTGTGCTTATTGGATTGCAATCATCCAACTTGAATTTCTTAAGTATCTCCCTTGCATAGCTTTCTTGGGAGATAAAGATGTCATCTTCATTTTGCTTGACTTCGATACCAAGGTAGTATGCCATCAATCCGATGTCGGTCATCTCGAATTCCTTGGCCATTGCTTTCTTGAATTCTTCAAAAAAACTTGGATTATTACCGATGAAGATTAAATTATCCACATACAAACATACAATCAAAACATCTCCATCTTTGAATTTGATGTAGAAAGCATGTTCATGAGGACATTTGGTGAAGCCATTCTCTTTGAAGTATTTGTCAATCCGATTGTTCCATGCCCTTGGTGCTTGCTTCAACTCGTAAAGAGCTTTCTTTAGTTTTAGAACTTTGTCTTCGTTGCCTTTGACTTCATAGCCTGATGGTTGCTGAATGTAGACTTCTTCTTCAAGGACTCCATTTAGGAAGACGGATTTTACATCCATCTGATGAATCTTCCACTTATTCTGAGCTGCCAAAGAAATTATTAGTCTTATAGTTTCTAATCGAGCAACAGGAGCAAATACCTCATCATAGTCAATTCCAGCTTTTTGACTATAGCCTTTTGCAACAAGTCCTGCCTTGTGTTTTTCTATCTCTCCCTTAGCATTTCTTTTGATCTTGTACACCCATTTGACACCAATTGCTTTGTGTCCTTTTGGAAGTATAACGAGCTTCCAAGTATCATTCTTTTCAATGGACTTGATTTCTTCATTCATTGCATCTTTCCACTTCTTATTTTGTACAGCTTCTTCAAAGCTCACTGGTTCGGAATCAGCAAAGAGACAGAAAAGTGTGAGATTATCAGGTTGTTCAGTTACCTCATAAAGATCTTGCAGGTTTCTTGTACGCTCCACATCTCTTTCATTCAGAAATGATGGTGGTGAGTTTTCATTATCTGTTGAGGCTGGTGATGCTGGTGGTGTAGTGGGTTCTTGTTCTGCTTGCTCCATTCTTGGTTGCTCCTCCTTCTCTTCTTCAAAGTAGGGAAGGAAACTGTAATCTTCATCATGTGTTTTCCAATTCCATGTGCTTTCTTCATCGAATACAACATCACGGCTGATGCTAGTCTTTCTATTGTTTGGATTATACAGCTTATAGCCTTTAGAGTAATTATCGTACCCAATGAAGATGAACTTCTCACTTTTATCATCAAGCTTACTTCTTCTCTCGTCTGGTACATGTACATGAGCTATGCTTCCAAAGACTCTTAGGTGGGAAATACCTGGCTTCCTTCCATTCCATGCTTCTTGTGGTGTCTTTCCCAACACACTTCTTGTTGGAGATCGATTTGATAGGTATACTGCGCAAGCTACAGCTTCCGCCCAAAATTCCTTCGGTAATTTTTTGCTTTTCAGCATACTTCGTGCCATATTGAGAATTGTTCTGTTCTTTCTTTCTGTAATACCGTTTTGCTGATGGGATCTCGGAACAGTTAGATGACGTCGAATTCCATTTGCTTCGCAAAACTCTCGGAACTCTTTTGAGGTGAACTCTCCTCCTCGATCAAATCTCATTGCTTTTATCTGGTAGCCACTTTCTTTCTCCACAGCAGTTTTAAATTTCTTGAATACTTCAAAGACTTCTGATTTCTGTTTCAAGAAATATACCCACGTTTTTCTTAAAAAATCATCAATGAAGAGAAGGAAATAATTACTATTACCGAGAGAGCTTGGCTTGATTGGACCGCACACATCAGTATGGATGAGCTCGAGTGGTTTCTTGGCTCTTGATTCAGACTGTTTTGGGAAACCTTTTCTGAATTGCTTCCCAAGTAGACACCCTTCACAAAGTTGGTCAGGATGATTAATACGAGGTAGTCCTCTCACCATTTCCTTCTTAGACAACATTTCCAATCCTCCAAAGTTGAGATGCCCAAATCGAAGATGCCATAACCATGATGCATCTTTATAACAAGCTTTCAAACACTTTGCAACATCATTTTGAATGTTCAACGAAAACATTCTATTCTTTGACATTTTCACCTTAGCAATTAAATTTCCTATGTCATCTCTTATAAAAAGACTACAATCTTTCATGTGAATATCATAGCCTTTTTCTAAAAGTTGACCTAAACTCAAGATGTTGCTTGTCATGTTGGGCACATAATAAACATTTGAAATCAATTGGTGACTACCATCTTTAGCATGAATAAGAATGTTACCTTTTTCTTCCACCGAAATTTTAGAACTATCTCCAAATGAGACATTGCCACTCACAGATTCGTTGAGCTCTATGAACATGTTTTTCCTTCCACACATGTGGTTGCTCGCACCAGTGTCGAGATACCAAGTATTCTCTTGGTCACCATCTTTGCCTCTATGTGCTAATAACAGAATTTCTCTCTCCTCTGCTCTTGTTTCCACAAAATTAGTCTTTTCTTCAACCTTGTTATTTGGAGTTCTACATTCTGAAGCATAATGTCCAAACTTCTGACAATTATAACACTGAACTTGAGATTTTTCGTACCTCGTGTTCGAATTGGCTCTCCCACGACCTCTTGTTGAATTTTCTCCTCTCTCATAGCTATTGTTGGAATTGTTGTTGTTATAATTCCAACCTCGTCCACGACCACGACTTGTACCTCGTCCTCGGCTTCTTCCTCTGCCTCGATCACGTTGGTATCTCTCGTGGTTTTGAATTTTTTCCTTCTCTTTGAGTTGGGACTTGAGGAGTTGTTCATTGATACCTTGCTTCCTTTTATGCTTTTCTTCGTAAGCTTGCAACGATCCTTAAAGTTGCTCAATTGTCATGGTTGTCAAATCTTTAGTCTCTTCTATCGTCACAACGATATATTCAAATTTGGAATCCAACGAGCGGAGTATCTTCTCCATTATTCTGGTATCTTCCAGTGTCTCACCGTTTCTTTTTAATTGATTAGAAACGGTTAACACTCTTGTGAAGTAGTCAGAAATAGATTCAGATGCTTTCATATGTAATGATTTAAACTCACCTCTTAAAATCTGAAGACGAACTTTCTTTACTTGTTCAGATCCTTTGCAAGAGGTTTGTAGCTTATTCCACGCTTTTTTAGCGGACTTTGCACTTGAAATTTTCTCAAAGCCATCATCATCTAATGCTTGATAGATGAGATGGAGAGCCTTTTTATCTCTCTTCCTTGAGTCTTTTAAACTATCCTTTTGAGTTTGGGATAGTGTCGACTCATCTTCTGATTCGGTGTAGCCCTTTTCTATGACCTCCCAGACATCGTGTGCTCCAAGAAGTGCTTTCATTTTGATACTCCAATTATTATAGTTGTCGTTCTTGAGTGTTGGAACTTGAAAGGATACCATACCATTAGCCATACCTTTTAATATGTTTAGAATTTCGAAATTCTGATTGCACGGATGGATTCAGAACGTCGAGAAACTTCAACCGGAACTTGAGCCAAAAAGTCAGCTTTTGGTCAACGATCAACTCGGTCAAGGGTCAAAGTCAACGGGACATGGGTTAACGGTCAAAGTCAACGGGACCTGTTTGGCTTTTATCAGCAGCGGCTCGGCTCGGCTTCGGCTTGGCTTGGCTCGGCTCGGCTCGGCTTGACTCGGCTCGGCTCGGATCAACTCAGCTCGGCTCGACTCGACTCGGCTCGGCTCGACTCGGTCTGGCTCGGCTTGGCTCGGCTCGGTCTGTTAACTCGATTCAACTCGTTTGAGTTGAATCAGTTTTCTGCAGCGATTTTTCGGCGGCGCGTGCGGGCGCGTGGAACCTCCGATTGGGATGATTTTTGCGGCGTTGTGCTCCTCTCGTCGAGAGCTTCGATTTGGTATATTATAAGACACTTAACCTTGCTCTGATACCACTTTGTTGGATCGAAATTCTCACTAAAACAAAAATAAAACTTTTACAACACTCAAAACACCTCACAATACAAAGCTTTGCTTTGTTTCTCACACACTCACTAGAAGCTTTGCTTCTCTTATGTTTTCTTCTTCTTTGTGATGATTAAACCTCATGCAAGAGGGGCTATATATAGTACTAGAAAATTAATCTAAACCATTCAAATTAACAAATACAAATAAATCCTAACCACATAATTTCACCAACCAAACAAATACTTTTAAATTGCATTATTGACTCACCTAACCTTACACCTAACCTTAGAAGGTTCTTCTTGATGGACTTGGGCTAGGTAATGGGCTTGCTCAAAACAAGTTTATATTTTCAACAGGAATGCTGTGTGTGGTGAAAAGCGTCTGTATGCTTTTCTCCTACCCTAATCCCCCGAGTTCGTAGTATTTATTTTCTCCTTGTTTTTAGTGGGTCAGCATTTCTTGTTTTTGGTTCTTTTTCTTTTTCTTTTTATTTTTTCTGTCGTGTCAGCATTTCTTGTTTTTCGTCTTTTTTTTTTTAAAAAAAAAAAAAATAGTGGTGTCAGCATTTCTCAGCATTTCCTTTTTTTTTTTTTTTCATGTCAGCATTTTTTTTTTTTTTAAAGTAATGATGTTAGCTTCCATGTTCAAACTTGGATTGTGGAGTATCTAAGATGTATCCTTGTCAGTGAGGTTACCATACTCATTTTTATTATTCTAATTTATTTTAAAAAATATATACATATAAAGGATCTCAAAACACACATTTCATTCGTATATAAACTCATTCTATCATTTTTAACTCTATATTATTTTTTTCTTTCATAATTTTGGTGCCTAAAGTAAAAGTATAACTCTAAATTATTGTGTTTTTATTAGTTCAAAATTTAAATTTCATCAATAATCTAAAATGAAGAATGTGAAAATCTGAAAATTTATTCACTTTTGAGGTAAATTATATTTTTATATTCATTATTGAGTTATGATATTTTATGATTATCTATTTGTTTATGGTTCTTCGATTATGTTATTATTATTATTATTATTATTTAATATGTTGTTGGATCCTAGATTGAAAAATAGAGGACCTTGTTGGTGTATATTTATAAAAAAGAGAGGCATGGCAAAGGTTTTGAAAAATAAAAAATTGAAAAATAGGGGGGAATACCATTCTGTCATTATATGAATGTATTTATCTTATATGAATATATTTATATTATGATATTCATTTTATTATGAATATAAAATTATTATGTACACACCAAAAACATGACAAAATAAGTTTATATATTTATATGAATAAATGGATTTATTTTAATTTTTCACACCGGGTGTTTAAAACGTCCAGGCCAGCCCTGAACAACATAAAAAACATTAAGGAGTTTATGAAATAACACTAGAAAATTGAAATGAGTGTTAATAGCACCGTTGCACTGTAAGCCGCTTTTAAGGGCAATATTACCCCTAACTGCCATTCATCAAAGTCAAACGGTTTAAAAGAAAAAAAATTAGGTTCGCAACTTTTATCATAGTCGCAAGTAGCAGTTAAGTCAATAAAGTACAAAATGTGAAGAAAAGCTCAGTGGTAAATATTAGCATTTTAAGAGTCACCTAGGTTCGAAAAGGCTGTGAGTTGGAAATGAGCTATTATTCAGCTTTGAACCATATTTACTTAGCAAACTATGAATCCATCGCACACTATATTATGTTTTCACGAATTACTGACTTTTTTTTTCATAAATTTTTTTATTTATTGGGTTTCTTTCAGGGTTGGAGATGAGCGATTATTCGGCTTTGAACCATATAGCAAGCTATGAATCTATTGTATATAGTATATCATGTTTTCACGAACTACTGATTTTTTTTTTTCATAATATTTTTATTTATTGAGTTTCTTTCTCATCTTGTTGCTAACGAAGCGAATGTTAAGGATGAGACCAATTGAGGTCGCGAGGATGAGGCCACTGGAGTCCACAAGGGGTGTGGGTCGCTCAATGGCCCAGTATTACTTGTTAGCTGTTAGCTGTTGGTGGGTTTTTTTTTTTTTTTTTTTAATGCAAATACTTTACAGGCACAATAATAATTATTGGTCCTTAGTCTATCCAAAAACGAACAATCGGGGTCCTTACAACACTAAACGAATGATGCAAAGTAAGTTCAGTCGTATACATAACCTCCATCGAGCAAATATGTTTGGGTCCCTATATTTGCTGCTTATTGCTAAGGACCTAAGTCAACATTTTTTGAGACGATTTGTTAATATAGATGAATTTTCTTGCAGTGATGATTTTATATATATTTTACATTTTACTTTTCCAAGTATATTTTGTTATTGGTATTAGACTTTTATATACTGTCTTGATCTAAAAAAAATAAGGTTGGCCTCCAATTAGGTCTCGTTATTAACTTCTTTTGTTTATCTTTGTTCTTTTTATTTTGTTTTTCTTCTTTTATAGATATATAAATAATCATACTAGAGTTCCTAAATATTTTATCAAAATCTATACTCAAATAATGTGATATATGAATTATCAAAATCCTATTAATTATCATATTATTATATAATTTACAAGATTTTGAGAACTCACATACCATATTATTTGGATAAAGTATCTGAAAAGTCTAGTATTATTCATATATATATTTATGTAAGGTAGGATCAGCATCAAATTTTAACATAAACTTATTACACAAATTTTCAAGCATTGGATTTGAAATATTTTAAGGGTCAAGATTAACTCGTATTCTAAAACATATATAGTGCAAACATTGGCACTACACACTTCTTCTACTTCTTTCTTCTCTTTTCTGTTATTTATCGGTATTCTCTGTGCATTGGATATTTATCCCAAAGATTAAAGCGGACATAAGATAAACTGAATATGCCAATGATATTTTGTTCAGGATGGAAGAGTTGACAGTTGTTGGAAACAAAGTTTTAATCATCTTAACTCTAAAAAATCTTCAGGAAGGTTTTGGGCAGATCTAAAAATTGGTTTAAAGAACTTCAGTGTGCAGTAAATCCTGATAAATTGGCTTTGATGAGATTTATTTGTCCTCAATCTTCTTCTTCCGTTTTTTTTTTTTTTTAAAAAAAAATTGGTGCCACTGATTTATCCTCAATTTTCTCTTATATATATATATATATATATATATATATATATATATTCAAATGATAATGTTTGGATATTATGCACCTGTATAGAAACTTTGCGCTTTTGATTTTAACTTGATTTTCTGTCTGTGATGTTTGTTTTTTGAGACAAGAGATCAAAGATCAATTTTTTAATTCCTTCTATTAATTAATGGATAGCAAGTGAAGAGAAAGAATGGATTTCAATGCTCCATCTGAGAAAATAGTGAGAAATAACAAGAAATAAGAGAAGAAAGAGGAAGTGTGTAGTTCTAATGTTTAAACTGCGTCAGCTAATCTTGATGTTTAAAATATTTCAAATCCAATGATTGAAAAATTGAGTAATATATTGTATCAGCATATATAAAATATATATATGAAAAGACGTAGTCGAAATATAATATGGACAGTATCTCTCTCGAGAAAGGGAGTCCGCCGCCACTTGAAGATGACCGATCGACGAAGAAAGCTAGATTCCGAGTTGAGGAGAGGAGCCAGAATGGCTCGGCCAATATATCTTTTAAGGATAAGCTAATGCAGGATCAACCGGATCTGGGAGTGGAAATAATGGGAGATATGGCAGAGTTAGAGATGGGAGAGGAGGATGTGGTGATTGATACATCAGGACATATACCATCAATATGCTTCTCATCAACAATACAATCCCGGTTGGCTAAGCCATGGCAAACTGCAGTAGTGGTTAAGTTACTAGGAAGGCCTATTGGTTATAAGGCTCTGCTAAATAGACTGGATGTATTATGGCACAGGACTGGAGGTTTTCGGGTGATTGACCTTGAAAACAATTATTACCTAGTCAAGTTTCAAAAAATAGAGGATGCTGAATATGTATTAACATAGGGACCATGGATGATACTCGGGCATTATTTAACGGTGCAATCTTGGTCCCCTCAATTTGATAGCTCTGAAGACAAAATAAAAACAGTTACGGCGTGGGTAAGACTACCAGGGATGCCACTTCATTATTATCACAAAAAGGTGCTTAGATTATTAGGCCAACTGGTGGGGAAAGTGTTAAGAGTTGACTACAATACGGAAAGCGCAGCCAGAGGAAAGTTTGCGAGAATTGCTGTGGAAATCAACTTGAACCAACCGCTTTGTGCGAAGTTGTTGGTGGATGGCCGGATACAGAAGATTGAGTATGAAAATCTGCCATAAATCTGTTTCCACTGCGGGTTATATGGTCATATGCTCAGCAACTGTCTGCATAGGCAGGTTGATCCAACAGCAGGGACTATGGAGTCTGAAAAGGTATTATCGGAGGGTGATCGGAGCGGATTGACGGGCAACCAGGGGCAAAACGGAGGCAAGGATGGAGATCCGAGATTTGGTCCATGGATGATAGCCACCAAAAAAGGAAAATTCAGGCAAGTTAAGGAAAGTAACAAAGTAGGCGAGCAATCAGGAAAAGAATCAGGACTGAATGTAGTAGGTTCTCGTTTTGACATTCTTTCCAACTTGAAGGCAGTTGACTTAGGAGAGAATAATCAGACTGCCAGGCAATCAAGTAAGAAGCAAATAAGCCAACCTTCTTTCCAGTATGAGGAAGCATCCACGTCCAGGAACCAAAAAAACAGAGCCCGTCTACTCAACCATGCACAAACGGCAAGCAACATTAATGAGAAGGCGGACAACCAAGCCATGCAAACAAGAATATAACACAGAACTCAACACCCGCAATGGGAACTAGAACCAAAAAGAAGGCAGACAGTGTGATGCTAGACAGGACAAAACACTCGGTAGTTGTCATCAATGATAACCTCGCTAGTGCAATTCCTGAAATCACATTTACAGGGCATACAGCGACTGAGAAGAATGGAGGACATCCGGTGGAGCAAATAAAACGGGATAAAGGGAAACCTCCAGAACAGAATGGGCAGCACAAGGACGATTTGTTGCAGGATGCTGGCAATCCTGAAATGGGCAGTGATGAGTCGAGCGATGAAGATTACAGGCCGGGGAGTGATAACCAGGAAGATTCTAGTGATTCGGACAGTGATACATTTATCACTGATGAGGATGAAATGGAGACGGAAGGATTCAATGCTGAATCTGGTATGTAAGTTATTAGGTGCTTGAGTTACCTGTAATAATTCTGTTTTATGGACCTAAACTTGATTGTTTGGAACTGCCAAGGGGCAGCATCAACTGGATTTCGTCGAATTTTTCACGCTATGGTTCAGACTTATAAACCAGGGGTGGTTGCTTTATTAGAACCAAGAGTTAGTGGTAATAAAGCTGATAGTTTTATTTATAGGAGTGGTTTTGACAGGTCCCATAGGATTGAAGCTAAGGGATTCTCAGGGGGCATTTGGGTTCTTTGGAGAGAGGAGATTAATATTGAAGTGCTTGAAAATCATCAACAATTTGTCCATATTCGAGTGAAGGATAGGAAGGGCAGGATGTCGCTGGTTACAATTGTGTACGCTAGTCCCTGTTCGACGATTCGTAATAGCTTATGGAAGGAATTGGATAGGATAGGAAGAAATGTGACGGGTCCTTGGTTAATTGGAGGTGATTTTAATGCCATTATTCGAGCATCTGAGAGGAAGGGGGGATCAAATAGACGTAGTGGTATTTGTTATAAGTTTCGGAAGTGGATAGATGAGTTTGCGTTGGTTGAGTTGGATTTCAAAGGACCTCGTTTTACTTGGGCGAGAGGGGCTATTCTAGAACGGCTAGATAGAGCAGTGTGCAACGATGATTGGTATGTAAAATTTGCGAATGCAGAACTGGTGCATCTTCCAAAAATTCAGTCAGATCATAAACCTATATTAGTTAAGTTTGGGGGCACGAAGCAAGTAGGAAATGGTTGTAAGCCTTTCAAGTTTTTAGCTTCTTGGACTCGAAATGAAACCTTTACAGAGATGGTTAAGCAAGCTTGGTATCCCAATTTGGATTACATGAAGGCAGCTAAGCATTTCGTTGAAAAAGCTCGAATTTGGAATAGGGAGGTGTTTGGCAATCTATTCCAAAAGAAGTGTAACTTGTTGGCGCGACTTGCAGGTATTCAACGAGCTCTTGAAAACTACAAGTCGAGCAAACTCACTAGATTAGAATATGATCTCAGACTGGAGTTGGAAGAGGTTCTTGCTCAAGAAGAACTCTTGTGGTATCAGAAATCCAGAAAGGAGTGGATCGAGGGAGGAGATCGCAACACCAACTACTTTCACCGCCAAACAATTCAAAGAAGAAAGCAGAACAAAGTTTTGGCTCTTCGAGATGATAGAGGTATGTGGATATCTGATTTGGAAGAGCTTAAAAGACATGCTATTCAGTACTATTCCAAATTGTTTGAAGTTGATGACCAGCTGGTTTCTATTCATCCGCTAAGGGGATGTTTCCCGCAACTTACAGCCGTGGAAAGCTCTAGCCTGGCGTCTAAAGTGAAAACTGAAGAGATCAAACAAGCAGTGTTCCAGATGGCCCCACTGAAAGCGCCAAGTATAGATGAGTTACATGCCATGTTTTATCAAAGTCAATGGGAGACAGTGGGTAATTCAGTTTGTAGATTGGTAGAAGATGTGTTTCAAGGGAAAGGTGTTCCTTCAGAAATTAATCGAACCCTTCTTGTTTTAATCCAAAAAAAAGATAATGCGGATAGCTTAAAGATGTTTCGACCTATTAGTTTATGCACGGTAATGTACAAGACTATTACGAAAGTCATTGCTAATAGATTGAAACCTTTTATGTCAAGCTGGATAGGTCCTTATCAAACAAGTTTTGTGCCGGGTAGACACATAACGGATAATATAGTTGTTGCACAAGAAGTTGTTCACTCCATGAGGATTAAAAGAGGTAAGAAAGGATTCATGGCGATTAAAGTGGATTTGGAGAAAGCCTATGATAGATTGGATTGGAAGTTTATTCACGATACCATCAAGGAAGTCGGTATACCACCGAATCTGCAAAACATAATTATGGAGTGTATTTCGACCTCGTCGATGCAAATCCTTTGGAATGGCGAGCCTACAGATGGTTTCATCCCTCAGAGGGGCCTCCGACAAGGTGATCCTCTCTCTCTATATATTTTTGTGCTGTGTATTGAGCGGCTGGCACATGGAATTATTAAAGTGGTGAGCAAGGGTGCTTGGAAACCAATTCGGATGGGGAGGAAAGGTATCCCCTTGTCACATTTATTTTTTGCAGATGATCTCTTGTTATTTGCTGAAGCTACAGATGAACAGGTGGAGGTGATTCTGAAAGTTCTGGATGAGTTTTGCATGAGCTCAGGGGCGAAAGTAAGTGCCTCCAAGACTCAGATTCTATTTTCCAATAATGTGAGCCCAAGAGAGAGGAACAGACTCAATAGAAAAATGGGATTTGCCATGACCAATAATCTTGGGAAATATCTAGGAGCTCAACTTTTGCATCAGCGGGCTACTAAATCCACGTATAGAGAAGTGCTTGATAGAATAGATCAAAGGCTGTCAAGATGGAATGCTTTGCATCTGTCGTTCGCTGGGAGGGTGACCTTAACCAAAACAGTCCTGCAAGCTATCCCTATCTACCAAATGCAAACAACAAGAATATCTAGTATGTTGTGTGATAAAATAGATCAGGCCTGTAGGAGATTTATTTGGGGAGGGTCGAGCACTGTTAGAAAGCTGAGCCAAGTTAAGTGGAATGATGTCTGCCAACCAAATGAAAGGGGTGGTCTTGGGCTACGCCTTATGCGATCGGTGAATGAGGCTTTGCTGATGAAGCTGGGATGGGGGATTCTTACATGTCCTGACAAGCTATGGGTGCAAGTTTTATTGTCAAAATATAATGTTGATCCCACCAACTTGCTGACAATGTTCTCACGGAGTACTGGTTCGTACTTATGGAGACAGGTGGGACGGATCTGGACCTATGTGTTACAAGGGGTTTGTTGGACCATTGGGGATGGAAAACGAGTTCGGTTCTGGTTGGATGTGTGGATTCTGAAGGAGAGGCCTCTGATTTATTTTGCTGGAAACCAGGTTCCTTTGGATGAGAGGGAGAGATGTGTAGCAGAATATGTCACGGTGGACGGAGGCTGGGACTGGCAGAGATTTTCTCAGTATTTACCAATGGATATCATCCTTAAAGTTGCAGCTACCAAGCCTCCTAATCAGGACGAGGGCGAGGATAGTGTTTTCTGGTCTCACTCAAAGCAGGGTCAGTTCACGGTGAGCTCAGCATATCAATCCTTGAATCATAGGTTTTGGAATGTTGAGACCAGGATCTGGAGAGTGGCATGGAAATGGCAGGGTCCCCAACGTATCAGAACATTTATTTGGCTGGTTCTGAAGGGCAAGCTGAGTACTAAGGTTGAGCTACAAAGAAGGCATGTTTTGGAGGAGGAGTATTGTGATGTTTGTAGGTGTGCACCAGAGGATATCTTACATGCATTGAGGGACTGTGTTATGGCGAGGTAGGTGTGGATGCAGCTGGTTTTGACTGCTACTATATCTCAGTTTTTCTCGTTGGATTTGAAGAACTGGATCTGTCATAATGTGACCAAAGAGTTTGAGAGGGAGGATCCAACTTGGGACATTCTATTTGGCGTGGCGATATGGAAAATTTGGAAATGGAGGAATGAGATGTTATTCAATGACAGGATGTGCAGAATTGATGCTATAGTACAGGATATACGATGCATGGCTGCGATGATAGTGCAGACTCTGGGGAAGACCAGCCGAAGTGAAAGACAGGAGCGATGGATCAGTTGGGTTCCACCAGATAATGAATACGTTAAATTGAATACTGATGGGGCTTTTAGTGCAGGTACGGGGAGAGCTAAAGCTGGGGGGCTGTTTCGCGACCACACAGGTAGATGGCGGGGTGGCTTTATGATGAATATTGGTGTTTGCTCCATCACAGAGGCGGAGTTGTGGGGGTTGTTTAAGGGGTTGCAGTATGCTTGGGATAGGGGTATACGGAGATTACAAGTGGAAGTTGATAGTATTTGTGTAATACAGATGATAAACAATAGGGGTGATGAGGTTAACAACCATTCCTCATTGGTGAAGGGTATAAAAAGAATGATGCACCAGGAGTGGGAGGTGTCCATCTGCCATGTTTATAGAGAAGCGAACAGGGTAGCTGATAAGTTAGCTAGCCTAGCTGGTGAGTTCCCGCTTGGAAGTCATTGGTTAGAGGAGATGCCGCAAGAGCTGGAGGATGTTATATGGCATGACAAGATTGGATTCGCAATGGTTCGTCAGGTCAAAGTAGCTTAGCTTTGGTTTCAAAGCTCTTGTCTTGTACCAAAAAAAATAAAAATAAAATATATATATGTATGTGTACACGCTCTCTCTTAGAATATTGATTATACACAAACAAATGTTGATAAATATTATCTATGAGTTTTAATACTTACTAATATTTATTTGTATATAATCAATAACCCACAACCTTTTATATAGACACGTCCGTACATGCTCACACATATAAGATTCGAAAGTCTGTTGATGCCAATTGTCGTCATTAATAAGTTTATCAGAACTTGCCATGATTAAACATTGCAATAATGAGAAAACTTTTTATATATACTAGTAACAAAATGCTTGTGGTAAGACTTGAAACATGATAATATATACTAATAACTAAATGTTTATGGTGAGATTTGAAACTTTTATCATGGACGTGAATAAGAAGTGTAGAAACGACTCAAACTAAATGGATGTAAAATAAAAATATGAGTGATAACTATTGACAATCCACCAAATATTTTATGCACTCCATTATTATTATTATTATTATTATTGTTATTGCAATTGTAACCATAACTAAAGTTACTGAGGAAGAAAAACAGTTCTAAAATGTACCATCTAACGTTATTTATCTTCCTGTTTTGCATTCGCAAATTCTAAAACATTTTTCCTTCTTCCCGTTATTTTAAATGTATATTTGATTTTAAATGATGGTGAACTATTTGGGACATAAGTAAATAATAATGAAGAAATTTTTAATTACTTTTTTTCTGGAGCAAGTTTTTAATTAATTTAACACTTTCAATTTTTTTGGTTAGCTGTTTAGTTTAGTTTAAATTATTATTAATTTTTTCAAATCTTAAAAACTTTAAATTACATGTATAATTAATTTTTATAAGGTATAGTTTAATATTAATTTCATTGACTAAAGTGTAGCACATACTAACACTAGAAATTATTAAGAGTTACATCTAAATTAATAATATATAATATTAAAATAAAATGAAGTGTCTTTAAAAGCTTAATTAAATTGTTATTTGTTTAAACTTAATGGCTTTAGAAGTTTGTAAAAACAAAAAGATAATATGAATAATTCTAATTTCCTCTCCATAGTTTGACATGATAAACAAAAAATCCTCTAAATTCAAAAATAGCCAAAAAACCCCATCATTGTTTTTTTTTTTTTTTTTGTTGTTTTTATAAACGATAGGAGATTTTTTTGGCTATTTTTATAAAATATAAGGATCCTTAGTATTTTTGAAAAATGAGGTTTTTAAGCTATCATGTCAAACTATAGGGAATAAATTAGAATTATCCCTTTTTGAACATAATGAAGTGCTTGTTTCTAGAATTTTGTTAACTTTAAATTTTAAGATGATATATTTTTAGAAATAAGTGTTAAAAGAATAAAATTGGATTCGAAAGAGAAAATTTCATAAGTCTAAGTTTTGTTTTTAATAATCTATAAATCTATCAAACCCATTTAGTAAATTTGAGTTTGAAATTGGCCTACAATCTTTGGAGCAAAATAAACAATGTTTTACCGCCATATAAGATTCCATGATGATTAAATCCTAGACCAAGACTTAGAGGAGCGAACAATAAGCTAAATATATGAATCCAAGAAATTGACACATAAAATCAAATAATTACAACTTTTCAACATTATAAAAACATAACTTTGATGATTGATTAAGAAAATTCCTAAAAATTAAAAATGTATGAAATGAAAGGAAATTAAATTAATCAATACGATAACTTGAATTATCTAGTTCAAAAAAATAAAAATAAAAATAACCAGTATCATAATTAGTCAAACTCAATCTTTTAAAGTTATCACCAATCAAAAGTCAATCAAAATCAATCACTTTTAGTAAATATCGAATAAGTAATTACTAATTAGATAACAACCAATTAAAAGTCACCAAACAATTTTGGTAAATACCAATTGCCTATTGCATATATAAATAAATATATAAATAAAAATACAAAAAAATGGACATAAATTAAGTTTAAACAAAACTTGTTTTTGGATCTAATATGACATTTGATAATAAGAAATGATTATTTGTACAGAAGACACATACTAATGAGATTATTTGAATTAAGTGTAAGAAGTAAAACATATGAATAAAATCTCTCATACCTAAGGATGAACAAGTGAGTGTTCGGTTCGAATCTTATTGGAATCAAACCGAACCGACTAATATTCGGTTCTCAATATGAAGAATCGAACACGGACAATTTGGAGATAGGACTAACCAGAACCAAACACCCTCATTTTAGGTTGGTTCCCTCAGTTCTGATTGTGTAACCACAGAAAAGAGAAGAGAGAAAAACCAAAGAAGAGAGAGAGAAACCAAAGAAGAGGAAGAGAGATTGAAGAAGAGAATGGGATCGAGCAGCGAAATGAAGTTTTCGTTAGGTGGTGTCAAGGCGAGAAAGAAGAACCAAATGCAAGTTTGATAAGAACAAAATGATAAACAAAGTGGTGTTGGCGGCGACGAAGAAAAAGAACAAATGCACAGAAGAAGAACAAATTTTGTCATCGGTCCGTTCCTCTAAGAAATATGGCACAAAAAGCTAACCAAAGAGCAAATTTCTAAAACTAAATTTTGGGTTAAGTTTTACCTTTCGGTCATTTTATTTGTGGCTTGGGCAGAAATCTTTTGATTGTTGAGTAGAAATAAGGATAGTATGAAAGGGTTTTTGTTTGGGCAGTTGATTGATCTACACATTGTTAGCGTTTTGACTGGAGGGTTTTTGAGTCGGTGGTGGAGGTCAGAGTCAAAATTGGCTAGTTTGCTTGTTGCAAGACTGAGCTGGTCTACAACCAAAGAGATTTAGAGCTAGGTTCCTAGTTGTGATGCTGGTACAACAACTTAAACATTGCCATCAGGACAAGGTCAAAGGAGGTTAAATTGGGGTGTTTGATTTGATGTTTAGCTATAGACATACAAAAACAACATGCAAGTAAAGGGCCATCAATCAAAGGTCCTAGTTTAGCTACCAACTAGGAGCTAGTTTAGTAATATATACCTTAACAACCAGAAAAACACTCGGTTCTCTTTCAACAGAACGGAAACACCCTTTAAAAAAACACTTGACTTGAACCAAACAACCTCTGGTTGGGTCGAGTAGGAACATTCGGTTTCTCCTACCTATATCATATTCGTGTTGATAATATATTATAAAATAAAATCTAAAAACAATGATTATAAAATACCTACCAAATAAGGGAGAACAAGAGAAAGTAAAAGAGAAAGAAGACAAAATAATTCAATTGATGAGATCCCCTAAATAATTACAAAACAAACCTATATATAGATAAATTGAAAGAATTATTTTCATAATGAAATAACAGTCAAATAAGTTATTTTCATAATAGAATAACACTTTAGAAAAAAAAAGTTCCTAACAAGATAATGACTATTTTCAAAATAGTAGTGATAAATTCATAAATTCATAGCAAAACTCAATTTTTTAAAATCATCACTAATCACAAGTTTATCAAAATCAATCACTTTTGGTAAATATCAAATTAGTTATTAATAATTGGATAACAGAAAATTAATCCATTACTGCATAGGTTCATCCTATTTACACACCTCAATCTAAAAAGTAACTCACAGTTAAAACTAAAAACAAAGTAAATTATAAAACCATCGGAGAAAAGTTTGTGGATTTTAGCTCCAAATATTGCCTCTTAAAGCTGCAAGTTGGATTGGCAGCAGCTCTCTCTTTCTTCTTTATGCTCAGTTGTGCTGTTGTGTTCCAGCCTACCCCTCCTCAAACGGTCCCCGCTTTGTTTTTTATTTTCTTCCCAACAGTGGGGACTACGACAGCCATGGAAGCACAAAAACTCCTCTCTTTTTTATTTATTTAATTAGCTACGTAAAATCCAACCAAAAGCTCCCACACTGCCTTCCTCATTTTTTTGATCAAGAGAACACCTTTCTTTTCAAATTGAGAGACGAAAAATGGGTGTACTTTTTAAGTATCGGTTCCTAACTGACTTACTTGGTAACTTACTACTATAAAGGTTTCCAAGTTCCACGCTGTTTGGCCTGTTGTACAAAAATATATAGCATTAATTAAGATATAATTATTAAATCATGCATAAAAACTAAAATAAGGTTTATAAATTTAATTTGAAATGCTTATTCAAAATAATAATAATAATAATAATATGAAATGCACCCATCGATCAAGCTTCTTAGAGTTAAGTGTGCCATATACTTTGAGTAAATGGTGTTATTGGTCACACTAAATGTATCTTTGCTCTGGTTTTATAATTACATTCTATCATATTTCTAAGATAACAATAGCAATAATAATTAGTGGCAAATGGGGTAGCTGTAGTGGTATAGGCCACACCCTTGCAACAGATCTTAGGTTCAATCCACATCCTCCTACTATTTATAAGTAGTTTTCTCACTCCATATGAATAGTCCTCTCTTATTTTTAGGAGTATGAATCTGAATTGTGCTTTAGAGTTCTACATCAGCTAATCCTAATAGTGTTATGGTCTAGTGCTAGTATTAAAAAAAAATAGTAATAATAATTATGTCCTAACAAAATCTTTAATTTTTTTATTTTCAACTTGTAACATAAATTTGAAAAGGCAAAGGACGTACTTGTACTTAATTTATATAATATAGAATATCCAATAATTGCTAAACAAGCAACCATTTTAATCAAAATTCAAGTGATCAAGGTAAGGACATGAGGAATAGTGAATGACAACAAGCACAAGCACAGCAATAAACACAATGAGATGAGAATAATTTAACTGACCAGTAATTACTCCAGCTTCCTTCACATTCCCATTCACTTGGCTCCGGGATAGATCTGAATTTTTCTGGCATTCTGAAGTTGGAGTACTTTATAGTCCTCAAGCCTCTCAGCTTAGGCATGGCTCCTTCCTGTACTTGCCACTCCTCTAATTGTTGCAATAAACCGAGTTCCATGATTTCAAGCCGAGCAAAACCATTAGCCTTGCACAATAATTGTTTTCCACTATAAGATTCAAACCCCAAGTTTAGAATCATGAGGTTGCGTAATTTCCCTAAGAGAGGCATTGGATCATCCTTGAGATGTGATCTCTTTAACAATAGGCACTCTAAATTTGGCAAGAGTGTATGGATATCTTCTGGTAATTTCTCTATCTTCCCACATAATCTCAAATCTATCAGATGTTGACAACGAGACAGTGGTTGCAGTGATGCAAATGAATCATACTCCCCCAGAGAAACCGAAAGTATTCTAAGGCTTCTGAGTTTGGCAATGGAATCAAAAGAGAATTCCTTGGTAATTTCATGCGGCATCCTCCCATGAATCCACAACTCTCTAAGATTGACCAACTTTGCAGTTTGGATTTTAATCCAACTTCTATTTTGTACATACTTCAAAGTTTGAAGCTTTGTCAAATTGTCAATCAGCAAATCTTCCTCAGTGAAGTTTCCAATTAAATGTCTTAACTCGTGCAACTTGCAAATTTCAATAGGTAGCCGAGTACGATAAGATCCACAATATAAGTCCAAAGTCTGTAGCCTCCACAAGTTCAATATTGATGACTATGAAGAAATGTGTATGTGTAGGTTCTTTAAACCCAAATACTTCAAATAGATCAACTTTCCTATCCCTTTAAGTAAGCTATCTGTATCCACCAGTAAGCTTCCAACATCAACATCCAGCACTCTTAGAAACATAAATCTTCCACACACATCTGATAGTTGTAACATTATTTTCTTCTGATCCTTATATTGATTAAAGAACAAAAGAGAACGCAAGTGTGGATTACAGTGTTGAAGCCATAAGGACCTTTCTGGGCCCAAACAAATGGCTTCGCGTCGACATGATGATATTGTTGAAGAATTATGATTTGACTGTTTAATTTCATCGTAGATATGAAGAAAATTGAGCTCTTTTGCTTTTTGAATAGAAAGATCCCGCAAAAGATCATGGACTCGACAAGTTGCAATCCTCCCCCACATTCTTTTCTCAACCTGAAGTAAGTTTTTATTGATCAATTCCTCCATGTAATCACTAACCACTTCTTCCATCACTCGATTTTCATCTTGAGATAAAAAATCCTCCGCTACCAACAATCGAATTAGTTTCTCTATATTTATCTCGAAATCCTCTGGAAAAAGACTCAAGTAGAGAAAACATAGCTTCAATTGATAATGCAAATCATTAAAGCTTAAAGCAAATAAATAGGAAATATGAATAGAATCATTTCTCAAATATCGCCATATATGATGACGCACCCCATGCCATTCTTGTGGCTTCTTTGTAGATAAAAGCCCACCTAAAACAACTACAGCAAGAGGTAGGCCGGCACATTTGGAAACCATTTCCCTTCCCAACATCTCAAGTCCTTCATCTGCATCTAAGTTTCGAAAGGCTTTATCGCAAAATAGTTTCCAACTTTCATCTGGCCTTAGATATCGAAGTTTCATGGCATGAGTTCTCTCATCTGATCGCTCTGCAACTTCTTTACTACGAGTGGTAATAATGACTCGGCTTCCTTTCTTATTGTTTGGAAAGGCTCTTCTCAAACTCTCCCAAGCTTCTTTTTCCCATACATCGTCGATCACTATCAAGTATGAGCGTTCTAGCAAAGACATATGCAGATAGCGTTCCAAATCTTCTTCACGCTTATCCTCTAGATCCTCCAACTTTGTTGGTATGTTGAAAGACTTTATAATTCTCACAAGAAGATCACAAATTTTATAATCCTGAGAGACAGAAACCCAAGCACAACAATCGAACTTCATCTTCACACCAGTATTCTTGTAAAGTTGCTTGGCAAGTGTTGTTTTGCCCAAACCACCCATCCCATAGATGGAAATCACGAATCGCTGTGGCTCATCGTCAACAAGTTTAGCTAATAATTTCTTTGCTTCATCTTCAAGGCCGACAACATTTCCTTCATCTGCAAAGGAGTTGGCTCTTCTTAGTTGCCTCAACCTACCAAGAGAATTGTTCTTTTCTTCACTCTTACGATCAATACTGTGGAGGCCATAAAGTTGACGTTTATTAGAGATATCACTGATTCTGTTTCTCAGTGTTTGAATCTCCTTGCCGATGTTATACATATTGATCGCTTCCTTGCTTTTGCGATAGACACCGGACTCAGTATCAAATATGCAAGAGCATATCTTGATGGAAGCAAAGAATCTTGACCTCCTATTTGAAATTCCCACGTTATCGACTTTGACCGTACTATTCCTCGTCATTCCATCATCGACTTTGAGAAGGTGTGTGTCCAGGACGTCTTCAATATCATAAGCAAGGTCTCTGATGTCAGACACCCATTTGTGTATCAAAGCATCATCAGCTTGTTTCTCCTCAGCATCTTTTACGAAACACAGCATCCATTCCAGCTCATTTTTTAGCAACTCCACTTCATTTCTCACTTGTCTTAGGACGACTGTTTCTTGGATGAGATAATCTCCAAGCCTTCGCAACACATATGAGACCACTGCATCCACCATATGTTTAGTTATTGGGTTTGGTTTAATGTCTGGGGTTGTTTTGGTTGACTAAATTCAAAAATGGTGATTCCGGTTTGATTTAGTAGTTCAATCAGAATACAAAAATGGCAGCTTGTATGGTGGCCATAAGAATACGAAATAATTGGGAACAAGATTAAGGATTTACTTTTAGATTTTTTTTAGAAGAGTTTAAGTTTGAGACGGAAAAAATTGTAATAATTTGGATCAGTCCATTATTTTCCACGATGATATACTATTAAATTATAATTTTTTTTTTTTTTTTAAAAAAAGATAAAAAATCTTTACTTCATTGTCACGAGAGGCTTCGGATAGAGCGTACATATCCGTTCAACCACCTGGCATGATCCGAACCAAATTACATCATCTATAGGATACACACTTATTTTTTTACTCGATCTAATGGTTTAAAATATTAGTAGCAATTTTTTTTTTTTTTTTTTTTTTGAGGTTTGAGAATATATATATATATATATACACATTATTTCGTGTCCCATTTTCAACCATTTCTTGGGAGTGGCCTCCAGTATGCAACCATTTTCGTCGTGTTTACATGCATCGACATGTATGAAAGTTAGATCAAAGTCATATGTTAATTTCCCATTTTCAACAATTTCTTGGAAGTGGCCCCAAACATGTGACCAAACGATCCTTTTTGTCCATGATTACATGTAACAACATTTATAAAAGCTGACTAATGTTAGGTGAGCCATCTAGAGTTTGTTGGTAGTGTGGTGGTACTACCCGTGACTTGGTGCTTAAATGTTTGTTTCTAACTCTCATTAAAATCAAAATCTCTCTCCCACTATATAAAAATATATAGGTTATTTTTCATCTTATATAGACCCTCTTCCTACTTATAGATGGATTGATTCCCCTTATATGAAAGTCATTTTGAGACGTAATCCTCATATTACACCTCATAGTCAAACACTGAGCTTGATTCCGATTGATTCTGGTTTGTCCTAACCATAAAAAAAATAAAATAAAGTAAAACTGTTAGGTGAGCCATCTTTACAATTAATAATCATTACTTGCCAACGCCCTTTTGACTATTGATAGGTTTCCATGTGTTGACCAATTATAACTAATAGAGGAATTCCGCCGTTTCCAATAAAGACAGGAAAATAGTTTTCCTCTAAAATATTACATTTAAGGGTCTTCTAAAAAATTAGTAATAAAAACAGTAATTTAATTTAAGGATAGTGTGGAAGTTTTGGTAATATATAAATTTGAGGTGTACATACAATTTTAAAGGGATGGAAATATGGTTGCTCTTGGACTGTACTTCAAGAACATTTTCCATTATCAAATCAACATAAATTAATGGAAAGATGAATTAACAACAAACTAACTATGTCTTTTTTCTTTCAGATTTTTTTATATAGTTCTTTTTATCAATTATTAATTTACTCAAATAATTTAATTTTAAAGGTGTTCACATCAAAAATTGGTTGATACCCAAATTAATGTGAATTAAATGTTTAGGATGATTAAATAGGTGCAATAATGGCGAAATAATAAAACAATAATGATGCAAGAACAATAAGTAAAGAGACAGAGGTTTTTAATGCGGTTCGGCCATATTTGATCAATGCTGGCCATATTTGATCAATGCCTATATTGTAATTTAAAATAAATACCTTAGGGATATTTTAGTCAAATTACATTGTAATATGTTTGTTTCGTTGGGAGTAAGATGGTAATTTTACAGACTCTAACCACACTTAAAGGCAAATAAGTCTTTTTGCCATTTTCATCTCTTTTGACTGTCAGTTGACTAACAACATATATATAATTAATGTGTTTTGGAAAACTTTAGGGAAGATGAGAGTTGTTTTCGATAAATAATTAAAGTCCTGATAGTTTCTAATACCTCAAGGATAAAATTGAAATTTGTCCTTTTTTTTTTTAATTTAGTTTAGTTAGTAATGAATTTAAAAATGTTATAAAACAAAGAGTGAAACTAATATATGTAAAACGAATATATGTGAGGGTAATAACAAAATAGAGAATAACTTAATTAAATAAAAAATGCATTGAAGTGAAAATTGAACAAATAGGAGCAAAGAAAAGCTAATCTTTTATTGACCATATATAAATTAAGCCTAAACACATGCGCACACACATGCATACGCATCCACACATACATGCACAACACACACGCTCGCATGCGCGCGCACACATACAGGACGAATCTTGATCATTCAATTTTTAGTGAGTCAAACCTAAAGATTGGGACTTAATCTTCAACTGATGAGTTAATACTCTTACATCTGATTCATTAAAAATTAAATAATCAAAATTTCAAGCGTATTCATACCTAAGCGCAATGTAAAATGTGTTTATACATATATATATATATGTATAGAGAGAGAGAAATAGGGTTAGTTAAAGAAGGTTGGCTAAGGTCAGCCATCTTTACAGGTAATCATCGTTACTTACCAACACCCTTTAACTAATGATGGGTCTCCATGTGTTTGACCAATTTTATTAAACAAATAATGGTGGAAATACACCATTATTTGTTAAAAAAGAAATAGCTTTCCACTAAAATATTATTAACTTAATTTAAGATCTTCTAAAATAATAATAATTTAATTTAAGGATAGTGTAGAAATTTTGGTGATGTATAAATTTGAGGTGTACATTAAATTATAAAGGGATGGAAATATGGTTGCTCTTAGACTATACTTGAAGAACATTTTCCATTATCAAATAACGTAAATTAATGGAAAGAATAATTAACAACAAACTGATTATCTCTTTTTTCTTTCTGATATTTTTATATAATTCTTTTTATCAATTATTAATTTATTCAAATAATTCATTTTAAATGTGTTAATGTCAAATATCGGTTGACATCCAAATTAATGTAAATTGAATATTTAGGATGATTGAATGGGTGCAAGTGAAATAATAAAACAATGGATACGGACTCTTTACCTATCTCATTTTTACTAATCTTTTAGTTCGATCGTGACATGTGGCAGATGTAAATGAATGGCATAGATCGCCCTTTTCTTTTTTTTTTAATCCCTGATAGCAACATGGAGGTCAAGTTTCATCGATAGCGCCTCTCTGTTTCTCTCTCCCTATAACTGTTGTTTCAAGCTTCATCAATCGACCGTTTCATCTTCGGCGACCTCCAGAACTACTCCACCTCTGTCTCTTTCCATCACCAGAACTTTCCCCTTTTTGTGCTTTCGGTTGAGGCTTTTAGAAACCTTTGTCAACGTCTTACCAGTCAGTCTCTTTGTCTCTTTTCATGAACCCTAATTATTTCAATTCCTTGTTTTAATTATCGTTGTTGTATTTGTGTTTATGGCTATGTTTTGATTGATTGGTTCTTTTTTTTTTTTTTTTTTTATGTTTTCAAATTCTTGATTTGCTGCTCTATTTATTGAATTAGGTGGTTTAGGTGATTTGTATGGAGATTTATGATATGTCAACTTGGGGTTAATGTTTATTGAATTGGTTCTTTGCTCTACTCTGTTTTAGGTGAATTGGGGTTTAATGTTTATTGATTTGCTGTTGTGTTTGTGTGTGTGAATCTGTTTTAGGTGAATTGGGGTTTAATGTTTATTGATTTGCTGTTGTGTTTGTGTGTGTGAATCTGTTTTAGGTGAATTGGGGTTTAATGTTTATTGAATTGGGGATTTAGGTGATTTGCTACTCTTTGTGTGTGTGAATTAGGTACATATTGATGTTAAGTTGTGAACGAAAACTCTACGTAATTTTGGCTTTATATATGTTTTGATGTTCTTTCTTAACCCCTTGTGGTCAGTACCCTACATATAGAAATTGCTCATTGATGTTAACAGCATCAACATGTCAACATGAAATGTGGTATTACAAATTTTCAATAACTCTGATCCATGCATAGTATACTTTTGAAGTTCGATTAGTAACCATAACCTAAATGCTCAATATAAGTATTTCATTTTTGTAGTCTAGCACAGTATTGAAATACTTTTTTTTTTCTCAGCAATGTAACCTACCAAGGATGTGAAATTGGTGACTGAGACCATATTTGATGAGTGACCTCATTTGGAGAGACTTAAGGCTCTAGTGGATGTTGGAAATATGGGCTCCCAAAAGGTGCTGCACAAGGTTAGATTCTGGAAGGAAGGTGTTATGAGAAAGTATTCTATTCAAAAAGGAAAAGCTAGGGACATGGTCATGTTCAGTCATCTCTCTACTGATCCCAAAATATTCTTTGAAGCTTATTAATAGAAAAATGGATCAAGTTTTGAATTTTTTTTTTTTCCTCTATATACATGTTTAAGTAATTTCTTAGATATAAAAGCACATTGAAGAATAGGAAAATAACCCTTTTTAAGCAACAACTCAAGGATTGTTTTTGATATAAAATCAAATAGAGAAATCTTTTAATCTGATGATAGTAGGCTATACACGACAGTATCAATGGTCTTTCCTTTGATAATAATATATTTCTTGAAAACATCCTTCTTAATGAATCCGATCTAATACCCTCTATGAGGCCTTGTTATCAACATCAATTATAGCTTGTAGTCTCAGCATGTTAGGAAACTCTTCAAACATAAGAGGAATAGTCATCTTGATGGCAAATGTTGTGATGCCTTGGCCCTAATACCTTGACCCCAGAAAATAATCTTTTATACATTCAACTCTTAAAACAAAATATCTCAATGACATTATCCCAATAACAATAAGTTTTCAATTCTTAAATTTCAATTTAATCCCAAAAAAGAGAAAACATATCAATTTAATTCTGAGAGATGATATCTAATTTAATCCATATTTCTTAAGTTAAAAGAAGAGTCATTAGAAGCTTGAGAGTCTTGAAATTCGAGTTCTGTTGAAACAATTCTTAAAAACTTGTTTGTTGAAATTGCTCTTGAAGAGTCTGTGCCAAAGTAGCAGATGCATTATGACCTTGGAACTATTAAACTAATTATTAATATATGTGTACTTAATAATGACTAAATAAATTAGACATATGAAATTGTAACTATAAAATACTAACCAAATTAGGCCTAAAAACCATTTGTGGCGGATAAGGAATATTGCCAATCATAGGAGGCAAGGAGATTGAAGCCTGGACAACATGTAATATTCAAAATTACAAACCCATGATTAGAATGTAACAAATAAAGAAAATATACAAAACTCACCTTAGATGTGTGAGCATTCAGAGGGAGATTATTTGACTTTTTTCTCTTTCCCAAGGCTTTCCCCAAACCACTCTTGAGTCTACGTTGTCCTCCATGAGATGTCTCTTTTTCCTTTAGCCTTTTTGCTCTTTTAAGATTGGAATCTTGAGCAAAATTCACTTCAACATTGTCATCTTGAGATTCATGAACTTTTTCTTGATTGTTCCTATCCATTTCTAAACATAAACTATCTTCCACTAGTTTTGCCAATTTACTTGCTTCAACATTTACTAGGTTATATGTTTTTTCACTTCCAGAAGCCCTACTCCATATTCTTGTGAATATAGAGTACAAGAACCTATACCGAGTTGTTTGTTACTGTGTCTTCTTGGATATCATGTCCATGCATGTTTTCTACACATTCTACTTTTGCTTGTTTTGTCCACCTTTTTAAGGTATATTGACTAGGAATTTCTTTGATGTTCATACCTTCTCTAAAAACCTTAATGACATGACTGCATAATACTCCTTTCATCTCAAACATCCTACACTGCAAAATATTGAAGCATCATTTTCTCTTTTCACTTGCCACTCTTTCGAATGGTCATTCCTCACTATATAATAGGAACTCCCATCAATTAAAACTTTAGAATTTGATAAGGTCAAATTAAGAGCTTTTCAAAATTATTTTGAAACTCTTGAAATATTGGTTTTGTGTAAACTTCTCTTGCTTGAGCCAACATTTTACATGAAACTTTTAGACTAACCAACCTATAACACAAATCATATTTTGCTTCTAGCTCCTTTTATCATTTATCATTAAGTATTCTATCAAAGTGCATGAAAAATTGCGCCACATTGAGGTCGGACTTCAAATAATCTTTTAGAGAAGCATTGAAGCTTTCACTAAGTTGTGTGCTACTCATTTCATATGTTACCTTTTTGTTATGAAGGTAACATATGCACACAATCTAGGATTAAGATCTAGTGCACGCTTCTTGTTATCGCTTGCTTCAGAATCCCAAACCACCTGCGACATGATTGGATCAAATTCGAGTACAAAGTTTTACAATTGGTCAATCAATTCATCAGCATTTGAAGCTGAGTTTAGAATGCGTTGGTTTGCTGATGTCATAAAACCCTGTTCCACAGCATGATCAAGAAAAGCCAATAAATCATCATAGAACCATTAACATTAAGCGAACCTAATGACTTTTTGTGAATGTTGAGATAGGCCCATGACGCAATGTTGAAGATTTCTTCGAACATTTTCAAACCACCAGGTAACGCAATAAAGGCATCAATATTGAGTAACATATACGTCATTCGCCCGTGCATGCTCATACCCTGAAACACATTATCTATACTCATACCGATGATATCTCTCCTTTCAGCTAAAGGCTTTACTATGATACTTAGGATTCTGCTGCCTACAACATTTGCAGTGATAGCAACAGAACCTCTCAGTCCTAAACTGCCTCCCCCATACACCAAATCTATGTTTCAGGCAGCTAAAATCTTACCAAGTTCAACGGCTGCCTTTGAATATTACTTATCCACACTAGACTTCGAGCCACAAAAAATACAGATGGTTTTGAATCTGCTAGTCGAGGACTCTGCCTTTTGTTTTTCTGCTACAAAACTAATTGTTTATTATTAGCAATGAACACTCATTTAAAGAAAAGGAAAGAGTAAAAGAATAGTTCAACAAGGCTAAACAGTTGTGATTAGGAGAAAAAAATTATTAAGTATAGAAATGTCAAAAAGAAAGTATAATCTTAAAAAAAAATTCAAAACAAGCTACTAAAAATACAAAATTCAAAATTTCAGATGAAAAAACATCAAAGAGTAAATACAATCATCGAAAAAGTTTGAAACAAGTTACTAAACACTAAAAAAAGAAAAATCCAAAATGGTAGGTAAAGAAATATTTAAAAGTGAACACAATCGTCCAAAAAATTTTAAACGAGCTAAAAGAAATCCAAAATAGTAGGTGAAAAAACATCAAAAAGTAAACACAATTATCGAAAAAGTTTGAAATAAGTTGCTAAACAAAGAAAAAAAAATGATACTATAGTAGTTGTGATTGTGGCTCACATATTCCTCTGGTTTTACGTCCAGAAACGGCTTAAATATCTTCTATAAATCAAGAATTGGCTTCCTTTCCAGTTTTCTTATAAACTGGCAAGTAGGGTTTTTTAAAGTCAGATTTCCAAGACTGTAACGTTGTTTCTCTTTACTGAATAACTCTCATAAATCTAAAAGAATACGTTGAACTGTCCCATAAAGATGCGTCTCAAAAGTCTCAATAATATTATCCAAAGACTTCTTACTCAGTTCATCCTTTATACATTTAATTTTATATTCTCGATTTATGGACAAATATCTAGAATTTTTACAACGTGTGTCACGGTTCCATCTTGCACACTAATGGCAGACTCCCATTCTCTTAGCTATCATCTTCTTTGAGTGGAAACTTTTTCCCAATCCTGTTAAACGTTTAATGAATGAATCATTCAACTCACTTGCTAGAAGTACTTTAACTTCAATGATCCACCGAATATGCTCGGGAAGACCTAAATATGTTAGTGCCCTCATTCTTTCGAGTCTGCACTTGTAAATCTTTCTGAGTACATCTTGAGGCAGAGTAGGGAAATAATTTTTGAATGTTGTAAGACTTGCATCCATTTCTAAAAGAGAAAAGAAAATTATCAAAGAAAACAATAAAACAAACAAAAGAAAACTAATTAAGAAGGAAAAAATTAGGTTGCCATCCAATACGTGCTTAATTTATAGTCGTTAGCTTGACTATTAAAAAACGCTTTAATTTGGGTTTGAAAGCGCAATGGTAGATTTCTGTTGAGGCTCTCTACCATCTATGTAAGCTTTAAGTCATTTTTCGTTAACTTTGAATCGACGATCCGCACTTTGAATTTCAACAGCACCATGTGGAAAAACTTGAATAACTGTGAAGGGCCCAGACCATCTCGAGCGTAGTTTACCTAGGAACAAAAGTAACCGTGAATTGAATAAAAGAACCTTCTGTCCTAGAGTGAACTCCGTATTTAGGATACGTTGATCATGCCACTTTTTAGTGCGTTCTTTATAAAGCTTAGCATTTTCATATGCACCATGACGGAATTCATCCATCTCATTAAGTTGCAACCTTCGCAGAGTTCCTGATGCTTTTATGTCAAAATTTAACTTTTTGATAGCCTAATATGCACGATGCTCAAGTTTAACGGGTAAGTGGCATGCTTTTCCGAATACCAACTTGTACGAAGACATATTAATCGGCGTTTTGAACGTTGTTCTACATAATGCATCACTAAGCTTTTTCGACCAGTTTTTTTGAGATGCACTCACCGTCTTTTTCAAAATCCATTTTAATTCTCGATTTGAGATTTCAGCTTGTCCATTCGTTTATGGGTGATAGGTCATAGCAATTTTATGTTTGACCTCATATTTGGCTAAAAGAGCATCAAAATACCTATTACAAAATTACTTCCCTTCATCATTGATGATTGCTAATGGAGTTCCAAATCTGGTGAAGATATTTCTACGTAAAAAATTCACCACCACTTTAGAGTCATTGGTTGGTGCGGCAATAGTTTCAACCCATTTTGACAAATAATCTACGACCACCAGAATGTAAAGATTCTTGAAAGATGGTGGAAATGGTCCCATGAAATCGATGCCCCAAACATCGAACAACTCCACTTCCAAAATATTGTTTAGGGGCATTTCATGCCTTCATGAAATGTTACCTGTGCAGCAACATACAATTGAGCATCCTTAAAAATAGTGGGCCAATAGTATTCAGATTGAAGAATTTTGCCTGTAGTTCGATTGGCCCCAAAATGTCCACCATAGTCAGAAGAATGACAATGATAGAGAATATCTCGTACTTTATCTTTTGAGACGCATCGTCAAATGATCTGATCTAGACATAACTTATACAAAAACAACTCATCCCAATAGTAATGTTTTACATCCGCCAATAATTTCTTCTTTTACTGCCATGAAAAGTCAGGTGGATAAACTTTATGAGAAAGAAAATTAACAAAATCAACATACTATGGGATATTGCTTGTATCCAAAATGAAGAGCTGTTCATCAAGAAAAGTTTCTTTAATTGCTACGCCAAGATCATCCTTTTTCCCTTATTGCTCTAGTCTAGATAGATGGTCGGCCACCACATTTTCATTTCCCTTCTTATCTCGAATCTCTAAATCAAACTCTTGTAGCAGAAGGACTCATCGGATCAGGCGTAGTTTTGCATCTTCTTTCTCCGAAAGGTACTTAATGGCTGAGTGATCCCTGAATACAATGACTTTGGAGCTAATCAAGTATAGTCGGAATTTGTAGAATGCGAAGACCACGACTAGAAGCTCTTTCTTAATGGTAGCATAGTTGACCTGTGCATCGGTTAGTGTACGGTTAGCGTAATAAATGGTATGGAAAACCTTACCAATACGTTGCCCTAGCACGACTCCAATGGCATAATTGCTAGCATCACACATCAGCTCGAAAGGCAAAGTCCAGTCAGGTGCAATAACAACTGGGGCTGTCACAATGGCCTTTTTCAGTATCTCAAATGCCTCCCTACATGTATTATCGAAGTGGAATGAAACATTCTTCGCGAGCAAATTGCATAATGGTTTTGTAATCTTCGAGAAGTTCTTAATGAATCTTCTGTAAAACTCTACATGCCCTAAAAAACTTTGAATGCCTTTAACAGACGTTGGTGGTGGTAGCTTCTCAATTGCCTCAATCTTGGCTCTATCAATCTCAATGCCCTTGGCTGAAACTTTATGACCTAAGACGATCTCTTCTTGTACCATGAAATGACATTTCTCCCAATTAAGAATCAGATTTGTCTCTTTGCATCTTTTTAGTACTTATGCTAAGTTATCCAAACAAGAATCAAATGATGAGCCAAAGATTTAAAAATCATCCATAAATACCTCAATGAAGCGTTCCACCATGTCCGAAAAAATTGACATAATGCACCATTGGAAGGTGGCTGGTGCATTGCATAGACTAAACGACATCCTCCGAAACGCGAACGTTCCATATGGGCATGTGAATGTAGTCTTTTCTTAGTCCTCAGGTGCTATAGAAATCTGATTGTAACTAGATAATCATCTAGGAAACAATAGTAAGGGTGACCTGCTAATTTGTCGAGCATCTGATTAATGAAGGGTAAAGGGAAATGATCTTTCCTGGTCGCCTTATTTAGTTTCCTGTAGTCAATGCACACTCTCTATCTGGTCACTGTTTGTGTTGGAATCAACTCATTGTTTTCATTGGTAACTATTGTTATTTCTCCTTTCTTTAGTACTACTTGTATCAGGCTTACCCATGTGCTGTCTGAAATGGGATAAATGATACCTACATTCAAAAGTTTAAGTATCTCTACTCGGACAACCTCCTTCATGTTTGGATTTAAACGTCGTTGGTGCTCGATGGATGGCCAGTACTTATCCTCCATGAGAATTTTATGTTGGCATATAGATGGGTTGATTCCTTTAATGTCAGAAATCAACCATCTAATAGCCATATTGTGTTATTGTAGTACCCTTAAAATCTTTTCCTCTTGTTCTATACTCAGAGAAGATGAAGTAATAATAGGTAGTGTAGATGAATCACCTAAGAATGTGTACATGAGATGAACTAGAAGTCGCTTGAGCTCTAATTGTGGTGGTTTTTCTGTTGATGGTGCCAGTTGTCTTTTACTCATTCCAAGCTTCTCGAATGGTCGTTTGAAAAAGATGGGAGGTGAAACTTCCAATTGGTTAACACATTCAATGATGTTCGGACTTTCTAAGTTTGGCGTTCCATTTAGGCAAGCTTTAAGCAGATCTTTTGGGGTGATGGTTTGATGTAGTTCTTTAATACATTCATCCACTACATCTACCTTTATGCAGTTGCCAACATTATGTGGATGTTTGAGCACTTTTAGCATATTGAAGGTCATTTCTTCATCGTGAACTCTTAGTATGAGTTGACCTTTTTGTACATCAATGAGAGTTCTTCATATTGCTAAGAATGGACTACCCAAAATGAGGTGTATTTCTTGATCTTTCTCCATGTCAAGCACAATGAAATCCGTAGGAAATATGAACTTATCCACTTTTACCAGTATATCTTCTATAATTCCCCTTGGATACTTGATTAATCGATCAGTTAGTTGTAAAGATGATAGGCCCCTTTCTAACTATACTGGCTAAGCGACCTGCTCGGCACCCCAAGGTGGCTTCCTAGTCGAGATCTGCTCCGGCTGAAAAGTTCCCGTGAAGCTAAACCTCTTTCTTATCTGAAAATACTTGAAATCCTTTTAATTCTGAAAATGGGTAAGAATTTTGTTCGTTGAAAATAACTTTATGAAAATAGAGTTTTATGAAAATTCGGCAGCACAACGGCTGTTTTTCTAAAATTTCCATCTTGTAAAAACTTCATAAAACCTGTATAATTTCATTTCCAAATATTTTCGTAACTAATAGGCCTCAGACCCTTTTTCATTTTCACAATCATTCAGTGATATGAACAGCGACTTGATTAAATCTTAAACATCATACATGATATTTACATAAAATCTTTTATCCAAAATAATATTTACAAAACTGAAGAAATCTGAAAAAGATAATAAATACAGTACATGATAACTTGTCTAGAAACTAGTGCAGCATGGTTGTGTCGCTAACTGGCTTGTACGTCCAAAGGAGATGTTTCCGCTGCGCTGCTCGCACCTGCACCTGGGGAGGATTTTAATAAAACAGGAAAAACGATGGTGAGAATAACTCAGTGAGTGGGTAAGTTTAATGCAAACTATACTTGTGCTTAAAATAATATTCCTCCCAAAATAGGTTGGAAAAACTATTACTTACTTTACTTTGCTAAAAACTGTAAATCTCATTTTAAAATGCAAAAGAAACTTAACAAACTTTTCTTAAAACTTTTCTTTGTTTTCTTACTAGCCTATTTAGCAATCCAGGGAAACTTATCCTTCATGGCGGTGCGAAGACACGCCACTAAGATTAGGGGAACTCTCACCATGTGTAGTCGCAAATGTGGATACAACTCTGGGATCATGATTCCCTCCAACATCAGGCAGATCTACACTTATCCCATACGTGTAGAGGGTGACTGACAGACTCGATCTCCCCAAAGTTAGTAACTCCCCCCAACTTACCGTACACGTATGAAATATTTCGGCCGGGTGTAAATTAAGGGCTAGGATAAACCAAAGGCATATAGGTAATGAAATCTCAGCAATATGCTATAATATCACAATATAACTTTCGCAAATAATATCTCTATGCATTTATATCTCAATTTACTAGTTTACTTTACTCAAAGAATATATATATATTTATAGCTGGATATGTATATATATATATAAAACTATACATGCATTGTATGAAACATAATAAAATTGCATTCATAGAATCATTTGCATGAAAATTTGAAATAAAATCAACATTCACTAATTGCTTTCGAATACTTTATCACTACTTCCCATTACGGATCTCGTCCGCTTTCCGATTCACCTATAATTGGTTCGATCGAGATTTCGTTAAAACACGACTCTTGCACAAACTAAACTTTAAGTCACACGAGGATTTCTAATCTCGACAATTCAAGCGATTATCTTCACACGATAACAATATGGAAATCTAATATTACTATCTCGAACCAATTCATTATCGCAACATAAACTACTTGAAACTCTACGATTACAAAACCGACAACTATGCCATTCAAAACTAAAGTAACATCGTCGACATCACATTCTAATGGATTCAATAAAAAGAAGATTCGAAGCTAAATGAATAACATAAAGCTTACGCGATTTCAACTATTTATCGTGAGTTATCGTTTTTAACGTTTCGCGCGATTCCTTCATTTCCAATCAAACTTATCGTCAATACTACTCGTGACTTTACTTAAATCATGGAAAACGAATATTCAAACACTTTAAAGCACAAAAATGAAAAACATGGCAGCAAGCTAAACAATATTCATTTCCCGATTCAACTCCAAATTTTGACAATTTAACGATTTCGCGCGAAACAAAAACTATCCGATTAACTTAAATGTATTTCAAACTATCCTAACATCAAACTTTAACACTTTAACGGGCTTAAATACGTCTCAAGGCAGCTTGATAACATCATAAACACTTTCACATTTGACAACAAAAATCACAAACAAAAAACATTCGCATTCGTAGAAAACTTATCCGAATCGCTCGGAAACAATTTCTCAATATCCGAATATCCGATACTTTAAAACATATCCACACTAATCATTTTCCATGACAACAAGTTTGAAATTAAAAACATAACTTAGCAGCCCCTAACTTTCCTAGAACAACTCGTAATCAATTTCAAAACGAAAACGACCGTTGACAATTTCATTCAAAACACAACCGAACAATAACGAGCGAACCTCCTCACTAACGAGGTTCTCAATCCTAAAACCCAATCATAATATCATCAATTATCATCCATAATTCAACATAATCATTAACCATCCAAACGAAATCAATAAAAAACTCAATATACCTTTCGAAACTCCCTTCAAAAGCTTGAAACTTCGAAAGAAAACTTGCGCGAATGGGCTGTCCTTATACTTCACCTTAAATCGAGCTTCCTTCAATCCAAAATTCACATGCATGCTTTAAAAACCACTCAAAACATCTTAACAAAGCTAATGGGACAGCACTTACCTCAACTCGAACTGTTTTTCGCTTCGAACTAGCTCTCGAACAATCGCGACGGCTAGATGATGCTCACTTAAGCTCATGCCAGCAAGTAACACCTCCTTCCACCTACATGCACGAGTTGCCATTAGCAACAAGTTGCTGCAGCTACTAACTCACCCCAAGACAGAATTGAATCACTTACGAACTCACTTTCTTCTTGCTACAAGTCACGACAGCAACATCAACTCACTGCAGCAGCTCTCCACATTGCATGCACGATCAGATTCGCTCCTGGGTTACTTGGATGACACATGCAGCTGCTTGCCTTGAAGAATCACTCTTAGATCTGGTAGAGGACCGAATGGGGAAAGAGAAGTGATGGAGATTCTTGCTCGATCTGCACTGGCGAGCTCTTGGCAGCAGCACTAACTCACGGTCCTTCCTCTTGCTTCAAATCTGAACTTCTCCTTCAGCTTTGTTTCATCTCGGTTTGATAATAGCTGCTCGATCCTTTCTTGGTTTGCATAGCTCTCTCAAATTCTCTCCTTCTCTTATTCACTCTCCCGTTCTTTATCTCTCTCGATCACTCTCTCAGTTTGAGTTTGGAAATGGAGACCGTGACTATGGCTTCTTGATTTCTCGTAGCTTAACCGAATGCAAGGTCTCTCTTTCAATTTCATTTCTTGCTGTCTTTCACTTTATATAGGCATCACATATCTTTGCCACTTGTCATGCTATTTCCTTGCATGTCTGACACGTGTCACTTTCATGCACTAATTTTATTTTATTTAAATTCTTCCATGCATTCTCGCTTTAATTCCGAAATCAAATCCATTTCCGTCCGTCTATCCGAAAATCCCTTTGTAATTGCTTTCGCCTTCGAAATTATTTTATTATTCTAAAATAACTATTTCGAATATTTTCGGACTCGAGAATTATATTTTTTTTTATCGGACGCAATCCATCGGAAAAATAATTCACTCTCCGACGAACGAAGTTTTGGGTTTTACAATTCACCACTCCTTATAAAAAATTTCGTCTTCGAAATTTACACAACTTTCATGCAATGCAATTCAATATTGGAATCCATCAAACATACGCAATAATTTCTTGAATTATAAAATTCGTAGCTCGATTTACTAAATATACTTACTTGATTCAAAAAGATGTGGATACTGGCTGCGCATCAGCTCCTCGTGCTCCCATGTGGCTTCCTCCACTGCATGATTCCTCCACAACACTTTAACCAACGGAATGACTTTACTGCGAAGAACTTGTTCTCTCCTATCAAGAATCTGAACTGGGGTCTCCTCATAAGATAGGTTCTCCTTGAGTTCCATTGGCTGCTCTGACAACACGTGCGAAGGATCTGCTATATACTTATGGAGCATCGAGACATGGAATACATTATGGATTCTGGAAAGTTCTACTGGCAACTCAAGTCGATATGCTACCTCACCTACTCTGCCAATCACTTCATAGAGACTGATATACCGAAGGCTTAACTTACCACGCTTCCCAAAACGGATTATTCCTTTCCATGGCGATATCCGCAAAAATACCTTATCCCCAACCTGGAACTCCAAATCCTTCCTACGCTTATCTGCGTAACTTTTCTGTCGATCTTGGGCTATCTTCAAATTGTCCCGAATAACCTTGATCTTATCTGTAGTCATCTACACTAGCTCAGACCCAATTAACTTTCTCTCGCCTATCTCATCACAACATACCAGCGTCCTACACCGTCTTCCATAAAGTGCTTCATACGGTGCCATGCCGATACTAGTCTGATAGCTGTTATTATAGGCAAACTCGATTAACGACAGATGAGTATCCCAACTTCCTCCAAACTCCATCACACAATATCTAAGCATATCCTCTAAGGTTTGAATAGTACGTTCAGACTGTTCATCTGTCTGCGGATGAAATGTTGTACTAAAATATAATCAAGTACCCAAAGCTTTCTAAAGACTAGGCCAAAATCGGGATGTAAATCTCGAATCTCTATCGAATACGATCGACACTGGAGCCCCATGCAATCTCATGATCTCTTCAACATATAACTTGGCCAATCTATCCAAGGAATACGTACTTCGAATAGGTAAGAAATGAGCTGACTTCATAAGTCAATCCACTATCACCCAGATCCTATCATAACCATTTTGACTCCGAGGAAATCCTACCATAAAGTCCATTGTAATACGCTTCCATTTCCACTCCGGGATGGAGAGTGGTTGAAGAAGTCCTGATGGCCTCTGGTGCTCGACTTTTACCTGCTGACAAATCAAGCATTTTGACACAAATTCAACTATCTCCCTCTTTATACCTTTCCACCAATAATGCTCTTTCAAGGTATGATACGTTTTCGTACTTCTCGGATGTATAGCGTATGCTGATGAGTGAGCTTCATATAAGATTTCTTTCTTGAGTTCCGCCACATCTGGAACACACAATCTCTGTCTCATCCTCAACGTACCATCATCCTTGACTGAGAAGTCTCCCTACTGGCCTGACTCTACTTCCTATATGATCTTATTTAACTGAGGATCCTGAATCTGTAACTCTCAGATTCTATCCACGAGTATCGGTCGAACCTGAAATGTAGCTAACAATGCATCCAAATCTACTACTTCCAAATGAACTCCCAAAGATCTCATCTCTACTAACAATGGAAAATACTCAGCTCGTAAATGAGCTACCGAGCTGGAGGGTCTCCAACTCAGTGCATCAGTTACTACATTTGCTTTCCCGGGATGGTACTCTATGGTGCAATCATAATCTTTGATCAGCTCTAACCATCTCTTCTGTCTCATGTTCAACTCTTTCTGGGCAAACAAATATAGAAGGCTCTTGTGATCTGTAAATATCTGACATTGAACTCCGTACAGGTAATGCCTTCAAATCCTGAGCGCAAACACCACTGCGGCCAACTTTAGATCATGGGTCGGGTAATTCTGCTCGTGCTTCTTTAATTGCCTTGAAACATAAGCTATCACATTTCCATCTTGCATCAGAACACAACCCAAACCCTACCTCGAAGCATCACTGTACACCACAAAGCCTTCATTTCCTGAAGGAAGAGTAAGCATCAATTTTGTCTTCAATTCATCAAAACTTCTCTGACAGGCTTCTGACCACTCAAACTTCACTTCTTTTCTGGTGAGCTTCGTCAATGGGATAGCAATCTTGGAAAATCCTTCAACAAATTTTCTGTAATAACCTGCCAAACCTAAGAAACTCTGTACCTTAGTTACGGTTGTAGGGGGTTTCCAATTCATAATCGCTTCGATTTTCTGAGGATCAACACTAATCCCATCAACTGAAACCACATGACCCAAAAATGAAACTTCATTCAACCAAAACTAACACTTGCTGAACTTGGCATACAATTGCTGCTCTCTTAATGTCTGCAAAACTAGTCTCAGATGCTCAGCATGCTCTTCCATACTGCCAGAATACACCAATATATCATCAATGAACACTATGACAAACTTATCTAAAATTTCATGGAACACCCGATTCATCATTGCCATGAATACTACTGGAGCATTGGTTAGCCCGAAAGGCATAACCAAGAATTCATAATGTTCATAACGTTTTCTGAAAGCAGTCTTAGGAACATCGTCTCCTCTGATCTTTAACTGATGATACCCTGATCTCAGATCTATCTTAGAAAACACCATTGCTTCATGTAACTGATCAAATAGGTCATTGATCCTCGGTAAAGGGTATTGATTTCGAATAGTCACCTTATTCAATTCTCGGTAATCAATACACAATATTATATTTCCATCTTTCTTTTTAACAAAGAGTACTGGTGCTCCCTAAGGAGATACACTGGACTTGACAAAGCCCTTGTCTACTAATTCTTCCAACTGAACCTTCAGTTCCTTCAACTCTGTAGGTACCATTCTGTATGGTGCTCTGAAAAATGGTGCTGTTCTCGGAATCAGATTAATCTCGAATTCAATATCCTTATTTGGAGGTAAACCTGAAAGATCTTCTGGAAACACGTTAGAATACTTTGCAACCACAAGAATATTTTCTAGCTGAGTTTCCCTCTTGGACGAATCTATCACATAAGCCAAATAACCTGTACACTGTTTCTTCAGCATCCTTCTGGTGGTCACGGCTGATATGATATGGGATGGAAGCATTTTGCGCTCCCCTCGAAATACTACATCTGGCTCTTCTTAAAAACTGAACTTGACTTCTTTCTGAAAACATTCCACCACGGCATGATACGTAGCTAACCAATCCATACGCAAAATAATATCGAAGTCACATATGTCCAACAACATCAAACTGACTGGAAATTATCTACCCCCAAGCACAATGTCGCAATCTCTGCAAACACTCTCTGTTACTAAGGAATCTCTGGTAGGAGTAGCTACTATCATATCACACTCTAAGGGTTATAACTTTATATTAACACCTCTGACAAAGCCTTTAGAAACAAAAGAATGCGTAGCACAAGGATCTATTAAAACATGAGCATCAAAATTGAGAACTGTTATAGTACCTGTCACCACCTCTGGTGTAGCTTCAGCCTCTTGCTGCGTTACCGTAAACACCCTGGCTTGAGTACGGGGTCTCCCTGACTGTCCTCTGGGTGGAAAACCTCTCCTAACACCTCTTCCAGATTGAACTGTAGTCCTTGGTCCTCTCATCTGTGGACCTCTTTTATCCTACGACTGACTCCCGCTAGACTGTCCTTGAGTAGACGGTCTCGACCCACTGGCTCCTGTTGTCCTTTACGGGTAATCCTTTATAAAATGTCCCTCTTTGCCATAATGATAACATCCAGTGATACCCATATGACACTCTCCTCGGTGCATCCTGTTGCATTTCCTACATGGTTCTAGTTTGCTCTGAGTATCACCCCTGCTCTGAGGTCCTGATAGAGGTCTGACCGAACTTTGGCTGGACGCGGCTCTTTGACTCCACTGCTTGCTACCTGTCCATCTAGATTTGCTCCAATTTTTGGTGCCTTGCTAGAGCCTCCTGAATACCAACCTGACCCCTGACTGCGCTTCGATTTTTGGACCTGTTCTCTGTCACCCAAAGTAGTCATCTCTACCTTCAAGGCTGCCTCAACTAGCTGCCCATACTCTCTGTGCTCTGCAACTACCACATATGCTTGATTTTTGGATTCAGGCCCTGCACGAACTTATGGCACTTGTTCACCTCGTCATTCACTATAAACGGTGCCACTCGAGACAATTCAGTAAATTTCCTTTCATACTCTTCCACTGACATGCTACCCTGCACGAGACTGTAAAACTCCTCAATCTTGGCGTCCTTGTATGCCCTTGGGTAGAATTTCTCATTAAACTCTTCTTTGAACTTTTCCTAGGTAACTTGATCAGTTGTTCTCCGCTTGACAGAATCCCACCAATCTCTAGCTGACGCTTGTAGCCAAAATGAAGCAATGGACACCTTTTGGAGATCAATGCATTCCATCTATTCCAACACCCTCTCAGTGTTGTCTAACCATTCTGTTGCAACCTCTGGACCACCTGTTCCGTCAAAAGCATCGGCGCCTAATTTTCTTGCCCTCTCTACGGTGGCGCCTGGAGCGCGAGGCCTCAATCCTTGAATAACCTGGGCTAATCTCTCAATCGGATCCGGCTCGGGCTCTACTGTCAGTGGCTCGACTGGAACCCTTGGATGAGGATCATTGACGGATTCATTTACTTGCTCCCCTATTTTTGGAGCAGGAGGTGGAGCATTATCAGCGGCTCTCCAGGTACACAGATAACCGACGCGACGCATGACTCACTGCACTTGAACCAGATATTCAGTCATACAAGGTATGATGTTTGAGAAATACTATGAAAATGCTTGAAAATCATGTAATACATTTAAAACCTCGGCTCTGATACCAACGTTGACTGGCCTATTTCTAACTATACTAGCTAGGCGACCTGCTGATAACTCTATTTTTATAGAGTTATTTTATCTTTTTAAACCTGAATTCTTGCTTAGTTCTTGATGTTTTTATTATTATTAAGTACATTATTTCATCATTTTGTATTTTTCATTTTCAAAATAAAATTGGTGAAAATCGCATATGGACCCCACCAAGTGTTATTATTCGACACAAGATCATCGCTACCAAATGAATGTCATTCGAAGCAGCTCATCGACTCAAGAATTACTCGAATCAGATATCGCATGAAGAAGTTATCACAGTTTGAAGATCGAGTATTCCAGAACTAAATATTATGTCATGCTGATGTAAGGAATGATGTAATCAAAATTATGATGTAAGTAATAATATAATATTAAAGTTGACTTATATGGGGTAGGTGAACCATGATGTAAGCAATGATGTAATATGAAAGTTGACTTAAATGAGGTAGGTAAACGATGATGCAAGCGATGATACAAAATGGTGAAAAATTAGGAAAAGATGATGCAAACGATGATGTAATTGGAGGTGAACTTTACCTATAAATAGGCCTTAGAATTACCATTCCAAGCATCTCATCAAATACCAAAATGACAAGTCGTTTAGAGAAAGAGAGAGAGAGCTTGGAGAGAAGGAGCAAAGCAGAGGAAGAAATTCTACGGCGAAATTTCAATTCACTAAGTTTTCTTATATTTTATTATATTTAATTTTCTAGTCTTTGTAAATTCTAATATGGAGTAGATTTATTTTTCTAAGGTTATGATGTAGCCTAACTTTGATGTTCCAATCTTTTGTTCAATTTAATTAATTATTTTTTATCTTGGTTGATGCATTTAATACTGTGTTTAATACTTCTAAATAACTGATCACTATTTAGTTGAATTGTTAATCATAATGATAGCGGAAGCTGATTTATGTGTTTAGTTCATTGTATTGAATGTCATAAATTATATACAGGATAGGAATATACTTGCATGGTTTGTGTAGTCTATAAAAAAGATCCAAAAATCTTAATGAATCCATTAATATTTTAACTTGCATGGGGACCTAGCAGTTAAGCTTTATAGGGTATTTTTCTTAGACCTCGGGAGGGGTTATGTGAATAATTCAGGAAATCTCGACTAACAACTGAATAATCAATTTTTGTTAAAAAGAACAAAGGGGAGGAACATATTAGTTATGGTGAAATCAGAACCTTAGAATTTTCATTTATTGAATTAATTCTTGTTTATTTACATTTGCATTTAAATTTAGTTTTAGTTTTCACTTCCAATTTCGTCTACCAAATAAAAGTTGAGTTATTTCAATTTTGGGCATTAATTAACAACAATCCTCGTGGGACGATACTTCTCTCATCACTTTGTTACTTGTTCGGCTCGTCCACTTGCGATTTTGCACAACAAGTTTTTGGCGCCGTTGCCGAAGATTGTTTGTTTAAATTAATACTAATACTACGTAACTCAATTTTTAATTTGGTCATTTATTTATTTATTTTATTTGCTTTATTGCTTGTGATTTTTCTGGTGTATGAAAAAGTCTGGGGGCGAAGTTTTACCATTTGATCCAGAAATCGAAAGAACTTACCGCAAGAACCGAAAAGAAACAAGACAGGCTGTAAGTATTGCGCTCGTAGGCATGGCTGAAGAACCAAACAACGTACAAAATATTGTACCAATAAATGCTGAAATGCTCGAGCATTACGCGATTATGCTTTACCCACAGTGGGTAATGCTTCGGTAATACGGCGACTGACTATTGCTGCTAACAATTTTGAGATCAAACCAGCAATTATCCAGATGATACAAAACAACCAGTTCAGTGGGGTTCCAAATGATGACGCAAATGCACACATTGACAGTTTTTTGGAGATTTGCGATACTTTCAAGCATAATGGTGTTATTGATGACGTCATCCGATTGAGATTGTTTCCGTTCTCTCTTCGAGACAAAGCCAAAATCTGGCTTAACTCTCTACCATCAGGGAGTATTACCACATGGGATATCTTGGCACAAAAATTTCTAGCCAAATTCTTTTCACCAGCCAAGACTGCAAGACTACGAACCGAGATTGCAACATTCAGACAACTTGATGGAGAGTCATTGTACGAAACATGGGAAAGATTCAAAGATCTGCCAAGACGGTGCCCACATCATGGAGTTGCTGACTGGTTGCAGCTACACACATTCTACAATGGTTTAGGGAGTTCCACGAGAACATTAGTAGATGCCGCCGTTGGTGGAGCACTTTTAGGGAAACCCCATCAAGCCACTTGGGACTTACTAGAAGAAATGGCTGCAAATGCCTATCAATAGCCATTAGAAAGAGCAGTTTCGAAAAAATTTTCGGAATACAAGAAACTGATGTGTTAACTAAGCTTTCCACTCAGGTCGAGACATTAGCCAAGCAACTCAGAAACTTGACAGCTAATGCTTTTCATACCCAGTCGGCATCTTATGATTTTTGTGGAGGGGACCATTCCAACAGACAGTACGATGAAAACCAGACAAGTCAAGCCTTTTTTGTGGGCAACAAACAGTAAAATAACCCGTACTCTAACACATATAATCCAGGATGGAGGAATCATCAAAATTTTTCATGGAAAAACAACGATCAACCCAGACAACCATATCTACCACCACTTCAACAGCAGCAGGCCAACAAACCGTCGCTTGAAGAAGCACTCGCTCAGCTCACCGAAAGGACTAATCAATTTATGATGAGAAAGAATGATCTAGCAAAGTAGAAGAAGAAGTGATGGTTGAACAAAAAGAAGTAGAGAAGTCAAAGTCAAAGTTATTTCCAGACAATCCGACACCATACAAACCACCATTACCTTTCCCTCAAAGATTCCAGAAGCAGAAATTAGATAAACAATTTTCTAAATTTCTTGAAGTTTTTAGGAAATTGCAAATTAATATTCCTTTTGCAGATGCTCTGGAACAGATGCCCAGTTATGTGAAGTTCATGAAGGAAATCCTATCAAATAAAAGGAAGTTGGAAGAGCATAAAAAGGTAGTTTTGACCGAAGAATGTAGTGCAATCTTGCAGAAAAAGCTACCGCCTAAACTCAAAGATCCGGGGAGTTTCACAATTCCTTGCACCATTGGTGATTCATTCTTTGATAAAATATTATGTGATCTTGGTGCAAGTGTTAACTTAATGCCATTATCTGTTTTCAGGAAACTAGGCTTTGGAGAAGCAAAACCTACTACAGTATCTTTGCAGCTAGCTGATCGATCAATCAAGTATCCAAGGGGAATTATAGAAGACGTACTGGTAAAAGTGGATAAGTTCATATTTCCTACGGATTTCATTGTGCTAGACATGGAGGAAGATCAAGAAATACCCATCATTTTGGGTAGGCCATTCTTAGCAAAAGGAAGAACTCTCATTAATGTATAGAAAGGTCAACTTATACTAAGAGTTCAAGATGAAAAAGTGACCTTTAATGTGCTAAAAGCGCTTAAACATCCACATGATGTTGGTAACTGCATAAGGGTAGATATAGTGGAAGAATATATCAAAGAAAATGCTAAGTTTTACAAAGAACACACCAAAAAGTGGCATGATCAACGTATCCTAAACAGGGAGTTCACTCTAGATCGTCGATTCAAAATCAACAGAAAAATACTTAAAGCTTACATGGATGGTGGAGAGCCTCAACAGAAAGCCACCATTGCGTTTTCAGACCCAACTTAAAGTATCTTTCAACAGTCAAGCTAACGACTATAAATTAAATGCTTCTTGGGAGGCAACCCAAGTTTTTCTTTCTTAGCTAGTCTTGTTTTGTTTGTGTGTTATTGTGTTCTTTGTGTGTTATTTTTTTTCTTTGATAATTTTCTTTTCTTTTTCAAAGATGGAGACAAGTCTTGCAGCACTCAAAAATCATTTCCCTACTCTGCCTCAAGATGTACTCAGAAAGATTTACAAGTGCAGACTCGAAAGAATGAGGGCACTAACATATTTAGGTCTTCCAGAGCATATTCGGTGGATCATTGAAGCTAAGGTACGTCTAGCAGGTGAGTTGAATGATTCATTCATTAAACATTTACCAGAATTGGGAAGAAGTTCTTACTCAAAGAAGAGGAGAGCTAAGAGAATAGGAGTCTACCATAAGTGTGCGAGATGGAACTGCGACACAAGTTGTAAAAATCCTGGATATTTGTTCATAAATCGAGAAGATAAACTTAAATGCATAAAGGATGGGCTGAGTAAGGAGTCATTGGATAACATCCGTGAAACTCTTTAGACGCATCCTTGTGGGAAAGTTCAACGCATTCTTTTAGATTTATGGGAGTTATTCAGTAAAGAGAAACAGCGTTATAGTCTTGGGAATCTGACTTTAAAAGACCATGTTTGCCAGTTTATAAGAAAACTAGATGGGAAGCCGATCCTCAACTCATAGAAGGTGTTTAAGCCGTTTTTGGACGTAAAACCAGAGGAAGATGTGAGCCACAATCACAACTACTATAGCATCATTTTTTTTCTTTGTTTAGCAGTTGGTTTCAAATCTTTTCGATAATTGTGTTTACTTTTTGACATTTCTTTATATGTCATTTTGGATTTTTAGCTCGTTTCAAACTTTTTCGATTATTGTGTTTACTTTTGACGTTTCTTTACCTGCTATTTTAGATTTTTTTTAGTTTATTTCAAACTTTTTCGATTATTATGTTTACTTTTGGCGTTTCTTTACCTCCTATTTTGGATTTTTTTTAGCTTATTTCAAACTTTTTTTATTATTGTGTTTACTTTTTGACATTTATTTACCTAACATTTTGAATTTTGTATTTTTAGCGGCTTGTATTAATTGTTTTTTTTGAAGATTGTGTTTTCTTTTGACATTTCTACACCTAACATTTTTTTCCCCTAATCACAACTATTTAGCATCGTAGAACTGTTCTTTTACTCTTTCATTTTCTTTAAATGAGCATTCATTACTGATAACAAATAACTAGTTTTGAATGAAAAAAAAAAAAATGATAGAGTCCTCAAGCATCAAATTCAAAACCATTTATGTTTCTTGTAGCCCGAAGTCTGGTATGAGTACACAATATTCAAAGGCAGCTGCTAAACTTGGTACGGCTTTAGTTGCCCGAAACATAGATTTGGTGTATGGAGGAGGCAGTTTAGGAATGAGAGGTTCTGTCGCGGTAACTACAACTGTTAAAGACAGTAGAACCCTAGGTATCACAGTAAAGTATTTGGTTGAAAGAAGAGATATTATCGGTATGAGTATAGGTAATGAGTTTCAAGTCACGAGCATACACGGGCGAATGGCGTACATGTTACTCAATGTTGATGCGTTTATTGCGTTACCTGGTGGTTTGGAAACTTTTGAAGAAATCTTCAACATTACGTCTTGGGCCTATCTCAACATTCACAAAAAGCCATTAGGTTTGTTTAATACTAACGGTTTTTATGATTGTTTATTGGCTTTTCTTGATCATGCTGTGGAACAAGGTTTTATGACTCAAGTAAACCAGCGTATTCTAGTCTCAGCTTCAAGCGTTGATGAACTGATTGACCAACTGCAAGACTTTGTGCCCGAAGTTGATCCAATCATGTCGCAAGCGATAACAAGAAGCGTGCACTGGATCTTAACCTTCGGTTGTAACTTTCTTATCATATGGTTTTATTAATAGCATTTCCATTTGAGTTTTTCTTCTTTTTATCTTACTAGACATTGAGGACACTATCTCAAATAAATTTGGGGGTAGAGTTTGCTATTATTAAAACCATAAGATTCAAAAACTGGTCCGAGTTGAAACCAAAAGATGGCAGAGTAAGAAGTACTTTTGTGCTCTTGATACGCATCTTTGTTTTCATTTAAAAAAAAAAATTCATTATTTTTTATATTAATTTTTTTCTTTCTTTCTGTCATAACAAGTTGACTAATTACTTTATGTTTATTAATGGAGTCTTAATACATGTTTTTGGTTGAATATCTTTACTAAGGAATAGCCATGAGCATCTTTGCATGATTTGAGACTTTTGAATGCCATGATCTTAGTTAATTGAGTGGATGAATATCATGTTTACATGAATTGTGGACTATTAGTGGAGATTACCCTTGGTGAGGATTTGAACTTTTTAAACGTTTCATTTTGAGAGATTTATTTGTTTCTACTCTTAAACACTTTTCACTTTGTTCTTAATAGATGATCTCTATAGGTTTTGCATTGAATACTAAAGAACAAATCATCATTGTAGATAACATGAGTTACTATGATTTGAACATTAGATCGACTTCTTAGAAATAATATAGGTAATGTTTACTCCATAAAAGCCTACCTTCCTACTGTGAATTGAGATACATCATAAACCCTTTGAAGTCAAACACTTTAAATATTTTTTTTTGTTTATCTTTATTAAATGACCCTATTAAACTTTTAAATTTAGTTATACCTTATGAAACTTGGGATCATGTTATGAAGTGAAAGAGGAGAAGGGAAGTGAAGGGTTAACATTTATATGATATGTACATAGGCATATGCATTAAAAGAAATGTGTTTCTAAATAGTATTATGAAAAAATATATATTTGAGAAACACAAGTTTATAATGCCTAGATGTACAAGGGGAGGTGGAAGAAAAAAAAAAGTTGTGATGAATTAAAGAGAATAAATGAAGTACTTTATTCTTGTTGAACCTGTACCTTAAAATTTCTTATATATCAATTAACCATAGCCTAAATACAATCCTTAATAAAGCCTATTGATCTTCAAGAGGAAGTCCAATTTGAGAGTTGAAGTATGTCATCATACTCTATCTACGTTCTTAGTATTTGATTCCAATCATGAGATCTATTCACTTATAAGTGCGGTTCTTTTTAAATATCTATATTCATATGTGATGTAAATGACGTTTGCTATGCCTTTACATAACCTCTATCACATATGATTGCATGAGTGTTTGCTTTAGGATTCATGAGGGGTATGAGAGATATCTTGTGAGGATTAGAGTCGAAGCGAAATAAGTCCATGACATATGAATATGATGTTTTGAAATGAAATTGTTTTAAGAGTGGTGTGAGATTGTTGATGATTCTGTTTGAGATCATTAGTGACTTATCGTTAGTCTTGATACAAGATCATACATGTATGAGACTTTTGTTAATTTGTATTTAGTGAGATGTTGATGAGTTATGGGTGAAATCATTTAACGTTTATGGGTATCGTTGCTGGTAAACCCTCAGGAGACACAACTCCTCCTACTAGGGACACCTAGGGGTTTAAAAGCTTGTGGCATACGCTCAATGTCATCGTGTTTACCTACGAAAATTGATTATGTGTTTATTTTCTGTGTTTTTAGCTTAGGTTGTTATTTTTAGTTTTACTTGAGGACAAGCAAAATCTTAAATTTGGGGGTGTGATAACTCTATTTTTATAGAGTTATTTTATCTTTTTAAACCTAAATTCTTGTTTAGTTCTTGATGTTTTTATTATTATTAAGTACATTATTTCATCATTTTGTATTTTTCATTTTCAGAATAAAATTGGTGAAAATCGCATGTGAACCCCACCAAATGTTATTATTCGACACAAGATCATCGCTACCAAATGAATGTCATTCGAAGCAGTTCATCGACTCAAGAATTACTCGAATCAGATATCGCATGAAGAAGTTATCACAGTTTGAAGATCGAGTATTCCAGAACTAAATATTATGTCATGCTGATGTAAGGAATGATGTAATCAAAATTATGATGTAAGCAATGATGTAATATTAAAGTTGACTTATATGGGGTAAGTGAACCATGATGTAAGCAATGATGTAATATGAAAGTTGACTTGAATGAGGTAGATAAATGATGATGCAAGCGATGATGCAAAATGGTGAAAAATTAGGAAAAGATGATGCAAACGATGATATAATTGGAGGTGAACTTTGCCTATAAATAGGCCTTAGAGTTACCATTCCAAGCATCTCATCAATCACCAAAATAACAAGTAGTTTAGAGAAAGAGAGAGAGAGCTTGGATAGGAAGAGCAAAGCAGAGGAAGAAATTCTACGGTGAAACTTCAATCCACTAAGTTTTCTTATCTTTTATTATGTTTAATTTTCTAGTCTTTGTAAATTCTAATATAGAGCAGATTTATTTTTCTAAGGTTATAATGTAGCCTAACTTTGATGTTCCAATCTTTTGTTCAATTTAATTAATGATTTTTTATTTTGGTTGACGTATTTAATATTGTGTTTAATGCTTCTAAATAACTTATCACTATTTAGTTGAATTGTTAATCATAATGATAGCGGAAGCTGATTTATGTGTTTAGTTCATTGTATTGAATGTCATAAATTACATACAGGATAGGAATATACATGCATGGTTTGTGTAGTCTATAAAAAAGATCCAAAAATATTAATGAATCCATTAATGTTTTAACTTACATGGGGACATAGCAGTTAAGCTTTATAGGGTATTTTCCTTAGACCTCGGGAGGGGCTATGTGAATAATTCAGGGAATCTCGACTAACAACTGGATAATCAACTTTTGTTAAAAAGAACAAAGGGGAGGAACAAATTATTTATGTTGAAATCGGAACCTTAGAATTTTCATTTATTGAATTAATTCTTATTTATTTACATTTGCATTTAAATTTAGTTTTAGTTTTCACTTCCAATTTCGTCTACCAAATAAAAGTTGAGTTATTTTAATTTTGGGTATTAATTAACAACAATCCTCGTGGGACGATACTTCTCTCATCACTTTATTACTTGTTCGGCTCGTCCACTTGCGATTTTACACAACACCTGCTCGGCACCCCACAGTGGCTTCCCAGTCAAGATCTACTCCGGTTGGAAAGTTCCCATGAAGCTAAGCCTATTTCTTATCTGAAAATACTTGAAATCCTTTTAATTCTGAAAATGGATAGGAATTTTGTTCGTTGAAAATAACTTTATGAAAATAGAGTTTTATGAAAATCCGGCAGCACAACGGCTGTTTTTCTAAAATTTTCACCTTGTAAAAACTTCATAAAACCTGCATAATTTCATTTCCAAATATTTCCGTAACTAATAGGCCTTAGACCCTTTTTCATTTTCACAATCATTCAGTGATATGAACAGCGACTTGATTAAATCTTAAACATCATGCATAATATTTACATAAAATCTTTTATCCAAAATAAAATTTACAAGACTGGAGAAATCTGAAAAAGATAATAAATATAATACATGATAACTTGTCTAGAAACTAGTGCACCATGGTCGTGTCGCTAATTGGCCTGTACGTCCGAAGGAGATGCTTCCGCTGCGCTGTTCGCACCTGCACCTGGGGAGGATTTTAATAAAACAGGAAAAACGATGGTAAGAATAACTTAGTGAGTGAGTAAGTTTAACGCAAACTATACTTGTGCTTAAAATAATATTCCTCCCAAAATAGGTTAGAACAACTATTACTTACTTTACTTTACTTTGCTAAAAACTGTAAATCTCATTTTAAAATGCGAAAGATATTTATCAAACTTTTCTTAAAACTTTTCTTTGTTTTCTTACTAGCCTATTTGGCAACCTAAGGAAACTTATCCTTCATGGTAGTGCGAAGACACGCCATTAGGATCAGGGAAACTCTCACCATGTGTAGTCACAAATATGGATACAACTTTAGGGTCGAGATTCCCTCCAACATCAGACAGATCTACACTATCCTATACGTGCAGAGGGTGACTGATAGACTCGATCCCCCCAAAGTTAGTAACTCCCTTCAACTTAACGTACACGTATGGAATACTTCGACCGGGTGTAAATTAGGGGCTAGGGTAAACCAAAGGCATATAGATATTGAAATCTCAGCAATATGCTATAATATCACAATATAACTTTCGCAAATACTATCTCTATGCATGTATATCTCAATTTACTAGTTTACTTTACTCAAATAATATATATATATATATAAAACTATACATGCATTGTATGAAACATAATAAAATTGCATTCATAGAATCATTTGCATGAAAACTTTAAATAAAATCCACACTCACTACTTGCTTCCGAGTACTTTATCACCACTTCCCGTTACGGATCTCGTCCGCTTTCCGATTCACCTACAATTGGTTTCGATCGAGATTTCGTTAAAACACGACTCGTGCACAAACTAAACTTTAAGCCACACGAGGATTTCTAATCCCGACAATTCAAGAGATTATCCTCAGACAATAACAATACGGAAATCTAATATTCGCACGCGGAGACTATCTCAAACCAATTCATTATCGCAACATAAACTACTCGAAACTCTACGATTACAAAACCGACAACTATGCCATTCAAAACTAAAGTAACATCGTCGACATCACATTCTAATGGATTCAATAAAAAGAAGATTCAAAGCTAAACGAATAACATAAAGCTTACATGATTTCAACTATTTATCACAAGTTATCGTTTTTAACGTTTCGCGCGATTCCTTCGTTTCCAATCAAACTTATCGTCAATACTACTCGTGACTTTACTTAAATCATGGAAAACGAATATTTAAATACTTTAAAGTACAAAAATGAAAAACATGGCAGCAAGCTAAACAATATTCATTTCCCCATTCAACTCCGAATTTTGACAATTTAACGATTTTGCACGAAACAAAACTATCCGATTAACTTAAATGTATTTCAAACTATCCTAACATTAAACTTTAACACTTTAACGGGCTTAAATACGTCTCAAGGCAGCTTGATAACATCATAAACACTTTCACATTTGACAACGAAAATCACAAACTAAAAACATTCGCATTCACAGAAAACTTATCCGAATCGCTCAAAAACAATTTCTCAATATCCGAACGGCTATCTGATACTTTAAAACATATCCACACTAAACATTTTCCACGAAAACAAGTTTGAAATTAAAAACATAATATAATAGCCCCTAACTTTCCTAGAATAGCCCGTAATCAATTTCAAAACGAAAACGACCGTTGACAATTTCATTCAAAACACAACTGAACAATAACGAGCGAACCTCCGCATTAACGAGGTTCTCAATCTTAAAACCCAATCATAATATCATCAATTATCATCCATAATTCAAAATAATCATTAACCATCCAAACGAAATCAATAAAAAACTCAATATACCTTTCGAAACTCCCTTCGAAAGCTTGAAACTTCGAAAGAAAACTTGTGCGAATGGGCTGTCCTTATACTTCACCTTAAATCGAGCTTCCTTCAATCCAAAATTCACATGCATGCTTTAAAAACCACTCAAAACATCTTAACAAAGCTAATGGGACAGCACTTACCTCAACTCGAACTGTTTTCCTCTTCGAACCAGCTTTCGAACAATCGCGACTGCGAGACGATGCTCACTTAAGCTCACGGTAGCAAGCAACACCTCCTTCCACCTACATGCACGAGCTGTCGTTAACAACAAGTTGCTGCAGCTACTAACTCACGCCTAAGATAGAATTGAATCACTTACCAACTCACTTTCTTCTTGCTGTAGGTCACGACAGCAACATCAACTCACTGCAGCAGCTCTCTACATTGCATGCACGATCAGATTCGCTCTTAGGTTGCTTGGATGACACATGCAGTTGCTTGCCTTGAAGAATCACTCTTAGATTTGGTGGAGGACCGAATAGGGAAAGAGAAGTGATTGAGGTTCTTGCTCGGTCTGCACTGGTGAGCTCTCGGCAGCTGCACCAACTCACGGTCCTTCCTCTTGCTTCAAATCTGAACTTCTCCTTCAGCTTTGCTTCATCTCGGTTTGATAACAGTTACTCGATCCTTTCTTGGTCTGCACAACTCTCTCAAATTCTCTCCTTCTCTTGTTCACTCTCTCGTTCTCTATTTTTCTCGATCACTATCTCAGTTTGAATTTGGAAATGGAGACCGTGACTATTGCTTCTTGATTTCTCGTAGCTTGACCAAATGTAAGGTCTCTCTTTCAATTTCATTTCTTGTTGTCTTTCACTTTATATAGGCATCACATATCTTTGCCACTTATCATGCTATTTCCTTGCATGTGTGACACGTGTCACTTTCATGCACTAATTTTATTTTATTTAAATTCTTCCATGCATTCTCGTTTTAATTCTGAAATCGAATCCATTTTCGTCCGTCCATCCGGGAATCCGTTTTTAATTGCTTTCGCCTTCGAAATTATTTTATTATTCTAAAATAACTATTTCGAATATTTTCGGACTCGAGAATTATATTTTTTTGATCGGATGCGATCCATCGAAAAAATAATTCACTCTCCAACGAATGAAGTTTTGGGTTTTACAAAAAATACTGTAGTAGGTTTTGCTTCTCCAAAATCGAGTTTCTTGAAAACAGAGAATGATATTAAGTTAATGCTTGCGCCAAGATCATATAATGCTTTATCAAATAATGAATCACCAATGGTGCAAGGAATTGTGAAACTCTTCGAATCTTTGAGTTTGGACGGTAGTTTTTTTTTTTGCAAGATTGCACTACATTCTTCAGTCAAAGTTACAGTTTCATGTTCTTCCAACTTTCTTTTATATGATAGGATTTCTTTCATGAACTTCACATAGCTGGGTATTTGTTCCAAAGCATCTGCAATAGGAATATTAATTTGCAATTTCTTAAAACTTCCAAAAATTTAGAAAATTATTTTTCTAGTTTCTGCTTCTGGAATCTCTAAGGGAAAGGTAATGGTGGTTTGTATGGTGTCGGATTGTCTGGAAACAACTTTGATTTTAACTTCTCTGCTTCTTTTTGTTCAACCATCATTCATTCTTTTATTTTGATAGATTCTTCTTTTTCGTATCTTCTTTTTCGTATATTCTTTAGACAGGATCTTTCAACATTTTAGTGTTTCGTAATGTGACAGCTTTACAGTGCTCTCTAGGATTGGTCTCTGTGTTGCTTGGTAGGGTTCCTTGAGACCTTACAGTCAGCAAATTTGAGATTTGACCCATTTGTACCTCTAGATTTCAAATAGAAGCAGCTTGATTCTGAAGCGTGGTGTTTGTTCTCGTCATGAATTGATTAGTACTTGCGGTGAGCTGAACGAGTGCTTCTTCAAGTAATGGTTTATTGGCTTGCTGCTGTTGAAGTGGTGACGGATATGGTTGTCTGGGTCGATAATTATTTTTTCATGAAAAGTTTGGATGATTCCTCCATCCTGGATTATATGTGTTGGAATAAAGGTCATTTTGTTGTCTGTTGCCCCACAAAAAAGACTTGACTTGATTGGTCTTCATTGCACTACCCGTTGGAATGGTCCCCTCCACAAAAATCATAAGATGCTGACTAAGTATGAATGACATTAACTGTTAAGTTTTCGAGTTGCTTGGCTAATGTCTTGACTTGAATGAAAAGTCTAGTTAAAACTTCATTTTCTTATATTTCGAAAATGTTTTTCGAAACTGCTATTTCTGATAGCCATTGATAGGCATTTGCAGTCATTTGCTTTAATAAGTCCCAAGTGACTTATTGAGGTTTTCCCAAAAGTGCTCCACCAGCTGCGGCATCTACTAATGTTCTCGTGGAACTCCCTAAACCATTATGGATAGTGTGTAGCTGCAGCCAATCAGCAACTCCATGATGTGGACACCTTCTTAGCAGATTTTTGAATCTTTCCCATGCTTCGTACAATGACTCTTCATCAAATTGTCTGAATGTGGCTATCTTGGTTCGTAGTCTTACAGTCTTGGCTGGTGAAAAGAATTTAGCTAGAAATTTTTATGCCAAGCTATCCCATGTGGTAATACTCTCTGATCGCAAAGAGTTGAGCCAGCTTTTGGCTTTGTCTCAAAGAGAGAACGGGAGCAATCTCATTTGGATGGCGTCATCAGTAACACTATTATGCTTAAAAGTATCGCAGATCTCCAAAAAGCTATCAAATGTATGCATTTGTATCATCATTTAAAGCCTTACCGAACCGGTTGTTTTGCACCATCTGGATAATTCCTAGCTTGATGTCAAAATTATTAACTGCAATGGTCGATCGTCGTATTGCCGAAGCATTACCTTTGTGGGTAAAGCATAATCTTGTAGTGCTCGAGTATTTTCAGTAATTATTGGTACAATATTTTGTATGTTGTTTGGTTCTTCAGCCATGTCTACGAGAGCAGCACTTGCAGCTTTCCTTGTTTATTTCTGGTTCTTACGACAAGTTCTCTTAATTTATGGATCAAATGGTATCAAAACTTCGTCCTTGGACTTTCTCATACACCAGAAAAAGTACCTACAATAAAACAAATAAAATAAATAAATAACTAAATAAAATACTAAATTAAAATTTGAGTTACGTAGTATTAGTATTAATTTAAACAAACAATCTCAGGCAACGGCGCCAAAAACTTGTTGTGCAAAATCGTAAGTGAATGAGCCGAACAAGTAATATAATGATGAAAAGTAACGTATCACGAGGATTGTTGTTAATTAAGTCCCAAAATTAAAGTAACTCAATTTTTTTTTTGGCAAATGCAATTTGATTAAAGAAACTAACAACTACAATTAAATTTAACTACAAATATGAATGAATTTATACTGAGATTAATTCAATAATTGAAAACTTTAAGGTTATGATTTCACCATAACTAATCTGTTCCTCCCATTTGTTCTTTTTAACAAAAATTAATTATCCAATTGCTAGTCGAAATTTTCTAAATTATTCACATAGCCCCTCCCAAGGTCTAAGGAAAATACCCTGTAAATCTTAACTACTATATTCACATACAAATCAAAACATTAAATGATTCATTAAGATTTATGGATCTCTTTTATGGACTACACAAACCATACATGTATATTCTTATCCTGTATGTAATTTATGACATTCAATATAATGAACTAAACACATAAATCAATTTCTGTTATCATTATGATTAACAATTCAACTAAATAGTGGCCAGTTATTTAGAAGCATTAAGAACAGTATTAAATACATCAACCAATAGAGAAAATCATTAATTGAATTGAACAAAGGGTTGGAACATCAAAGTTAGGCTACATTATAACCTTAGAAATATAAATCTACTCCATACTTAAATTAAAATTGACAAAAACTAGAAAATTAAACATCACAAAAGATGAGAAAACTTAGTGGGTTGAAGTTTCGCCTTAGAATTTCTTCCTTTGCTTTACTCCTCCTCTCCAAGCTCTCTCTTTCTCTAATCTACTTGTTATTTTTTATCTCTGATGTAATCCTTGGAATGGTGATCCTAAAATCTATTTATAGTCAAAGTTCACTTCCAATTACATCATCGCATGCATAATCTCTTTCTAATTTTCCACCATTCTGCATCATTGCTTACATCATAATTCACCTACCTCATGCAAGTAAAATTTCATATTATATCATTGCTTATATCATAGTTCTCATTATATCATTACTTACATCATAATGACATAAGTCCTTAAATCAGTATTATATAATATTTATTTCTAGAATACTCGATCTTTAAACTGTGATAACTTATTTATGCGATTCTTGATTCAAGTTATTCTTAAAGCAATGAACTGCTTCGAATGACATTCATTTTACAGCGATGATCTTGTCATAAACAATAGCACTTGGTGGGGTCTACATGCGATTTTTCACTAATTTTATTCTGAAAATGAAAAATACAAAAAGATGTAATAATTTATTTAATAATAATAAAAATCTCAAGAACTAAGTAAAAATTCAAGTTTAAAAATATAATATAACTCTATAAAAATAAAGTTATCAAAACTAAACTTTTTACTTTACTAAAAAACTTTTTAAAACTCTTTAGAATTTCTTTCAATACAGAAATGAGTGAAAACTTTTACTTTTTAAATAAACGTTTGCAAAATAGGGTTTATAAAAATCGACATCATAACTATTATTTTTCAGAGATTTCCACCCGTAAAAACTTATAAAAACCTGTGCACTTCTAAAAATCACATCATTTCAACTTCTGGATCTCATGCCCTCTTCTCACTTTTCACAAACCACTGCAAACATGCTTTCGAAATTAAAAGATAACTTTGAAAATCAACAACTTATATAAAAACATTGTATACATATAGTTGAAAGACATAATTGTACGTAACAATGTTTGCAAAACTTGTATCAAGACTTAAAAAGTATGGATGCATATGATGTTTATAAAAACAAACTAGTGCAGTAGTGTCACGTTCTCAACCTGCCTGCATGTTCAATGGAGTTTCTTCCGCTTGATTACTAGTATCTACACCTGAGGAGGGTTTTTATCAAACAAGAAAAGAGAGTGGTGAGTAAATAACTTAGTGAGTAGGTAACTTTTATAAACTATGATATTTACTTTTAAAATATAACTCCTCCCAAAATAGATTGGAAAATTATTAGTTTATTTATTTATTTTTTTATTTTTATGTTGAAAACTATAAAACTCGCATAATGCAAATAAATATTTTTGCTTGTAACTTTTATAAAACTTAATTTTCTTATTTTCTAAATCTCACATCTAGTAACGTACTTTATTTTCTATAACTTGTCTTACAAGGTAACCCAGAGAAACTCGTCCTCACGTGACTGTACGTCTACATGTCACGAAACTCGAACTAAGGAATGCTACTTGTGTAGTCACACAAATGCGGGAACTCTGAGGTTGCGATTCCCCCTATAACATCAGGCGAATCTACACTAGCGTATGCGTGCAGAGGGTGACACACTGACTCAAATCCCCCCAAGTTAGTGACTTTCCCAACAAATTTACCATACACGTACACGGTACTACGATCGGGTATAACTGGGGATTAGGGTAAATCAAAGACATATAAAATCTTTTCAATATGCTTAAAACGTTTTCATTCACTTAGCATGAAAGCATATTGATTTAGTTCGAAAATGTTTCATTCTCTAGTTTACGGTTTAAAACTGAAATATTTCCTTTCTAAGGCAAAGCCTTAAAACTTTCGAAATTCCTTAGCATGTATTTTCTATGCATGTATTTGATGTAAATTTTCTAATTTACTTCAAAAATAAATACATTTATAACATAACTTTAAGAAACTATACATGTATTATAATAAAAACAATAACATGCTAAAAATTTGCTTGAATAAGCATAACAAAGCGGATATTAACATAATATCACATTTATAAATATTCAATTGATAAAATGCATAAAAACTTTATAAAAATCCACACTCACAACTTGTTTTCTAATATAATAACCACTCTTTCCTGTCCTTCTTTAATTCGCCACTTCACCTACATTTTAATACAAGTGTAATTTTCGTTTAGAACTTATGCATACATTTACATATCAACTTCAACTATGCAAAGATATCAAAATACCCTTTTTCAAGTCATATCAACATCATTCATTAGTGCACAATCTCCATTCGAATTTCTTAACACTTAAGTACATGAAACACTTTGATTTAAGCTTAAATTTCATACTAATGCATCAAATGAAAGTTTTAAGTCATCCGAGTCATCCAAGTCATTTTGGTCGAATTTAGATCAAGCTACACACTATCAACCTCATTCAATTTTTCTCATCGCAATTACACTCAAACACACATAATATGGTGTAAATTCAATTTAAATCCATAAAACATCACACTTTTGCAATTATAAAAAGTTTGACTGCAAAGTGACCATTTGACATCCAATGAGTTTACTTACGATTTCAAATTAATTCTATCATCAATATAGCTTATAAACTCATCATCAATTAATTTGTTTATACTAATACAACACACTACGCCAAACGTGATAGGTTTTACAAACTTATTTACAACCAAAAACATAAACATGTACATGATTTTATCCAAATCAAAATGTGCATAAATATGATTTCATAGAAGCATCGATCATCTTCGGCTCACCTAGTCTGAAGTAGGAGAACGGGCACCTTGATCATTCGTCCCTACACCTGAGGAGGTTTTTAGAACATAAAACCAAAGAAAAGTGAGCTAAAAAAGCTCAATGAGTGTTTAAGGTTTTTTTATTTAACTTTTTCTTTAAAAATCTATCTCTCAAAAACATATAAAAGAAATCTCTCTTTCTTAAACATTTTTATGTTTGAAACCATACTTTTATAATTTGATAAGTCATTCTAAAAGCTCGTGATCATGCATAGCACATTATAAAGTTTCATACTAAAATAGAATCATAAAATGCTAAAATATTTCGTAACCTTTCGAAGAATAACTAAACATTGTTTTTTTAAAGTCTATATCTAGTGGTGTTCTTTTCTTTCTAAAAGTTGTACTGATGGAACCTAAAGAAGTTACAATCGCATGGCAACTGGTCTAATGTCGCACAATGTGAGGTCACATGGCAAACTTGCTAGCAGCGCACATCGTGACAATCTATAAAGACATCTCAACTACTACACAACAGAATTTTATCATCACATACGTACAGCAAGATAATACCCCACACATGTAGAGGGCGACACAACAGACACGATAGACTCAATCCCCTCAATATTAGTAACACGTCCTCCCAATATTTGCCATCCAGATATGAGATATACCGGTTGGATCTGAATCTATAAGTTTATAAATTTTGGTAAACCATTAACCTTTGAAAACTTTCTTTATATATAATTCAAAGTTGAACTTTTTTCATTCTATAAGCATGAAAATATAAAAACATATTGCATAAAATCTCACTTAAGCATAAAAGCTTATCATTTCTACAATTTCTTGCATAAAATGTTTTCTTTCAAATTAAAACATAAAAGTATTCATAAACTAGCATGTTTGATGGAAACTTATTAAAATACTTTAAAAGTAAACTAATAACGCATTTAACATTCATAAAATATTTTACACTCACTTGACTTCCAATCACTAGAATACCCTTCAACAACTCTCCCTTGATTCCTTTGCTTCCTTTTTCACCTACAATATACATTTTAATTTAGGATCAATCATTTAATCATTGAAAACCAATACTAATTCACCCAATTGGCATTCAAACTACCATGCCCTTCATCTTGGTCAATTACACTATGTTACACATAAGCTTTATTCTTTTGATTTCTCATGCATTAATCATCTTTATTTCATCTCAATATCATCCAAATTCATTCACTTGTCAAAAACATAAAGTGCACCCTATTTTTCCATACTTGGTTGAATATATAGCAATTCCATCCAAGCTTTTTTCTTTCATTTTCTTGATGCATATCATCTTAAAATTATACAAAACTTCATATAATTACATCAAAACATCAAAATCAATTCATGGAACTCAAACTTTAGTCTTGGCTGAATTCATAGATCATGTATCCAACATCATTCTTTCATTTTCATGGATACCAAACACACTAAAATCACTTAAATCTTCATCTAATGCCCTAAAATCAATCAAATTCAAATTTTCTTGAAAAATTGCATAAAACCCTAGAATACTCACATTGATTTCTTACTTGTCTAATGGTTTTTTTTTTTATTCTCCTTTCAATTCCACCTTTGAATACAAGTTATTCTACTTCTAAACATGTCAAAGATTACATAAATTTATCAAGTTATCATTCATCCAAAAACTCATCAAAACACCATGAAAATCAATTAAACTTACCACTTTCACTTCACCTTCTTTGCTCAATCCTTGCCCTAACACCAATTAGTGAAGATCCAATGATTTTAGAATGAAAAAGTGATCAAATGACCTTACCCTTCTTCCTCTTCCTTTGGCCAAACACAAACTCTCCCTCTCTCTCAAGTTTCTTCTCAATTCATGCACCATCAACTATATATAGGTTTTTATTTGGTTTAACAATTGCCCCCAACTAACCTTAATTTTACAAGTTTGCCATTGGTTGATTTAATAATTGCCCTCAAACTAAACATAATTTTATAAGTTACTAATTCAATTCTAACTAATTCCATTCTATTTCAACCAAATACTAACTAGTGGTTATGTTGTCTCCAAAATTACTCAATTGTCATCCTTATCTCTACACATATGCTACTCTCTCATATTTTCAAAATTCCCAAAATGTCCTTAATACATGTCTTTTATTACTTTATTTAACCATGCCCTTTTTTTGGTAATTTCTTTGTCACTAATTCATGTTAACTTTAATAAATCCCTATACCACTTCTCGTATTTGAATTTATCTTCGATCTATCCAGAAATCCTACTAGAATTTAGTTACATATCTAAGTACTTTAAAATCACTTTATTATTCCATAAATAAGGGTATACTCGTACAATATATTGTATAGTACATATACAATACTAAAATCGGGAAGGTATATTACACTTTCATTTCACACTTTTTGATTTCCTATTTCCGTATTCGAAATTATTTTCGATTCTTCCCAAAATTATACTAGAACTCAATTTCACGTTCGAACCATTCGAGAATCCTATTCGAACTCAATTTATATATCCAGACTATCCGGGAATTCTATTAGAACTCAATTTACATATCAGCATTATCCGGGAATTCTATTAATCATTTCTGTTCTATTCGAAAATTATACTAGAATTCAATTTTACATTTGAAACTGTTGACGTTCAATTTCAGTCAACGAGATTCTTCTAAACTCAATGCTGCAATACGATCAAAATAGTGAAAGGAACAGACATAAAATGAAGAAGAAAGCAAAAAGGAAGAATAAAAGACAATCAGATTTAGAGTAGTTCGGCCAAATTGTGCCTACATCAACTGTTTTTCTCTCACTATCTGGACAGAGTAACGACAAGTTTACACTCAGTGTTTCTCTCCTCGATTTATAATGAAAATCCTCCTCTATTTATAGAGGAAGAGGTGCTACAGTAAAGTAAAATAAGTCAAAATATAATGATCACTATAATTAATGCACCTGAATTACAACACATATAGTCGGATTACGTTTAATGTATTTGACACTTGCCAGGTTTACTCTGTCAAAGTATGAGTTTATACGGCTAACCCATGTGAGTTAGGTGAAATCTCTTTAATCCAAGCTGTAATTTCTGACGGTATTGGCGTGCACGGCGCACTATAAGTTGGCCTGGTTCTGCTCTTGGCGAGCTGGTGTGAGAGCTTGTGCACGAGCTAGAGATCTTAGTCTTTTAAATGACATACGAACTGGTAGTAAGCGAGCTTGAGGTAGCCGGAGTTGTGAAATACACGGGCTGGGAGCTTGCTTCTCCATTCTGGCAATTTGATCCTGGCTTGTTAGGCCAACTAATTGGGCTTTTACCAGCTCAATTGGGTAATCTAGAAAATACCTATAACAGAAACCATCTCTGATCTCCCCAGGAATTTTATTATTTGTCTCCAGGCTATTCGAAAATTATATTATAACTCAATTTACCATTTTCAAACTTTTCAAGAATTTATTAATTACTTCCTAACTATTCGGGAATCATATTTCACATCTGAGCATTTTAAATCATTTTATTATTCCATAAACAAGAGTTTATAGTATTCTCTACAAGGATCAGAAGGGTATGTTACAATTAAAGGCATCATGTTCAAGATATCCTCTCAAACTGATATCCCTTTCTTCATGTTAACAGTCATAGCAGCACAAATGACTTTGTGTCGTTACTGCTTAGAAGGTTTCCCAAAAATCCCTGACAATAACTCCAACATCTCATATGCTATTGTCATTGTCTTGTGTTTCAAGGTAAGCACTTTGGACATTTCTACTAGTAAATAGCAGTAGGTCTAATCATTAGTCTTAACCCAATTTTGATAGGGTTTGTGTACATTACGCATAGCATTTGCTAGTGGTTTAGGAGGATACTCCTCCTTCAAGACAAACTTCAGGTTCTCACAAACCAGAATGATGTTCAAGTTATTGCAACATAGTTATTCCCATTTAATTTATCATTACCAATTAAAGTAATAAGAGGTGATGATATTGCTGAATTAAATAATTATAAAACATTTTATTTAGATTGCATTCATAAATATCACAAGTTTTGGGATAAAATTAAACTTGATGCATGATACATGAATAAATACCCTAAAAAGAATTACTATACCATGATAATCTAACATGTCATAAATAAATGCTACCTTAAGGTATGTCAAATATTTGTATATTAGCTTGAGAAAATCTCAATCAAATAATGTAATAGAATAACTCGTATTCCTATATAATCTAACTACAACTTATTTTGGTCAAAGAATTAAATTATCAATTAATTAATTCCTTTGTGAGTATAACCCATCATTTCAGATCTCTCGGACTTAACTTGAGAATTGCCAACCTTACGATAGATCAATCCTAAAATACATCTAGAAATCCTATCCATTAGGAAGTCAACCTTGATATTGACCCAAATGGACACCACCCTCAGGGGGATGAAAATAAAGTCGTCTCGAGGCGCCATTCAAATCTCACGATGTTGAACTAATGATGGAGACCGCAGGATATATTGTCATATATTCTCCTACTCATTATTTTAGGATTAAAGTTTTCTACTTATTGTTCCTAGTTATCATATTAAATTATTAACAGTTAAGAAATATAATCTAAGTTACCAAGAATTAGTGCATTGCTAGAATCATCATCCTATTAAACTCCTAATAAATTACCAGATTTTTAACTCTTATAAAGTCTAATTTATTACAAAAGATCCAATCTAGATAATCTAAACTTTTTAATTATGAAGATTAGATTTAACGTGAGATTACCCAATTTTAACTCTTAAAATCTAATCACATTATGAATACCAATAATTGAAATATATTTATTTTAATCACATTATTAGTAATCATATATTTGTGAACCTAGGTTTTTCAACTAAAATCCTAACAAATTATGAAATTGGTATTTTATACATTATTATCTCCATTTTAACTAATAAACTATTTAATAGGAAAAATAAATAATAATACATTTATGTATGTTATGTTATAATACAATAGATAGGCATTCTCTATTCTATATGATATATTTTATGCATGATCATATTACCAACAAATTATTCAATCATCATATGATAAACAATTTAAATAAACAACATGTGATTTACTAGGTTTTTGGCTTTGACGACCTAAAACTAATTTTAAATATTACAAAAATTAACCAAGACATTCCTTGATATTCAATTATAGTCTTCAAGGTCTTAATGGACTTTCTTTGACTCAAACTTAAATCAAATTTAACAATCAAGAACATTCATCAAATGGATTGGGCTAAAAGCCAATTATTTTATTTTTGAACCTAATAAAAATTATCCAAAATGAGTCGATAATTTTTAATAAAAAAAAAAATGAACTAAAATGGAAAAATGGAAGCCAAGATTCACCCATGCTTCAAGTGTAATTTGTGCTGCAGCAATCAGGTGCACTAGGTGCACATGTGTCACACGCACGTGTGCAACACATTAACATTCACGCACAGAACGCTGCAATTGCAAACAGGTGCAACAATTGCACTGTACAATGCATTGCATTATTAATACGTGCTGTGCAAATAGCAGCTTGCACATCACATGCACTGTCAGCGCACTGGATAATGCCATCACACCTGTTTTGAGCTTGATACGCGTCCGATGCGCAAAATCTGGTGCAACTTTTTCACCGTTTGCATAACAAAATTAATTCAGTTTCAATTGATTTATTTATTTTTCTTTTCTCATCCAAAAAACTGCAGCAAGTATCAATCTTTTTCTGTGCTTTATTCTTAAAAAAATAAAACTCTAATTCTATGAATTACAATAAAAAAATAATAATTATCACTTACAAATTTAATCAATTTAAATTAGTCAAAAAACCATATAATTAACAATCAATCCATGCAAATCTCATTCATTAACATGAATAAATAAAAAATATGTATATTATCAAATAATTAGTGCCTACTTTTATGACATATAAAGAATCATAATCAAAAGGAAATTCAAACATTATTGGATCAATTATTAACTAGCAAATAACTTGACTTTGATACCAATTGAAAGGAAAATTTAATTTTAAATTTAATGCAGAAACGTGAATTTTAAAAAGTTTTTCAAATGCAAACGTGTCTAATCGATGCTAGTAATAACAATTCAATAATTAAATTAATAAAATCGAATCTTACATTACATGAATATTGAATTGATCTCTTTTGATTCACAGATTTTTCACCATCTGATTTTCCTTACTATGACTCTCCACAAAAGAAACTGTCTAATCTCAAAGAATCAAATCACTAAATCTTTTCATAAAAAAAAAAATTATATAGAAATCGAAAAAACAATTTTCTTGATTTCTTTTGAGATGAGGTAATATGGTACTTTTAATTAATGAAAATTTTTTGTTCAAGTAGCCAAAAATTTCCCTCCCTTAATTACCAACATAAAACACCATTTTATAATGGTAAGTTAGAGTTTTTCAATTTAACAAGGAATCCAATTTTCTTTTTAAATTGAAAGACTTAGTTCATATTCAATATATAATCAAATTCTTTATTGACTTAGAACTCTTTACTTTTAATTTAATATGAAATTTAATTCCTATTAAATTAAAACTTCTTTAATTTAATTTAAGATGGAATCTAATTCTAATTAAATTAAATTACTATTTTCATTAATTAATTAAAAGATTTTTCATTAAATTAAATATTTCTAAATTAAAAATAATTTAATGACATCATCTAAAATTGAACTCATAACATCTATAGATAATTAAATAACTAAAAATTAATTAAATAGTTACATAAATTTAAATAATCAAATTATTTATATAATTCGTGAATATGTCCATGAAATTTATATGCATACTAACAGTTGGACAATCCAATTATATTATTCCTTTGTTTCTTTATATGGTTGTGACTTAATAAGGAAACAAAATGGACCTATAATTTGAGCTTCAATAATATTGAAAATATTAATTAAACTCTTTAATTAATAATTCACTATTATTAACTTTAGAGTTATTCCACTAAAAACTCAAGGTTGTACTCTCAAGATTGTAAGTGTTTTATACAATCAGAATTTTCAATATTTATTGATTTAATCATTTTATATGGTTCGATCGTCCACAAGTAGTTCATAATTGGAGTTAGGTCATTAAAGTCCGTTATATATCTCTAATTATGTCTTGATCCATTAAGTACTATTAATTCTATAATGAACAATATATCCATAATAACTTTCGTTTACTCGTAAACAAAAAGTCGAGTACTTTTATTGTTCAAGACTCGAATCAACACTTAAGAAAATTACCCATCTACTTCTCGCAAGAATGAGTGAATTCTAATATTGTGTAGAATGTTCCTAGCAACTTATTAAATCATATCTCTAAAGTATGAAACTTATTGACCATAAATATATAATAGTCTCATCCATGTAAATCAAAAGATATGACTAAATGCTCAAGATTAAGATCAATCCATATATAATCATCTAGTCAATAAATATGAATTTCTTTGTTTAACGGATATTAATAAGAAATTCATTTTTATGGTAATCCAGTCCTATATAATCTCTACCTCAATTTTCATATCACCACACGAATGATCCCGGATAAGATCATCATATCAAATATGAAATGGACCGTAGCTGTAAATTTACCACAAATATAGTACCCAGCTTTATTTGCTTTCTACGAACTCTTTATATTACTGATCTCAGACTAAATCTTCTAGTATATAACACTTATGTACTTAGTTTAAGATCACATAAATAATCATGAATATTATATAATATTTGTATGAAGCAAATATTTCACAAATGTACATAAATTGAATAAAATAAAAATATTTTATTTATTATTTAATTTAAACATTTAACAATTATAAGCTCTTAGGAAACACAACTCTATCAATTGATACATAAAATCAAATATATACAAACTTTCAACATTATTAAAACAATCCTTTGATGATTGATTAAACAAATTCCTAACGATTAAAAATGTATGAAGTGAAAGGAAATTAAATTAATCAATAAGATAATCTGAATCATCTAGTCCAAAAAAATAAAAATAAAAATAACCAAAATCATAATTAGTCAAACTCAATCTTTTAAAGTTGCCACCAATCAAAAGTCAATAAAAATCAATCACTTATAGTAAATATCGAATTAGTAATTAATAATTAGATAACAACCAATCAAAAGTCACCAATCACTTTTTGTAAAAACCAATTGTATATTGCATATGTTTAAATAAACGTATAAATAAGAATACAAAAAAAAAAAAGAGAGAAATCAATTAAGTTTAATCAAAACTTATTTTCGGATCTAACAGGAACAAGAAATTATTATCTATATAGAAGACACATACTAATGAGATTATTAGAATAAAATAGTAGGGAGTGATCATATGAATGAAATCTCTCATATCAAGGGGTGGACAAGTGAGTGTTCGATTAGATTCTAACAATAACCGAACCGAACCGAATCGACTAATATTCTGTTCTCAATATGAAGAACCAAACATGGAGAATTTAGGGGTAGGACTGATTGGAACCAAACACCCTTGGTTCAGATTGGTTCCCGCAATTCTGATTGTGTAACCAAAGAAGAGAGGAGAGGAGAGAAAAACCAAAGAAAAGAGAGAGAAACCAAAGAAGAGGGAGAGAAATCGAAGAAGAGTATGGGATTGATGAGTGAAATGCAAGTTCTGGTTAGATGGTGTCAGGGCGAAAAAAGAAGAACAAAACACAAGTTTGGCAAGAACAAAATGAAAAACAAAATCATGTTGGCAATGGCGAAGAAAAAGAACAATTGCGAAGAAGAAGAACAAATTTTGTTATAGGTCTATTCCCCTAAGAAATGGACCACGAAAAGGTAACCAAAGAGCCGGGCCACAAAAAGCTACCCAAAGAGCCGATTTCTAAAATTAAATTTTAGGTTAAGGTTTACCTTTCGGTCATTTTATTTGTGGCTTGGGCAGAAATGTTTTTATTGTTGGAGCAAAAATATGAGATGGCTAGTGTGAAAGTTGATTGATCTTCGTACTGTTGGAGTTTTGATTGGAGGGTGTTTGAGTCGATGGTGGAGGTCAGAGTCAAAGCTAGCTAGCTTGCTAGCTGCAAGACTAAGCTGGTCTACAGCCAAAGAAATTTAGAGCTAGGTTCTTGGTTGTGATATTGGTACAACAATTTAAACATTGCTATCAAGACAGGGTCACAAGGATATGAGTAGAGGTAAAATTGGGGTGTTTGATTTCATGTTTAGCTACAGACATACACAAACAACATGCAAGGGGCCATCGATCAAAGGTCCTAATTTAACTACCAACTAGGAGCCAGTCTAGTAATATATACCTCTTTCAACGTATTTGAACACCCTAAAAAAAAAAAACACTTGACTCGAACCGAACCCTTTAGTTAGGTCGGGTAAGGTCATTCCATTCGGGTAGTGTTTTTTGCCTATCCTTACCCATTTCATATTTGTGTTGATAATATGTTATAAAATAAAGTCTATAAGTAATGACTATGAACTACTTACCAAATAAGAGACAATAAGAAAAAGTGAGAGAGAAAGAAGAGAAAACAATTTGATTGATGGGATCCCCTAAATGATTACAAAACAGATACAGATTGAAATTATTTCTGTAACGAAATAACAATAAAATAGGTTACTTTTACGATAGAATAATAATAAAAAAAAATTTAATAACAAGATAAAAAAATATTTTCAAAATAGAAGTATTGATAAATCCATAATTCAGAGCAAAACTCACCTTTTTTTTTGAGAAAAAAACTCAATTTTTTGAACCTGTCACCAATTACAAGTCTAACAAAATCAATCACTTTTGGTAAATATCAAATTAGTAATTAACAAATGGATAACAGAAAATTAATCCATTACTATAGGTTCTTCCTAATTACAGCTCAATCTAAAAAGAAACTCATAGTTAAAATTTAAAAAAAAAAAAACAAATTATAAAACCACCGGAGAAGAGTTCGTGGATTTTAGCTCCAAATATTACCTCTAAAAGCTGCAAGTTGGATTGGCAGAAGCTCTCCCTTTAATCATTTTTATCAGTAGCGATGTTGTTTCCTACCTATCCCTCCCCGAACGGTCCCAGCTTTGTTTTTTATTTTCTTCCCAACAGTGGACAGCCACGGCAGCACAAAAACTCCTCTCTTTTTTATTTATTTAATTAGCTACGTAAAATCCAACCAAAAGCTCCCACACTGCCTTCCTCATTTTTTAATCAAGGGGATACCTTTCTTTTCAAACTGAGATACAGTAGTATGGGTCACCATGTGACCTATTTCGAAATTCCTCGGTGTTTGGCCTGTTGTACAAAAATATATAGCATTAATTAAGATATAATTAAACTAAAATAAGGGTTATAAATTTAATTTGAAATGCTTATTCAAAATAATAATAATAATAATAATAATTTGAAATGCCCATCAGTCGAGCTTCTTAGAGTCAACTGTGCCACATACTTTGCGTAAATGGTGTCATTGGTCACACTAAATGTATCTTTACTATGGTGTTACAATTACATATATTCTATCATATTTTTAAGATAACAATGGTAATAATAATTGGTGGCAAGTGGGGTAGGTATAGTGGTATAGGCCACACTCATGCATAAGGTGATAGGTTCAATCCATATCCTTTTACTAATTATGGATAATTTTCTCACTTTATGTGGATAATTTTATGCGTAGTTTTCCAAATCTAAATGAGTAGCTCTCTCCCACTTCTGAGAATAGAAATCCAGACCGTATTTTAAAATTTCACCTCAATTGGTCCGACAGTATTCTGATTTAATGTCAGTTTTAAAAAAAGGAAAATAGTAATAATAATTGTGTCGTAACGAAATACACAATTTTTTTTTGTTTTCAACTTGTAACATAAATTTAAAAAAGCTAAGGATGAGTGCTTGTACTTAATTTATATAATAGAATATCCAATAATTGCTAAACAAGCAACCATTTTAATCAAAATTCAAGTGATCAAGGTAAGGACACGAGGAAAAGTGAATGACAACAAGCGCATACACAACAATAAACAAAACGAGACGAGAATAATTTAACTGACCAGTTGTTACGCCAGCTTCCATCACATTCCCATTCACTTGGCTCCGGGATAGATCTGAATTTTTCTGGCATTCTGAAGTCGGAGTACTTTAATATAGTCCTCAAGCCCCTCAGCTTAGGCATGGCTCCTTCCTGTACTTGCCACTCCTCCAATTGTTGCAATAAACCAAGTTCCATGATTTCGAGCCGAGCAAAACCATTAGCCTTGCACAATAATTGTTTTCCACAATAAGATTCAATCCCCAAGTTTAGAATCATGAGGTTGCATAATTTCCCCAAGAGAGGCATTGGATCATCCTTGAGATGTGATCTCTTTAACAATAGGCACTCTAAATTTGGCAAGAGTGTGTGGATATCTTTTGGTAATTTCTGTATCTTCCCATATAATCTCAAATCTATCAGATGCTGACAACGAGACAGTGGTTGCAATGATGCAAATGAATCATGCTCCCCCAGAGAAACCGAAAGTATTCTAAGGCTTCTGAGTTTGGCAATGGAATCAAAAGAGAATTCCTTGGTAATTTCATGCGGCATCCTCCCATGAATCCACAACTCTCTAAGATTGACCAACTTTGCAGTTTGGATTTTAATCCAACTTCTATTTTGTACATACTTCAAAGTTTGAAGCTTCGTCAAATTGTCAATCAGCAAATCTTCCTCAGTGAAGTTTCCAATTAAATGTCTTAACTCTTGCAGCTTACAAATTTCAACAGGTAACCTAGTACGATAATATCCACAAAATAAGTCCAAAGTTTGTAGCCTCCACAAGTTCAATATTGATGACGATGAAGAGATGTGTATGTATAGGTTCTCTAAACCCAAATACTTCAAATAGATCAATTTTCCTATCTCTTCAAGTAAGCTCTCTGCATGCACCAGTATGCTTCCAACATCAACATCCAGCACTCTTAAAAACATAAATCTTCTGCACACATGTGATAATTGTAACATTATTTTCCTCTGATCCTTGTATTGTATAAAGAATAAAAGAGAACGCAAGCGTGGATTACAGTGTTGAAGCCACAAGGAGTTCCTTTCGGAGCCCAAATAAATGGCTTCGCGTCGACATGATGAAATTGTTGAAGAATCATGATTTGACTGTTTAATTTCATCGTAGATATGAAGAAAATTGAGCTCCTTTGCCTTTTGGATAGAAAGATCCCGCAGAAGATCATGGACTCGACAAGTCTCAATCCTCCCCCAAATTCTTTTCTCAACCTGAACTAAGCTTTTATTGATCAATTCCTCCATGCAGTCACTAACCACTTCTTCCGTCACTCGATTCTCATTTTGAGATATAAAATCCTCTGCCACCAACAATCGAATTAGTTTCTCTATATTTATCTCGAAATCCTCTGGAAAAAGACTCAAGTAGAGAAAACATAGCTTCGAATGATAATGCAAATCATTAAAGCTTAAAGCAAATAAATAAGAAATATGAATAGAATCATTTCTCAAATATCGCCACATATGATGACGCACCACATGCCATTCTTGTGGCTTCTTTGTAGATAAAAGCCCACCTAAAACAACTATAGCAAGAGGTAGGCCGGCACATTTGGAGACCATTTCCTTTCCCAACATCACAAGTCCTTCATCTGCGTCTAAGTTTCGAAAGGCTTTATCGCAAAATAGTTCCCAACTTTCATATTGCCTTAGACATCGAAGTTTATGAGCATGAGTTCTCTCATCTGATCGCTCGGCAACTTCTTTACTACGAGTGGTAACAATGACTCGGCTTCCTTTCTTATTGTTTGGAAAGGCTCTTCTCAAACTCTCCCAAGCTTCTTTTTCCCATACATCGTCGATCACTATCAAGTATGAGCGTTCTAGCAAAGACATATGCAGATAGCGTTCCAAATCTTCTTCGCGCTTATTATCCAAATCCTCCAACTTTGTTGGTATGTTGAAAGACTTTATAATTCTCACAAGAAGATCACCAATTTTATAATCCTGAGAGACAGAAACCCAAGCACAACAATCGAACTTCATCTTCACATGAGTATTCTTGTAAAGTTGCTTGGCAAGTGTTGTTTTGCCCGAACCACCCATCCCATAGATGGAAATCACGAATCGCTGTGGCTCATCGTCAACAAGTTTAGCTAATAATTTCTTTGCTTCATCTTCAAAGCCTACAACATTTCCTTCATCTGCAAAGGAGTTGGCTCTTCTTAGTTGCCTCAACCTGCCAAGAGTATTGTTCTTTTCTTCACTCCTACGATCAATACTTTGGAGGCCATAAAGTTGACGTTTATTAGAGATATCACTGATTCTGTTTCTCAGTGTTTGAATCTCCTTGCCGATGTTATACATATCGATCGCTTCCTTGCTTTTGCGATAGACACCGGACTCAGTATCAGATATGCAAGAGCATATCTTGATGGAAGCAAAGAATCTTGACCTCCTATTTGAAGTTCCCACGTTATCGACTTTCCTCCTCATTCCATCATCGACTTTGAGAAGGTGTGTGTCCAGGACATCTTCGATATCATAAGCAAGGTCCCTAATGTCAGACACCCATTTGTGTATCAAAGCATCATTAGTTTGTTTCTCCTCAGCGTCTTCTACGAAACACAGCATCCATTCCAGCTCATTTTTTAGCAACTCGACTTCGTTTCTCACTTGTCTGAGGACGACTGCTTCTTGGATGAGATAATCTCCAAGCCTTCCCAACACATATGAGACCACTGCATCCACCATATTTTTAGTTATTGAGTTTGATCTAGTGTCTTGGGTGGTTGTTTTGGAAAATGGTGATTACGGTTTGATTTAGTAGTTGAATCAGGATTCAAATGGCAGCTTGTGTGGTGGCCATAAGAATATGAAATAATTGGGAACAAGATTAAGGATTTACTGTTAGACTTTTTATCAGACTTTTTTTAGAGTTTATGAGATAAGAAAAAAAAAATGGAACAATTTGGATCAATTTACTATGTTTTATATCTGCATATATATATATATATATATATATATATATATTTGGATGGAAAATTAAGATTAAATTCATAGAAAATTACTCACATATTCGATAAGGATGAAATTTGAACCCTTGATATCTTAGGATTAAGAGAAGTGTCCAACCATTTATATTAAGAAATGATATGTATATTTATTTTATTTACGTTAATGTATAATTAAATTATCAAAATTTTAAAAAAATGAAAAAAAAAATTTTTTTACTTTGTGGCCATGAAAGGCTTCGGACGATGCATATCCATTCAACCACCTAGCATGATCATAACAAAATTACATCATCTATAGGATACATCCTAATTTTTTTACTGGATCTAATGGTTTCGAATTTAAGATAATTCTAATTTCCTCTTGTTGTTTGATGAATCATTAATTACCTCCCTATAATTTGATGAAATCACAATTTATCCTTTTTGTTAACTCTTTTAGGGGCAAAAGGGATATGACAATGACACTAGATAAAAAGACCACACTGTTTCTCAATTAAAAAGTAAAAAAATAAAAATAAAAGATTAATTAATTTTTTTATGAAACAAATTTTTTTTTTTTTAAAAAAAAGGTGGAGATGGAGATCCAATCCCCATATTGGATCTCTCTTGTCCTTCTTTAATGAAGAATATAAACAATATTTTCATCTTCATTTTCTATTGACAAACACCAAAATCAACAACAAAAAACTTCATTATTCATCAACAGACACCGAATCAACAATAATAAACAACCCATTCATTAACATCAAACTTTCATCAACCTATCATCAGCAATATCAACACATAATCATCATCAACCATTTCAAAAAAATTGAAAAAAAAAAATGGAAAAATGGAGAACATTGGGTCTCCTTCGTGGAAGACCAGTGGTCTCTGGCGAAAGAGACCTAACTGTCTCCATAAGATGGAGACTAGTGGTCTTCGGCTTTGGAGACCAAAAGTGCTCTCCTTGGCAATGGAAACCAAATCTGGTCTCGATCGCCAAGGAGATCAGGGTCTGGATGGCTTCTATGTGTGCATTGTCGACAAAGAATGAGTGTTGTGTGTTGGGCTTCGATGATGGACCAAAAAGAAGGGATTGTTGGGTGTCAACGCTGGACAAAAAGGATGGGTTGCTGGGTGTCGGCGATGGATGAAGAGGAAGGGGTGTTAGGTGTCGACGATGGACGAAGAAGAACAAGTGTTAGGTACGACAGTTAACTAAGAAGAAGATGGAAGAAGAAAGAGATTGTGATGGACGGTTTGGTGTGGGAAACAATTATTATTATTATTTTTTCATTTTTTTCTATTTCTATTGAGATGACTTTTTTTGTTTGTTAAATCTGCTTTATTTCAATTAAAAAAAAGTTGTTTTATTCTGTTTTTTTTAAAAAAAAATCTATTTTATTTTTTATTTTAATTTTTTTATCTCAATTGTCTATCTTCGATGAACGATAGAGATGATATTATTTAAAAAAAAAACTATTTTAATTTAATTAATTAATATTTTATTATATATATTATTATAATTTGACGGTTTCATCTTTTTATGTTAACTATCAAATATTGATTTTTAACATTCAAATCAAGGATAGAGGATTTTTTATTGGTTATTTTTATAAATGATTGAGGATTTTGAGACTATTTTTATAAATTATAGAAGGATCTTTAACTATTTTAGATTTTATGGAATTTTTTAATTATCATATGCAGGGGAAAAATTATAATTACTGCTTCGAATTTCAATAATAACTAGCTGTCAGATACATGCATCGTTGCTTCCATGCGAGACGCATGTGACCATGTGAACCCCACGATCTATATTACCACTATCTTTTTATATATAAATATTTATGCTTCTTTTCTATATACAGTTTACTTTTGTTTATATACCGTCAATTATTGTCCTCGCTTTAACTTTTGCTTTTTCAGAACTTATCCACCCTTTACTTTTTCCTGTCTCCTCTCTCTCACCAATAACTTTGTTATTAATTATTGTCCTCCTTCCCACCAATTAAGACAGACCACACTATTTGTTTCCCACTCCTTGCCTAATTTAACTGGCTAGAGATGGGTGCCATGCTACCTTGCTTTATCAAGATTCCATTATTTTTAATGAACTTTAAAAAATATCCAATCGCAGTATATTAAATCTCGCCACGTCACCATATTCTGAGTATTCATCATCAGCCTACCAGCCATACTCATTGAGTAATAGCAGAGTTAATACACATTACATAAGTTTGAAGCAAATGCAATGGTAGGTTGGAAAACAAACTTCCCAAACCATAGAACTAGTCTTTGAAACAGCCCACTTTGCTAGACTAGGTGCAACAGAATTTGAATTTCTATGAATAAACTGTAGAGATATTATCAGTAAACGAAAAATATATATCATAATTTGAAAAACCATTCATAAACAAAAGAAAAAATTTTGTTCATTCATTCGAAAACAAAAACGATCCATCATCCAAACAAAAATTAATCCATTCATTTCGTCACTCAAACCAAAAAAAAACCACTCATCGCTCAAATCTCCATCGATTCATCACCGAAATCAAAATAACATAATTGGAATCTCCATATCTTCATCCTCTTAAACTTCTTCATCAAAAGTTAAAACTATATCAAAATTGCGTTTCATCCTCTTTACCTTTTTCATCAAAACACAAATCAAACCCATATTATCTTATTCATCAACACATAAAAACACAAACACAAATCATTAAACTAAGTATGTCCTCCTACATTTATCCTTGAACAATGCCTACGTCAAAGAAATCGCTGTCATTTTCAATGCCTACAAACTCATTGAAAAACTCTGCCATTCTTTTTGACTCCCTGATCTGATCCCTCAGCACCACCCTCTCTCCATTCTCACATCCAACTACCTCAAGATTCTAGCGCCAGCACTTACAAATCAACCACTCACAATGAAATATTCTTTTTTAGATATTTTATGAATATTTTGATTATTTAATCTAGGGTTCCATCACGAAAAATGTAAAGGTTTTTTGATTTGTTTAGATTAAATTTACCTTTTTAAAATATTTTCAGAAACTTCATATTCTACTAAGAAAAACCCTAATTTTCATATATCCTCCTGGATTTGAGTGAAGAGTCAGAATGGGTTCCATTAGTTTTCATGGGATTCTCCCATACTCGAGAGAAGAGTTGGGATGGGCCTCGTCACACAATGACTTCACCTTGTAAAAGATCCAAATGGTAGGTTTCAAATCAACTAACACAAACATTCACTAATGGAGCAATGGATGGATCTCTTCCGTCTTTGATTTTTCATCTCTATTACAACATTTTATTTTGTTTATTTTTTAAAAAAAATTTATTTATCTTTTAAACTATGATTTTCAATGGTAAAAGATGGTCTACATCTCCTCCAACCAACCATTTTTTTTAATATTTAAAATTAAGTAAAAAGATAAATTATCTAAAAATAATAAAATAAATACTAGGGCAATAATTAGAGGCAAATTATTGGGTGTAATTCTATATCTAGCAAACGTTTGTCGATATTGTAAAGGGTGTTAATACAATTAAACCAATATTTCAGATAGAGCGTAATTTCATATAATTTAAGGGAATTAGTGCAATTTGCCTTTTGTTTTATATGTTTGACATCGGTCGTTCTTTTTTGGGAAATTATGAAAAACTCCTAGAAAATAAAATAATCAAGAATAGCCTCGGGTTATTTTTCCTAATTAGGTTAATCGTCCCTTACTGTTAACTTTACATAAAAAAAAAATGTTAACATTTTTTGTAAAAAATCATGAAATGACTAAAATACACTCATTATGATTCTAAAATACCCTTTAAATTATTAATTAATAATAATATTAAAAAAAAACACTAATTAGGTTTTAGGTTCTAGAAACCTAAAAATTCTACGTTTTCAGGTTCTAGGTTCCAGGTAGCTAGAAACCTAAGTTTTAAAAACCTAGAAATTCTGGCTTTCCAATAATCTGGAAACCCATTTATGAGTATTGCTAGAAACCCTGTAGCTTTCCAAGTTGTTGGAAACCCAGCAAAAATAATAATAATAATAATAATAATAAATCCTAAACTAAATTGATTACACCAAATCAAGCCACCTCGATTCGTCATTAAACACTACTGATTAGACACCAAATCAAATGCATCAATCCCAACCATTAACAACATCAACACACATTCATCATTATCAACAAATTGAAAAAAATTAATAAAAAAAGAAAAAATGGAGAACATCGAGTCTACTTTGTTGGAAACTAGGGGTCTCCAATAAAGGAGACATAACGATCTCCATCGCATGGAGACTGAAATTGAGACCAAAACTAGGGTCCTTGGCGATGGAAACTAGATCTAGTCTCCATTGCCAAGAAGACCTAGGTTTCCATATGTTCGATGTCAGCGATAGATGAAGAATGAGTGTTAGGCATCAGCGATGGACAAATAAGAAGGGATGCTAGGTGTCAATGATGGATGATGAAGAAGGGGTATCGGGTGTTGGGTGTTGGCAGTGGATGAAGAAGAAGATGGAAGAAGAAAAGATGATAATGGATGGCTAGGTGTGGGTGTTTAGTATTTGGGCTAACTTTTTTATTTTGCGTTTTAATATATATAAATTTTTTTTTTCATTTTTTTTTCCATCTCCACCATTCATCTTTGTGATGGACGGTGAAGATGACTTTTTTTTTTTTAATTTAATTAAATTTTTATGTTATTTAATATTTTTATTTTAATTTATATTTATTTTTAAAAATTTGTTATATTAATAATTTTTTAATTTTTTAAAACTAATCTCTACCATCCATTTTAAAATGGACAGTAAAAATATAATGAATTAAATTTTTATTTAATTATTTGGCTTTTTTTATTTTTTATCTAATTTTTATTAAAACAAATAAAATTCGTCATCTAATTACCATTATACCCTTCAACTTTAACGTCAACTGTTTGTTTTTTTAATCGGTAAGGGACAATTCACTTAATAAAAAATGAAGAGATGGGGGGGGGGGGGGGGGGGGGGGAGGCTGGTGCTTGTAGTGGTTACTATTTTCGATTATTTTACTTTTCATAGGAGTTTTTCATAATATCCCTTCTTTTTTTCAACTGCCACAAGCCTTTTTCTTTTTTTTTTTTTAACACTATAAGTATGTTTTGCAAAGTTTCTTTGTTAAGTTTGACACCAATCGGTCCTTCCAACTGCCATAAATCAAGGTCTCTTATTTATTTATTTATTTTTAATGACACCAACCGAGTTAAGCAAAGATTTTCTTCCAACTTCTTGTTTTTTCTAATTTTTTTATAAAATAAATTTATGTTTAAGTGATGTATGAGAGAGAAACCATTCTTGATCATTGATTATTTTTTTATGCTAATATGTTATTAAATTATAAAAAAATAAAAAAAAATTAAGACATATTTCTAACTCTTGTCAAAGTCAGTTTTGTTTTACACCAATTGGGTTAAAGGTTGGCCAATACCTGACAAGATTAACTATTATAATCATGGTTCGAAAAACAACTCCCATGTTGTGATTTTATTGACCTAGGTGAAACTCAACCCTCTTTATGGGTGTACAGATGAACTACACCAACAACTTGAACTATGAGTTTCATACAACATTATGTACATGTATTTTTCTAATAAACTCTTGATATGAACATATGTATCTTTTCTAAAATTTATAAATGAAAATAGTGACATTAAATTTTAAATTTGTATTTAAATATGTACATGTATATATATTTAAAATGAGTTTAAAAATATATATATGATATGGTATTGCTTGTCCATTTAAAACATTCTCTTCTAACTTGTATTAATTAAAAGCCATCTTGAATTATCTTATTATATAATTACTTCAGTTGACCTAATAAGTAAATCTATAAAGATACTGTGGAGAAAAGGGGAGCATGAGGCAGAGAAACAATAGCTAAAGCATGTTTTTTCATTTTCTTCATTTGCTGGAGCTTGCATATATATACAAGCTTGGGATGAACAACAGGTTACTTCATGATGAAGAATTGTGTGCCTCCAACTAAGCCAATCACAAGTTGGTTTCTATCATGTTAATATAACAAAAATCATTCACTTTACAACACTCCCGAATTATTATGTTGCAAGTAGATTTTGCTAAAAAATTCCAGTGGGATAAAAACCTAAGTAAAAAATATTTCCTGATTTGTTGGATTAATCATATAAAAAAAAAATACAATCATCTTCTGGATTCAATAGTTTTTAGACGCAGTAGCGAATCCAGACATTTATATTAGAGGGCACTTTATAACAAAATAAAATAGAATAAAATAAAAATTTAAGATAAAAACAATTATAATTTGTGAGTTTTTTTTTTTATTTATGAAATTTGTCATATAAAGAGAGAAAATTCTCTACATATATTATTAAATATATACGATGAAACTCAAACTTCTATCACCCTTGATCAAAACCCTTGATTTTCCCTTCTTCTTATTGGCTGAAATAGGGGGCTGCTGGGCAGTTTATGGTCTCTCTTTTGTGACGTCCGAACACATCAAAAAAAATCTCCACACTTCACTTTATATACTACTCATTTTACTTGACTAAAACACCCCTCATCTAACCCTTAATTGACCATCAAATCCTTTAATTTGTTTTATTTAAATACCCTTAATGATATTTCATAGAACCTTATCCATCTAATGGGTAATTTAGTCACTTAACAATTACAATATCATTAATCTTTTTGGTGCATGTCAACTATCACCCATTTATTCCATAATTAATTTTAATTTGTCACTCTCCCATTGGTTAATCTCATTTGACATGGATTGTGTTTCTTGCTCAAGTTCTTTCCATGTATTGCTCACACCAAATCCATATAGTATTTGAGCTTGAATTGACCATTTTGCCCTTAATGCATTTAATTGTCATTCACACTTAAATAAATTCCAAAAATATTTCATGGTCATCCTATCATCAAATTAACCATGTAATACCCTAACTAGGTATAAAACCTCTCAATCTCATGCTTTTAAAAAAAATTCAAATGGGTACTAAATCACTAATATCCATTATTTGCCAAAAATGGTGTTATCTTAAATTACTTTAGGATCATTCAAAACTTATTCAAATGAACTCATTTTTTATCCGCTTTAGTTTATAATAACTCTAATTCCTATTCCGAGACTTTTAATGTCCAGAGCCCATTTTCCAAAAAATTACTATTCATATAGATATTATTCACCCGAAAAGTACTAGTAACTGAAAAATTATTTTCCATGAAAATGAAACTTAAAGTTCTACAATCCTATTGGCCAATTCACTCTCACATGGATTGTGCTTTTTGAACTCCTATCATGTGATACTCTTACACAATTTCATGAGTACGTGATTAGGTAAAGTCAATTTTGCCCCTTTTTATAAAATAAATCCACTTTCTTACTCAATTAAATTTCAAAAATATTCTATGGTCATTCAATCCTCAAACTGACCATAGAATCCTCTAATTAGGTAACTTACCTTTCAATTGCATGCTTCGAAAAATTTTCGATTGGGTTAAAAAGCATTAATATCTAATAATATCCAAAAGGGGTATTTTTATTTAATAACTTTAGGATGCTTCAAAACCCACTCAAATGGGCTTCTTTTCGATCCGTTTTAGTTTCACTAAACTCTCCTAATCATTCTAAACATTTTCAACTCTTGGGTTAGTTTCCGAAAAAATTACTATTCATCCAAAAAATTTTCTTTTGAAAATACTATTCACTGAAAATAGTCGTTTTTCTGTAAAAATACTATCCTAGATCACGTACCATACATTTTCAATCATAAAACGTTGATTCAGATCTTTTTCTCGAAAAATTACTATTCATCATAAAATTTTATTTTCGTCTGAAATGATGTTCTGAGCCTTATGAAGATAATCACATCCTAAACTGGCTCTTAGTACTATTTTTGAACCACTTATTTCTTATTTGATTCTCTAGAATCGACTTTTTCGGAAAGCTAAGTTCAGAGTCTCACACATACAATGGATGATTTTTTTTTTATAATAATAATAATAATGATATAAAAGTTAATAGTGGGTCATATCTATTGAAAAAATATATATATGAAATAAAACTAAATATAAATCTCATATAGTTGTAAACTATAAACTTCTATATAAATTATCTTTATAACTTTAATAATATAAAATATGAAAATTTATAATTTGTAAAATCTTTTCTCGCTGTAAATCTCGTGTTCCGTAAATCTCTTTCTGTATTAATCAAACTTAAAATGTAATATTTGTAATCTGAAAATCTACACCAACTAGTATCCAGAGAAATCTATCATACGTGGTGGAGATACTCAACACATACGTAGAGTGGGAGATAACATCTACCATACACATGTTGGGTGAATTTGGAACATACACATGCGTAGTCTATCTTACCATTAGAGAGGAGGGTATAACCTTGGTGTTCTGAAAACATTTTTATTTTTTCTTTCCCTTCTTAAAGCATAAAATCATATTATTTAAAACATGCTGAAATTTTCTAATAATAATTCAAGTTGAAACAAAAAATTCTTACTAAATTTTTTTATAAGTATATATATGAATTCGTAATAAACTTTTATTTCAATCATATAACATAATTTATAATTTATAAAATTAATTAACTCAATAATTTATTTACTTGAAATAAATAATAAAATATAAAATGTAAATAAACATAACTTAATCAATTTAATTAAAAACAAAACTATTCACCCACATAAATCTTTTGCTTATTTCTAGATCTAAAACGAATTCCTTTTTTATTTTCTCATCATCTGGATTCGTTCTAAAATCATATAAAACTTATGAATTTAGAACTTATAGAAAAATTAACTAATTTTCTAGAATCCAAATTTCATTGAAATAAAAATCACTTATTTGGATAAATCGAACACCCAAATATTCAGATCACTCCTACAAAATTTTTCTTTTATTTTTTTCTTCATTTTCTTCTCTGCTCCTCTTGCCTGGTTTGCTTCTCTTCTTCTTCTGTTTTTTTTTTTTTTCCCTCTTTTCCTTTGCTTTGTGTTTGTTTTTGCCGAATGTCAATATGTATATATATAACATAACTCCACCACCTCACTATTCTCTTTATTCATGCCTATCTTCTCTCTTTTTATTTTATTATTTTTATTATTATTGTTTTTGCTTCTCAATCGACATCCACATGGATAAATATCCCCACCATTAACTTTTATACCTAAATATATATATATATATATTTTTTCAATGAATATGACCCACAATTAACTTTTATATCATTATTATTATTATTATTATTATTATTATTATTATTATAAAACAATACCCACCATATAACTTTTTTGTTTGGCCCACGTATGTAAATTTTTATTTTATACATCTATAAAATTTTTCCTTTTAATCCAAATTTCTTAATTTCTTTTAAAAATATCCTCTAATAAGATATTTATCTACAAACTTCTGTACTTCTAAAACTAAAATTGGATCAAATTAATACCAACAAGTTAGATTTCAATTAATCTCTTAGGTCCAGTTAGATTTGAGGAGCCCCTCTACCTTAACTAGTTAAGCAGCCCACCTAGCAACTACGGTGGCCTTCCAGTCAGGATCTACTCTAACTGGAAAGTTTCCGTAAAGTTAAGCATTTTCTTTGCTAAAACATTTTAAAACTTATTAGAAACTTTTTTAGTTACGAAAATGGGTATAAATTTTTTCCTTTTAATTCAACTTTTGCAAAAATAGATTTTTCAAAAATTTAGTAGCACAACGATTGTTTTCAAGGATTTCCACCTTGCAAAATTTTATAGAAACCTATACACTTCAAAATCATTCAAATCTCAACTACTGGGCCTCAAGTCCTCTTTCATTTTTCCACAAACAACCGCAAACATGTCTTTCAAATCAATTATACAAAAATCTAGTTTACTTAAAATTTTAAAACATATTTACTAAAAGTGTATGAATAAAACGCAACATCCAAATGAATATTTACAAACATGTATTAAATTTAAAAGGAAGTAATGCAATACATGATATTTCCAAATCAACAACTAGTGCAGTAGCGTCACGTCTTCAACTTGCCTGCACATCCGATCGAGATGTTTTTGCTGCTTTACTCGTAACTACATCTGAGGAGGACTTTTATAAAACAATGAAAGAAGTGGTGAGCATAAACTCAATGAGTGGGTAATTTATATTAAACTATAACTTTTACTTATAAATATTATTTCTCCCAAAATATGTTGGAAAAACTACTAGTTTCTTTATTTTTCTGAATAATTATAAAACTTGCATAATGCAAAAAAAAAATAATTTTTATTTAAACTTTCATAAGCTTACTTTTCTTATTTTTCTAAAACTGACGTCTATCGACGTACTTTGTTTCTTTAACTAGTTTTACGTGACAACCCTGGGAAACTTATCATTCGTGACAGTACGAAGACACGCCACCAGGATTCGGGAACTATCACCATGCATAGTCGTAGATGTGGAACACTCTGAGATCACGATTCTCTCTAATATCAGGCAGATCTATACTACCCCATATGTGCAGAGGGCAACACATAGACTCAATCCCCTCCAAATTAGTGACTCCCCCCAACTAGCCACACACAAGGGATACTTCGGCCAAGTGTAACTGGGGATTAGGGTAAACCAAATGTAATATAAAAATCTCTTCAATATGCTTAATATTTATGCTTAAACTTTTACTAATTTGCATGAAAGAATATTAATAACTTTGAAAATGTTTCATTTCTACTTATGATTTGAAACTGAATTATTTTCTTTCTAAGACAAAAGTCTAAAATTTTTCAAAACTAACTTTCACACATATTTTCTATGCATGTATATCATTTAAACTTTCTAATTTTCTTTGCAAATAAACACATTTATAACATAACTTGAATAAACTCATACATGCATTAAAATAAAAAAATAACATGCTAAATTTGATAGATAAATCATAGAATTCAAATATAAATATTTGCATGTGAAAACTTATAAAAGTTTATAAATATCCACACTCACGACTTGCTTCCAATAGCATGAAAACCACTATTGTTACATTTCCCTTCCTCTTGCCGGTTAATCTACATTTATTTACGATCAAATTTCCATTAAAACTAATTTTCGCAATAACACTTAAACTTTTAACCATGTGAGGGCATCGAATCATTATATTTTAAGTTGTAATGACTTCGATTAATCGCACACAATATCAATTCGAAGATCTTAACATCCACACACGAAAATCACTTCGATATAATATAATTTCATACTTAACGTATCAAACAGAACTTATAATCATTATAATTACTTTGACCAAGTTTAAACCACTATTTACGCCATCCATTTCATTCAAATATTTTCATCGCAATTATATTTGAACCTATTCAATATGGTGAAATTTTTAATCGAAACTATAAAACGCAATACTTTTGCGATTACGAAAAGTTTTATCATGAATTATCTTTTTTAACAATTCAAGCATTTTTTTTAGCTTTTCGCTCAACTCTAACATCAATACTGCTTATAATCTCATCCAAACTATATAAAAATAAAAGTCAAACACTTCGATATTCATGACATCAAATCATAGTAGCTTAGTCATTATAAATTTGATTTTCACTTCGACTTCGAAATTGAACGATTAAATACGTTCGCACGCAATAAAAATTATCCGAATAACTTAACTTAACTTAAACTTTTAAAATTATCTTAAAATCATGGTTTAACATTTTTAGCACTATTAACTAAAATCATGACAGCTTTTACACTATTTAATTTTACTTCTCATTTCATTATCCAAATGATCCATAAATCATCCAAACCACTCGAAAACAATTTTCTATTATCAAGATAGCACCTCGACACTATCAAACACATTAAAATTCATCATTTTCCATGGAAAAAAAATCTCAAAATAAAATCAAAACTATAACAGCCCCTAAATGGCATATTTTAAATATAATCCAATATCAAAATTCATCTATTTTCACACCAAAATCACAAGCAATCGAACCTCCGCACTAATGAGGTTCTAATCCTAAGTCCCAAAAATATTATTTCTAAAATCAATCCATATCTAAACCCAATCATTTCATCATGTAATTTCTTCCAATATCACAATCTTACATTTCCAACAAAAATGAAAATCATATAAAACCAAACTTACCTCTTATATTCCACTCAAAACAACTCAAAAATAACTCAACTCCCACACAAGCTATTGCCCATAAATTTTCTTCTCTTTGGCCGAGCTTCCTGCAATCCAAAAAGAGCATGTAAGCTTTTAAATCACTCAAAATCATCACAAATATTCAATTAGGACAGACCCTTACCTTTGCATTCAACTCTATAGCTTGAAATCTCTCAAAACTCACCTTGAAACTTCAAAAATGGTGGCTACCATCTTTCTCCTCCCATAGCCCTAACTCCCTCTTGTTCTCCTAAGGTTGCATGCACTTGAAATCTTCTCGGCTTTACTTCTTTTGGCCAACTCTCGCCCTTTCTCTCAAATGCTTTCTCAGTTTTGAAGTGAGATGATCGAATGATGATTGATTCACTTGCTTCTCTTTGTCTCGGTTCTACTCTCTTCCTCTAAAAACCAAGCAACTCTTCTCTTGCTTGGTCTCTCTCTTAGGTTTAGATGATGGTTGATGAAGAAAATGGGAGCTCTTAGGTTTGATTGAAGCTTGGATCGAATAGATAAAAATAGTGGTTGCTCTTTCTCCCTCTCTTTCTAACTTAAGTTATCGGTTTCTCCCCCTCGAATTCTCTCCCTCTCTTTCTAACTTAAGTTATCGGTCTTGGGTGTTTTTTAAGACCGAATGAAGTTTGAAAATTTTTGCTTCAATCTTCTTCTTTTAGTATATATATATGCTTCTTAAAACTCCGACACATGGCCAAGCTTTCTGCAATCCCACATAAGTTACTGCCCATAAATTATCTCCTCCTTGGCCAAGCTTCCTACAATACAAAAAGAGCATGCAAGCTTTAAAATCACTCAAAATCATCACAAATATTCAGTTAGGACAGGCACTTACCTTTGCATGCAACTCTATGGCTTGAAATCTCTCAAAACTCACCTTGAAACTTCAAAAATAGTAGTGGTTATCGTCCTTCTCTTCCCATGGCCCTAACTCTCTCTTGTTCTCCTAAGGTTGCATGCACTTGAAATCTTCTCGACTTTGCTTCTCTTGGCTAATTCTCACCCTTTCTCTCATATACTTTCTCAATTTTGAAGTGAGATGACCGAATGATGATTGATTCACTTGCTTCTCTTTGTCTCGGTTATACTCTCTTCCTCTAAAAACCAAGCAACTCTTCTCTTACTTGGTCTCTCTCTCGGGTTTAGATGATGGTTGATGAAGAAAATAGGAGCTCTCGGGTTTGATTGAAGCTTGGAACGAATAGATGAAAATAGTGGTTGCTCTTTCTCCCTCTCAGATTCTTACTACTATGTCATAACCTTGCATGAATTCATAAATTACCTTATAATCACAAATAAATTCAAAATCAAAACTTAAAAGCAAAATATTATACAACAAGAAAAATTTAACTCTCAAAATCTTTATAAGGGAGACATAAACTATTACATTTCATCCATATTCAAAAATGGAAAACTTTGTTCATATAAAACAATTCATTCCTATCTTATCATATCTATTAATTAGAATGTTATCTAAACATCAATGACTTAAATCGCATAGGATCTACCTCACTTACCCATTATCTTTTCAATTGATTCCATAAACTTTTATGATTTATAATATCAACATTTCCAAACTCCACAACTTGTGCTAAATAGAATCAAACAAAATAACATCATATTTAGTCCACTTGATCAAAACATATGATCATATCATCTAAACCCATCAAAACTCAATCATCAAATATTCATATCAACCCTTAATTTGCAAACAATTCAAATGCCATGAACAGCCACAGCTTCTAGACATATTCAGTAATTATACAATCAATATACTTATCACCAATATATATATACACTCCAATAATTGCTATCCAAACATTCAGAATGCTAGCCAATCTGATGAATCGCTTATTATTATCATATAATATCTCACTTTAATGTTAAAATCAATTCAGTTTAATCTATCAACACTAAACCACAGATGCTAATTTAAATCTTCCATAGGTTTTCATGCGAGATTAACCACAATAATGCATGATAAAACTATAAATTTATCTCTAACAAAATGAAAATTGAATGTTTGTGACAAGAAAAAGTTCTGTGAATCTGAAACCACCGCTCTAATACCAAGTGTCATGGTTTGGACGGGACGAACCACCATCTCTAGTGGGCAATAACCGATACCTATCAGAACACTCCATGGGTGGCTCCATCTCTCTGAGCGGGACGAACCACCATCCCCAGAGGGTAGCCATTTCCTCATGAAGTCCTTGGGCAGAGAGTCATGCTTCACCACCTCACTCATATGCAAGAGTTTCCAAGGATCGACCTACTATTCTATTGCTCTGATACCAAGTTGATGGGACCCGACACTACTCCTATCTCGAGTCCAAGATAATCCCGTGAAAACTTATGTTTTTTTTATTAAAATCTGGATTTACTAAAAATCTTTTAAAGTAATTATCGTAATTCTGATAATCACTTTGATCGAAAAATAAATTGAACAAATCTAAATCTTTAAATTTCTCGTGCTGAACTCATAGGTTGAATATATAAAATACTTACAAAATATCTGTAAAATGATGATTCATCTGTAAAACTATTTTGGAAATAAAGAAATAATGTATGCAAATGCAACTGTTTATCATTATGTGACCCTTATCATGATATGCAATGATCTATATGAACCCATGGCAGATATCTAGAAAAATGGATTTATAAAAGAGTGAGTGCTAATATCCAGTAAGTGGATATAATTTTTCTAAAAATAAATATTTCTAAATAAAACATCAAAATTATCATTAGTAAAAAGAAACAATTCTCAATAATTCATAATCAATCATATCTGGAAATAAAACTGAATATAAATCTCATATAGCTATAAAACCATAAATTTCTATATAAATTATCTTTATAATTTTAATAATATAAAATATGAAATCTATAATCTGTAAAACTTTTTTAGAATCTCTTTCTGTAAATCTTGTGTTCTATAAATCTCTTTCTGGATTAATCAAACTCAGTATATAATATTTATAATCTAGAAATCTACACCAATTAGTACCCAAGGAAATTTATTATACGTGGTAAAAATACTTAACACACACACAGAGTAAGGGATAACATCTGTCATACACGTGCTAGGTGATTAAGTGACTCTAGACATCTGTCATACACGTGTTGGGCGACTCTCTCGAACTTACTCACATGAAGCCTGCTTGACAGTTAGAAGGGAGGGTACAACTTGGTGTTCTAAAAACATATTTATTTTTATTTTCTTTCCTTTCTCAAATCTTTATTGAATATCCATATAATTCTAAATAACTACTTTTCTCAAAATGTAGTCAATATTCTTTCTCAAAACACAAAATCATATTATTTAAAATATTCTGAAATTTTTCTAATAATAATTCAAATTGAAACATAAAATTCTTACTGAAATTTCTGATAAATATATATACGAATTCATAATAAACTTTTATTTTAATCGAATAACATAATTTATAATCTATAAAATCAATTAACTCAATAATTTATTTAAAATTTGAAATATAAATAAACATAACTCAATCAATTTAATTAAAAATAAAACTATTCACTCTCATAACTTCTTTACTTATTTCTAGATCTAAAACGAATTTCTCTCTGATTTTCTCATCACCTTAATTAGCCCTAAAAGCTTAACTCATGAATTTAGAACTTATGGAAAAATTAACTAATTTTTTGGAATTCAAATCTCATTGAAATAAAAATCACTTATCTGGATAAATCGAACACCCAAATATTCGGATCACTCCTACGAAATTTTTCTTCTATGTTTTTTTCCTTTTCTTCTCGGCCCCTCCTTGCTCTATTTACTTCTCTTTTTTTTTTTTTTTTTTTTTTATTCCTTTTCCTTTGCTTTGTGTTTCTTTTTGCTGAATTTCAACATGTATATATATATACAACATAACTTTATTGCCTCACTATTCTCTTTATTTATGCCTATCTTCTCTCTTTTTATTTTATTATTTTTATTATTTTATTATTATTATTTCTCAATAGGCCCACATGGATAAATATCGCCACTATTAATTTTTATACCTATGCATATATTTAATGGATATGACCCACCATTAACTTTTATATCATTATTATTATTATCATATTTATTATTATAAAAAAACAAATCACCCACCATATGACTTTTTTGTTTGGCTAACATATGTAAATTTTCATTTTATACACCTATGACCTTTTTTCTTAATTTCTTTTAAAAATATCTTCCAATAGAATATTTATCCATAAACTTCTGTATTTCTAAAGCTGAAATAAAATCAAATTTATAATAATAATTTGGATTTCAATTAATTTCTTGAATCCAGTTAGATTGGGGCCTCACATCTCCTCTCCTATTAATCTTAAACCTTCTAGAGGCAGCTTGTGTCCAGGTTTCACCTAATAATTATGCCTTTTTTCTGCTTTCTTCATATTACTGCAAAAGCAAAGGCCTCTAGTTCCTAACCAGGCATGGTTACAAGTCTTTCAGTTAAAGAAGAATCTCAACTCCAATGATGAGTTCAATTGTTCATCCTGTAAGGCAGGTCATTTCCACGAGCTAGTTAATGTTAAATATAACATTGGAGAATGTAAGTATATTATTTCTGGGTGAAGGACATGCCTATTAGATAGCATTGGAGAATGTAAGTATATTATTTCTAGGTGAAAGACATGCCTATTAGATAGCATAATTTGGTGTCCTCTCTCTCTCTCTCTCCCTCTCTCTCGGTAGTAGGTCTCCATTAATAGAGACCTAGTTCTAAGCTTCCATTAATAGAGACCCAAACTAGGTTTCTGTCACTGAAAACCTAGAATTTATGGTTTCCAGCGATAAAAACCAAAAATCTTTGGGTTTCGCTCTGAAAACTCAGAGATTTTTGGGATTCCATTGCTGGAAACCCATTTGTCTTTATGTTTCCAGAGTGAAATCTAGAGATTTTTGTGTTTCTAGTGATGGAAGTCCAAAACTCACTTCAATGTTTCCAATGATGGAATCCTGAAAATGGAAACACTAAAAACTTCTAGATTTCCAAAGCGTATGTTGGAGGCTTTTTTATTTTTTATTTTTTTAGATGTTGTTGTATTTGACATTGTTGCAGTTTTGGGGTTTGGTGATGATTTTTTTTTTTTAATTAAAAAAATATGTGTGATGTGTGTATGAAAAGGGAAGCCAACACTCGGTGAGAGTTCACGTTTTATGAAAATGGATTAGTGTGTGTATGGGTTCATGTTTGTTGAATGGAGATACGTGATCTTTGTTCTTCAATGTTCTTCACTAAAGACGAACAAGATATAATATAATGGAGATTTAATCTAGAAATTAGATGTCCACTTTTTTTATTTTTTTATTTTATCCATAGAAATTTTTAATGAATTTTTTTTTAATTGAGGGGCAGTTTCATCTTTTTGCATACTGTTATTGTCAGAATCGATTTTTCACTAATAGAGTTAACAGAAAAGGGTAAAATAAGATTTTTACAAACTACAGAGGGGATTATCCTTAATAATATTGGTTAGAAATTATATTTGTGGGTGACAATATTTGCACCTTTTATGTTGTATAACATTGCTATATAAAATAAGAGTAAACAACTTTTAGCCTCCTAACATTTGGTTATTAACAAATGATGGCAACATTTGCATTTTTTCGTGGTGTTCTCACATGTACTAACAACATGAACTAGTTTAATTGTCAGTAGAGTTGTTCGACCGTCAAAATCGAGTTCAAAGATCGAAATGCCCTTAAATAGCTATTAGCTTGTTAAGTGAAAATTTTAACCTTGGTGAGTGGAAAAAAAAATGAAAAATATTTATGCTAAAAATAATTAAAAATAATATTAAAAAAAATGCATATTTCCTCTAGCAAATATTAAAAATTACATGACTAAACAAAGTGTTCATATTTCCTCTAGTAAGAACTAATCAATCCCTTCAAATGCAGAGAAGAGAAGAGATTGAAGAAAAGAAAAGACCCTTCAAAAGCCCTCCTTTCAAGAAACTGTAGAAAGCATATTCGGCCTACTACTCTGAGAAGATCATTATTGTCGATGAAGTAATGGCTTTAGGAGTCATTGAAGGAGGAATGGAGGAAGACATTCACAAAGGGCTAGACGGTTGAGATTAGGTGATGGGACTCATCCAAACCCTTCTTTCAAGTCGAATAGAATGTCGTGAAAATTAACAAAACCCATCTTGACTCATCTCTTAAGCCGAGGAGGATACCATGAAAACTGTAATTTTTCTTATTGAAATCTAGATTTACTGAAAAACATTTACAAAAATCATCATAAATCTAATGATTGTTTTATAACATTTAATTTGAACAAAGCAAAAATTGTACATTTCTTGTGTTGGACCTCTAAACTGAATAATCAAAATATTCATAAAATATCAAGAAAAGATATTTCACTTGTAAGTATTCTGAAATACTGTAATACCCTTTCCGGAGGATATTATTGTACATGTGTAAGGAATTAAGAAATGTGCAAATATACCCTTTGATGAAATAATGAAAGGATTTTTATGTATTTAGTAACAAAATTCAATATTGTGGAATTTTGAAAAGTAGTTGGTATAAATTTAAAATTATAAAGTTGAGGGATTTAAGAGAAAATTTTCAGATATTTTGAGAGAATTCTTTAGAATATGATAAAATTATAATTTTATGAAAGTTTAAAGGTGAAAAACGAGCTTGATCTACGCCTATAAATAGGTGTGTGTGTGTGTGTGTGTGTGTGTGTGTGGCATGAGTCAAGAAAAGAGAGAAAGATCGAGTGAAGAAAGGAGAGAAAAGAGAAAGAGAGAGAAGGAGAGTTGTCAACAAGGAAAGGAGAAGCTGCCGCCACTGATCAAAGACAGATTTTGCCGTTCTAAAGAGGAGACCAAGCTGAAAGAAGGTAAAGGACATATCTGGTAACCAAGATTTGGTTGTTGATGGTGTTATTTTTGGTAAAAAAAGATGTTAAGATACAGCCTGGGTTGTATTTGAAGATTAACGAGGTTTCTATGTGTAGTTCGGGTGATAGTGAAGCAACTTGCTAGTTGAAGAACAAGGCTGAAGGTCGAGGAAAGCTAGTAAGTACTGTAGCAAAGGAAATAGGTTAATTTGAGGTATTTTGTAGTTTGTTATGTGTTTGTGGTGTTTGAGGTCGAGATATGCAAATACTGGTGATGTTTTGCTGAATTTATGTTGAGGAATTATTGAGCTCGGAGTGGTGTTAATGTCTCAGTATGCGAGCTAAAGGGGAGCTCGCGAGATGTGAGCTAGATATATACCCATGACCTTTTAAGCGCTGGTCAAGCTGACCTGAAGCACGAGCTCGTATGGGAGTGAGCTGAGCTCTAAGAAGATAGCAACTCGCTATAATAGGTGTGCTGAGCGAGCTTGCATAGGCTGAACTGATTGTAGAAGGAGCTTGCGGCTCGAGTTGAATGGGTTAGTGAAGCTCAAGTAAAGTAAGAGAGATAGAGCTGATTTAAGTGATTTGCGAACTAAATTGGAAATTCTTTTGTAACTAAGTATAGGGTAGCGAGTTAACAGAAGGTTGCTGGAGCAGAAGCTAAGATAATTCAAGTAAGTAGGGAAGCAAGTAGTAAGTGTAAAATTATTTTAAATACTTTTAAATTATCTAGCAAAAATATTCTTTTCGTTTAAATTATTTTATATTCTAGCATAAAAATAAATGACTTATTTATTTATATGATATGCATTACATAGCATTTATTTTATATCATAGTATTTATTTTATAGCATGATAAAGTAATAGCTTTCAGTTATAGAAGAAAAAAATAATTTCAAACCTAGTGGACGGCCCGAGTATTTATAGCGTGACCTTTTAGCTTTAGACCCGGCTGGTATACTTTACGGTGTATGGCATAGTATTGGGAGAGTTAGTTCAGCTAACATCGGGGGGATTAAGTCTGTCGTATCTGTCGCCCTCTACACTCGTGGGGTATTTCTCGACGCACGGTGAGCAATGATAGATTCGCCACACATGTATACTAGATATCTTTAAAGTTTTGTCACAGTGAACGATGCTAATCTTTGCGCCACGTGACCCCTCATACTGAACGGAGCTGGTCTGACCGTCTTTGTGGTTTAGCTTTCTTAGGTGGTCATTAGAGATTTATAGAAAAGCTAATATACCATTTAAAACAAAATTTAAAATAAAATATTTTAGAAACATTAAATTTTTAACTTTTAAAAAATGTTTTCAAAATATTTTTAGGAGGTAACTTTTAATAAACACTTCTACACTCACTGGGCTTATTAGCTCACAATGTTTTTATGTTTTCTTTTAAAAATCTCCCCAGGTACAGGTGCAAGAGACCTTGGTACCAAAGCGCCATGTGCAGACTAGGCGACCGACGACATAATATAATTCTTTTTGTTAAACTCGCAAATTAAATTTTATCATGTAATCCATATGTTTTCGATTTTATGAACCGATGTTATAGCACTTTTTATGGATAGTTGCATGTTTCAAACACTTATATCTATTTATGATTTATGATACTAATTTCAAGCACTTGTTTTAGAAATTGTTAATAGTTAGGGGTTCGCTTCACGTTATCCTTTTTAGGCCTTATTAGTTGGGCTTTAGAAGGGTCTCGTGGGGTATCCGGTAGGACCACTGGGTTCATTAGTAGGAATCCAGATCAGATCCTATCAAATACATTTAAGAAATCTAGCCAGTTAAAAATAATATACACTAATGTAAATGTTCATAATTATGTGGCTCTTCTCACGATATGTAATAATCTGCATGAACTTACGATAAATACCTAGAAAAATAAGTTTTATAAAAGAGTGAGCGCTAATACCTAGTGAATGGATATAACTTATCTAAAAATATTTCTGAATAGAATATAACACGTTACTTGGTAATAATAAATAATTCTCAATGGTTAACAAACAATTTGAACAATAAAACTGAATTCAAATCTTATATTATAATAAAACTGTAAGCATCTGTATGAATAATTTTCAATAACTTTATAAAGTATAACCTGCATAAAGCTTCCCTGAAAGCAATAAGAAATCATTCTAAATCTGCTCTATAAAACTTGAAAACTATTAAAATCTAATAATATAATATAATAAAAAATATATTGCTTCTTACTAATTTTTCAAAAATCATTGAATAACTCATTAAATCTATTTTATAGATATTCTAATATCATTTCTGAAACTCTTTTCATCAAATCTATTTCTACAAACTGATTTTCTGTAAATCTTTTTCTATATTGATCAAGCTCAATATATGATAGTGCTAAAAGTAAGCACGGTTTTATATCCTTAACCAACACTTTTGTGATGAAATCTCTTGTGAAAAGTAGGTGTTTTCAATGTTCTCCCGAGTGTTTTGTGCAGGAATTGAATTAAGGGATTTATTTGTAAATTTTTGGGGTAAAAGTATAATTTTTGAAAACATGAGGGGTAAGTGAAATTAGGTAGCCAGTTGGCGTTTGACTCAAACACGGCTCTCTGCAATGTTCTTCACTAGCTTTTTGGCCTATGTGCTGAATTTTGTTTGTTAGCCACACTTTGACGTGTGAGATTGATGCTTGTGTATCAATCACTCAAGCCAATTCAAGAAGCTCACTATGTAAGATTTTATGCCAGAGTTCATGGGAACATTTTTGCTTATTTGCATAGTGATTTTTGCATGTTTTAAACTCTCTTCATCCTCAGTTTTGGTAGAAATTTAAATGCATGGAAATGGATCTTTTTATTTAAGGAATTTTGAGTAGCAATTTTGGTGATTTTTAAGAGCAAATTGTGGTAGTCAAGGAAATTTTTGCAGAGCATCTCATGACATTCAAAGCAGAGATAAAAGTGGGTAATTTATGGTATTGAAAGGAGAGCGTCTTGGAGAAAATTTGAAGAGGTTTTAGTTGGCAGCTCAACAAAGAATCAAGGAGGAGAAGTCAACTGTGTGCTTAAAATAATATCTCTCCATTCACATATAAATTCATACTTTTCGCAGGTAGAAGGGTTTTATTTTTTTATTTCTTTTTTCTCTTAGCTCTTTTGGTTGGCAACAGAGAGAATTTTAGGGCAATGGAATTTTCAAGATGATTTTAGCATTGCAAGAATTCAACGTGCTCCTATTTGTTTAAGTTCAAGGAGAGGAAGCATCTCAGAGAACACAGTTACTATTGTATCATTTTGTGTATTAAATCAATGTTGATTTTTTTTTGTTCAGTTTTATTCACAGTGCTGTTCAACCATATGTTGAATTAAACTTCAATTCTAGGGCTACAATATAGCCAATTTATTTCACCGCCTATTCAATGATTTTTTTTTTTGTTAATTAAATATTATTATTTTTTTATATTTTTGTATTTCATTTTATTGGAACCTAATACTATCAATTAAATAAGATCTGTTAATTGATAGATGTAGTGATCAGGATGCGCTTGACAAAGGTATCATGTGTTAGACATCAATAGAATGACATAATTCATATAGGATAGACATATACCTGTAGGGATTATATAATCTTATGTGGATAATTGGAATTTAATGAATTCAGAATTGTTTAATCTACATAGACATGTAATAGATTAATTATCTTGGGTAATCTTACTTGACTGTTCGAAAGAGTGGTAATGAATCTAGAATTTTATTCGATTAAATACAATATAAAAATAATAATTTTTTTTTTTGAAAATAAAATGAGAATAGGTTGATGAAATAAAGAGGTGAAACTGTGCATTAGATCCACTCGTCTGCTGTTAGTTCAATCAGTTAAAGTGTTTGTTTATTTAATTTTTATTTTTTATTCTTAGTATTTAATTAAATTCAATTATCTTTTAATTTTGGTAGTTTGAATAAAGTTATTGTCAATCAATTTTGGTAGTTGGTACGTACAAGTAGCAATTGTCCCTGTCGGAATGATATTGATTTACCACTATATTACATTATGACCACATATATTTGCATGCTATCTTTTGTAATTAATGCATTAGGAAAAATATTCATCAGTATATAACATCTAAAATATGAAAATTTACACTAAGTATGTTTTAGAGAAATTTAGTCATACGTGATGGAGATACTCAATACACATATTTAATGAGAGATAACATCTAGCCATACACATGCTGGGTGACTTTATTACTTTGTAAACATCTATTATACATGTGTTGGGTGAATCTAGATCTTATACATGTGTAGTCTATCTGACCGTTAGGGATGAGGGTACAACCTTGGTGTTCTAAAAACATCTTTATTTCCTGTTCAAATCTTAAATCATTTCTATATATAAATATAAATAATTTCAGTTCTAAATATACATATAATTCTAAATAAATATTTTTTTACAAAACATAAAAAATATTCTTTCTCAAACATAAAATAATATCACTTAAAATATTCTGAATATTTGTCATAATAAATTCAAGCTGAAAGCATAAAATTTCGATTGAAATTTCTAATACATATACGGATATAGAATACGTAATAATTCCTCATTTCGATTGTAAAACATAATTTATAATCTTTTTAATTTCAGTAAACAATAAAAGCTGTAATATAAATAATTATAATTAAATTAATTAATTTAAAATAAAATTATCCACTTGCATAACTCTTTTGTTTATTTCTGGATTTAAAACAAGTTCTCATCTGATTTCTCATAAATTTGGATCTATCTTAAAATCATATTAATTTAATTTAAAATTTATGAAAAAATTAACTAATTTTATGAATTTTAAATCCTAATAAAATAAAAATTACTTATATAGATAAACCAAACGCCCAAATATTTCATTTCCACCATTTGAATTTTCTGCTTCTTTTTCTTGCCATTTTTTTTTTCTATTTTTTTCCACTGCTGAACAACCCTCTGCTTGCTATTTCTTTGCTTTGTCCTTAGCTATATATATATATATATATATAGAGAGAGAGAGAGATAAAGCTAAACTGCCTCTCGTTTTCTCTTTCAATCATACCCCTTTATTTCTATTTTTCTTTCATACTCCCAATTGTTTATCAATTGACACTTGTCTATTTTCTTCAATAAAAAAAATAGCCACATTCCAGTATCTCTCTTTGTCTCAAGCAAGTCCACTAACTTATTTTGTTGTCTTATTCTCACCAAACATTGTTGACTTTTGCTTTGATTTTTCTTGCATATTAATCACATGGTCTGATTCATACTTCATTTTATTGCGTCTCGTATTCATGTGACACTTATCTCCTTTATATATTAAAATTACCATCATCATTTCCTTTACTTGTGAAAGTGACACTTGTTGCTTTTCTCTCAAAAATATGGCAACTCATCTCACTCTTAGACGGCCACCAATTTGTCTCAATCTTTGACTATCCTTTTTGCATTTTACACCCAACCTTTTTATATGATCATTTTCTTTTTATACCCAACTTTCTTGATTTTTTTTTTAAAAATATCCGCTAAGTAAATATTTATCCATATATCCATTTCTTTTCCAAAACTTAAATCGGATCAAACTAATAATAATAAACAGATTTCGGTTAATCCTCTAGGCCCATTAGGATTCGGACTAGATTTGAATGAATCGAGATTTTCAATATTTGGGTTCATCAAACCTAGATGTTCATCTTCATCTAGGTTCAATCGAACCCAAATGAAGATCTTTATCCAGGTTCCTTTAAACCCATATTCATCTTCATCTGGGTTCGTTCAAACCTAAATGAAGGTCTTCAATTAGGTTCGTTCGAACGTAGATAAAGATCTTTATCATTTGGGTTCATTGAACTCAAATATTAAACTTCTGTGTTATCTAAGTTTGAATTTAATTTTTATATAATTTTATTAAGTAATTAATGCAATACATACTGACATTAGAAATTATTAAGAATTACATCAAAATTAATAATATGTAACATTGAGATAAAATGAACTATCTTTAAAAGCTTAATTCAATTATTATTTTTTAAAAACTTAACAACTTTAAAAGTTCGTAAAAACAAAAAGAGAGAATAGAGATAATTCTAATTTCTCCTCTGTAGTTAGGCATAATAGACAAAAAAACCTCTGACTTTAGAAATAGCCAAAAAAAAAACCCGGTCATTGGTTTAGATCTTTTGGCTATTTTTATAAACTACAGGGGATCCTTAGCTATTTCTGAAGTCAGAAGGTTTTTAAGTTATTATACCAAACTACAAGGAAAAAATTAGAGTATCCCTTTTTGAACAAAATGAAATGCATGTTTCTAGAATTTTGTTAACTTTAAATTTTAGAATGATATATTTTTAGAAAATGAGTTAAAAGAATAAAACTGGATTCAAAAGAGAAAATTTCATAAGTCTAAGCTTTGTTTTTAATAACCTAGAAATCTATCGAACCCACTCATTAAATTTGAGTTTGAAATTGGCTTACAATTTTTAGGACTAAGTAAACTATATTTTACAACCATATAAGATTCCATGATGATTAGATCTAAGACTTAAAGGAGCAAACCATAAGCTAGATATATGAAACCAAGAAATTGATGAAGGGAACAATTGATTTTGAATTTAATGTGGAAACATGAAGTTTAAAACTTTTTCCAAATGAAAATATATCCGATCGAAGCTAGTAATAACAATTTAATAATTAAATTAATAAGATCAAATTTACATCGCATGAAGATTGAAATGATCCATTTTGATTCGTAGATTCTTTATCACTTGATCTTCCTTATTATAACTCTTCACAAAATAATTTATGTGTGGACACAATCTCGAAGAATCAAATGACTAAATCTTTTCATAAAAGAAAATTATATAGAAATCAAAAAAATAATCTTCTTGATTTCTTTTGAGATGAGACAATATGGTGTTTTTAATTAATGAAAATTTTGATTCAAGTAGCCAAAAATTCTCTTCTCTTAATTACCAACATAAAACACTCTTTTATAATGGTACGCTAGAGTTTTTCAATTTAACAAGGAATATAATTTCTTTTTTAAATTGAAAGACTTAGCTCATATCCAATATAGAATCAAATTCTTGATTGGTTTAGAACTCTTTACTTTTAATTTAATATGAAATCTAATTCTTATTAAATTAAAACTTCTTTAATTTAATTTAATATGAAATCTAATTCCAATTAAATTAAATTATTATTTTCATTAATTAATTAAATATTTTTCGTTAAATTAAATATTTCTAAATCATAAATAATTTAATGTAATCATTTAAAATTGAAGTTATAACCTCAACAGATAATTAAATAATCACATGTATTTAAATAATCAAATTATTTAAATAATTCATAAATGTGCCCATAAAATTTATATGTACACTAACAATTGGACAATCCAATTATATTCTTTCATTTGTTTCTTTATGTGGTTGTGAGCTAGTAATAAGACCAAATGAATCTACAATTTCAGGTCTAATAATATCAAAAATATTAATTGAACTCTTTAATTAATAATTCACTTTATTAACCTTAGAGTTACTTCACTAAAAACCCAAGATTGTACTCTTAAGATTGTAGATGTTTTGCACAATCTAAATTTTCAGTGTCCATCAATTTTATTATTTCATATAGTTTGATTCTTCATAAGTAGTTCGCAATTAGAGTTAGGTCATTAAATTTGTTATATCTCTCTAATTATATTTTGATTCATTATGTACCTTTGATTCTCTAATAAACGATATATTCATAACAATTTAGGAATTTATCTTTTGATTTACTCGTAAATGAAAAGTCGAGCGCTCTTATTGATTTACCTAAATTAACACTTAAGGGAACTATTCATCTACTTTTTGCAAGAACAAGTGAATATTGTGTAGAATGTTCCCAGCCACTTATTAAATCACATCTTCAAAGTCCAAAACTTATTGATCGTAAATCCATAATAGTTTTATCCATGTAAATCAAAAGATATGACTCAACAAATATGAGTCCATAAAACACTCAGGATTAAGATCAATCTATATGTGATTATCTAGTTGATAAATATGAATTTCTTTATTTAACAAATATTAATAAGAAATTCATTTTTATTGTGGTCCAGTCCTATATAATCTCTATTATATAAGGTGTCTCTATTTTCATGTCATCACATGAATGATCCCAGATATGATCATTGTATCAAGTATGAAATTGACCGTAGTTATAGATTCACCACAAACAAAATACTCAGCTTTGTTTACTTTCTACGGACTCTTTAAATTATTGATCTTAAACAAATTCTCTGGTATATGACACTTATATACTTAGTTTGAGACTACATAAGTATTTATGGATGTTATATGATATTTATATAAAGCAAACATTTTACAAATGCACATAAATTAAATTAAATAAACATATTTTATTTATTATTTAATTTAAACGTTTATAAGTTACAAGCTCTTAAAGTACACAACCATATCAATCTCTTACTTGCCCCTAGAGCAGATGAGACATGTCTCGTAATTTTAGACCCTCAACTGACCATCAAATACTTTAGCCATTAAGGTTTTCGTAAACAGATTAGTAATGTTATTCTGTGAAGCTCTCTTCATCATCGACACATTTCCTCTATGTACTATTTCTCTAATAAGTTGATACTTTCTTTCTATATGCTTCCCACGTTTGTGGATTTTTAGTTCTTTTGAAGTAGCCATTGCACCATTATTATCACAATAAAGTATAATTGACTTATCAATATTTGGAACAATTTCCAAATCAGTCAAGAACTTACAAAGTCAGACTACTTCCTTAGTTGTTTCACAAGCTGCTACATATTTAGCTTCCATGGTGGAGTCAGCGATACAAGATTACTTAACACTCTTCCATACTATGACTTCACCATCTAAAGTGAATACTGACCTAGATGTGGATTTTCAAGAACCTTTGTCTAATTGAAAATTAGAATCTATATATCTTATTGGAATTAAATTCTCACTAGAATACACAAGCATATAGTTTCTTGTTTTCCGAAGATACTTGAGAATACATTTTATTGTCTCCCAATGATCCAATCCTAAGTTAGATTGATAATGACTGACTACTCCTACTGAATAACATATATCAGGCCTCGTGCAATGCATAGCATACATGAGATTGCCTACTACAGAGGCATAGGGAATTTGTGCATACTCAACCTCTTACATAACATATATCAGGTCTCGTACATACGCAACCTCTTGAGGTGTCTTAGGATATCGTTCCTTAGACAAATGAACTCCATGCTGAGAAAGTAAATAACCTTTCTTGAAATTTTGCATCGCAAAGCGTATAAGGATTTTATCAATATAGGATGCTTGAGACAATGCTAATGGTTTGTTTTTTCGATCTCGTATGATTTGAATCCTAAGAACATAACTAGCCTCTTTTAAATCTTTTATTTAGAATTGGTTAGCAAACTAGTTCTTTACATCAGATAATGCTCCTACATCATTCCCAATGAGTAGGATATTGTCGACGTAAAGTACGAGGAAAACCACTTTCTTATCGATGATACACTTGTATACATAAGTTTCATCAACATTTCACTCAAAACCATAAACTTGATCGAAGTATTAATTCTAATATTCTAAGATCGAGAAGCTTGCTTAAGTCCATAAATAGACCCTTGCAACTTGCAAACCTTTGCTCTTGACCTTGGATTACGAATCCCTCTAGTTGCACCATATAGATGCTTACATCAAGATTTCCATTCAAGAACGCAGTCTTGACATCTATTTTCCATATCTCGTAGTCAAAACATGCAACTATGGATAAAAGAATGCAAATTAACTTAAGCATGACTACTAACGAGAAAGTTTCTTCATAGTCAACTCCCTCTTTTTGAGGATAACCTTTTGACACTAGCCTAGCTTTAAAAGTCGCCACCTTCCTATCCACTTCTCTCTTCCTTTTAAAGATCCATTTGAAACCTATGGGTTTTACTCCATCTGGTTGATCTACAAGTTCCCATACTGAGTTTAAGTACATGGACTTTATCTTAAGATTCATAACTTTAAGTCATTATTCCTTATTAGAATCTGCCAATGCATTATGATATGTTAATGAATTATCTATACACTTATCAGAGATAGCAATTTGTGCTTCTCCAATTTCTCTATAATGGATTGGTAGTCTAATAACCTTCTCACTACGATGCGATGGTAGATAATTCTGATGGATGTCTGTCTAATGCTTAGACGTGGTCTTAACTATGTTGTTCTCAACAACTATTGTTGATTAGATATTAGTAGAACCAGACAATAACTCCTCAAGTACAATCTTACTTCGAGGTTTGTGTTCTTTTATGTAATTATCTTCAAGAAATGTAGTATTTATCAATACAATCACTTTGTTATCTTGAAGATCATAAAAGAATCCATCTCTAGTTTCTTTGGAGTAGCTTACAAATAGGCAAACTTATAAACATGGTTTCAGCTTCTCAGTCTTATTTTTCAGCAAATGTGCAGGATACCCCCATATGTGAAAATGTTGCAAAATAATTTTGCGACCATTTCACAACTCTAAGGGTGTTTTAGGAACAAACTTGAAAGAAACTACATTTATGATATACAACGCAATTTGCTATGTATTTCCCTAAAACAAACTAGGTAACAATGAAAAACTAATCATAGATCTCATCATGTTCTGTGAGGTTTGATTTCTTCTCTTTACAACACCATTTTTCTGAGGCGTTTAAAGAGTTATGAGTTGATATAGAATCTCGTTCTAAATCAAGTAATTCTCAAACTCTATATTGAGGTACTCATCTTTATGATTCGATCATCGAGCTTTTAATGATCTACCTAATTGGTTTTCAACTTCAACTTGAAATTCTTTAAACCTTTCAAAAGTTTTAAGCTTCTGTTGCATTTGGTAAGCATACCTATATTTAGAATAATCGTCAATAAAAATAACGAAGTATCCATAACCACCTCCAGCTTTAACATTAATTAAACCACAAAGATCCAAATGTATAAGCTCTAGCGGTTCTCTGGTTCTATAACTTTTTGTCTTAAAAGTCTTTTAGTCATTTTACCTTCTATATAGGATTCCCAAACAGATAAAGTGCTGATTTTAACTTGTTTAAAGATATGCTCTTTACTATTCTATTTATTCTGTCAAGATAATAATGTCCAAATCTTAAATGTCAAAGGTAGGTATCATCGTTGGAAGAAATCTTTTTGTCATTTTGTTTTACGTTTTTCAACCTTAAACATTTCAACTTTGAACAATTATGAGTAAACGATCCTAACTCATATAAGTTATTTTCTAATATTCATGAATAACTACTCAAATTATTTCTACAAATAATAACTGATTTATTATTAAAAGAAATTGAATATTGTTGTTCTATGAGTTTAGAAACAGAAATCATGCTAATACATTATTCAAAACAATAAAATAATTATTAGAAATTAGAAGTTGAACTTCTCTCATTGTTATAGCTGATATGACATTACCAGTGTTAACTTGCATAGTGAACTTGTTTGTAACATAGTTCCTTTGAATTGCATAAAGCAGTTCAGAAGAGTCTCCAGTATCATGCTTGCTTAGCTCAGCAAATTGATCCACCTACCATGAGTTATAACCATGTTAAAGTCATCATGTTCAAGACAGGCTCTTAAACTGTCCCTTTCTTCATGTTAGTAGTCATAGTAGCACAAACAACTTTATGTCACTGCTACTTAGAAGGTTGCCCAAAAATCTCTGGCATTGACTCTAACATCTCATATGCTATTGTTGTTGTCTTATGTTTCAAAGTAAGCATTTTGGACATTTTTGCTAGTAAATAGTAATGGGTCTTATCATTAGTCTTAACCTAATTTTGATAGGGTTTGCGTACATTACGCATAGCATTTGCTAGTGGTTTAGGAGGACACTCCTCCTTCAAGACAAACTTCAAGTCCTCACAAACTAGAATGGCGTTCAAGTTATTATAGCATAGTTTTCCCTGTTTAATTTATCATTGGCAAGTAAAGTAAAAAGAGGTGATGATATTGTTGAATTAAATAATTATAAAACATTTTATTCAATTTGCATTCATACAATATCGTGATGCATGTTTTGGCATAAAATTAAAGGCGATGCATGATACCTAAATAATGAATCAGAAATACCTTAAAAAGAATTACTATGTCATGATAATCGAATATGCCACAAATAAATGTCACTTTAAGGTAAGCCAAATTTTTGTATGTTAGATTGAGAAAATCTCAATCAAATAATATAACAGAATAACTCGTATTTCTTATAATCTAACTATCACTTATTTTCGTCACAGAATTAAAGTATCAATTAATTAATTCATTTATGAGTATAACTCATTATTTCAGATCTCTATGACTTTACTTGAGAATTACCAGCCTTAGGGTAGGTCAATCCAAAAATATGTCTAGAAATCTTATTATTTAGGAAGTCAACCTTGATATTGACCTAAATGGGTACCGCCCTTAGGGAAATGAAAATAAAGTCATCTCGAGATGCTATTCAAATCTCACAGTGTTGAACTAATGATAGAGACTGCAAGATATATTATTATATATCCTTCTCCCACTCATTATTTTAGGATCAAATTTTTCAACTTATTATTCCTAGTTATCATCTTAGATTATTAATGACTAAGAAATATAATTTAAGTTACTAAGAATTAGTGCGTTACTAGAATTATCATCCTATTAACTCCTAATAATTACCGGATTTTTAACTCTTAAAAATCTAATTTATTATAAAAGATATAATCTAGATAATATAAACTCTTTAATTATGAAGATTAGATTTAACGTGAGATTACTCAATTTTAACTCTTAAAATCTAATAACATTATGCATACCAATTATTGAAATATATTTATTTTAATCACATTATTAGTAATCATATGTTTGTGAACCTAGGTTTTTCAACTAAAATCCTAACAAATCATGAAATTGGTATTCTATGTATTATTATCTTCATTTTAACTAATAAACTATTTAATAGGAAAAATAAATAATAATACATTTATGTATGTTATATTATAACACAACAAGTAGACACTCTCTATTCTATATAACATATTTTATGCATGATCATGTTACCAACAAATTATTCAATCATCACATGATAAACAATTTAAATAAACAACGTATGATTGATCGAGTTTTTTGACTTTAACGACCTAAAACTAATTTTAAATATTACAAAAATTAATCAAAATATTCTCTGACCTTCACTTATAATCTTCAAGATCTTAATGAACTTTCTTTGGTTCAAACTTAAATCCAATTTAACAATCAAGAACATTCATCAAATGGCTTCGGCTAAAAGCCAATTTCTTGATTTTTGAACCTAATAAAAATTATTCAAAATGAGTGGACAATTTTTAATTTTTTAAAAAAAAAAATGAACTAAAATGGAAAAAACGGAAGCCAATATTCATCCATGCTTCAAGTGTAATTTGCGCTGTGGCAATCAAGTGCACTAGGTGCACACGTGTCACACGCACAAGTGTGCAACACATTAACATTCATGCACAAAACAGTGCAATTGCAAGCAATTGCAAGCAGATGCAACAATTGCACTGTTTTGTGCATGACACTCAAACACGTGCTGTGCAAATTGCAGCTTGTGCATCACATGCACTATAAGCGCACTGGATAATGCCATCACACCTGTTTTGAGCATGATACGCATCCGATGCGCAAAATCTGGTGCACCTTTTGCACCATTTGCAAAACAAAATAAATTCCGTTTCAATCGATTTATTTATTTTTCTTTTCTCATCCAAAAAACTGAAGCAAGTATCAATCTTTTTCTGTGCTTTATTCTTGAAAAGATAAAACTCTAATTCTATACATTACAACCAAAAAAAAAAAAATTACCACTTACAAATTTAATCAAATTAAATTAACCAAAAAATGATACAATTAATGATCAATCCATGCAAATCTCATTCATTAACATGAATAAATAAAAAAATATGTTTGTTATCAAATAATTAGTGCCTACTCTTATGACATACAAAAAATCATAATCAAAAGAAAATTCAAACATTATTGGATCAATTATTAACTAGTAAATAACCTGACTCTGATTCCAATGGAAGGGAAAAATTGATTTTGAATTTAATATGAAAACGTGAATTTTAAAAGTTTTTCAAAACGCAAACGTGTTCGATCGATGCTAATAATAACAATTCAATAATTATATTAATAAGATCGAATCTTACCTTGTATAAAAATTGAATTAATCCTTTTTTATTCGTATATTTTTCATCACTCGATCTTCCTTACTATGACTTTTCATAAAAGAAACTGTGTGTGAGTACAATCTCAAATAATCAAATCATTAAATTTTTTCATAAAAAAAAAAACAAAAAAAAATAATTTTCTTGATTTATTTTGAGATGAGACAATATGGTATTTTTAATTAATGAAAATTTTTTGTTCAAGTAGTCAAAAATTCCCCTCTCTTAATTACCAATATAAAACACCCTTTTATAATGGTAAGCTAAAGTTTTTCAATTTAACAAGGAATCTAATTTCCTTTTTAAACTGAAAAACTTAGTTCATATTTAATATGGAATCAAATTTCTTATTGACTTAGAACTCTTTACTTTTAATTTAATATAAAATTTAATTCCTATTAAATTAAAACTTTTTTAATTTAATTTAATATGAAATCTAATTTCAATTAAATTAAATTATTATTTTCACTAATTAATTAAAATATTTTTCATTAAATTAAATGTTTCTAAATCATAAATAATTTAATGACACCGTTTAAAATTGAACCTATAACATTTACAGATAATTAAATAATTAACAATTAATTAAATAATTACACATATTTAAATAATCAAATTATTTAAATAATTCATGAACGTGTCCATAAAATTTATATGTATACTAACAATTGGACAATCCAATTATATTCATCCCTTTGTTTCTTTATGTGGTTGTGAGCTAGTAAATAAACAAATGGACCTACAATTTGAGCTCCAATAATATCAAAAATATTAATTAAACTCTTTAATTAATAATTCACTATTATTAATTTTAGAGTTACTTCACTAAAAACCTAAATTACACTCTCAAGATTGTAGATGTTTTACATTATCTGAATTTTCAGTATCCACTAATTTAATTATTTTATATGGTTCGATCCTCCATGGTTAGTTCATAATTGGAACTAGGTCATTAAAGCTCGTTACATCTCTTTAATTATATCTTAATCCATTAAGTATCATTGATTCTCTAATGAATAATATATTCATAACAACTTATGAATTTATCTTTTCATTTACTCATAAGCGAAAAGTTGAACAATCTTATTGTTGAAGACTCGAATAAACATTTAAGGGCTTCATACTTTGAAAATATGATTTAATAAGTAGCTGAAAACATTACACGCAATATTGAAATCCACTCTTTCTTACAAGAAGTAGATGAGTTGAACAATAAGAGTGCTCAACTTTTCGTTTGCGAGTAAATCTATAATAGTCTTACCCATATAAATGAAAAAATATGACTCTACAAATAAGAATTCATAAAACATACAAGAATAAGATCAATCCATATATGATCATCTATCGATAAATATAATTTTTTTTTGTTTAACAGATATTAATAAAAAATTCATTTTGTAGTGGTCCAGTCCTATATAATCTCAACCTCCATTTTCATATCGTCACATGAATGATCCCAGATAAAATCATCATATCAAATATAAAATAGATTACGACTGTAAATTTACCACAAACAAAGTATTTAACTTTGTTTCCTTTCTACAGGCTCCTTAGATTACTAATCTCAAACTAAATCCTCTAGTATATATATATACTTAGTTTGAGACTACATAAACAATCATAAATGTTATATAATTTTGTATAAAGCAAATATTTCACAAATGTACAAAAATTGAATAAAATAAATATATTTTATTTATTATTTAATTTAAACGTTTACAAATTATAAGCTCTTAGGGTACACAACCCTATCAATTGATATATAAAATCAAATAAATACAAATTTCCAACATTATTAAAATAGTCCCTTGATGATTGATTAAACAAATTCCTAACAATTAAAAATGTATGAAGTGAAAGGAAATTAAATTAATCAATAAGATAACCTGAGTCACCCCATCCAAAAAAATAAAAATAAAAATAATCATAATCATAATTAGTCAAACTCAATCTTTTAAAGTTGTCACCGATCAAAAGTCAATAAAAATCAATCACTTTTGGTAAATATCGAATTAGTAATTAATAATTAAATAACAACCAATCAAAAGTCACCAATCAATTTTGGTAAAAACCAATTGTATATTGTATATGTTTAAATAAACATAAAAATAAAAATACTTGTTATGGATATTTTTGCAATCATAGAAAATGAGTTGATAAAGGCCTAAAGATGAGCCCAGTATGTTATTTTAATGAGAAAAAGCCTAAGAGGCCGGGCCAATAAGGCTGATCGTTTATGTTACTATATGACTGATCGTGTCCTTTGAATTGTGTATCTGATGACGTGTCTGATCGCGTGGAAGTCTAATCGCATGTTATGACCACTAAGCCAGTCTGATCGTAGTCAAGAACTGTGCGATAGTTTTCCTCAAAGGCAATCAGAGCGATCAAGAGGTCTTCTCATCTGATCGTTGGGTGCAATATCTGATCGTTTGGATAATCTGTTCGCTCAAGGTGCTCGTTGAATTTGACCAATTGACCTTCTAGAAAGTTGAATCGGTTTAATTCAAGAAATTAGTCAACTTATCTATTTTTATGCAAATCAAATCACGACATTCTTAGCAATTGTTGCAGATACGGTGGAGATAATCTTGGGAGATATTATCTTAATTAATGTATAATATTCTTTGTCTTATCTGTAAGATTCTTAAACCGATTCAAACTGTAACATCTCATCTATAAATAAAGGATCAAATTCATTGTAAAGAACAACTAAGAAATACATAGTGTTACTCTGTCAGAATAAGGGTAACAGTCGTGGACGTAGGCTTTTACTTTGTTGAACCACGTAAAAATCATTATGTTCTACTTGTTTTGATCCTGGTCATTGTTGTTTTGCTTGTTAGTTGCTATTTCACAGATATTGGGTTTGAACAACCGGGTTGACCGGTGTCAACAATACCAAAAATAAAATAAAATCAATTAAGTTTAAACAAAACTTATTTTCGAATCTAATAGGAACAAGAAATTATTGTCTATACTGAGACACATACTAATGAGATTATTTGAATTAAATAGTAGGGAGTGATCATATAAATGAAATCTCCCATATCTAGAGGTGGGCAAGTGAGTGTTCAATTTGGTTCTAACAAGAACCGAACCGACTGACTAATATTCGGTTCTTAACATGAAGAATCAAACACGGAGAATTTAGGGGTAGGACTGACTGGAACCAAACACCCTTGGTTTAGATTGGTTCCCTTAGTTCTGATTGTATAACCAAAGAAGAGAGAAGAGAAAAAAACCAAAGAAGAGAGAGAGAGAAACTAAAGAAGAGGGAGAGAGATTGAAGAAGAGAATGGGATCGAGGAGTGAAATGTAAGTTTTGGTTAGATGGTGTTGGGGCAAAAAAGAAGAACAAAACGCAAGTTTGGCAAGAACAAAATGAAAAACAAAATCATGTTGGCAGTGACAAAGAAAAAGAACAATTGCGAAGAAGAACAACAACAAATTTTGTTATAGGTCCATTCCCCTAAGAAGTGGGCCACAAAACATAAAAAGCTAACCAAAGAGCCGATTTCTAAAATTAAATTTTGGGTTAAGGTTTACCTTTCTGTCATTTTATTTGTGGCTTGGGCAGAAATCTTTTGATTGTTTGAGCAAAAATATGAGATGGGTAGTGTGAAAGTTTATCGATCTTCGTACTGTTGGAGTTTTGACTGGAGGGTGCGTGAGTCGATGGTGGAGGTCAGAGTTACAACTACCTAGTTTGCTAGCTACAAGACTAAGCTGGTCTGCAGCGAAAGAGATTTAGAGCTAGGTTCCTGGTTGTGATGTTGTTACAACAATTTAAACATTGGTATCAAGACAAGGTCAGAAGGACATGGGTTAGGGTGGTGCAAAAAACACTATCCGAATCGAATGACCCTACCCGACCTAACCAAAGGGTGTTCGGTTTGAGTCAAGTGTTTTTTTTTTTTTATAAGGGTGTTCAGATTTGTTGAAAGAGAAATGAATGCTTTTCTAGTTGATAGGTCATTTCATATTTGTGTTGATCATGTATTATAAAATAAAATCTAAAAGTAATGATTATAAAATACTTACCAAATAAGAGAGAACAAGAGAAAGAAGAGAAAACAATTTGATTGATGGGATCTCCTGAATGATTACAAAATAGATCTATATATAAACAAATTAAAAGAATTATTTTCATAGCGAATAACAGTAAAATAGGTTATTTTCATGATGGAATAATAATAAAAAAAAAAAAGTTAATAACAAGATAAAAAAAAATATTTCAAAAATAGAAGTATTGATAGATCCATAATTCATAGCAAAACTCTTTTTTCTTTTTCTTTTTCTTTTTTTTTGATAAAAAAAAAAAAAAAAAAAAAAAACCCTCAATTTTTTGAATCTGTCAGCAATCACAAGTCTAACAAAATCAATCACTTTTGGTAAATATCAAATTAGTAATTAACAATTGGATAACAGAAAATTAATCCATTACTTTAGGTTCATCCTAATTACAGCTCAATCTAAAAAGAAACTCATAGTTAAAACTAAAAACAAAGCAAATTATAAAACCACCGGAGAAAAGTTCGTGGATTTTAGTTCCAAATATTACCTCTTAAAGCTGCAAGTTGGATTGGCAGCAGCTCTCCCTTTCTTCATTTTGCTCAGTTGTGATGCCTGCCTACCCCTCCCCGAACGGTCCCGCTTTGTTTTTTATTTATTTAATTAGCTACGTAAAATCCAACCAAAAGCTCCCACACTGCCTTCCTCATTTTTTAATGAAGGGAACACCTGTCTTTTCAAACTGAGATACTGTTGTCTCCTTTTTGAATAAAATACCTGGGTGTACTTAAGTATGGGTTCCCATCTGACTTATAAATGTTTCGAAATTCCTCGGCATTTGGCCTGTTGTACCAAAATATATAGCATTAATTAAGATATAATTATTAAATCATGCATAGAAACTAAAATAAGGGTTATAAATTTAATTTGAAATGCTTATTTAAAATAATAATAATAATAATAATAATTTGACATGCACCCATCAGTCAAGCTTCTTAGAGTCAACTGTACGTGCCGCGTACTTTGAGTAGATGGTGTCATTGGTTACACTAAATGTATCTTTACTCTGGTGTTACGATTACATATATTCTATCATATTTATAAGATAACAATAGTAATAATAATTAGCGGCGACGTAGGTGTAGTGGTATAAGCCACACCCATGCATAAGTTGGTTGGTTCAATCCACGTTCTCTTACTAATTATGAATAATTTTCTCACTCTATATGAGTAATTTTATAGGTGATCTTTTAATTTTATGTGAATAATTTTCTTTCACTTCTAATAATCAAAATTCAGATTATGCTTCAAAGTTTCATCTCAATTAGTTCTCGTAGTGTTATAGTTTAGTGTCAGTTTCAAAAAAAGAAAATAATAATAATAATAATTACATCCTAACAAAATATTTATTTTTTATTGTTTTCAACTTGCAACATAAATTTAAAAAAGCAAAGGATGTGTACTTATACTTAATTAATTATATAATAGAATATCCAATAATTGCTAAACAAGCAACCATTTTAATCAAAATTCAAGTGATCAAGGTCAGGACATGAGGAAAAGTGAATGACAACGAGCACATACACAACAATAAACACAATGAGACGAGAATAATTAAACTGACCAGTAGTTACTCCAGCTTCCATCACATTCCCATTCAGTTGGTGGCTCCGGGATACATCTGAATTTTTCTGGCATTCTGAAGTTGGAGTACTTTGATATAGTCTTCAAGCGCCTCAGCTTAGGCATGGCTCCTTCCTGTACTTGCCACTCCTCTAATTGTTGCAATAAACCAAGTTCCATGATTTCAAGCCGAGCAAAACCATGGGCCTTGCACAATAATTGTTTTCCACAATAAGATTCAAACCCCAAGTTTAGAATCATGAGGTTGCGTAATTTCCCCAAGAGAGGCATTGGATCATCCTTGAGATGTGATCTCTTTAACAATAGGCACTCTAAATTTGGCAAGAGTGTATGGATATCTTCTGGTAATTTCTCTATCTTCCCACATAATCTCAAATCTATCAGATGCTGACAACGAGACAGTGGTTGCAGTGATGCAAATGAATCATACTCCCCCAGAGAAACCGAAAGTATTCTAAGGCTTCTGAGTTTGGCAATGGAATCAAAAGAGAATTCCTTGGTAATTTCATGCGGCATCTTCCCATGAATCCACAACTCTCTAAGATTGACCAACTTTGCAGTTTGGATTTTAATCCAACTTCTATTTTGTACATACTTCAAAGTTTGAAGCTTCGTCAAATTGTCAATTAGCAAATCTTCCTCAGTGAAGTTGCCAATTAAATGTCTTAACTCTTGCAGCTTACAAATTTCAACAGGTAGCCTAGTTCGATAAGATCCACAAAATAAGTCCAAAGTTTGTAGCCTCCACAAGTTCAATATTGATGACGATGAAGAGATGTGTATGTATAGGTTCTCTAAACCCAAATACTTCAAATAGATCAATTTTCCTATCTCTTCAAGTAAGCTCTCTGCATGCACCAGTGTGCTTCCAACATCAACATTCAACACTCTTAGAAACATAAATCTTCTGCACACATGTGATAATTGTAACATTATTTTCCTCCGACCCTTGTAGTGATTAAAGAATAAAAGAGAACGCAAACGTGGATTACAGTATTGAAGCCACAAGGAGTTCCTTTCTGAGCCCAAATAAATGGCTTCCCGTCGACATGATGATATTATTGAAAAATCATGATTTGACTGTTTAATTTCATCATAGATATGAAGAAAATTGAGCTCTTTTGCCTTTTGAATAGAAAGATCCCGTAGAAGATCATGAACTCGACAAGTTGCAATCCTCCCCCAAATTCTTTTCTCAACTTGAACTAAGTTTTTATTGATCAATTCCTCCATGTAGTCACTAACCACTTCTTCTGTCACTTGATTTTCATCTTGAGATATAAAATCCTCTGCCACCAACAATCGAATTAGTTTCTCCATATTTATCTCAAAATCCTCTGGAAAAAGACTCAAGTAGAGAAAACATAGCTTCGAATGATAATGCAAATCATTAAAGCTTAAAGCAAATAAATAAGAAATATGAATAGAATCATTTCTCAAACATCGCCACATATGATGACGCACCACATGCCATTCTTGTGGCTTCTTTGTAGATAAAAGCCCAGCTAAAACAACTATGGCAAGAGGGAGGCCGGCACATTTGGAAACCATTTCCCTTCCCAACATCTCAAGTCCTTCATCTGCATCTAAGTTTCGAAAGGCTTTATCGTAAAATAGTTCCCAACTTTCATCTAGCCTCAGACATCGAAGTTTATGAGCATGAGTTCTCTCATCTGATCGCTCGGCAACTTCTTTACTACGAGTGGTAATAATGACTCGACTTCCTTTCCTATTGTTTGGAAAGGCTCTTCTCAAACTCTCCCAAGCTTCTTTTTCCCATACATCGTCGATCACTATCACGTATGAGCGTTCTAGCAAAGACATATGCAGGTAGCGTTCCAAATCTTCTTCCTGCTTATTCTCCAGATCCTCCAACTTTGTTGGTATGTTGAAAGACTTTATAATTCTCACAAGAAGATCACGAATTTTATAATCTTGAGAGACAGAAACCCAAGCACAGCAATCGAACTTCATCTTCACATCAATATGCTTGTAGAGTTGCTTGGCAAGTGTTGTTTTGCCCAAACCACCCATCCCATAGATGGAAATCACGAATCGCTGGGGCTCATCGTCAAGAAGTTTAGCTAATAATTTCTTTGCTTCATCGTCAAAGCCGACAACATTTCCTTCATCTGCAAAGGAGCTGGCTCTTCTTAGTTGCCTCAACCTGCCAAGAGAATCGTTCTTTTCTTGACTCTTACGATCAATACTTTGGAGGCCATAAAGTTGACGTTTATTAGAGATATCACTGATTCTGTTTCTCAGTGTCTGAATCTCCTTGCCGATGTTATACATATCGATCGCTGCCTTGCTTTTGCGATAGACACCGGACTCAGTATCAGATATGCAAGAGCATATCTTGATGGAAGCAAAGAATCTTGACCTCCTATTTGAAGTTCCCACGTTATCGACTTTGACCGTACTATTCCTCGTCATTCCATCATCGACTTTGAGAAGGTGTGTGTCCAGGACGTCTTCAATATCATAAGCAAGGTCTCTGATGTCAGACACCCATTTGTGTATCAAAGCATCATTAGCTTGTTTCTCCTCAGCATCTTTTACGAAACACAGCATCCATTCGAGCTCATTTTTTAGCAACTCGACTTCGTTTCTCACTTGTCTGAGGACGACTGCTTCTTGGATGAGATAATCTCCAAGCCGTCCCAACGCATATGAGACCACTGCATCCACCATATGTTTAGTTATTGGGTTTGGTTTAGTGTCTGGGGTTGTTTTGGTTGACTAAATTCAAAAATGGTGATTGCAGTTTGATTTAGTAGTTCAATCAGGATACAAAAATGGCAGCTTGTATGGTGGCCATAAGAATATGAAATAATTGGGAACAAGATTAAGGATTTACTGTTAGATTTTTTTTTTGGCAGAGTTTAACTTTGAGACGGAAAAAAAATTGTAATAATTTGGATCAGTCCATTATTTTCGACGATGATATACTATTAAATTATCAATTTTTTTTTATTAAAAAAAAGGCAAAATATCTTTACTTTATTGTCACGGGAGGCTTCGGATAGAGGATACATATCTGTTCAACCACCTGGCATGATCCGAACAAAATTACATCATCTATAGGATACACCCTTATTTTTTCAGATCAGTAATTTTTTTTTTTTTCCTTTTTTGAGGTTTGAGAATATATATATATATACACATTATTTCGCCTCCCATTTTCAACAATTTCTTGGGAGTGGCCTCCAGTATGCAACCGAACAAACCATTTTCGTTGTGTTTACATGCAGCGACATGTATGAAAGTTAGATCAAAGTTATATGTCAATTTCTGATTTTCAACAATTCTTGGAAGTTAGAGGCTCTATTTCGATCATCTCCCATTTTCAACCATTTCTTGGGAGTGGCCCCCAGTATGGAACCGAACAAACCATTTTCGTCGTGTTTACATGCGATGATATGTATGAAAGTTAGATCAAAGTTATATGTCAATTTCCCATTTTCAACGATGTCTTGGAAGTGGCCCCAAACATGTGACCAAACGATCCTTTTTGTCCATGATTACATGTAACAACATTTATAAAAGCTGACTGATGTTACGTGAGCCATCTAGAGTTTGCCAGTGCCATGATGGTACTACCGATGACCAGGTGCTTAGATGTTTGTTTCTAACTCTCATCAAAACCAAAAATCTCTCTCTCACGGTATAAAAACAGTATGAATTTTCTTTCACTTTGTATGAACCCTAGTCTCCACTCATATATATATATATATATTGATTTCTCTGGTACAAAAGTCACTCTGAAACGAACTCCTCAAATTATGTCTCAAAGTCAAGTCATTCTAAAATGGAATTCTCAAATTATATCTCAAAATTAAATCTCGATTGATCCTATTTGATTTTTTATCCTAACCACAAATAAAATAAAATAAAACGTTAAGATAGCCGTCTTTGCAATTAATAATCATTACTTGCCAACACCCTTTCGACTATTGATAGGTTTCCACGTGTTTTCCAATCATATTAAACAAATAATAGAGGAATTCCACCGTTTACAATAAAGAAAGGAAAATAGTTTTCCACTAAAATATTACATTTAAGGGTTTTCTAAAAAAATAGTAATTTAATTTAAGGATCGTGTGGACATTTTGGTAATATATAGATTTGAGGTGTACATATCATTTTAAAGGGATGGAAATATGGTTGCTCTTGGACTTTACTTCAAGAACATTTTCCATTATCAAGTCCACATAAATTAATGGAAAGATGAATTAACAACTAACTAACTATGTCTTTTTTCTTTCAGATTTTTTTATATAGTTCTTTTTATCAATTATTAATTTACTCACATAATTTAATTTTAAAAGTGTTAATGTCAAAAATTGGTTGATACCCAAATTAATGTGAATTAAATGTTTAGGATGATTAAATAGGTGCAATAATGGCAAAATAATAAAAAAATAATAATGATTCAAGAACATTAAGTAAAGAGACAAAGGGGTTTTTTAACGTGCTTCAGCTATATTTAATCAATGTCTATATTGTAATTTAAAATAAATACCTTAGGGATATTTTAGTCAAATTACATTGTCATATGTTTGTTTCATTAGGAGTAAGATGGTAATTTAAGAGACTCTAACCACACTTAAGGGCAAATATGTCTTTTTAGCCTTTCCTTTTCTTTTGACTGTTAGTTGACTAATAATATGGATATAATTGATGTGTTTTGGAAAACTTTAGAGAAGATAGGAGTTGTTTTCGATAAATAATTAAAATCCTGATAGTTTCCAAGACCTCAAAGACGAAATTGAAATTTGTCCGTTTTTTAATTTAGTTTAGTTAGTAATGAATTTGAAAATGTTATAAAACAAAGAGTAGAACTAATATATGTGAGAGTAATAACAAAATAGAGAACAACTTAATTAAATAAAGAATGCAATGAAGTGAAAACTGAACAAATGGGAGCAAAGAAAAGCTAATCTTTGATTGACCACATATAAATTAACCCAGTACACACGCACACGCCCACACACACGCACAACATATACGTTCGCTTGCTCACACACATATACAGGACGAATATTGATCATTCAATTTTTAGTGAGTCAGACCTAAAGGTTGAGATTTAATCTTCAACTAATGGGTTAATACTTTTGGATCTGATTTATTAAAAATTAAATAATCAAGATTTCAAATGTATTCATACTCAAGCACATTATAAAATATGTTTTTTATATTTATAGAGAGAGGGATAGGGTTGGTTAAAGAAGGTTGGCAAAGGTCAGTCATCTTTGCAAGTAATCATCGTTACTTACCAACACCCTTTTAACTAATGATAGGTCCCCATGTGTTGACCAAATTTATAAAACAAATAATGGCGGAAGTACACCGTTTACAATAAAAAAGACAAAGCTTTCCACTAAAATATTATTAACTTAATTCAAGGTCTTCTAAAATAATAATAATTTAATTTAAGGATGGTGTAAAAATTTTGGTAATGTATAAATTTGATGTGTACATTCAATTTTAAAGGGACAGAAATAGGGTTACTCTTAGACTATACTTGAAGAACAATTTCCATTATTAAATCAACATAAATTAATGGAGAGAATAATTAACAACAAACTAATTATCTCTTTTTTCTTTCAGATTTTTTTATATAGTTCTTTTTATCAATTATTAATTTATTCAAATAATTTATTTTAAATGTGTTAATGTAAAACATCGGTTGACCTCCAAATTAATGTAAATTGAATATTTGGGATGATTGAATGGGTGTAATAATGGTGAAATAATAAAACAATGTATCCTGCCTATTTCATTTTTACTCATCTTTTAGTCTGATCGTGACAAGTGACAGGTGCAAAAATGAGTGGCACGGATCGCCTTTGTTTTTTTTAATCCCTGACAACAACATGGAGGCCAAGTTTCATCAAGCTTCATCGATTGACTGCTTCATCTTCGACAATCGCAAGAACTTCTCCGCCTCTCTCTCTCCATCACTAGAACTTACCCGTTTTTGTGCTTTTGGTTGAGGCTTTTAGAAACTCTCGTCATCGTCTTACTAGTTAGTCTCTTTGTCTCTTTTCATGAACCCTAATTATTTCAATTCCTTGTTTTAATTATCGTTGTTGTATTTGTGTTTATAAGTATGTTTTGATTGATTGGTTCTCTTTTTCTTATGTTTTCAGATTCTTGATTTGCTGCTCTATTTATTGAATTAGGTGGTTGAGGTGATTTATATGGAGATTTATGATATGTCAACTTAGGGTTAATGTTTATTGAATTGGTTATTTGCTCTGCTCTGTTTTAGGTGAATTGGGTTTAATGTTTATTGATTTGCTATTGTGTTTGTGTGTGTGAATCTGTTTTAGGTGAATTGGGGGTTAATGTTTATTGAATTGGGGATTTAGGTGATTTGTTGCTCTGTATGTGTGAATTAGGTACATATTGATGTTAAGTTGTGAATGAAAACTTTACGTAATTTTGGCTTTACATATGTTTTGATGTTCTTTTTTAACTCCTTATGGTCAATACCCTGCATATAGAAATTGCTCATTGATGTTAACAACATCAACATGTCAACATAAAATGTGGTATTACAAATTTAACTCTGATCCATGCATAGTATACTTATGAAGTTCGATTAGTAACCATAACCTAAATGCTTAATATTAGTATTTCGTTTTTGTAGTCTAGCATAGTATTGAAATACTTTGTTTTTTTCTTCTTAGCAATGTAACATACCAAGGCTGTGAAATTGGTGATTGAGACCATATTTGATGAGTGGCCTCATTTGGCGAGACTTGAGGCTCTAGTGGATGTTGGAAATGTGGGCTCCTAGAAGGTTCTGTACAAGGTTGGATTCTAGAAGGAAGGTGTTTTGAGAAAGTATTTCATTCAAAAAGAAAAAGCTAGGGACATGGTCATGTTCAGTCATCTCTCTACTACTGATCCCAAAATTTGATTACTTGTACATAATAGTTGATCTATTTTCTTTTTATGTTAATCAGATTTGAACTATGCCAACTATCTGAATTGTATGTTTATTCTTTGAAGCTTACTAATAGAAAAATGGATCTAAGTCTTGAATTTTTTTTTTCCTCTACATACATGTTTAAGTAATTTCTTAGATATAAAAGCACATTAAAGAATAGGAAAATAACCCTTTTCAAGCAACAACTCAAGGATTGTTTTTGATATAAAATCAAACAGAGAAATCTTTTAATCTGATGATAGTAGTCTATACACGACAGCATCAATGGTCTTTCCTTTGATGATAATATATTTCTTGAAAACATCCTTCTTAATGAATCCAGTCTAATACCCTCTATGAGGCCTTGTTATCAACATCAATAAAAGCTTGCAGTCTCAGCATGTCAAGAAACTTTTCAAACATAAAAGGAATAGTCATCTTGATAGCAAATGTTGTGATGCCTTGGCCCTAATCTTTTGACCCTAAAAAATAATCTTTTATACATTCAACTCTTAAAACAAAATATCTCAATGACATTATCTCAATAACAATAAGTTTTTAATTCTTAAATTTCAATTTAATCCCAAAGATGAGAAAACGTATCAATTTAATTTCGAGAGATGAAATCTAATTTAATCCATATTTCTTAAGTTAAAAGAAGAGTTATTAGAAGCTTGAGAGTCTTGAAATTCGAGTTCTGTTGAAGCAATTCTTGAAAACTTGTTTGTTGAAATTGCTCTTGAGGAATTTGTGCCAAAGTAGCAAGTGCATTATGACCTTGGAACTATTAAACTAATTATTAATATATATGTACTTAATAATAACTAAATAAATTAGACATATGAAATTGTAACTATAAAATACTAACCAAATTAGGCCTAAAAACCATTTGTGGCGGATAAGGAATATTGTCAATCATAGGAGGCAAGAAGATTGGAGCCTGGACAACATGTAATATTCAAAATTATAAACCCATGATTAGAATGTAACAAGTAAAGAAAACAGACAAAACTCACCATAGATGTTTGAGCATTCGGGGGAAGATTATTTTATTTTTTTCTTTTTGTCAAGGCTTTCTCCAAATCACACTTGAGTCTACGTTGTCCTCCACGAGATGTCTCTTTTTTCTTTAGCCATTTTGCTCATTTAAGATTAGAATCTTGAGCAAAATTCACTTCAACATTGTCATCTTGAGATTCATAAACTTTTTCTTGATTGTTCCCATCCATTTCTAAGTGTTGTCTTCCAATAATTTTGCCAATTTACTTGTTTCAACATTTACTAGGTTATATGTTTTTTCACTCTCAGAAGCCCTACTTCATATTCTTGTTAATATAGAGCACAAGAACCTATACCGAGTTGTTTGCTGTAACTTAGGGTCTTCTTGGATATTATGTCCATGCATGTTTTGCACACATTCTACTTCTACTTGTTTTGTCCACCTTTTCAAGATATATTGACTAGGAATTTCTTTGATGTTCATACCTTCTCTAAAAACCTTAATGGCATGACTACATAATACTCCTTTCATCTCAAACATCCTACAACTACAAAATATTGAAGCATCATTTTCTCTTTTCACTTGCCACTCTTTCGAACGGTCATTCCTCACTATATAATAGGAATTCCCATCAATTAAAATTTAGAATTTGATAAGGTCAAATTAAGAGCTTTTCAAAATTATCTTGAAACTCTTGAAATATTGGTTTCGTGTAAACTTCTCTTGCTTAAGTCAACATTTTACATGAAACTTTTAGACTAACCATCCTATAACACAAATCATATTCTGTTTCTAGCTCCTTATATCATTTATCATTAAGTATTCTATCAAAATGCATGAAAAATTATGCCACATTGAGGTTAATCTTTTAGAGAAGCATTGAAGCTTTCACTAAGTTGTGTACTACTCATTCCATATATTACCTTTTCATTGTAAAGGTAGCATATGCACACAATCTTTCATTACTAAAGGGTGGTTATGCTCTTCCACAAAATGAATGACTGAAAAATTATTATTAGATCTATTCAACTTAATATTTAATTGGGCACCACAATAAATTCTCATTGTTGCTCTAAGGTTTTTAGTCAGAACATCACGTTTATCTTTCGATTGCAAACCCTCTTTAGAACAAACAAATATCCTAGAAGTGATTTCACTAGTGTGCTTGTTTCTCGCACATGAATCTCTTCTAATACTAAATTGCATTCTCCTTCCATATGCATTATAAAAATCATATGCTGATTGTTCTAACTCAAAATCTATACCATATCTAGGTTTTCAATCACAATCATTTATGCATTCTACAACACTCTTAGTTTTATACATTTTTAAACATCAAGGAAAACAACATGATAAATCAATACACTTGAAATTATGGAAAAGCTTCACAAGAGAGGCCTAATCAAAATCGAAAACTTATATTTCTTGTCAACCCACATTGTTTTTATTTGTTAATGAACCTACAAGTCAAAAGACACAAATAAATTAAATAATTCTTACAACATAGGTTCTGTAAAAAATAAAATTAAAAAATTTATATTTTAAGCAAACTTTTTGATTCTCTAAGTATTAAAGCAATGCTAAGTTCTTTTGTATTTCAAAAAGATTTCAAAAAGCTATAAGTCCTTGAATATATAATCAATGTCTTGTACCACATCACGACTCAACTGTGCAAAAACTTCAATGAAAAGTACGAGGAAAAAAATTAAAGTACGAGAATTGGTGTTATTGATAAAATAAAACTTCATTAATCATAAAAACAACAAAGACAAGTAGAATCTGTCTCAAATAAGTAAGACACCTTGTAACTACAATTTCCTTCTAATAGAAGATTGACATGAATAGCCTCACGATTATTATAGTGTCAAACTATACCATTGAATGTATATAAAAATTGGCAACACTGAACTACAATGTACAAGTATCTATACTTAGTACAAGATATCTATCAAGCTTTTTTTTTTTTGAAAAGTACAGACTTTTTTTGTATCCTAGATAAACATTGCACTATAGCAATCAAAAGTTCCATCTCATATGGAGTAACATTAACAATCCAAAAGGCAAAATTTTGGATTCTTACTAGTGTTGGACTCTGGTCAAACAAGTGGCAGGCAACTAATTGAAGATTTTGGCTCCTTGCTTAAATGACAGGGATGGGGGGATTGGCATTTTGTTAATGGATGTGTGCTTGTTTTGTGCTTAAATAATAGTGTTTATTAATGGGACAGAAAAATGACAGAGCTGCTCTTATTAATGGGAGAAAATGATATAGATTAAAAAAAATGGCCTCAAGCAAAGGCTATAGGGAGAGAGAGACAGAGTGGCACTGTCGATGATGATGGTTTGACAAAATGATGCAAAAAAAAAAAAAAAAAACTGGTGTCACTCATTTTTGCACCATATTGTCGTTTGTGGTTAAAACAAAAAGGGAGATCTACACCACTTTGCACCTGTCATATGTCATGATTGGACAAAAAATTAGTAAAAATGAGATGCACAGGGAATCTGGATCCTAAAACAATAAGTAAATAAGAACAATAGGTAAAGAGATAAAGGGTTTTTTACGTGATTCGGCCTATTTGATCAATACCTACGTCCATGATTATGTCATTATTTGTTAGAGGAACTATATTTCAGTAGAATTTTAATAAGAATAAATGAATTCGTCCCTTGTATATGTGAAGGACCCTATTTATTGTGTTAGGATTCCCTGTTTACACACAATTAGGTTACTAAAATATAGAAAAATCTAATATTTCTTTTCTATTTTACATAAAATGACATTAACTATATTATATTAAATCAAAGTGCACTTATGGAAGTTTCCTACTTGGGATGATTCCTTGCTTCATATGGAATTCTTCCTATTTCTAGAATTCTACATCATTAAGGAAAAATACCAGATTTCGTGCTTTGAGTTGCTTTCTAGGGCAAATTCTAGCTGCTTCACACACAAGCTAACCGCCTCAAGCTACTCTATCTACTACTTAACGCGATAGACCTTGAAAACTTCCTATTGACATGGCATTAGCTCATGGGCTTCATAGTGCTTTCAACTTTGTAGGCCTTTGTGCTTGTAGCTCTTTCAGACGTTATTGGGCTAAAAGTCCAAACACCATTTAAGGCACAACATAGGCCCCTTAATTTTCAATGTGAGCCAATTCCTTTGGTCGTGTTTAAAGCTAAAGCATTTCACTTCCTTCAAGCAGTCTTGGATGGTTAATAGTTGTTAACCATTAGCTGCAACCATCAAATTCTCTTATTTACAATGTGATGCCAGAATCAATCCCAACCATTAGATTTGTGGGACTTATGATTACACCAATCGAATAGTTACATATTTTTAATGTAAAAGGGGAAAGAAGTCTTTAAACTCCTTTTTTTCTTTAAGCATTTGTATCTGCAACATTGTCGATCCTCTTCTCCAACTACTTGCCTAACTTTGATTAGGTATTTAGGTGTATCAACCCTTCCCCCGACGGTTAGCTTAATTATTCTTCTCCCTGTTTCGTTTTATCATAATTTAATGTCTCTTTTTACTTGATAAAGTTTTGTTGTATGTATTTTTGAGCTACCCTAAAGGGGCTGGTAAAAGCCCAAAGAAAATAACCCAACTGGTTAGCCATGAGCCTGCTAGAGCTGCTCGTCCGGTTGCTCGCTAGAGCTGCTCGACCGGCCTACTCACTCGATCGTCAGCTAAAGCTGCTCGTCCAGCTGATTGCTCGGCTTGCTCGTCGGGCCGCCCTCTAGAGCTGCTCGTCCGGTCACCCGCTAGAGCCTGCTCACTCGGCCTGCTCACTCCAAAAAGACCTAATCTGCTCGCTAAATCTGCTCGCTCGACCTGCTCGTCTGGTCGCCCGTCCAACCGCTCGCTAGAGCTACTCGCTCGGTCTACTCGCCCGACTGCCTACTAGAGTCTGCTCACCCGCTGGCCGCCCAGAGCTGCTCGTAGACATCGTGATGTACACGCAAAATCTTTCTAGTCTATGGCAGCGTGATTTACTCAATCACTACAGTATGAGCAGTGTCAGAAAACTCAAACTTTTTGACAGAAGACTTTAAAAATTGTAATATGTATTTAATACTTTTCCATTACTGTAGCACCTCACTCTCTCTATAAATATGAGTAAAATCAAGTAAAAGGGGGATGGTTTTTTCTACACCCTCTCTCTCTATTGTTCTCTCTCTCTACAGCTGTAACAAAATAAACAGTAATAACAGTGACTGCTGCCTCTCGTCGAAGCTGGCGCCATGAACGTAGGCCTTCCCCTTAGTCGAACCACGTAGATCTTGCATGCTTTTCTTCTCTCAACTTCTTCTTCCTCTACCTCTCTTTTTTTTTATTTTCTGTTGATTGTAGCTTGGGCCCAAAACGAACCTCGTTGACCAGATTTTAACGTCAACAAGTTTATATAATCATATTTGCGTATTTGATGAATGTGGCAATGGTTTTTGAGAAAATGTCTGTTTTGCTTAGAGTATTATAATTTTCCTTTAGTGGTAGTTATATTTTGGTTTGTAGAACAACCTTAGGTTGAATAACTTTTGATATTCGAGTATGTTTTTAGAGCACTAGATATTTTTCTAGGGTTTCTTTCTTTTGATTAGTTTTAATCTAGCCACCAAGGGGTAATGATAGTGGGTTTGGTTTGTAGATATCAAGTCGTAGTCACCATGAGTATGTCATTAGGGTTAATGAGGGCACCAAGTCACTAGGCAGTCTTCTTTTTCCCAACCTAGTGGGTAGAGTATTAGAGGGAGTTAATGTAAATGTAGCCAACTAGGATAGTATAGGCAAGGTACCGATAGATGAGATCGATTATACTGAGGTCGCAATAGTTACCACGGGGTAGACTTGCTTGCAACGAGCATAGTACTTATTCTCGCGACCTTACCTTTTTGAGGTTCTTACTATAATGAGCAAGCAGAATGTAACAGACCTGGCTAATTAACTTAAATTTCCTATAAAAACATATCTATTACTTCCTTGCCCTTAAGACTTAACTGCTCATTCTCTAATATCTTATACAACAATAAGTGTCTACCAAATGCGAGCTAGCTTTCTACTTCCTCTCCTCTCCTATCAATTTTAAACCTTTTAGATGTGGCTTCTATCCAGCTCTCACCCAATAATTATACCCTTCTTTCTGCTCTCTTCATATTACTTCAGAAGCACAAGCCTCTAGCCCTTAACCAGACATGGTTGCATGTCTTTCAGTTAAAGAAGAATCTTAACTCCAATAATGAGTTCAATTATTTATCTCGTAGGATAGGTCATTCCCACGAGTTGGTTAATGTTAAATATAACATTGGAGAGTATAAGTATATTATTTCTGGGTGAAGACATGCCCATTAGACAGCATGCTTGTGTGTCGTTTCTCTCTTCTTTCTCTCTCTCTCTCTTTTTCTCTTTCTCTCTTAGTGATAGGTCTCTATCGATGGAGACCTAGTTCTGGGTCTCTATTAATAGGGACCCAAACTAGGTTTCTATCACTGAAACCCTAGAATTTCTGGGTTTTCAATAATAGAAACTAAAATCTTTCGCTCTGGAAACCAAGAGATTTTTAAGATTCCATTGCTAGAAACCCATAAATCTCTAGGTTTCTAAAGCAAAACCTAAAGATTTTTATGTTTCCACTAATGGAAATCCAAAACACATTTATAGGTTTCTAATGATAAAATCCCAAAAATGAAAACATAGAAAACTTTTGGGTTTCATTGAAGCTTATGTTTGAGGTTTTTTTTTTTTTTTTTTTTATGTTACTATTGTATTTGATGTTATTGCAATTTTAGGGTTTGGTGTTGATATTTTATTTTTTTTAAAAAAAAATATATATATGTGTATTGTGTGTGTGAAAAGGAAAGACAAAACTTAGTAAGGGTTTACATTCTATGAAGATGGATTTGCATGTGTATTATATGTGTATTATATGGGTTCGTGTTGGTTGAATGGAGATGAGTGATCTTTGTTCCTCAATGTTCTTCATTGAAGAAGAACAAGATATAATACAATGGAGATTCAATCTAGAGATTGATATCCCCTTTTTTCATTTTTTTAATTTTATTTCATAAGAAATTGTTAATCAACTTTTTTAATTTTTAATTGAGGGACAATTTGGTCTTTTCACACACTATCATTATCAAAATCCTTTTTTAACTAATAGAGTTAATATAAAAGATAAAATGAGATTTTTGCAACCTACAGAGAGGATTATCCTTAATAATATTGCTTAGAAATTATATTTGTGGGTGACAATATTTGTACCTTTTATGATGTACAACATTGATGCATAAAATAAGAGTAAACAACCTGTAGCCTCTTGACATTTGGTTATTCACAAATGATGACAACATTTGCATTTTTTTGCAGCGTTCTCCTCTGTACTAAAAAACCGATTTAACTATCAATAGAGATGTTTGATCGTCAAAGATCGAAATGCCCTTGAGTAGCTATTAGCTTTCTGAATGAAATTTTAACCCTAGTGAGGAAAAAAATATGAAAAATAATTATGTAAAAAATAATTAAAATGATATTTAAAAAAAAAAACAAAAAAGTAAAAATTAGATGACTAAACAAAGTGTCCATATTCCCTCCATCAAGAACTGATCAATCCCTTTAAATGCAGAGAAAAGAAGAGATTAAAGAGAAGAGAAGACCCTTCAAAAGCCTTTCCTTTGAGAAAACTATAGAAAATATATTTCCCTGGCTACTCTGAGAAGATTGTTACCGTCAGTGAAGTAATGGCTCTAAGAGTTACAGGAAGAGGAATGAAAATAGATGTAAAACCCAAAATTTCATTTTATGAAAAATAATTTATTGTTTTTTCGGTAAATAATATTTCGTATGAATAGTATTTTTAAATGAATAGTATTTTTGAAAAATGGACCCCAAAAATCATTAGTAGTGACCTTTTTAATGAATAGTATTTTCGTATGAATAGTATTCTTGAACAAAAAATGCTTGTATAATAATAATTTTCAAAAAGTGGACCTCGCAAATTAAAAATTTCAGAATTAATATTAGTGTTAAATGAAACTAAAATGGATCAAAGAAGAGTCTATTTGAAGAGATTATAAGAGAACTGAAGTTATTGGGCAAAATATTCTTTTCAATCTTAATACCGTACATATACTGTATATAGTATTTATGGAGTAATGAAATAATTTGAAAGTGTTTAAGTGTGAGAATTGAAATTCCAGTATGTTTACTGGGCACTCCGAAAGTAACTAATAAAATTTTTAAAAAGTTCAAAAATGATAAATTAGGTTATAATATAACTTTCAAATAGTCCGGAGGCAAATAATAAAATTTTCAGGTAAATCGGAGATGGTTTCGAATGAAAAAGTGAATTCCAGTATAATTTTCAGGTAGAATGGAAAAGATTAATAGAATTCCCAAATAATTCGGATATTTAAATTGAGTTTCGATAAAATTTTCGGATAGGTCCAAGGATAATTTTTATTTGCAAGGTAATAAAATAATTTAAAGTAGACGGATCCAAATGTGTAATCGAACTTTAGTAAAATTTTCGGATGTATAAATTTTCGAATGGACCGAAAACAATTTCGAATACGAAAATTGGAAGGTACGAGAAAATGCATAAAAGTGACAAATGGTAAGATGGATGCATGCAAGTTGACAAGTGTCATGAAAAGAGAGGAAGAATGCATGCATATGAGACATTTGTCAAGCAAATGGAATAACAAGATGACAAGTATATGGTGAAAGATAAGGAAGTGTGCCAAGTGTCCTCAAATTGTCAAACATATAAATTAAGTGAAAGACAAACAAATGAAAAGAAAAGAAAGTATTATGTTCGATCAACACACACAAAACTGAAAATAGGAGAAAAGAAACAAGAGAAGTTCTCATTTCGGTTAACAAAATCAAGAAATGAATGAAAGAGAGATACACGGTCTTGATAGGGTGTTTTGGCCAAGAAAAACACAAGGATAGAATGCATTTTCGATTAAGACTTGAAACAAAACTCAAGAGATAAACAAAGAGTGGTCTGTCGTGAGTGTGCGGCCATGAAGAACAAACAGGGATAGCATGCTGCATGGGAGATTTGAAGGCCATATTTGAAGTTTTTCCACATATTCAAGCGGTGTACTCGAAACTAGAAGTAAAATCCAACCGTTTGGAGTTAGTTTGAGAGGTAAATTTTAAGTTTTTCATGAAATTTAGTTTGAGAGGTAAAATTTAAGTTTTCCATGAAATAAGTTTGTAAGATTTTGGATTTATGGTTTTTGATAGTTTAGTTGTGATAATATGTTTGGGAATTAGAATTTGAAACCTCATTAGTGTGGAGGTTCATTTGCATGTGAAATTGGTGTGATATTTGAAGAAAAATGGATGTTTGATTTTGTGTAATTTTTGACCATAAGGGATTTTTAGTGATTTAAATTTATTTCGATTGTTTTACTATGAGTTTTTCTATGATATTGATGTGTAAAATCTTGATGGAAAGTTGGAAATGTGTTAGTGTGCATTCAGCCAAAGTAAAGATATCATGGTCCAAATTGTGTTCAATTGATTTGAGTGATTTTCATGCATTTGAACATGTTAGAATGATGGATTTTAGTGTTGAAATTAGAAGCAAAACTTTGGTTTATAAGCTACTATGTTGATGTTAGGATGATGAAATTTTTTTTTTTTGGATATTTTGAATGATGTTATAGGCTATTTTGATGATTAATTTATTAAAGAAATTGAAAGGAATTTGTTTGAAAGCTAAATGAATATTTTGTGACAAAACTTTGTATAATTACAAAAGTATAATATTGTATGAATTTGACTTGCATTTACACCCCTAGACGTATGTTTAAGTGTAATTTTGATAAGAAAAATAAAATGAGATTAATGGTATAACAATGGGATAGGTTCGGCCAACATAGGCCAACAGGATTCAAAAATATGTTGGATTCATTAACATGAAATTTGAACTTTAAATAAAGTGTTTTGGCATGCTTGAATGCTAAGAAACTCGATCGGAAAGTAAGTATTGTTACAATTTGAAAAAGAATATTTTGAAAAGCTTTATGTAATTAGACATTGTGTGATTGATGCATGTTGATGGAAATGATTTCACGAACAAATTAGTTGTGACGTTGCTTAAGATAGAATATTAAAATATATAAGTAATCGAGGAAGCGAAGGAAATCGAAGTCATAAAATTATCGCGAGCTAGGAAGTCACGAATTTTCCGTGAGTTAAAAATTGGTGAGTGTAAAATTATTTTATAAATGTGAAATGCATGCTTTAAAGTGTTTTTATGAATATTAAATCATCTTGAAATTTAAATGAGTTTATAAAAGTTGTTAGTTACAAAATATCTTTACGATACAGTTTAAAGAAATGTTTATAGCATCAATTATTGAAGCAAATATGTTTATATGCTTTTAGCATCAGATTAAAGAAATGTGTTTTTATGTAAATTGTTTTTAGTATATGAACAAAATTTTCAAAGCATAAAGAAAGAAAGTTTTTAAAACCAATGGTTACTCTTTCCCATGAAATGAATGAGAAATTATATGAATGAGAACAAGCCAGGGGACCTTATACGCGTATGACATATCCAGTCAAAGGGGCATGTTACTAATTGAGGGAGAATTGAGTCTGTTATGTCACCCTCTGTGTGTCATGAAGTACTATACTATGAATGAATGAATGATATTGTTGTGTCGGCCAATGGAGATTGTGGTTCGTCCCGCCCAGAAGCCACTAGGGACGGTGGTTCATCCCACCCAGAAAAAGACTAATACCCTACACCAAGCAGGTTTTTACCGCAGTGTAATGGTTTGTAACATTATAATTTCCTTGGGTTCCATTGGATACATGTTTTATGATTGATAATATGTTTTACGTACTCATGTTTATTTTACGAACGAATTTCAAATAAAACATATTATGGAATGAATCTTACGATGCATGTATTTATGATTTCAAGTATATTTGTATGTATATATATATATATATGCAAAATCATAATATTTACGATTTGAATAAATTATTAGGAAAATAGATTTTCCAAATGATTTTTTTAGGATGTTATATTTTGAAAAGAAGTTTAATTAGAAAGACATAACACTCACTGAGCTCACTATTTATTGTTTATATTTTTATGAAAACCTCCCCAGGTGTAGGAACAAGTACTCAGAGCAATAAATCTTTAGTGCAAAGTTAGGCGAGCGTATCTGATGACTACCCCTATGAAATTAAAGTAAATGTTTTGATGTATAATGAATTTTGCATAATGTAGATACTTTTGGTTTTGTATTGATACTTATCATTTTATACATGTTAAAATGTTTTTAATTTTGAAATGATTTTGATTTAAATACTTTGATTTGTGGTTAAATGTGAATTTTGATATAGACTTGAGGTCCAATTTGGAAGTGGAGAAGAATGTATGCATTTAGAAGCATTTATAAATTGATTTACAAATGTTTTGAAAATGATGGAAATGTCGGAAAACAACTATTGTACTACCAAAATTTTTCCACCCTAACTTTTAAATGACTAAGAAATGAAAATGTATTACGGTTTTACTCCATGGAGTCCTTTAGTATGAATACTGCAAAGATTTCCATTAGAGTGTCGGGGGAGGACTCCTCTCGGATCCATGAAGGAAAAATCTAGGTTGGGTCGCCTCAGAAAACATCGACGGAGGGATTATAGAGAACGGACAACTGGGATTAGGTGATATGACCTATCCTGACTCTTCTTTCGAGTCCAGAAGAATCTCATGAAATCTGACGGAACTCATCTTGACTCGTCTCTTAAGCCCAAGAGGATGTCATGAAAACTGTAGTATTTCTTATTGAAATCTAGATTTATTGAAAAACATTTAGGAAAATCAACATAAATTTGATAATTGTTTTATAACATTTAATCTGAACTAATCGAAATGTTGTACATTTCTCATGTTGGACCCTTGAAACTGAATAATAAAAAATATTCATAAATTATCAAGAAATGATATTTCACTTGTAGGTATTCTAAAAATACATTTAAGAAATTTGGCTGGTTAAAAATAATATACACTAATGCAAAATATCCATAGTCATGTGACCCTTCTCACATCTGTAATAATCTACACGAATCTGAAGTGAATACCTAGAAAAATAGGTTTTATAAAGAATGAACACTAACATCCAGTAAGTGGATATACCTTTTCTAAAATATTTCTGTGTAATGGATCAACTCGTCTGCTAGCCAGTCTCGCGCTGTAGCTCGAATTGCTAGCTGATCCGACCACTAGCCTACCTAACTGCGAGCTGAGGTCTGCCTTGCCTCAAGCTGCGACCTATCCTGGCAAGTATTGTCCCCTCCTCTATGGGGTTTTCTTCGCCTTCCACGCCCACTCGAACCTATGACCTAAGAGCTTAAGTATATAAGGAATGCAGGATGTGTACCATTTGAGCTAGCGCATTTTTATGTAACGGATCAGCTCATCTGCCAACTAACCTCTTGTTGCAGCCTGAACTACTAGCTGATCCGGCTAATGCCCTGCCCAACTGCGAGCTGCGATCTGCTCAGCCTCGAGCTACGACCTACCCTGACAGTTACTATCCCAGCTTAAATGGTACACACCCTGTATTCCCTACATACTTAAGCCCTCAGGTTATAGGTTCGAGTGGGTGTGAGTGACAGGACCTGCCTCGAATTTCTACTCTGAATCTGACGGCCCTGCCGGGCACCCCATATGCACCTTCTGTAGTCTATCTATTCTGATCCAAAAGGACCTCATGGAGCGAACCCTTAACTGCTAACTATCCTTGTTATGAGCCTAAAAAATTTTCTCATAAATCATAAATATACAACTTTATGAAAATATGCAACTATCTATAAAAAAAAATATTATTGTGGCATAGGTTTATAAATCTAAAATTTATAAAAATTTCATGGTAAAAACTATCATTACTATCTTTATACAACAAGAACTATACTGCGTCAATGGTTGGAACCCACATAGTCTGCATGGCGGACAAAATACCTGAAACTCTTGAACCTATACTTGGGGAGGATTTTATACACAATACATTTTGTGGCAGCATAAATTCAATGAGAATAATATTTTAATACACTATAGAAAATAGTTTTATATTCTTTCTAAAAAACTTTTTAGAAAACTATTTCGAAAACTATTTCTGAAATTCATTTTGAATTTCTTTCTAAAATTTTCTCTTTTCTCGCCTTAATGGCAACTCAGGAAAACTACTCCTGTCATGGTAGCATTAAGTCTCTAACTAACCACTTCCAATGAGAGAATCTGCCCTATGTAATCACCGATATGTAAACTCTGGGCACGCGTTACCCTCTCGCAATCGGTCGAATCTACACTACCCTTATACGTGCAAAGGGTGACTCAATTGAGTCTCTCTCTCTGGAGTCGACCAGACTCCTTTCTCGGTTAGTGACCTTCTCACATCTACCATACACGCATAGGGTACTCAACTGGGCTCTCTGGGGGCTAGGGTAAACCATAGACGTAATAAAATGTTTTTTTTATAATACTTAAAAAAAAAAAAACTTTCTTTTCCCAAAAACATAACTAAAAGTATTTTTCTGAAATACTTTATAAATCATAATCTGAAAATTCCTTCGGAAGCTCATTAAGAAATCTTTTTCTAAAATACTTTCTGAAATATTTTCTTAAAATCTTTTCTAACATGCAAATAAATATAAATAACTTGCTTTATTTCTAAAATATAGAAAATTTCTATATATGCTTTTGTAGCTCATATGCATCACATAAATTAAAAGCATATTAAAATACTTATTTTATTTTATTTGGGTTTGAGTTTAAGTTATTCTCTCAAACATCTACGTACCCAATTCATTATTGGGATTAAAGCCCTCGTAATTCCCTAACTTTATTTATTCTGCAACTACACATGCATTTTATAAAAATAAACACATGCTAATCAACTTACTCAAATAGTCATCAGACCACTATAATAGAATATTGAAATTATGAATACTCAATTGATAATACGTATAAAAATAAACTTAAATAAACATCACATTTCACTGGATGCTTACTACCTCAGCGACCTCCTTAGTTCGCTGCTCAATGTCCTTCTCTAGCTTGCTAGTTTCTGCTCTAGCTAGCTCTAGCTCTAGCTAGCTTTCTAACTCAGCTCTCTAACTCACCAGCTCAGCTCTCTAACTCAGCTATCTAACTCACTAGCTTAGCTCTCTAGCTTAGCTATCTAGCTCTCTAGCTCAGATCTCTAGCTCACTAGCTCAGCTCTCTAACTCACTAGCTCAACTCTTTAACTCACTAGCTCAGCTATCTAACTCAACTATCTAGCTCACTAGCTTAGCTCTCTAACTCAGCTATCTAGCTCACTAGCTTAGCTCTCTAGCTCACTAGCTCAGCTCTCTAGCTCACTAGCTCAACTCTCTAACTCAGCTATCTAGCTCACTAGCTCAGCTCTCTAACTCAACTGTCTAGCTCACTAGCTCAGCTCTCTAACTCAACATGCATCTAAATATTTCTTTTTTTCAATTTTCATAAATAAATTCATAGACTAAAACCTTACCTCTTGGGAAATTACTTAAACTTGATTAATCTTGCTGCAGCTCTACTCACGCGAGCTCTCACTCTCTCTCTTCCTTTTCTTTTTCTTTCTCTCTCTCCTCACTCTGCCCTTTTTTCTCTCTTTACTCTGCTTTTTCTCCCTCTTTCTCCTCTTAAACTGATGCAGCACACACCTATTTATAGGTGCGGATCCAAGCTGACTGTTCCTCAAAATTACGAGAATGCCACTGATTCTAGAGAATTCTCTTAAAATATCTGATAAATTTCGTTTAAGCCCCTTAACTTATAAAAATTCCACTCATTTCATTAAACTTTCAAAATTTTACACTTTTAACTATTTCACTTAAATTACTTAATAATACTTTTTATTTTCTTTCCAAATGGCACATTAGAACATTTCTCTGTTCTGAACACAGGAACAATAACATTTTTGGGAGAGGGTGTTACAGTGAGAGACAAAGAAAATCCCATGAGGGAAGGGACAGTACCTGCCAGGGTAGGTCGCAGCTCAAGGCTAGGTAGGTTGCAGCTCTCAGCAAGGCAGGTCACTGGCCAAATTAGCTAGCAGTTCGAGCTATAGCGCGAGGTTGGCTGACAAACAGGCTGATTCGTTACATTCTGAATAAAACATAACATATCACTTGGTAATAACAAATAATTCTCGTTAACACACAATCTGAATAATAAAACTGAATTCAAATCTTATATCATAATAAAAATATAAACATCTATATGAATAATTTTCGATAACTTTATAAAATATAATCTGTATGTAAGTTCTCTAAAAGCAATAAGAAATCATTTGGAATCTACTCTATAGAACTTAAAAACTATTAAAATCTAATAACATAACATAATAAAACATATATTATTTCTTACTAATTTGTCAACAATCTTTGAATAACTTATGAAATTTGTTTTATAAATGGTCTCGTATCATTTCTGAAACTCTTTTCATCAAATCTATTTCATAAACTGATTTTTTATAAGTCTCTTTCTTTATTGATCAAGTTCAGTATATAACATCTGAAATCTGAAAATTTACACCAAGTAGTACTTAGGGGAATCTAGTTATACATGGTGGAGATATTCAATACACACATAGAGCGAAGGATAACATCTAGTCACACATATATTGGGCGACTCTATGACTCCCCAGATATCTGTTATAAACGTTTGGTGAATCTAAGTTTCACACATTTGTAACCTATCTATCGGTTAGAGGGGAAAGTACAACCTTAGTGTTTTGAAAACATCTTTATGTTCTGTTCAAATCTTTAATCATTTCCACAGATAAATATGAATAATTTTGGTTATAAATATACATATAATTTTAAATAAATATTTTTCTCAAAACATAAACAAATATTCTTCCTCAAACATAAAATAATATCACTTTAAATATTCAGAATTTTTTTTCATAATAAATCCAAACTGAAAGCATAAAATTCTTATTGGAATTTCTAATACATACACGTATATAGAATACATAATAATTCCTCATTTCAATCGTAAAATATAATTTATAATATATAAAATCAATTAAACATTTATTTTCAATAAATAATAAAAGTTATAATATAAATAATTATAATTAAACAAATTAATTTAAAATAAAATGATAAACTCATATAACTCATTTGCTTATTTCTAGATCTAAAATAGGTTTTCATTTGATTCCTCATAAACTTAGATCTATCCTAAAATTATATAAACTTAATTTAGTATTTATGAAAAAATTAACTAATTTCATGGATTCTAAATCCCAATAAAATAAAAATTACTTATCTGGATAAATCAAATACCAAAATATTTCATTTCCACCATTTGAATTTTCTGCTTTTTTTTGTTCGCCATTTCTTTTTCTCTTTCTTTTGTACTACCGAACAGCCCTCTACTTACTATTTGTTTGTTTTGTCCTTAGCTATATATATATATATATAGACATATGAAGCTACATCGCCTCTCGTTCTCTCTTTCCATCCTATCCCTTTATTTCTCTTTTTTCTTTTGTGTTTCTAATTGCTTATCAATTGACATTTGTCTATTTTCTTTAATATTAAAAAAAAAAAAAAATAGTCACACGCTAGTATCTCTCTTTGTCTCGATAACTCATTTTGTTGTCTTGTTCTCATCAAATATTGTTGACTTTTGCTTTGATTTTTCTTGCATACTAATCACATGCTCTGATTCATACTTCATTTTATTGCTTCTCTTATTCACATGACAATTGTCTCCTTTATATATTAAAATTGCCAACATTATTTCTTTTACTTGTGTAAGCAACACTTGTTGTTTTTTGTCTTAAGAATATGGCAACTCATCTCACTCTTACACGACCACCGATTTGTCCCAATCTTTGACTAGCCTTTTTACATTTTATACCCCTCCTTTTATATGATCTTTTTCTTTTTACATCCAACTTTCTTGATTTCTTTTAAAAACATCCACCAAGTGAATATTTATCCATATATTCATTTCTTTTCCAAAACTTAGATCGGATCAAACTAATAACAATAAACAGATTTCAATAAATCCTCAAGGTCCACTAAGATTTGGGCTAGGTTTGAACGAATGAAGATTTTCAATATTTAGGTTCATTGAACCCAAATGTTCATCTTTATCTAGGTTCGTTCGGACCCAAATAAGGATCTTGATCTAGGTTCCTTTAAACCCAGATTCATCTTCATATGGGTTGGTTCAAACCTAGATGAAGATCTTCATCTAGGTTCGTTCGAACCCAAATAAATATCTTCATCATCTAGGTTCGTTGAACTTAAATACTAAACTTCTGGTTTATCTAAGTTTGAATCTAATTTGTATATAATTTTTTTTCGTTCTTTTATTTTTTTTCATTCTAATATACTTTTGAATTTGCCATCATATGGGTTGTTATTTTTTGGATTTTTGAATATGATGATGATGAATATGTGTTCTAGATTTGATTGAAGTTGAAAGTTGAAACTGAAAGGGTTGTTGGAATCTAAATTTTTATTTTCCTTATTTTATTTTTTTTTTCATTCGAATATAAGTTTGAATCTACCGTCGTCTAGGTTGTTTTTGTTAATTTTTTGGAGTTTCAAATCTAACGTTGATGGATATGTGATCAGGATTTGATTAAAGATGAAAATGAAAGAGTTGTTGGTTAGAGATGACAATTGAAAAAGAGGAGAAGTTGAAGATGGCAGTGGATCTTCAACCATCTTCACTGCCATCTTCAACAATTGTTTTACTTTTTATTAAAATATTTTAATTTTTTTCAAAACTGATTTTAACCGTTCATCTTTAAGTTGGACGGTTCATATTCATTTACAATTTTTTTTTTCTAATTTTTTAAATTATCTTTTAATTATTTAATTTATTTTATAATTTTAAAATATTAAATTATTTTAAATGAATTTCCACCGTCTAGTCCAGAAAGACAATGAAGGTCCAAACAGTCTACTAATTAATATAAGTTTAAATGACATATAAAAAATAATAGAAAATGACCATAATATCCTAAATAAACTTTAGGTTGATGGTCAAATTAGGTCATACCATCTAAAGAAGGGGGTTCATTGCGTAATAATACAATGTTTGCACAACCCACGCCGCCCCGCCCCAGGGTCAATAACTCAAAGTTAGGAGGCTATCAAGTTATTTATTGCATGAAATAAAATGACGCTTGACAACAGGTAAAGATTGTGATAAGACGTAGCCCACAATGAGGCTCCGTTTTCTGTTGGGCCTAAAAATGGAGACCCATAAACCAAAATAAGTTCATAGACTCTTATTAGACATGAGCCATATCTGGGTCCTTCCTCATGGCAAGTTACCCATGCATTGAGATCATGGTTTAAAGTCATACCTTCTCTTATATTTCAATTTTGTATTTCAAAAAACAATTGTATGTTAATTTATTAAAATAAAAAAGAACAATCACCAAATCATTCTGGTTTGTAATGTAGACTGAGGTATCAATTTTTTACCTATACATATATATATGTATGTATATATTTTAGCGTACGTGGTTCATACAATGTTAAAAATATATCTATTTGGTCTTTCTGTACAAAATTTTGATTGTGAATATATAAATTGACTAATTTTCCCTTTATATTAATTTATTGAATTACGGTGGCGCTTTTACCCACTAACCTTTAACGGCAAATTTACCTATTTGAATAATTCAATAAGAAGTTGACATATGTTATCGATCTTAATATTTTAAAAAATATCATAGAAAAGAATTAAAGTGGCGCTTCTCCAACCTTGAATGATAAATTTACCTATTTTAATAGTTCCTAATCTTAATATTTAAAAAATATCATATAAAATTAAAAATAAAATAAAATAATTGCTAAAATACTTTTAAAAAAAAAAGCTTTAAAAAAAACTATGTATGAAAAGAATAAAATTTAAAATTGAAATTGTTAAAACTAACATATATAGTATAAAGATGAATATAAATATAAAGATAAACAAAAAATAAATAAATATAAATATACAAAATTAAAAAATAAAAAAAATAATAATACAAATCAAACTAGGGATGATTATTCCATCCTTTAACCTGCTATAGGTAAGTGTGAATTTGATTAAATGCGTTTATGGACATCTGTGGATAGAAATTTTATAATTTGATGTAGGTGTAGAAATGGTGCTCGCACCTAAATCCATGAACCCATAAATAAATGAATAAATATATATATATACACAAATATATATAGGAAAAAACTATAATTAGAATTTTTATTTATCTTGGAAATTATAATTTATTGAATTGTAAGAATCATTCTAGCAATACAAATTATCTAAGTTTTATATGAAGAAATAAGAATGATTATGTAACTTTGTTTATCAAATTATGAAGAAAATGCAAAACCATTTGTATTTTATTTTATGTACTTGGTTTGGGATTTTTTATGTTTTATACATTTAGTTTGGTATTTATTACGGTTAAGTTGAAAGTTGGAAACTAACGTTTGTATGATATAATTTTATTTGCTTTCAGATTTATAATGTTGGAATTTAAACTTTATCAAATTTATTATGTTCACCTCTTGTTTTCTTTATTTCTTTTTTTTTTTTTTTCAAATGCCACTTGTTATAAGGGTGACTCGAACTTGGTTCATTACCAGACTGAATGTACTTGCTTTCTGCCTTTTATTAGATTATTTTAGATTTCTAATAGTTATTTTTTTTAATTTTATAATTCTTTAACACATAATGAGGACTTATATCATTATAGAATTCTAATTAAACACATAATAAATTTCTCTTTACCCCTTTCATTTAGTCTTTATGCTTTGCCAAAAAAAATCAATTTTTTAATGACAATTATAGCTTGGGTAATGCCTCACCTTTTGAAAACACATCATATCAATGTCTATTGTTGGTCAAATATTAGTCAACATTACCTTAAAGAGGGGTATTTTTATCATTCTAATAGGATTATTTTCACTAATAAATAAAAAAAGATCTCTATCATCCATCAAATGGATGATAAAGATAAAATAAATAAAATAATTAAAAAATAAAAACTATATGAAAAATAAGAATTTAAAAAAAAATAGAGAGAGAGAAAAAGATCTCCATCAGCTCTCTCTTATATGGATAGCAAATATCAAAATTAATTAAAATTAAATTAAAGGTATATAAAAAAAAATCAAATTTTTAAAAGAAATATCTCAACTATCCATCTTTAAAATGGTTTAGAGATTTCAACATTAATTAAACAATTTTTGTAAATATTTAAAAAAAATTGAAAAAGAAAGAAAGGAACATGTTGAATAAGATTGACCACCCATTTTAGAAACCAAATCGATGACCAATTTGGTCCAAGCATAAATTGTTTAATCAATCTAGTGATATGGAAATTTCCAAATCATCGAGCCAAATTGAGCAACAATTGTAGCTCAATCTAGCAGCCAGATCGTCGAACAACGCTCTTGTTTTAGTATACCAAATCACCATTCGAGGATCTAATTCAATAAACTAGATCATAATTTGATAATGAGAGATTTTCATAGTAAGACAACAATAAAAGAAAAATATCATTTTTAGCCATCATTTTATATAAATTTCTTTTTGACCTCTCAAACAAACTAATTATATGTTATACTCAAGTTTTTGATTTTACCCTTACGTCAAACATTCCCTTCAACCAACAACAAAATGACAAAAATGCCCTTGTTTCAACCAATGGTAAAATGACGCAAATGCCCTTCTTCTTCTCCTCCTCCTCCTCCACGTTCTCCTTCTCCATATGTCATTGCATCACACTTTTTCCATTCTTGTCAATTTTCTCATCCATTGAATATTGTTTTGTTCACCCATTGAAAGTTTTTTCACTCCAAAAAGCACACATTGAAGCTTCTTTCTCTCCAATAAGCCTCACACTCAAATTTTTCTTCAAGCTTAAAGGTATGTGTATGTTATTGATTCGTTTTAAAATTTTATGTTCACACTGCTTTAGTAAATGCTTTAGGATTGATTTTCGGTTGAGATTTTATATAATATAAGATTCGATTTGCAAAAAAAAATGAAAGAAATCACAAAGCTGTTGATATTCTACAGAAACCGAGTTTTATGAGGCATTAAAACCTGGTTTCGAGTTTTATGGGGCATTAAAACCTGGTTATAGGTTTTAACTACCCATAAAAACCGGTGAAAAGTTAGGGTAGCATTTTTTTTGTTTGTTTAAGTTTGATATTAATTTAGGTCATGTGAGGTTAAATATGATTATATTTGTTAGATTTGATTGGTTCGTGATTGAAGATGTAGGTTTTTATTTGTTTAGGAAAAAATCCCGGTTTTTTTATCAATATAACATGAAACGACGTTTTATTGGTCATTAAAACTCAGCTTCTTGTTATATTATATATTAACACTTGGTTTTATTTTATTTTATTTAAGATTATTTATTTAAATTAGAAATTTTTGTGGTTATTAAATGATTTTTTTTTGGTTTTTTTGTGCATTGTAATTAGTTATTAAACATTATGAGAATATGGATAAGAATAAATTATTTTGCTACAATTTTATAGTAATGAGTGAGGTGACAATAATAATCAAATGTAATGAAGACTGGAATGCAAATAACTATGTTGGAGGTGAGACGTTCATGATAGGAGCTCCCAAGGATGTTAATTTATCTCGGTTGATGGACTTTATTTACACAGTGACTAGCATTGATAAAAGAATATGAGACATCCATTTGCACTATTGACTCCGCGCTAAGGGAATGCTCACAATTAAGATACCTATCACGACCAATCTTAGTGTCTGTGGCGTGATTTTAGATAAAAAAAGTTGATTATAAAGATATTTATGTTGATAAACATATAAGAGATTCTGAAGTTGATTACAGAGAGATTTATGTCCCTACCGTCCCTCCATATACAACCACCTCAATACCAAAGCCAGGGCATGTGAGGATAGATATGGATAAACTTATAAGCCCAGTTATACGTGAAAGTCAAAATTGTTTAGCTTCCTGTCGTGGTAGTAATCAAGTTTCAGCTTTTGTCGTCGCATTTACATCCACAGCAAGTCCAATGTACGACATTGATTATGGTAGTAATGATCGTTATGATGAAGATCAGGATATAGATATTGATGATAATGAAACATCAGAAAGTAGAGATAATGATAAAAAAATTAAAGATGATGACATTGAAACTAGAGCTATTGATGACAATTGAGAGAACAGAGAGTATCGAAAAGTAATATTTTTGGTTCACAATTTGACACCAACTCCTCACAACTATATCGGATTGTTTCGGGTGTAGATTAGTGCGAAATTGAGGGTATTTCAACGATTATATCGACTTTTATTCGACGTGATACGTTGTATAAAAGTGCATTTTTCAATAGTAAATATAAACTAAATATGATCATTAAAAAATGTGTTCTTAATTCCAGGTATCAATATAAGATTAGATGATGATCCTGCATGGTTAGACATTCCTGCATGGTTCGATATGAAGCTAGTTGTAAGGATTTGACCTGCAGTTTTGAGGTTCGTGCAAGATGCAGAAAGGGTGGTACAATGTGGTATGTATACAAGTATATGTTGGAACACACATGTTGTCAAGACACCTTTGAGTCACATAGGCGAAGTGTGAAGACTATTGTCATAGCAATACTATATCGAAAAAAGGTAGGGCTTGATAGTATTACACTTCAGCTTTTGGTTGCAGAAATGTTAGAATAGTATGGCTTGCAGATTATGTACAACAAAGCTTAGAGGTCTTTGCAATATGCTAAGAAACTATATGGGAAAGCGAATGAGTTATTCCAGTAGCTTCCTTCATATTTGCACATGTTAAAAGAAACAAACTCTGATACAGTAACGGTAATCATGATTGATAAAAACAATCGATTTTTATATTCATTTTTTGCACTTGGAGCCTCTATTCAAGGTTTTCGCTCCTACATCAGACCGGTTATTATTGTTGATACCACCCATTTGAAAGATGAATTTAAATGGGTGATTTTTTTTGCTGCATGCAAAAATAGTGAAGAGATGATTTATTCTATCGCTTTCGGATTTGGTGATGGAGAGTCGAATAATTCATAAACATGATTCTTAAGTAGATTGCGAAAGAGTATTGGTGGGACATAGCATTTACCATCGGATTTGATTATCGTATCTGATTGTCATAAAAGCATTGCGGATGCGATGAAAACCGTTTTTCCTGAAATCCCACACTTGTTTTGTTTCTTTCAGTTGAAGCAAAACTGTAGAAAGCAACCAGATGTGATGAAAATGTTTTACTTTACAGCATATTGTTATACAAAGGACGATTATGATAAATATTTAGAATAAATTCAAATGGTATATTTGAATATGCATGAAAAATTGGCTAATATTGAGGTGACAAAGTGGTCACATACATATTCTCCAAAAAGAAGATATGGCATGATGACCATTAATATTGCAGAGTCGCTCAACAAATATATGATGAAAACACGTCGGTTTCCAATAACAACTGCACATGAATTTTTGAGACATATGCTACAAAAATGGCACAACGAGAGACGTTGTTATGTTAGAAACTCATATCTTTGGTTACCAAAACAACGGAGGTTCATGTAAACTCAATGACTAATAAATCGACAAGTGTCATGGTATCTACCATTCAACAACCGATCCAGTTCAGAGTTAAACATGAACTAGGCTATGGGTTCGTTCAACCATTTGCGCAGTCATATAGTTGTCGGCATTGAGACCTAAATCAGTTACCATATTATCATGCAATTGCTGTTGCAAGTTATCATTATTTTATTTTGTTCATTTTTGTTATTTAATATCATATAGTAACATTCTACCTTTGTCATACATATCAAGTTCAATGATATTCACTATTACACACTTTGTGATGATTATTATAGTAAAGAATGGTTTAAAGGTGCATATGCACATCCGATCAATCCTATCCCTAGTTTATAAGATTGGCATGTTCCTATAGAAATAAAAAATATAATTGTACTACCACTCGAAGGAAAAAAAACAAGTAGGTAGACCCAAAAAGGCACGGATTCCTTCAGCTGGAGAAAGTCATCATAAGAAAAAGTGTAGCAAATGTGGTGAAATGAGACACAACCGTCTTCGTTATCCAAACCCCCTATATACACCTTTAAAGGAACTAACACAGGTACTGCGGGAGATTTTGGGACCAACATAGAAGCTACTGAAGAAGGTGCTGGAAATAACATTGAAGCTACTGGAGCAGGTGTTGGGAGCAGTACTGAAGCTGCTAGACGTGCCAGGACGTCTCAAAAATGCCGTCTTTGTAGAGGTACTGGACACACACGACGCCGATGCGATCAACGGTTCCCTATTCCACCATCGGGTGATGATGACAACGGTGGTAATCAACAATGAATAAACTATTTGCAAACTCAATATAAGGTTGTGTTATACTTAAGTACTTCGTTGATATTTTGTGGTGGTAATAATGTTATTGGTTGGTAGAGCCATGAGATGAGGATAATTCAAAAAAAGAGACTTTTTCTGCACTAACTCCTAAAACCGGGTTGTATGATACTATAAAACCCGAGCCCATGTTCGAAAGGTCCAAGATTAGTTTATAAAAAGCTCGGTTTATATATATAATTTAAACGCGAAACTGGATTATATGACTCTATAAAACCCGGTTTCGTGTTATGACCATAATTAAAAAATAAAAAAAAAGAGAGACTTTTTATGCACTAACTCCTAAAACCGAGTTATATGATACTATAAAACCCGAGCCCATGTTCTAAAGGTCCTAGATTAGTCTATAAAAAACCCAGTTTATATATATAATTTAAACACAAAACTGGATTATATGACCCCATAAAACCCGATTTCGAGTTATAACCATAAAACTCGGTTTCATGTTATAACCATAAATGAAGTGATTAACTGAGGAAATCGGGTTTTATATAGCATTTAAACACGAAATGCTATTTATAGGGCCATAAAGTTTGGGTTCGAAAGTAATGTAAACTCGAATTCGTGTTTTACCAAACAAAGTAATTTGGTTTGTCAAAAAATCAGCAAGTCGAGTTTTATGGCACCTTTAAACTCGAAACTGTGGTTTATTGATTTATATAACCCGATTTCTAGATTCGAAAAAATATCTTAAAATTATAAACCCAGGTTTTATACTGCTACGAAACTCGAATCCATGTTTTACCGATCAATACAATTTGGTTTTTCAATATATCAGAAGGTCGACGTTTATGATACCTTTAAACGCGGAACTGTTTTGTATGGCATCATGTAACCCAATTTTCTTTATTTGAAAAAACCACATATAATGCACCACTAAAACACGAAACCATGTTTTATTATATCATATAACCTGTTTTTCTTAATTATTCTTCTTTTACTCTCATTTTTATGTCTTCTAATGTTTCCCAATCACCTTAAAATGTCTTCAATTTAATGAATTTAACGTAATTGGACATATAGCTTATCAAATATCCCATATTATTACATTGGTATGTATCATGGCATGAGATTAGTATGAATGTTTAAGATGCAATTACACACTAGTTTGACTAAACAATTAAAGTTGTAATGTTGTATCAAAATCATATATAGTATAAATTTTACGATTTTTGGGAAGTTTTTAACAAAGAAAACAAAGATAGGATCTTGAAATTGATGAAAAAATACCCTAAATACTATATACCTAGGTTTTATACTGTCATCAAACTCGAATCCATATTTTATAAGTAAAAACAATTTGGTTTTCAAGTAATAGGAAAACCGAGTTTTATGATACTTTTAAACACAAAACCGTGTTTTATGGCATCATATAACCCGATTTTGGATTTTTGAAAAAAATATATCAAGCATACCACATAACCTGGATTTTGATTTTTTTGGGAAAGCTTTTTTTTTTTTCATTTAAACACATAGCCATTTTTTATGATATCATATAACCCGGTTTTGGATTTTCAAAATGTTACTTCCTTTTTTTGCTTAATCAAAACACGGTTTCTTATTTTTTAGGGTCATATAACATAGGTTTTTTTATTTATTTGGAAGTCGTTTCTTCCATTTAATTAAATTCATAATTAAAAAATGGCTTGCATTTCAATCATATATTACATTGCCATATTTGTCTAATGTCCACCTGTAACGGCTGGCCCCGGTCTCGACTGACGACGGATCTGCCAGATTGGGGCTTACCTCCGGAAGGCTAGGACCCGACCATCTGGCAAGTATTGTCCCCTCCCTCCAGTGGTTTTCTATGCCTTCCACACCTCTCAAACCTAAGACCTGAAGGCTTAAGTATAATTAGGAAGCAAGGTGTGTGCCAACTGAGTTAGTTATAGTATCTGCAAGGTGGTCGGATCCTAGCCATCCGGGGGTAAGCCCCAACCTAGCCGATCGGTCGCCGGCTGATCCGGAGCTGGCTATTACACCACCGACCATAATCATCTTTTATGTATTCTGGTGCAGAAAACATATATACATCGTACGCCATATCTCTTCTTAGTTTACGGGTGTCTTCTAAACTATGGTGAGACTTCCATTCATACTCTTGGGACTTCAAAAGATTATGAATAAACATCGTGCAATAAGCTCCACAATTGTTCCTATATTAATAGAAAAAGAAGTTAGATGATTATTAATAACTTTTATATAATGAATTTGAGGCTTTAAACAAATGTGACATTTACCCATCAGCTTGTTGAGGTACATTTGTCATATTGACATGCTCCACGTCCCATATTTTCTCCACGGGTGGTGTAGATACTTTGCTTTACTCATATAATCCAATCGACCATAAGATAATCAGTATAAAACATACAAACGGCTGAAAAATCTATTTCCACTAATTGAAGTCTAATAATTTCATGGAATCATACACCACTATCTTCTCCTCTATTAGGCATACCTTACAAAGGACCCAATGCATCTGAAACAAAGAACAAGGGACCAGCACCTATATTTTGAAACTGTTATTGGTATAGAATTAATGTGAATAATCAATTAAAAAAATAATTAGGTTTGAAACTTAGATTTTGAGTAGATTTTCAAGGCATTTTTGTGTCTCCCATGCTGGTAGCACAATTCTTCCAAGAATCTGACATAACAACCGTAGACAGATCAAAATCAATATTCGGTGTGATGTATTTAGCATTGAAAACACACACTATATCTGCTTGAAACAACAAAAATTAAACATGTTATACTACGAACATTTAAATAAAGATACAAACAATGAATACAAAATAGAAAGGTAAACATTTATAAAAAAGTTTGTCCCGTGAACTATGTATCTACAATCATTAGCCTCATCCCACCACTCGTAAATTTTCCCTTTTTTCCGCAAGCAACTCAAATACGCATCAATATGAATCCCTGTAAACCATTTTTTAACATCCTCAGTGTTACGAAGCATATCCGGAGTATATGGTATCAGATAACTATCAATAATACGTCTAAAAAAAAACAAATTATAAAGTATTTTATTAAATTAGTAATCGGATTAAAAAACGTAATCATGATTCTTTTTCCATACCGAAGGTTTAAAGAACAATCTTTATACATCATGTACATATCGGGTATAGTCTTTGTCCCCAGCTCCGCCACTTTTTTTTACTCTTTCTTTTTCTTTTTCGGTTGTAGAGGATCAGTGTATGGCGTTCTATAAGATACCGATGACTTAATCTTTCGCTTGTCCCATTTGTGGATAGTCTTTTCCTGAAATTTAAAGAAATTCATAGTTTTAAATTACATTTGTAAATCAATGTGTAAGATAAAAAGATCAAATAAATACTACTTTTAACTGAACATCACCAATGTCACTATCCCCCTCCGACTCTTGGATGTGGATGGACGGGTCCTGCTCCTGGTCAGCAATATGATGCTCCTTCCTTACTTCTGAGTCATGGATATGGATGGGTAAGTCTTTACCCTGATCATCAATGTCATGATCACCCTCTGACTCATGCATGTGTTCATGGTGGACCTGTTCCTCGTTTTGCTAGAAAATGTGATGATCACTCCATATTCTATCATCATGGATGTGCAAGTCATCATCTTGAACCCGGGTAGAGCTCTCATCAACCACATCATCCATAGGCCCACTAATTTTTAGCTGGTCTTAAACTCTTTTCAATCTTTTTCCATATTACGCAACAACCTTTCTTATGTGTGCTGCATCCTGATAATATTCTTCAATAGCTTCATTATCTTACCGGCATTCATCTGAGACTCTAGTAAATAATTAAATCAATATACATATACATGATATAAATTAATTATATTTAAAATATAATAAATTAAAATAATAAATTATGTATAATTAAAATAATAATCTCATCTTTCTATCTGAGGGCGAGACGATCTAGGAAACGATCGTACATCATGCACACTTTTTGTCCTTAGCTCCTTCTTTTCATCCTTATCCTCCTCTTTCTCTTCCTCCCTATTCCACTCTCTCTCACTCGTTGCTTATTCATCATCAGCAGCATCACCCTCAACACCAACATCACCTGAAACGTCATCATTATCATCATGATCATTATCATCATTATCATCATTTTTACCCCCTCCATCGTCGTATTTCCACACTTTCTCTCCAACCAAATGTCAGAGGTTGAAGGACCTCCAATAATCTGTCTCTCTCTCATCGTTGGTGGGCACAAGAATCCTCCTCGATACAATACAGTACAATACATATATATATGGTTAATATATTGCACTTAAAGATAGCAAACAAATGGAAACAAATTTAGGTTAGGGTGGAATAGACACTAACAAGGTAAAACTCACTCCTCCATATTCCTAAATTCCTTCTCATCCTTTTATTACAATGTCAATTCCTAAATCTTGGCAAATCAGGATCACCTGCTATTCTGATCCCTATCTTGTTGTCTAAATATAGGAACATTTCAACAATTTATCATTGTAATGCATATTAAACAAAAACCAAACATATCATTAAAATATAAATAAGTATATAAATAAATAAATATTTTTATATATAAACTAAACAATTTTCCTTGATAATAAAGAGCATAACGTAAGGGCTATACCTGGAATGCCCAAACAAACTCATACAGGTTAACCATCAGTCTATTTATAAGTTGTTCCTTAGTAATCACTTGTCGGAGATGTTTGAGAAGTATACTATATGACATTATACCCCAAGAAAACGTATTTCACGTTTTTGTGTCCTCTATCATGACCCACAACGCCTTATTCACCCTTTGGCGCTCATCTAGGCCATAAAATAGTAGAAAAGCTATGACAAAATTAGTTAACTTGAAGGTATCCTCGACATTTAGATTCGCCCGTGACTTCATCATGAGGACAATAACTTTCACTGGTGGTAGAATTCCTTTGAAAAGTCACCATAGAAGACTATTTTTTTCATTTTGTCGCGTCTTAATGGTATTTACATCAATATGCCTGAATGACAACCATGTTATCAATAAGAACTTCTATTTTCCAAACCTATATAGTTGCCCTTAAATTTCAAACCATATCTCATCAGGCCTAGCACGAGAAATTTTCAACTCTCTAATAAGAATAGTTGCAATCAAAGGGTAAACTAGCAACTGATTGTAGGCTATCTCCATTTAATATCTGAACGGGATCATATCTAAGAACTCCTTAAGGAGTTCTCTTTTCTCAAGATCTGCTTTTAGACCAACAATTTCTTTAAAGCTATAGTGTGTGTTTAACGTCATATCAATGGGAATAACCTGTGTACTTCACTTATAATTTACCTACATCTATACAAAACCAACAAAAATAATTATAATAACATTAATTTAATTGATAGTTTACTTTAATAAAACTTAATTATTAAATATTTTCATTAATTTATAAAAACTCATTTTATTTAACAAATTAAACTAACATATTACAATTACATTAAATCAAATTTAAAATTTATGTGATTAATTTCATCTTATTTTTTACTTTTAATTTATATTTCATTTATTTGAATTTATTTTTTTAATCACATTGATTTAATATTTTTTTAATTAATTAAATTTAAATTTTCTAACTTAATTAAAATTTAAAATTTAATTCCCATATCTGAGCAAATATTAAAATTAAATTAAAAAAATTTCAACAAAATCGAGTTTTGTGGAACAATAAAACTCAGTTTCAAATAAAGCGGTTTTCATAAAAACCGTGTTTTATTGTCCATCCATAAAACACGGTCATTCCTAAAACTATGTTTTAAAGGTGCACTAAACACGGTTTTTGAAAAAAACCGTGTTTTATGGGACTTGCTAAGACAGTCATTCCGAAAGCCTGCCATATAACACGGTCCACACAAAAATCGTGTTTTAAGAGAGCCTAAAACAAGGTTTCTAGAAACTCTGTGTTTCATTCCTAGCCATAAAACACGATTTTTTCCAAAAACCGTGTTTTGTGTATCTATAAAACACCATTTCTGTGGATAACCAGGTTTTATGTGTGCAGCCTTAAAACACATATCACTTCTAAAAACTGTGGTTTAATTAGATTCAAAACACAGTTTTGGAAAGTACAAGTCTTGGCAGGACATAAAACACGATCCTTTACTACAACCATGTTTTATGGATCGATAAAACACGGTTTTGGGAATAAACCGTGTTTTATGCATCCACAAAACATGATTATTAATCCAACCGTTTTTCAACTATAAAACCGTGTTTTGTGGCCTCACAAAACTCGATTTTTTTGTTCTACAACCAAAAGACCCAATTCCCACACTTCGTCTTTCTCGACTACATACATCACCAAAAACATTCATTCTCATCCCAATCTATCCAAATACGGCCAAAACAGACATACTAACCTACTCCAACATCCAAAACACAAGAAAACAAATTCAAAACTCTAAATGTAACAATTATCAAAGATCCAATCAAATAGCCATGAACATTGCGTACCTTTGACAATGGAAGTGGGGAACAAGCTCGTCGGTGGTCTAAGAAGGTCGACATTGGTGCGACAAGGCCGGAGATGAGAGGTTGGCTGCGAGTGCTCTCAGATCAAAAACCGGGTCATGAAGGTTCGATGAAAACGGTGAAAATTTGGCAATTTCGTGTTTGGGTGAAAATTTGGGTGGGTGGTCATGTTTTGTGGCCTTCATATATAGGAGGGCATTTTGGTAATTTCGTGTTTGGGTTGAGGGTATATGAGTCAAATTTCACTTAGGGGTAAAATAGGTAACTTGGGTATTCCATACAATTAGTTTCTTTGAGATGTTATAAATGAATTTTTTAAATTAGATGTCTATAAACAAATTTTCACCTTTTATAATGGTTATTTTTGGTATTTTTAACTTTGATAATTTGATTCATCTTCCCTCTCCATTGTCGGTGATGGAAGTCCCTTGTTGTACGTCTATCTTCAACAACGGAGGTAGAGATCCAAATAAGATTTCCATCTATTCTTTTCAATTTTTTAATCTTCCAATATTTTAAAAAGTCCATCTATGAAATCAATGGTGGATATTAGAGATGTCTCTTTATTTTTATTTTTCATTTAATTTGGTTGGTATTATTAAATATCCACCATCTATCTCAACTTAATAGATGGTAGAGATCTAAATTTTACCTTTTTAACTTAATTTTCTAGCTTATGGGTTAAATGGTCTTCTCACTTGTCAATTACAATTTATTGTTAAAATTTTGGTCAGAAAAACTAAAATGATTTGTTTTCAAAATGTGAGAGACTATGCGAACTATAATGCCTCATCTGATGCACGAGATTGGATGAGATGAGATACAACAAGTTTATATATGATTGGATGAAATGAGATTAAATTAATATTATACCGTGCTTGATATATTGAGAATTAAATTTGATTGAATTTAACAAAGTAATATAATAGTTGTATAAATTGATTTTCGAATAAAATATAATCAATTATTTTTAAATATATTTAATAGAATATAAATTAAAATTAAAATGTATTTCTTTAACAATTATAAAATATAATCAATTATAATCTATAAACTTCATAAAATTACTTTAAATAAATAAACAATTATAAAATGTTTTAATAAAATAATATATTTTAAAAACATAAAATATAAATAAAAATCTCAAATTAATGGGATTTGATTTTAAGCAGGGTTTTAAATCTCATTCATTCGGTATTTTAAAAATAATGGTTGGTGAGTCCGAGAACAAAGATCGATCTTTCTTTCTTTTCTGAACCAAACACGAGTAATGGGAAGCCATAAAATTTTATTTCCAAACCCCATTGCTTATCCTGGCTAGCAAAAGCGGCCTAATTGGATTCCCAATTTAAAAAGTGATTTGTTGATAAAACATAAGGGTCAGAAATAAATTTACCCAAAAAAATTCTCTTGTCAACGAATGATGATCAACGCAACTAAACTCAGAAGTTCTTCACCCAATCAAAAAGCTGCTTGACAAGTATGGCTTTTGAATTTGATTTGAAAGCCTGCATTCGGATTCTATGGATCAAGAACAGAAACTATTCAAAATTCTATATTATTTAATTCACTAACTGTCAAATGTCAATTTGTTAAAACCTTAGATGTGTTTCCTTTATATATAACTTTGTAACACGATGCAAAACTTATATATTTTAGTTAATTATATACATTGACCATACCCACATACATTGCTGGACTTCAAATCTCAATTATTAAATAACATGGAAGGAGCATTCTCGAGAAAAGTGATTGTCAATTAATATATCACTTTCATCAACAACCCACTCAACTTTGATGGTGCCTCTCCAACATTTTGTGGTCAGACAAAGAGGACGAACGCTGATAAATGTTGACTTCTTCTCAGGAAGAGGCCGAGCTCATTTCTGGAAGACATTCATAGTCAATCGTCAACAGGAGACTTTGACAAATTTTATTGGCAACAAAAGCCTCTTTTTTGTCACTTTGGAGATTGACTTTCAAAGTAATCCACTTTACGTAGCTGTTGGGGGATTATTTTTTTTCTTGTTTTATAGTGCTTTGATTTAATTTTTTCCTTGCAATATTTTCCATGGGGAAATGAGTGTATGTATATATTGCTAAGAAATGCAAAATCTTTGAGTGCTAAAATGTGAACTAGCATTCATAAAAGGAAAAATTGGTGAGGACTTTATCTTATAAGGTGATAATCAATTCTTTTGTAGTGAAGTATTGTGATAATAAATTCTTTTGTAGTGAAGTATTCACTCTTGAATTCAAAATTTAAAAATTCTCTAAAACATAAAAAGGGATGCTAGATTCATTCATAGGTGTATTGTTCGTGAGAAAAATTTTCATGAGACGTTTAGTTGACATACTATGCTAATGTTAGTGTAATTTTTTAATAATAACGTAACACTCGTCATTTTTCTTTTCATAAAAAATTAATATCGATGTCCTTTTTCATTTATTAAAAAATTTTCATTTAAAAAACTATATCAGATCTTACATTATAATTAGAAGCTTATATCAACATTAATTTTTTTATAAAAAAGAAATATCATATGTCACGTAATGACGTAAATAGTGCATGACTTTTGTCTAAAATATAATGGCATGAAACATGACCATTACAAAGAATAGGCAGCTTACTTTTTATAAACGAAGCCATTGCTATTTGGTTTGCGTTTAGCGTGTACCTCGTCAACACTTCAATTCCATCGCCAATCACGGGAACCAGTTTTGTTTATTCTTTTTCAACTTTTGTATCTTTCACGCCAACTAAGCGTCAGATTTTCTCGGTGTTGACACATGTCATATATTATTACAAAATGATTCTTCTTATTATTTTTTTTATCCACCAAAATGCCATTTAGGTGAACAAGGACCCACAATGAGCAACTAGCGCACTTGCTACTGTCACCCAGTACGTCAAGTGTTCCTCAAAGATAAATATTATATTATATAAAATTCATTTAAATTTAAAATATTTTAAAAATTTATATATATTCAATTCAAATTTAAATAAATTTTATTTAAATTTAGATAAAACTAAATCCATTAAATTCTAATTATATTTAATTTAGATTTATATGAAATTGGATGAAATTTAAGTTTATTCAAAAAGACATTATTCTTCATAAAATTCATTCTTGTGATGAATTTGAATGAATTTTAAAATAATTTTTATAAATAAAAAAAAATTTATAACAAATGTTAATATATTTTTTTAAAATTTTATTAGATTTCTTAAAAAATTCTAATAAAATCAATATGAATTTTATAGAGCCTATAAATTTTTTATTAAAATTTATCATTAAAAAAATTATGAAAATTTAATAAATTTTAAATTAAATATATTTTTATTTTTTAAATCTTTGATTGACCAATAGTTACTTGAAGGGACAATTGAAGCGACAATTTAAGTCCTACTAAATGATGTGCATATCTACCAATGAATTTCTTCTTTACTTGAATTACTTCAACGACGGGGTCCACGTCACACTTTTGTTTATAAATTCGTAAATGGATCATTTGTTTATTTATTTGCGAACTAAATAGTCATAAATATTAATGAATACTAAACAAACACTTAAAACCTGAAAAATATATTTGTTTTTCCCTTCTAACATCTAAATTTATGTGTTGATATTTAGAGCATCTCCAATATAAATGTGGATTGTTTTTCATAATCCATTGTCATGTCATCAATATTCAATGAATTATTTCCTAGGTGGCATTAAATAGTAATTGATAGACGTTGAAATTACAAAATATTCTTCAATGCTTCCATTTAAGATGGGAGATAGATTTAGAGGTGGAGAAAAGAAAAGGTAAGTTGAGAGAGAGAAAAAAGAAATTATATTTAATGATTTGCTGAGTCAACTAGTAGATAGCTGTCTAACAGACTCTCTATCAATAGAGAGTCACCTTCACAATGTCCACTTTTTTTTTGCCAACTCAGCTTGATAGTGAGGATTGACATTTGCATTGGAGACATCATTTTTCATGCAATCCTATGTGGCATTTTATTTTTCTACAATCCATAATAGCATTGGAGATGCTCTTAGTTTTTAAGACAAAAATTTCTACAAATAGAGCTTAGATATTCTCATTAACTCTTTCTGACTTTTAATAATGTAATTGATATATCAGTTTAAAAGATAATAAATATTTAAAATTATTATATTTTTCTTACTCTCTTATATCATTTAAACTCTAACTTATTTTATAAAATGTCCAGACAAAAGATAAGGTTATAAGAGAATTCTAACTCCTAAAAACAATTAGTTTTACCTTTATATTCTTATAATTACCGGTTGTTATGTGTTTTATATGGGTAAAAACAAATCATTTCAGAAACCCTACTCAAAATTATCTCTATGTTATTATATTATTTAATAATATTTTAAAAAAATGTTGCTGTCTTATAGTTTGAAATTATAAATATTTATATGAATTATAAATATTTTAGAATGATAATCACGGAAAAAAAATACTTTAATTCTAGTGTTTTCAAATATTTGACCACTAAAAAAATAAACAAAAGCAATTTGATGAGTTTTATTCAGACTCATTAAATAATAAGTTTAAAAGGCAAACTATCCGGTGTGTGGATGACTAGTCTTTTGTAGTAGGAGTTGCTAAATGGGTTTTTTTTTATGATATTTCATAAACTTATATCATGCATCCTAAAAATCATATATAATTTAATATTTGTGCTAGATACTATTGTATCATTAAACTATATGTAAAAACAGAAAAATGTTAGAACAAATTTTCACAAAATAACCGCGAAGAAATTATTGTGATAATTGTTGCAATGTTGACTCATGCGAACATTTTTCTTGTAGGAACACAATTGTAACTTCGTTGGTTTATCCGAAACTTATTGAAGTTGTATACAGAAATATTGAAATTTAAATTTGGGTTAGTTTTTATTAACTTAAAATTTTTAATAAATTTTAAAATTTAAATTTATTTTTTATAATCTAATGGTGAAAATAATAAAAAAATTTAAATTTAATAATAACATTTAGGTCAAGTGAAATTAGTTAAAATTTTATATACATATAAAAACACTATTACGTTAGGCAAAATGAATTTATAATAAAAATCCTATTATATGAAGCAAATTATATTTAAAAAAAGATAGTTATGATAATTATCTTTCTAAAGCTTACACTAAATGAGTAAATAATTTATTAGGATTTGTCAAAATTAATTATTAATTGCAAGTTTTTAGAAAAAATTACAAATTATGTGGTAAAAATGTCTATTTTTATATTAAAAAAATAATTATTTTTATAATATAAAATAAAATATTAATATAAAAGTTTGTGAAATACGATTAGTTAAATCAACCTTTCACTCCTAAGTTAAATAAGGAGATATATGTACTAGTTGTGTATGTGCATATGATTATTCATAAATGATCAATGATTTTTTGGAATATATGAGATTTGAGATGAATTTAAAATTTAAAATATTTTAAACTCTCAAATTCTATATTTGAAGAACAATGAGTGATATTCCAAACCCAATCCCGAACTTTTTCAAATCCTCTTCTTATGAAAGTATTCAATCCTAACTAAAATGATAGGATTTGATGATTTTGGGAATGATGATTCAATTTTTATTTTTTTAATTCAAAATTTTTAAAGGATTTTTTGAAAATTAATTTAAATATATTATAAAATATCTAAATTAATTTTATTCTAATTAAATCTCAATGTGTACCAAATATAGTATAATATGTTATAATTTTAGTTCAATTTTAAATTCTATTAAATATAGTAAAATTTTATTTTAATTGAATGTAATTTATTTAATCTGCTGTGCCAAACGTGAAGACGACATTGACCACTGGATGTTGGAATGATGACACGTCATGAAATTCCCCGTGCCCTCCATGTGTAATACGACAAATGGGCTCTTTTGGACTCGTGCTGCCAAATTTCACACGTGGCATATTTCCATTGGAACTTTGAATCATCAATCAAACATCAGCGATGATGCAAACAGCATCCGACACTTAAGGAATCATCCAATTCTACATTTGCCTTGCCTATTTTCACTTTAGAAAAATCCAAATGTTAATCTGACCTTCTGTCACAATGGCTTCGTCACGTACCAACCACCATCCCACAAACGCTTCGATAGAATATTCAACTAACTTCTCTTCGTATTTCTTCAAAGGCAACAAAATAAAAAAAAAAGAAAAAGAAAAAAAAAATCTCTTTGTATTAACAAATTTTACAATTGCATTAATATGTATTCCATTTCAATATAACTTAACTTAAAACAGATTTTTTTTTTTTTTAAAATAAAAATGACAAACTTAAAACACAATTTTTTTTCTTTCAAAATAAAAAAACACAAATTTGTGACATATCAACCACTCTTTACAAACTATATTTGCCATAACCGTTAATATATATATTTAAATGTCATAACCTTATTATGATACTGAAATACCTCTCAAGTGATATATTTATTCAATTTATACCTAGTATGCACCCTTTCATTTAAGTTCATTACACAAATACCACAATTGAAAATCCTTAAATTTTTTTTAATCACCAAATTGCTAAAAAATGTGTCAATTTTTTAAGAGATTTTAAAATGTTAAAAATAGTATAAAATTCAAAAACTTTAATATCCATTAACCCACCCACTTCCACTCAAACTATAGCAAAACAATTGAATTAAGTTAAGGTAAATAACAATTTTAAATTTGTGAAAATGTATATATGAACTCTGAAATCACCTTAAATTTAAAATTAAAAACGTAATTACACAAAAATAATTGACAGAATTTAGGCTCGAGTGCTTATCACCTTGATGAAAACCATAGTTGATAACATATGCACAATTTTATTTTCTTCTTATGTAATTGTGTAAAGTCCTACATCTATAAATCTTGCTAGTGGGCCTAAGAGGCTTCACCGTGCTTATATGACATTAGCTTGGTTGCTGCAATCAAACATCAATATTACATTCATACATGACGGTAGATCCACAAATAATCACTAATTATAATAGAATCAATTATATAAGAAATCCTCGTGTTACATACTTTTATAAATATTACACAAAAACAACATAAACAATTCAATTTTATTGTTGTGGCAGACGTTTCATTCAAATATTGTTTTGACACAAGTGGAATCTATTTTGTGTACTAATGTTTATGATTCAAGTTAAAAAATTAGTGAAAAAAATATAAAAATTTCAGGAGGGTGCATAAAATAGAATAATAAAGGAAAAGGACGGATGGAATTAAGAAAAACCGGGACACGTGTAAGGATGTGAACAAATGTGGAAGTTATTTGGTACTTGGGTTGGGTCTGAGAAAAAACACAGCACACCGCACCCCCTGCCCACCCCATCCAGGGAGACTCGGCGAGTAGCCAGCCACGCGTTAAGTGGGTCCGACACCAAAATCTCTCTCTATCCTCTCTCTCTCCCGCGCTCTCTCTCTCTCTGTCTCTTAATATTCGTTTGTGTCTGTAGAGATAGAGAGAGATAGACGATGATGGAAATTGAATAGAATATTAAAATCAAATCAAACTCTTGCTCTCTCTAGATAAATAGTGGAATTGTTGATGTTCATGTGAGTAAGCCTGTTTTTCAGGAGTTTCTTTAGGAGGAGATCTCTCTCTCTCTCTCTCACAAACGTCCTCTCCACCACTCATGGCTCCTTGCAAGCTCAATTCTACAGTAATCATCTCTCTCTGTCTCTATATATGTTTCTCGATTGCATTCGAATGTTTCTACTAGTTGATGTCGTTGACTTGTTGATTCTCTAATCTTTTAATTTTTTGATTTCTAGAATAATTAGCTAGTGATGAAATTTGTGGTTTATTCAACAAAAATTAGAAATGTTTTCGTCGTTTAAACCTCTGCTGCTTCACATTTTATACAATTATGCTTCTATCGGATTTGACGTGGAGTTTTGGACGACACAGCCGTTGGCTTTTATTAGTTAGTGGATCATTCCGTTAAATAAGTTTGAAAGTGCTTATATTTCATCAAATTACTAAAACTATTTGTGGCTTTTGTGACTAAGGTAGTGTTTTTATTTTTTATTTTTTGTCTACGTCTGAATAGGTGTAAATTTGATCGGATTTCGAATAGGTTTGAATTTAATTGGAGAGTAGAGCATTTTAGGAAAAACTGTTGATATTTGATTGTCAAGTTAGTAGATCGTTTGGTTGAATGAGTTTGAATTACTTAAAGCTATTCTAGTTTGTGTTTGTCTGTTAGTAATTTAGTTACCTCACATATCATATTTGATTTTATTATTATGTTGTGGGCATACGTGGGTTGTGTGCGAAAGTAATTTCATGTATGTTGGGTGATAGGCTCCCTTTGGACAGGGAGATGCAAGTGTTTCACGATCGGAGCCAGAGAATGGCTTTTCAGATTCAATTTCTCTCTTCCAATCGGAGAAGGCAGTGCAGGAACTCCTCCAGCAAACTCCTTTTCAGGGATCGGATGACCATCTTATAGAGTTTTCTGAGGCCATGAGAAGTATTTTCGTGACTTATTCTTCAACTTTTTGTCTTTAGTAGGCTTTATATATATTTATTTTTTCTATCTCACAAGAATTCAATGCTGATAATATCGCGAACAAAATTTTAGCTGTTGCAAAGGCATTAAGACGAGCTGCTGAAGGAAAGGCTGCTGCCCAAGCTGAGGCTGCTGAATGGAAACGTAGATATGAACTGGAGAGGATGCGAAATCTGCGATTGGAGAGTAAAGGTTTTTAATGATTAAATTATATGCATAATTATTAACATTCTTTTTAACCTCAAAAATTGGTGAAGATGTATATAACTTGATATATCAAATTTTTACCTAAAGCGTCTAGTCAGTTACGCCAATTTTCTCTGCTACTGAGTGTCATTCAAGGCTATTTAATATGTGAAACTATTGTCACCTTGCCTCTTCGCAGCTTTTTCAGTATCTCTTGCCACTTCTAGTCTTGGATTTCTATAGTTGACATCATATCTCTTGACATCATATCACAATTAGTCTTTACTGCACATGGTTGATCCTTAGTAGTTGAGCTGATTTTGTTAACTATTAGTGCGCCTGTTGGCTTTGCATAAATGTATTCATTGTTAATTTTTGTATCCTGCTCTCCTGTACTCACACCTGGATTTGTGACACTCAAATTGTGAAGGACTTACTCCTTACTTGTTGATTATATTTATATTCTTAACAATGATATTTAACACTTTTTTATTATAATTTCTTACTTCCACCATTGCCTATTAACTTGCAAGTATTAATTGACAACATATAGTCTGAAGCAACTTGAAGACCATTGTAGTTTGAATTTTGTATAATAGATTCTGTAATTTGTAACTATGATTTATAAATATAATAAAACATTATAAGTTTTCTAATATGAGCCACGTATGTGGTTTCATTAAATAATTCATGACTTTTCCATCTCTCGTAATGTCAAGCACTCACCATTTTAATCCATTGTGGTGTACTCCATATTTCAATATTCTCTTTCTCTATTCTACTTTTTTTTTTTTTTTTTTAAATTACGTGTGTTTTGCTGTAGACCTACCCAACTCTTTTGTCTCATATTATTTTCTCTATGCAATAAAATGTGTCTTCCTTGTCATGATGAAGAAAAGGAAAATTTTGAATTGCGTTTCTGGTGTGTGTTTGTATGAGCTTTTTTAAGACTGTTTCATCATTCTAAGAAGTGAAGAGTTTGGATTAATTTTATGGTTTTGATGAGCTTGCTAATCAAATTTAGACTCATTATCATCAGATTATGGCTATTCCACTATCAGGCAATGAGATATGTGAAATGCATCGAAGTCAATGGACACAAACTACTCTAGATAAAGTGATGGAATTGATAAGATTAATACTTCCATGTCTTGCTTGCGGGGAAGTGGGGAAGGAACAGGATAGGCGAGTATCTAAAGGTAGTTGCATTAACTTTTGTGGAATTTTAAGTCTATTGGTACTTCCATAAGAAGCTGCTCACTTTTCTTGAATGATTGTGGTTTTCTTTTGAGGATTAACTAGTTGAATTCAATTATCATGGAAATGTAGGATATAAGAGCTTTGATACTAATTGATGCACAATAGAAGGGGAAAGAACAATAAATAAGAAAAGGAGAAAAAAATAGGGAATAGAGAGAAATATTCGAGAAATAGAAGGGCAAAAAGGGGAGAAGGTAGGAGAAGAGAATAAAGAGGATGGTGAGAAGAATAACAGGAAGTGAAGGAAAGAAAAGGAAAGTAGAGAAAAGAAAGAGGAATTAGATTTCTCAATAATCATTTTATTCATCTATACATCAATGCCTACTTAAAGATCAAAAGACCAAACCTAACTCATATAAGAAAATTCGATCTACGTCAAATGAATAACTTAATATTTCACAAACGAGAAATTGAAACTATATTTAGAAAGATAGTTCAGAAAAATCCTAAAAATATTATAGAATGTATATATGTTCTCCATCGTTCTCTTCTGTTAAAATTGATTTGTATTTGATGAATTAAATTGATCATGATCCATCTAAACTACAATATGGTTAAATTGCTCAAATGGATCAAGCCCCACAAAATTATGAAGCAGAAGATAAGCTGTAGTTGACTGGAGCTGGTAAAGGAAAAGATCAATGTATATGATTCTGGCGACAACATCTGAACAAAGTTTAGGGGGTTATTGGAGTTGGTGGATATAAAAACATTGAGGGTAGTGCATGATGGTGTTTACGATTAATGTTAATGGGAGTAGTGGGAGGTTTGGCAGTTGTTTGGAAAGCATGTAAATTAAGGTTGGGCTCTTAAACCACTTCATGTAGGACAAATGAATTTTGATATCAATTGATGTATGGTGAAAAGAGAAACAGAATGAGAAAGAAGAGAGACAAGAATAAAGAGCAAGAGAGAAAAGAATAGGGATTAGAGAGAAAGAGAAAAGAGATAGAAGGAAGAGAACAGCTCTAAGAGGTATGTTGAGTAACACCTTTGGTTCTGTTAATCCAAGACGTCATGAATCTAGATTACCATGAGGCACCTACTTAGGATGTATAATAGCCTGTGACTATCAACGTAGTAAGTTAGTACCAAGGTTTTAGGTAGTTTCTTAACTATCAAGGTTGGAAGATAGCTTAAAGCCTGTTAAAGAAGGAAAGGTTGTGGGAGTTTTGGTATTGAAAAATAAAATCAAATAGAGATATAAAGAAGGGAACCAAGAAGATAAACTAAATAGAAAAGAGAGGGAGACGAAACAAAAAATAAATAAATAAAGAATAAAGAGGAATCAGGGTTTTTTTTTTTTTTTTTTTTTTCTTTCTAAATAATTGGTTTTATCTACTCAACTCTTGTACGTTGAGGTCTATTCTTAGACCAGAAAACCAAATTTAACACAAATAAGAAAGCTTAATTTATCTATATTAGTAACTAAATATACCTTAAGTAATAAAATGAGATCCTACTTAGGTTGATAATTTAGAAGTTGTGAAAGGGGGCATAATTAAGTAAAGTGAAGATAATGGTTAAAGTTGCTCGGTCTGAATGGAAGCTTTTACAGGGACATAAGGAAGTCTCATATTTGTGGCATTTATAGCTTTCCAGCCAATGAATGGATCTACCCTCTGCCCTTGATGAAGGTAATGGGCTGAAGAATTCTTATAGTTGGTGTCAGATGGCTTTTAAGTACGAGCATTTTGGTTTGGCCAAAACTTGTACTGGTGTACTATCTTTTTTTTTTTTTTTTTCTTTTTGGTTTTGTAAAAGATATTGGTGTTCTCAATTTTTTTGTGACAGTTTAACATATTATATATCTATAAATTGGTTGCTGTACTCTGTTAGTAATCCTTTGACCATCTCAATTTCTTTAAAAAAGTTATTTACAAATGTTATGTAATGCAAAAAGGTTGTGATACTCTGGCTCCTTCCTTATCTATTTTGAACTTACTTAGTGGGTATTGAACCCTTGTCCAATTTATTATTTTTTGTTGATTGTTTCACCTTAAATACCTTCTGTGAGCTATTACGGACAGTTTCTGTAGTTCCATTTGAAGGCCTTTCTATATGGCCTTCGAGGACTGCCATTTTATCTTTCTGTTAATAAAATTTCTTGTTTCCTATAAAAAGAGAGAATAAAAAATCAAATAAATGTCCAAAAGGGTACTTGAAGTTGTCAGTTGTGGGCAGGTTTTGGACATTTGGCCATTGCTAAGCAATTGAGCTAGTTGATCTTTCTGTTTCTAATCATTATTAGATGCAAATTTGCATAATTATATTTCTGTTTGCGGCAAGTCCTATCATAGTTTTAAGCAGTGGCCTTAACTTTAGTATTGCATCAACTTCTATGTGTATAACACAAGTCAACTACAAATGGTTTATAGAACCTCTTTGTGTAAACAGATGTACTTCATTCATTCACAATGTCCAGATGCTATGGTCTTGGTGGGCTACTTTTCTGTGTATGGGCTTTTCGAGGAGATTTATTTGCCATAGTTGAAATCATTGGAATGGAGAATATAGGAGTGGAATTAGTCTAGGTTTTACAGAAATGATTGGGATGAAGTATACCCTTGATTTTTCAATGGTTTTATATGCCCAAGTAGCTGATTTAAAATCTCTGTATTTAGATTAAGATGACCAATAACATTTTGCATGAATTAGTTCTATACATTGAGAACTAATTAGCCTGTCGTGGAAATTTAAGAGTCACACTTGGCAGTGAGGACTGGTTGCCCTATGCTGTACCAACATGGGGGTAGTATATAGCAATCGAACTAACATCTGCTCTGCTGTCTGCAATATGAGTTATAGATGTAATTACTAAAATTTTTAAAAGCACTCCTGGATTGTTTCTTTGGGTGTGGAGTTCTGTATGTTGAGAAGGAATTCTCTTGTGCTGTAAAACTGTATGAGTCATACTTGGCAATCATGACTGGTTGCGTTGGATGGGAAATAGCTTGCACAAGCATCCCCACAGGAGCTGAGCACTGCTGTGTACAGTATGTGGTGCAACCGCCAACGGAACCTGTTACCATCTTTTAAGTTTTGTTTTGGGGGAATCATTTCTTGAGTTGAGCCCCAATTAGTCTGTCACAAAAACTCAAATTGAATTGTAATAAATTTGTGATGTCGTGGATCTTCTGAACAACTGCTTTTGGGCATTTGTTAATCTTGTAAACATAACTCATCTGTTTCTCATTTCATGCTCTTTTACAAGACAGTTCTCTGTCAGTTAAGCTAAAAAATTTTGTTTCCTGATAAATAAAATCGATGGCTTTTATTACAGAACAGTCTCTTCTAGAGAATAATGGTGATTGTGATGGAGGAAGGTTGGAGAAATCAACCAATGGATCAGTGCCATGCAATCTAGCAAATCAGCACTCTGAAGAAAATTGCTTAGAGCGCATTTGCTCCTATGAGGTTCTTCGTGATATGCAGTCTGATTTTGATTGCAATATGCATAACAGAATTATGAGAAAGGTACCCATTTATTAATAAACTGAGTCTGCTTTCTCTACCATTAATTAACAAGCCTGGCTTTTTAGTGAACTGTTCTAATTGCATCTGTTTGATCTATGTTCAAAGAAATTTTACATCTTTGATGGTGAACAAATAGACTTGGTAATATTTCTGACTATTTCTTTAAGTTCCTTATGACATGTCTTGAATGATGAGAACAATACTTGAAGAAAGCTTTATAACTTGCTAAAGTAAAAATGTATTTTCAGAAAGTTTTTTGTTGTTTTTCTTTTCATTATTGATCTCGTTATTATTATTATTATTTTGAAAAAGAAATCATACAGACCCATTTTTTTCACATTAAGTGGAAGCAATTTTGGCTACATAATTACCACAATTTAAGTTATAGGTTGCGGTTAAAATTCATCATGTAATTTCAATGTTTCTTTTTTTAAACAAAATCATGTGGACACATGTTGACATGAAAAACTTTTAGCTACGTAATTACAGTTTAGGTTATAGCTTCTGACTGTTATTCATCTTCTAATTTCTGTCCTTTTCTTTCAAACAAATCATTTATACACATCTGCAGAAATTGAGTGGAAGATATTTTAGCTTCATATTATAAATTACAATGAAACATGATCTTATTCACGAGGCAAAAGCATTAGAGCTAGAAACTTAAAATGCAATCATGAATAAAATGCAAAAGAAGTGCTACAAACTCAAATTTAATCATCATTCAATTTGTCTTTTCTGAGATAGGCACCATTCAAACTTTTATGGAGGTGCAAAGGTGAAAATAGTGATCAGTACAAACATGATATTGTGTATTTTGAAAGAGGAAATATAACAACAGCTGAACGTAGCAGTAAACAGGTATTGCTTATTGTCTTACATGTGATGCTTTCTTTTGTCTGTACTTTTATCATTTTTGATACTTACATGTGTCTTACTTTATTTGCAAATGTTTTCGTTACACATTTAAATATATTTTCTTTCAGCTTGTCCAATTGTTAGAACTAGTTTACATATGTTTTACCTTAAGTCTATTTTAACAATCTTTTCCATTTCAGATTTCTCTGAAGTGGGAATCAAATCCACAGACTGTCCTTATTTTGACAAAACCAAATTCAACCTCTGTTCAAATTTTATGTGCAGAAATGGTCAGGTGTGGATAATTTATACCGTATTCTTACTCTCTGGATTTTTCAAGGTGTGTTAATGGAGATAGCTCATGTCCATCATTTTAGTTGCTATGTGCTCCTTAATGCTAGGGTTAGGACAAAAGTAATTTTACGTCATGGACTGATAGGAATGTCCTATTATAGTATTTCCTTTAACAATCTTTTTGATGGCCTACAGCAAAACTGGTGTTGGTTTTTCATAATTTTCATTGCAGCAATCATATCTCAGATTGACCTATGGCATTAGTAAATACATGTTGTTTTGTATCTGAAAATTACATGTCCAACATCAATGATACAGCGTTTTAATTAACTTGCTTGTACTGTTTCCATTGTCCAACAGTTAGATATACTAGTCACCTGACCCTTAACCTGGAGATTTCCTTGAACTTCTCTTCTGAGAGCTAAGCTTATATTGTCCCAATTAGTATGTTTACAAAGTACAAATGTGGAGGGTGGGAGGTAGTATAATTTTCAGTGCTTGTTTTGTAGTCTATATGGATATTGAATGTTGGATAGATGCTAGTATAAAGAAATTTCTGCTGATAAATTGAAGTGTGTATTTTCTAAATTATCAATGAAGGCTATTGCCAAGGATATTTGAGAATCCTATTATTTATAGGCATTTGTCTGTGGCTTGTCATGTTGCAAAAGATGAATCCACTGAATTGGAGTATTTCAAAACAGTCCACCTTCCGGCAAATTTTTGTTACTTATATTATTTAGTAGCTTTCTTCTTTCAACTTTATTCTATTTTTCCTTTGTATTGTTTGCTCTAATGTATTGAGTGAAACTGCTAGGATATCGTCAATATAGGTTAGGTTGTTGGTTGCCTTTATGATTTAAAAAGACTCTAATTGAAATTTGGGGTTCCCTCATTCTTGATTTTCTGTTCACAGATGGTTAAGAGAGCAGAGAAAGTTGAACATTTATGTGGAGCCACGAGTAAGAGTTGAACTTGTTACAGAATCATCTTACTTCAACTTTGTACAAACATGGAAAGATGGTAAGCAACAATATTTTTAAATAACTAGAAATTTAAAATAGTGTTGTTTATTCAACTCCGCTTACAAGTTTTAACCTCAGACAAAAGATTACAATGAGGATTTCACTATATAATCTCTAAGGTTGGGTAACAGCTTTGATACTGTATGTGAAAAGCTGTGTATTGTATATAGATCCTCAAAATAAATATTATTTCTCTGCAGTTGAACCAATTCAGTTGGCTTCTTATGTTTAAATTGATTCATGTTTATATTCCAACGATTTTATTATACTGTACCAACTTCTATTTTAGGTTGAGGAAACTAGTTCCATCAGCCTAACATTGGTTTATGTCATGTGCTCTTTCTGGCAAAGTTCTGCATGATGTGAGGCCATGGGGGTGCTCCATTGTTTGCACACATACAATCTTAAAGCTTTTGACCGTTTTATTTTTGGAAGTGATAACATCTTTTACATAATTGATGGCACATTTGACATATAAATTATGTTTAACTTCTTACCATTCTTGTGTCTATTTATTCACTTATCATAATTTCCCTTAGGATTTTTCCGTTGATGAGTTGATCACATTTTGCTTTCCAGACAAAGAGATATTGCTCTTGCACACAAAAGTTGACCTTGTGGTGACTCTTGGTGGAGATGGAACTGTCCTTTGGGTATGTGCATCCTATCTTTATATTTGAATACATGAGATGATAGAGTGACTTAGGTTATTAGAATATTGATTTTTGTTGGTAGATCTTGTCATCATCAGATTCTCTTTGTAAGAAATTAGAAGGAATTGTATTTATATTTTTCTGTTTTTGCTATATTTTTACTGAGTATTGTCAAGTTAGTGATAGCAGTTCAATTGTCTAATATCGTACATATGCGACGTTTTTGTCTATCTGTCTCCACTAGTATGGGAATTATAGAAGAATGCACTGTCATTTGCTTAAAATATAAAATCATGAGAGTGTTTAAGTCTTGTTATAAAATTTTGACATAGTTTAATGATTGTTATACTTTATGTGTCTTCTACTCGCAAATATATTACAAATGTTTTACTACGTATGATTAAAATAAATACATATTAACAGCTGTATCATTGGTTACAAATCGTCACTTTTTTTTTTTTTTTTTTTTTTTTTTTTTTTTTTTTTTTTTTATCATCAACAGAATCAAAACAGTCAGATGGTAGTCTATTTTCATGACAGGTACCTGGAAAGTAAAAAAAAAAAAAAAAAACTCAATTAATAAATAAAGATAACAAAATAATGAGCACTTTTTCTCTGGATAAACTGGTAGCAGATTCATCAACAAAACAAGTCAAAACGCACAAAATATTTGTAATAGAGGAAGGGAAAAAACTGAGAAATGAAACAAATTACCTATGTCATCCTTATATCAAATCACCCATCTATGAGTGATTGCTTCTATGGTGATATATGGAACATAGCTTATCTAGAAGCATTTGCCGCTTTGTATTTATAATTGCTTTTGTGGCTCCCTCCCTCGTTCTCTCTGAAGGAAAACGATTGTTTATGAAAATTCTGTAGTTACATCCCTTTCTGATATTTGGAACTTCCAAATAAATGCAGCTAGCAATCTGACCAAATTTTTATCCTTTTTTAATTTTTTTTTTAATTTTTATTTATTTATTTTTGTTTTTGTTTTTTGGTTACAATAAATAACCAAACCCCATTTCACCCCATCCTGATGTAAGTGAGATTTAACCAAAACCTCTCCTACAACAAAATTAAACCTTACTAGCAAAGCTAGCAACGAATGGCAACCAACTTCATTTCATGTAAAAGGAGTTAATGCCCAACAATTTGATGCCTAGGTTATGTAACATAAGGAATTGAATTAGTTACTTTGTAGGGATTATATTGTTTAAACATTGTGGCATTTTTGCTTTGAGTTGCTAGAAAGTGAATTTTGTTATAAGGAATTATTTTGTTTTCATAAGGAATTTCTATGGAAGTTCAACGCTTGAATTATTAGGTCTAAAGGCATTTACTATAAAAAAGAAAAATGGCATGTTACAAAATTGTTTGCTGTATTTTTGGAAATATCAACAATATTAAGTTGCCTCCATAAAGCAAAGTTAATCGGATTAACTTTGATCGTACTTGCAAGGCCCCAATGGGCCCCATTGGAACTTATTTTTAAAACTGCAGAAACAATACACAGATCTTGGTTTGACTAATGATTTTGTTTTTCAAGTCATAAACCTATTTTCTCACCAGAATCAGAAAAGTGCGCATGCAAGTACTAGACTATTAGCTTTAAATATTTAAGTAACTATCTCTGTTGATTGCTTCAGCTATTTCAGTTTAATTTCTTCTGCTGTCATTATACAACCCTTAGTTTTACCTGTGGTTGCATGATATAATATCTTTGTTCATTAGGATTAGCCTGAGTATATATATATATATATATATAGTTTCCTTTTTGTTCTATGCAAATATTGCAATAATATTGGTTATATTGATCTGGTTAAGACACTGTGTCTTTATTACCAAGTGGGGAAAGGATTGAACTCTTAACTTCTTGTTGGTCATTTATTGTCCTGAATTTGATGCAATAGGTTGCAAGTTAGAAATTGTCAACTTCAAATGTAGGAAAAGAAGGTTTAATGTTGAGTAAAATTATCTTTGGAAATTCTGTCATATGCTTTGGAAATAAATCACTAGAGTCAATTCATGTTGGGAATTTTATTCAATTGTGGATTTTCATGCATTGATAGCTTATAAAGAATTTACCATCTACTTTTTCTGCAGGCTGCATCAATGTTCAAAGGGCCAGTTCCTCCAATCGTCCCATTTTCCTTAGGGTCCTTGGGCTTTATGACCCCATTCTGTATCCTCCATCTTTCTTTAAGGAATTTAATTTCTTTGTAAATAAAATTGAGTTCAATTAAATTGCTGAAAATATTGGCCTCTCTTTCAGAATATGGTTTTATATAATAATTCATGTTACCTGTCCTAGTCTAACTCAAAAGTGTTCTTTAACATTATATAGACAGTGAGCATTACAGAGATTGCCTTGATTCTGTTCTAAGGGGTCCCATTAGCATAACATTACGACATCGGTTGCAGTGCCATGTTATTAGAGACACAGCTAAAAATGAGATTGAAACTGAAGAGCCTATGCTTGTTCTAAATGAGGTCACAATTGATCGTGGAATATCATCGTACCTCACAAATTTGGAGTGCTATTGTGACAATGGCTTTATCACGTGTGTGCAAGGGGATGGATTAATTTTATCGACGACATCTGGTAGCACTGCATACTCATTGGCAGCTGGGGGATCAATGGTACATCCACAGGTATGTTTCAATTTTGACAGCTAAAATGTTTGTTTTGTCTTTGAATTCATTACTTAGTCGTAAAGGAAAATATAATGTTTTTATGTGAAAAAAAAAAAAGAAAAAACAAGAACAAAAACATTAGAGGACTTCTTTTTTATTAAAAAAATAAATAAATGAGGAAAATCAGAAGGCGTTATTGTTACCTCACAATTTAATTGATGAAGAACATTTAAGCGAGAACAGATTATGAATCAACGTTTGTGTGCATTGGAGATGACAATTACTTTCATTAACGCACGAAGATGTGCAATCCTTACTTTTAAATGATGTCACTTTTTGTTGATTCTCTATTATAGTTGGAATATGACATCCCCTATTAAGCGCATAATATAATATGACATCAGATTATAATAATATAATATATCAGTTTGCATTTCTGTAAGTGCAGGTTCCCGCCATCCTTTTTACACCAATTTGCCCACATTCATTATCCTTTCGGCCGTTGATATTACCTGAGCATGTGACTGTGCGAGTGCAAGTGCCGTTCAATAGCAGAAGCCCTGCATGGGCATCATTTGATGGCAAGGACAGGAAACGGTTAGCACCAGGAGATGCTCTTGTGTGCAGCATTGCACCTTGGCCTGTACCTACAGCATGCTTAGTGGACTCCACTGATGACTTCTTCCGCAGCATCCATGATGGCCTCCATTGGAATCTGAGAAAGACCCAATCGTTTGATGGCCCTCGAGATTTATAAATCTTGTTTCGTCTTTAATTTTTTTAATTGGAGAAAGCAATTCTCGCAGATATGACTCTTTGTGCCGGAGATACATTAGCACAACTGTAACCTGGGGGAGATTATTCTAATGTTGTAATTTATTTTAGTTACTGTTTTCACCCTAGGGAAGAGTTAGCGTGTCTGTAGTGATATAATCAGCATATAATCATGAAAATTGTAGGTAATTCAAATTGTAAGTTAAGAGATTAATATCAGTCTTTTCTCTGAAGAAAATTGTAATTCTGAATGTAATCACTAAATGAGTACATACAAGAATACCAAATTGTTATAAGTTCATATAAGCTGCTTTTAACCAGTATCTCTTTCTATTTTTTTTGGGTTAATGTGTTACGTGTGGAAGCAATTGCTCAACCATGGAATTACAACCACTAGAAAAGTTGTCTAGAACCTTTTCCACCATTGATAATGCTTTTTTGTGGTGTTATTGTCAGAGTTTTTATGGATGGGTCTGGTGATTGCTTCTTTGGCAGATAGAAGTATTGGTGCGGAGGGAGAGGAGCCACAATGGTTGACAGCAGCGGCTTCAGTGCCTCTTAAAGGTAACAAAGATTCACTTATTTCTCATAGATTTGAAAAACTACTGAAAGTTTTTTACCATCAAGGTTTAATTGCTCGTGTCTGCTACGAACTGTATATAGATGTGAGTTTCATTAAATAAAAGATCATAGAAGTGGGTCACATTGAATGAAAATGAAAATCTGGCTTGTGCACATATCATACATGTGTAAACTATTTTTTTGAAGGAAGTACTTGGTGGCTATCCTTACAAAGCATTTGGCAGTTACATACCGTGAAGAAACTATCATTTTCCTGACAGTCATTGCTTAGTAATTTTCCTGATTTTAAGGTCCCATTTTTTCTTCTTCAATAGAGCAATCAGTTCATCGTACCACAATACTAGAGCATGTACTTTTTGCTAGGCTTGCCAAGTTTGTTTATATGACAGAAATTACGAAATAGAATGTCAAACATTTGCAGGTGGAGGACCATCATATGAGTAGACAATCTTTCAACCTTGATAGGTCTTACTCATTTGATAATCCTGTTACCAGGCCCCAGATATGAAGGGTTGTTGAACCCCTTTGATAAGCAATGAGAAGAGTGCAATTTGATGGATTTGGGATTGAATAGAAAATAAACAAGAAACTCTTTATCGTAAGTGCTTTTAACAATACCAAAAGCATTCTCTAACACCTTGTAAGTGCATCATTCTACCCTTCTTGGCATGTCAATGAACAAAAATTATGAAGTTTGTGGTTTTGTCCTTACGAGTCAAAACTTTACATCTTCTTCTTGCTTGTTTCCACTTCCCCATTTATGGTGCAAGATTCACATACGAAGATTCCCTGCAATTTACGAAACAGCCTTTCCTCTACATGTAACAAGAAAGTCAATAAACCACTATTTTATAACCATATTTTGGGTGCTTATGTTCTTGCTTTGTCCAAATATTTAGGCGACTACACTTTTGTGTCTCATTTTATTACATGCATTTGTCCTTGGGTTATAACTTGCCGACAACTTAGCAATACCGGTCCTGACATTTGAGAAATTTCCTCCCTTTAGTTGGAATTATACCTTTGTAATTTCTAGAAATCCTATTTTGCTCCTTTTATTAACTCTGTTGGTGAAAGATGGTTATGAGCATGACAGTGTGTGAAAATATTAAACTATCATTGAATTAAAAATAAAAATATAATTATATTTTTTTTATAAAATAAAATTAAAAAAATAAAAAAGTGGAGATCTATTTTTCAGATTAGATCTCCATCCTCAATCAAAAGTTGATTGACGGTTGAGATCCAATATTGGATCTCATTGTAGTCTTGTTATTCTTAACAAGAAGAACACCATAATCATCCATTCAATCAATCCAAACATCTTTATTCATCTCCATTTAATCAAACCATCATTAATAGCAAACACTATCATCATCAAACCCCTCAACACTGTAACCACAACATCAAACACAACAGAATCAACCTAGACATCTTCACTCATCTCTATTCAACTAAACCATCATCAATAGCAAACACCATCATCATAAAACCTCTCTAACATTGTAATTACAACATCAAACACAACAAAACCAATCCAGGCATCTTTACTCATCTCCATTCAACTAAATCATCATCAATAGTAAACACTATCATCATCAAACACCTTAACGTTGTAACAACATCCCAAAAAAAAAAAAAAAAAAAATTACATCACAACTTTTTGGGTTTCCAGTGCCCAAAACCCAAAAATATGTAGGCTTTTGGCATTAGAAACCCAAGGATTTTTGGGTTTTCGCTTCATAAACCTAGAAATCCTTGAGTTTTCGATGCGGGAAACCCAAAAATTTTTAAGTTTTCCACTTCGGGAACCTAGTTTGGGTCTCCATTGATAGAGGGTAACCGTCGATGGAGACCATTGCCAAAAGAGAGAGAGAGAGAGAAGAAGAGGAAGAGAGAGAGTAGAAAGTAGGAAGAGTGAATGTTTTTAACTTTAAATTTTTTTTTTTATTGTGTCCATCGTCCATCATGTTGATGGGTAGTGGACATGATTTTTAAAAAATCATTAATGTTTTTAAATTTTAAATTTTTTAGTAGTTTTGATCACCACTGTCCATTTTAAAGATGAGGACGGTGGAGATTTTTTTTTTCAATCTTTTTTTAAATATTAAATTATCAATAAGTATAAATACTAATTTTTTTGTTTTATTCTACTTTGAAAGTTTTTTCTTTCCATATTAATAGTCAACTGTTGACTTTTAATGTCCAAATTGACAGCAGAGTTTTTTTTTTTTTTGGATATTTTAATAAACTATAGGAGGCTTTTTATCTATTGTGTAAATCAAAAGGGGTTATATTAGCAATTTCTTAAAGTAAGAGAAGATTTTGACTATTTCATCAAACTATAGGGAAGAAATTAGGATTATCCCATTTTAGAAACCCAATGCAAAAAAATAAAATGGGTCCCTTTAATATATAATTGAAGTAGGTCCTTTTAATATATATATATATATATATACACACATATATATATATATACACACACATATATATATATATATATACATATATATAACCTATTTTATCATATTTTTGGTGTCTACATAATGATTTCATTAAGAAAAAAATGAAATCCTAAGACAAATATATTCATATAAGATAAATACATTTATATAATGATAAAAAAATTCATTACAACTCATAAATAAAATTTATTAATACATATCGAAGAACTTATAAAACATCATTGAAAATATTTTCTTCTAGCATTTTGAGAAGTAAATTCATCAATAATATTCTCAAATTCTCCAACAAATCTTTTTCAATGCTTAAAGTTGTCAATAAATTTAACATTTTTTGTGACATAGTTGAAAGATTTTAACATTTTTAAGTTAGAAAAACTTCGTTCTATGGATGCCATAGTAACAACTATCATCAATAATATTCTAAAAGCAATTGATGAATTTGCATATCAATCCAAAACTTTTATAAACTCAAATATTTCGATGACTGCTCTTTTTTTTTTTTTTTTTTCCCCTTTTTCGTTCCACCGGTAAAGTCACTTTTAATACTTTCAATTCAGAAAATAAATGATTGGAATCAACATCTAAAGAGACATCATGTTCCAATGACATTTTAAGATTGACACAACATTCTTTCATTTTATTGTCATTCAAAGAATTTAACTTCTATCTATGAATCATATGAGAACCAAAAAATATTTTCACATGTTTGCAACTGTTCAAATCTACTCTTCAAGGAAGCAATAGCAACATCCACTAAAACAATAAAATAATTAACTCTAAAAGATTATTTGGCTGATTGTGTCTTATCGTCGTGTGCATTATCATCAAATTGTTTCTTTCTACGAAGTTAACAATTTTTTTAAAAAATACATGTTCAAATTTCATATCAAATGCAATACTTTTAACAGTGCTCATGGTAGATGTAAACCATTTTCTCTGTAATTTTCAAAAAAAGAAATCAACCCCTTCAATTGTTCTATTGCAGCATCAATACATATCTTTAGATTGCAATATTTAGCTAACCACGCTAATATTAAACAAAACATCATGCCAAATAAAAACTCAAAATTTTCTAGTTCATTTGCTAAACTTTCAGCTTCACTCTTTGTTTTGGCATCATCACTACTTTCTTGTAATTCTAACAGAGCTTCCTTTATTTGGGGAGCTTGATATCTTATGGCTTTCACACTATTAATATGACTCTCACCACGTGTACTGGACAATGTTTTGAGAGTCAGACCATGTACATAATAATCTTGCAAAATTTTCCAGCATTTTGTAGAACTAAAAAACAATGAATATATGCATTGAACAACACTAAAGAAAGATATCGCTTTAACACAAGATTGTGCCATATCACAAATAGTTGGATTAAGACTATGACAAAGCACATGGCACGTACAATGCTCTAGGATTTATTTCAAGTAATCATTTTGAACACTTTGATGTTACCTTTCACATTAGCTCCATTATCATAACCTTATCCCCTCACATCATCAATATTAAGATAATGAGATACTAATACAGATTGCAATTCATCAAAAGGCCCAAATCCAAATATATAATGCACTTTTATAAATTCTACAAAGTATTCTTGTATTTTTATTGGATGAGTTGACATGCCTACCCATCTTATTATCAAAGTCATTTATTCTTGGTCACTTGTATCTGGAGTACAATCAAGTATCATTGACAAATATTTACCTCTTTAATTTTTTCATTGATTGCATTTTTAATATTAGAGGCTCACCTAGAAATCAATTCATTTTAAATTTTGTGACCGAGATAGTGATAATGAATTTCATTATCAAGAATGTGTTGAATATGTTTTTGCATTACGACATCAAACTCCGCAATCATTTCAATGAAACCCAAAAACTTACCATTATTGTCTTCATAAATTTTCTTGGAAGTTCCGCAAAAAGCCAAATTATGCTTAACAAGACATTTCACTGCAACAATAAATCTCATAAGAACTTGTTTTTAATGATTTTTCTCTTTTTTAATTTGCTCTTGTGTATGTTTATCAATTGTTTCATTCCTTTTCAATCTAATTTGTAAATCAATCCAATCATATTAGTTGTGTGCTTAATACTATTCTCATGTTATTTAAGCTGCTTACTAGATGCCTCTTGTAACACCCCTCCACCAGATTTCCGTACAAATCGAAAGTCCAGAAGGAGAATGTCACATTTCTTTACTCAAATTTGATTTAAACTCTTATGAAAGTTATTTTTCCTTATTAAAAATCGGAAAATGAAAACTCATTTATTAGTAAACGAAAACACGTAATGATTCCGAACCAAAATTCATTTATTAGATTATTTCAAATATTTCTACTAAAAGAAATGGAATCACCACTAAAAGTTTTATTTTAAATTTCAACAATATTGAAAAAATTTAATTCATTTTCTTATTTATAATTTTTCGAAAATCCAACAGAGTTTCCTCTGTTTTTCTAAAAACCCAAAATATTCAAAACCTGTAGATTTCAAAATAAACACTTCTAAAATACATTCACTTTATCAACTTCCATTTTTGGACTTTCCATCCATACCCACTTGCACTTCCCCACACAATCATTTATAATCACACATTTAATAAAATCATATTGATAAATGTAATTGTTACTTAAAATCAAAATAAATAAATTTGCTTACAGAATCACTTTACAACATCGAAATCTTTTATACCATTTATATACATGATCAATTACACAACTTCATGAATATATGCTTATATATATATATATATATAAACACATGTGTATCCACCACTATAAACAATAATGTATGGTGCCCAAATAAATTATTACCCATCTATGGAGGAATGTGACTCGCGGGAAGTGCGGTAATCGCTTTCTCGCTGTCGCTATTTATATTGAGAAATTTCAATCTATGCGTGGTAAATCCAACGTGCTAAGTTTTTTTTTATTCAACGGGTGTATACTTTATTTAAAGGTTACAAAACTTTATTATATGAAGACATAAGCTCACATTTTTCCATATATTTCAAATTTCATAATAAAAAATACAAATCACCAGTAAAATTTAAAAGTCATTGTTTATTGCCAGTTTAGACTTTGTATCAAAAATTCACTACATAATCAATTTACTAACAATTGCGCATACAAAATACATAAACTCATTCCTTTTCTTTTATACTCATACAATTTTCACCATCTATTAACCTTTTCAAAATACAAGTCGTAAATCAATATTGCGCAAAATTTCAAACTTTAGTAAATAAATTTCGAAGATCACAAATTTCAAGTGAACCCATACATATAATGCAATCATTGTCACTTTTAACCATATTAGTTCGGCTTCCTTTATATTTTTCAGTGCCTTTCATAAACTCTGACACAGTATCATAGATTGGCAAATGGATTTTCTGACATCGGCCACTACGTGGCTGCTTACCAGAATAAACAGTGTCCCCGGCATCGGCCACTCTGTGACTACCCGTCGGGTCTTATATCACAATTGGGTCTCCTGCATCGGTCACTCGGTGGCTACCCGTCAGGTCGCATATCACAATCACATATCACAATCAATTTCGACTTCAGAACCGGACACCCGGTGCCTCTCATAATCCATCCGTCGAATACTATATCGTATCAGTGTAACGATACGGTACTGTTAATCTGCTTTATTCATATGTCAATTACCAATCCCTACCTACCAATGTTCAGGTTTACTCAGACTCTTCTCTATTTTGATTATTTACCAAAAACTTCATATTTCTAATAACTTCTATCTTTACATAACATTTTCATTCAGAATGCGATAAACACAATTTCAATCATCATCTTTTCCTCATTTAATCGAATTATCAATATAAATATCGTAAAACCACATTATTCAATTATCTCATCATATTTTCTTTGACATGTCCGTGCCTTTCTTTCGATATATGCTCGGTCAAAGCATTGAACTAGTCCGTTTCTTTTCATTTCTTTTTCGTTTTCGTTCGTAATCTAGTAAAATCATATTTAAACATCATTCATTACGATTTAATTGAAAAATACTATGTACTTCAAAATCAAGCATAAATTTTCAATCGCGTAAATTTTTAATTACATATCTACAACAACTTTTCGAACGCTTTCAAAACGTAAATAATTATAATTTCAAATTACTATTTTATTCTAGTTTTTACATCAAAGTATAATAACACCCTACTTTTTCTTTTAAATTATTACATAATTATACATAAGATAACATTAATACTCTTGAATTTCAAAAATAATATACATTCGGCCCAAGAATGAGTTTTAAAATTTTTCTTTTTCACGCGTTACTTCACCACATAAAGCATTCAAGAATCATTGATTTAATGCATAAATAAGATTGAAATGACAAAAATATCCATAGGTTATTCCCTAATGTGTATACGGTCTATGGAACCAAATTATTAATATTATTATTATTATTATATGTTAAGTGGGCTTAAGTTTGAGATATCATCTCAAACGCCTACGTACTTATTCTATCATTGGGATCAAAGCCATCGTAGTTCCACAAACTTTTATGATAATTTATCAAAATAATTCACAATACACTCAAGCTCTATTTTCAGCAAAACATGTATATTTCTCAAACTTTTGATTTTTCATTACATAATATCACAAAATTATTTATACTATGATTTTCGCATAAACATGAAATTAAATCAATAAAAAAAAAAAACTAACCATATTACACAAGTTATGAAATAATTAATTTATTTTCGATACATAATAAACACTGAAATATACGTAAACGTACTAAAAATCTCATTTTAATCCTTTTCAACTATTAAGTCCTTTTATATACAAAATTTATATAACTCGATTTCTAAATATAAACATAATTATCAAAATACATATTCTATACTCAAATCATAAATTATAATACATTATCAATAAATTAAGAAACTAATTAAATAATTTTCTTCGAATAACACTTAAATAAATAAAATTCGTAATATATATAAACTTTTATTTCAATCGTAAAACATAATTTATAACCTATAAAATCAACTAACTTAACAATTTATTTACTTGAAATAAATAATAAAATCTAAAATATAAATAAATATAACTCAATCAATTTAATCAAAAATAAAGCTATCCACTCACATAACTCTTTTACTTATTTATGGATGTAAAACGAGTTTCCATTTGATTTTCTTATCATCCTGGATCCTTTCTAATATCATATAAAACTCAATTTATAACTTATAGAAAAATAAATTAATTGTCTTAAAATCTCAATCTTATTAAAATAAACATACTTACATGAATAAATTGAGTACCCAAAATTTTTTATTTACTTTTCTTCTTCCTTTTCTTCTCCTCTGCTCGTCCCTCTATTCTCCATTTTTTTTTTCTTTTGGTTTCGTTTTTTGCTTCCTCTGTTTTTCTTCGTTTTTGTGCCGATAGTGTATATATATATATATATATATATATATATATATATATATATATATTGCACCTCCCCCCTCTCTCCTCTTATCTCTACCGCCTCACATTTTATTTTTATTTTTTTTATTATTATTTTTTTTCATTCATTCATTTGACTGCCAACATAAATATATATATTTTTTTTTCAAATGGGTCCCACCATTATCATTATATATATTATTATAAAAACAAATATCCCAACCCACTAATTTTGATTTTATTGATAATGTAGGTAAATTTCATTTTATACCCTATGACTTCTTTTTTATTTTTTTTTTCCTTTTAATCTAACTTTCTTAATTTCTTTTAAAAACATCATCCAATTAGATATTTATCTACAAACTTATGTATTTCTAAACTGGAACTGGACTAAATTAATGATAATAAATTAGATTTCAATTAATCTCTTGGATCCAGTTAAATTGGGACCTTACAATTCATCATCCTTTATAAAATTTCATCCCCACAATTTAGGTACTATCTCATTTCAAAATATCTTATTCTAAAATCCTTGTTTTCATTTAATTACCAATAATCATAATAATTTGACTCTAACTAAATCTCCATTTTTTTTAAGTACTTTAATACTCCTTTTACACTTTTCAAGATTTTTGAAATTTTATGAAAATCTGTCCGACTTTCTAATTGGATCCGAAAATTGCTCCGTTTTACCTCAAACAGACTTATTATTATTATTATTTTATCAGTTTCAGTTCCCTTTAATTCCAATATAATTTTCAGAACTTCTTAATATACCAGACCCATTCTCCGAAAATCACTACTCACACTGACTATTTTTCAATCGAAAATACTATTCATCCGAAATACTATTTATTTAGATATTCAGGACGTTACACCTCCAATCATTAAATCCTTCTTGCTAAAAGACTATTCATATGCACTAATTTAAATAATTTACAACAAAAACAATATACTTTGTCCACATTTTTTTAGTACACTAGTAATTTCCTATCTCAATTCTCTCCATTTGGTAATTTTCGAGTATAATGTGCATAGAAAAAATGTCTAGAGTTACATCCAAAGGACAATTAAGATTAATTTCTCTTATAAGACTTTTTTTTTAAACTAATATTCTTTTATTTTGTTATCAAGGTTATCCCAATTTCTAGGATCATAAATATCTAAATAAGGAGTTAGTTGTTCTTCATTCATGTTAATCACATCGATACCATTGAGTTTATTTTCGGTTTCATGTAATTCTTCTAAATGATTTGGTTTAGTTGGTAATGGTGATTCATTTTCAAGTGAACAACTTGAATCTACTTTTTTAACAATGAATTTTTGTAATGCTTCCTTTGGAGATTAAGTTTAATTGTTCTAATCTTTTTCCATTTTTAGATTCATGATTTCTAAGAAATATTATAAACAATTATAGTAACATGTAAGAAATAAAGTAACAAACTAACAATCAAACTAGCAAGGTATTAAATAACCATAAATTTTGACAAGAAATCCGGTCGTCAAGTTGCCTCTTCGATTCTATTAGATTACAAAACTTTAGCTGTGACTCTCTTTGCTACCCAAACTATCAAACCACCACATAGTACATGGTAACACTATCAACAACAAAGTATTCCCCTGTTCTTCATATATATATATATATATATATATATTTCAATCTAAGATCCAACAACACATATTAAAACAATGATAAAAAAAAATGATAAAAGAAGAATCATAAAAAATATATATAATCATGAAAAGACATAATTCAATAATAGTGAATATAAACATATAACTTTTACCTAACAAATGAACAAATTTTTGGAATTTCACTTTCTTCACTTTAGTTTGTTTATGAAATTTGAAAATTTTAACAAATTAAAAAACAATAATTTAGAGTTATATTGGCTACTGAAAATGTGAAAGAGGAAAGTAATTTAGGGTTGAAAATGATAGAATGGATTTATATATGGATGAAATGTGTCACCTTTGGACCCTTTGCGTGTTAATTTTTTTTTTTTTTTTTCAAATTAAACTAGAACAATAAGTGTCTAAAGCTTCTTCATCAACCCAAGCTCGAACATGGTAATGGCCACCATAAAAGGAAGTAGCAGCAAAGTTCGCATCCGGGTTAGTGAGGAAGCTTTGGACATTTGGTAACTAGTAGTGCACTACTTACTTTTATTGTTTTAATTTAATTTGAAAAAAACTTGACTTTTGATAGATTATCAATTTCCCTTATATAGTTTTGTTTTTATTCAAAATATCGCATGACTTTTAAATAAACGCCCGAAATACCCCTTGAGGTGTATGAATGGATAATAATACCTTTAATGGTAACAGATTCCGTTAGGTGGATAAAGTTGACCATTTGACTCCAAGGGTAAAAACAAAAATGTGAAGAAAATTAAAAAAATATTAATTAAAATATGAAAAATCAAAATAAATATATAATATTAAATATGAAAAAATAAAAAATAAAAATATTTTTATTTAAAAATTAGAAAAAATAAAAAATATTGAATAAAAATGAAAATTTTTTTCCTATTGCTTAACTCTCTCTCTCTCTCTTTACCTCACCGGTCTCTCTTTCTCTTTAACTTCACTAGTCTCTCTCTCTTTAACTCATCGTCTTCTTCTTTTATTCCATTACTCACCATCGCCTCCATCGGACATCTACTACCACCCCTTCCCATGCCGACTCCTCATCATCTCTATCTTTCTCCGATGCCACTGCTGACTGCTCTCCCTTATCTCCTCTTTCTTTTCATCATTTAGGTTTGAACCCAAATAAGTTCATCTAGGCTCAAACCCAGATAAGGTTTTATCTAGGTTCGAACCCAGATGAGACCCTCATCTGGGTCCCTTAATTGGGTTCGAACCTAGATGAGGGTTCGTGTAACGAATAGCCCCGACCTCGATCGCGAGCTATTCGGTTAGTCCCGTTACCCGATCTCGGTCATGCAGTTCTTGTGGTAGATATTATCACCTCCTTCCAGGGGTTTTCTATTGCCTTCTGCGCTTGTTCGAACCCGAGATCTGAGGGCTTAAGTACTTGGGGAATACAATGTGTGTACCAACTGAGCTAAATTTTTTATGTAACAAACAGTCCCGACCTCGGTCGCGAGTTGTCTGGCCAGTCCCACTACCCGACCTCGGTCGTTCGATTCATCTGTGCGGTTCTTCTGGTAGGCACCTATAAGATTGAGGGTTCTACTCCGGACGTGATCCTCTGGAGCCAAAAGGGGTTGATATGGCCGCGAGCTCGTGCACCCAACCGCAGCTCATTAACAGGCCAAAGTCGCAAGCTCTTGCACACACCTAACCGCAACTCGTTGACAGGCCGGCCCCACATTAATTGTTTCGAGGTTGACCATTTCTGACCGTCAACACATATAATCAGGCCAACCTCATGTTACCCATTGGTTGAAAAAATATCTCAAATAGTACCATTATTGCAATTTAAAAGTTTGGTTCTCTAACATTTTGGGACTATTCCTTTATAGGGGGTATTCGATTTAGACTGTTAAAAACTTTTATGAGATTAAAAAAGTTTGAATGTATTCAATTTATACTTTCAAAGACTCTATAAAAATCATGAAGTGTTCTAATAACTTTTAAAAAGTTCATAAAATTCATGGGCTATTCAATCAAGACTTTTAAGGAGTGTATAAAAAAAATTAGGAGGCATTCAATTTGTTAATGACTTCATATATTTTAAAATATCAATGACTTTTATTGATATTTGTATATAAAAAATTTCATAATTTCTGTTCTATTCTTGCCATAGACATTTGTAGACTTTAAGGAGAGTGGAATAAATCAAACCTCTCAATCTTTCGGGTTTGGCTAACTTATTAGTTTGCATAATTTGGCCAATATGATTACAATCACTAGATAACTACAATCAAGAGTGGGGATGTTTCTACCCCTTAAATATTGTATGTACACCCTTGTGAACACATTCCATTGAAGGTTATTTTAAAATATTATTAATTATACAGTTAATTGCATTAATCTTCTCAAGTATCTCAAAATTGTACCCAAAGACAATTTTAACATTTATTACACTAAGACTAAAAAATGCTGACCACCATTAAAACTAACTATTGACTTACCATTTATTGTAAAGTAAAAAATGCCTATATTTGTGAAAAAAAAAATGATATATATATTTATATAATTAAAAATTAATAAAAAATCATATCATTATTATAATTTTGTAGTAATGCCCAAAAGTTCAAAATATAAGAGGAGCAAAAAGATGAAAGAATTTGTGTATTCAACAAATAAAGGAAGCAAATACAGATTCTAGATCAACAAATCTAACTAGAATACATTGCCTATCATAATGCCCAAACATACATATCCAAAACGTAAGTATAATTATTTCCAAAAGTGACTTCAATTGAAAGGACATTAAACAGTAATAAAGTATAAACTATATGCATGTCATAGATCATATCACCATCCAATAAGAGACTTTGTTTGTGTTGAGATTTGAAATTTGAAATTTGAACATTATATCTCCTATTATAAAGGAAGATATTCAAATTCATACTGTAGATTTTCTGTTAATATAATTCAATTAGGGATACTCAGTTTATTATGATATTGTTGTATAAATATCCTTATATGTTTACAACTAAGATGTAATGAAAACAAGTTTTTTTTTTTTCTTTTTTTTTTTTTTTGTAGTCTTCCTTATCACAATTTTTACATGGTATTAGAGCATTCGATCTGAATTTTTAATCTCACCACTCCAAAGATTTAACAGTAACAGAGATGACATTTGAACCACCAAAAGATTCACAAACAGATTCACAACCAAACCAAACAATAGATTTGACAGACCCTTATCATCTCCATTCATTTGATCATCCAAGTTCTAGCTTGGTCACCAAACAATTGAATGGGGATAATTATGCAACATGGAGTAGACCAATGAGGATTATCTTAAGTGCAAAAAATAAAACAGGCTTTATTGATGAATCGATTGAGAAACCATCACAAACCAGTGAGAAGTTTATGCCCTAGAAGATATGCAACGACATGGTACTTTCTTAGGTTCTTAACTCAATTGATCCAAGTATCTTTGATAGTGTTTTGTATATTGGATCTGCAGCTGAGGTTTGGACTGATCTTAAAGAGAGATTTTCTCAAAATAATGCCCCTAGGTGTTCTAAATTGAAAGAGATATAGCATCTTCAAAAACAAGGTGATATGTCGATTTCTACATACTACTCAAAGTTGAAGGGATTGTGGGATGAGCTCTCTTCATATAATGATGTTTTAATATGCACATGTGGAGCAGCAAAGAAGACAGAAGAAAGAGAGCAAAGAAGTAGAGTAATGCAATTTCTTATCGGGCCTAAACGACACATATTCTGCAGTAAGGGGACAAATTTTATTTTTGCAACGTCTTCCCTCTATTGGAAAGGTATATTCCACGATTTTGCAGAAAGAGAAGTAACATGATTTATCAACAAGGAGAGAGATCATGGCTGTTGATATACGGAAAGGAACAACTACGAAGAATTTTCAACAAAAGAGCGAAGGAAAACTGCACTGTGATGATTGCAAAAAGGATAATCACACAAAAGATAGATGTTTTTATTTAAATGGTTTTCCTCCAGGATACAAACTACACAAAAGAAATGACAAAGGTAACATGCAATAGGTACCGGTTGCACACAACACTGAATTGGAAGTACAATCACAAAGTCAACCACCCAATTTTACCCAAAAGCAGTGTCAACAAATTATAGCTCTTCTTCAAGTTGGTAATTAGCAACCTGTAGTAAACTTGTCAGGCCCGGGTATATCTCAACACCTTTCTTCTCATTTACAATCCATAAAACCAACATGATGGATCTTGGATAATAGAGCTACTAATCATGTAGTTTCTTTATCAAAACTACTACAAAATATACACAAATCATCTTATTTTTCAGTTTCATTACCAAATGGTAAAAGGGCAAATATTAAGGCAGTAGGCACACTAAATCTGAATCCAAAAATAAGTTTGCTAGGAGCTTTTCATGTTCCTTCTTTTTCAGTCAATCTACTTTCAATAAGCAAAATGACTAGAGCATTGAATTGTTCTATTACTTTCTTTCTTGATTTTTGTATATCATAGGACTTGGCAACGAAGACAACGATTGGTTTGGGGAGGTAGCATAATGGTCTTTATCTCTTTTCAGTTCCAGAACAAATAAAGCCAACCATTTTGGTTAATAATTTGGCCAGTCATCCTAATCTTTGGCACCGACGACTCTGTCACCCCTCTAATTTACCTATGAAATATTTAGTTGATTCCAGTTTTAGCATTAGCCATGATTTTAATACAGTTTGTGATGTTTGCCCATTGGTAAAATAGATAAGATTTCCTTTTGGTTCTAGTTCTATTAATACTATGCAATCATTTGATTTAATAAATGTTGATATTTAAGGTGCATTTCGAATACCATCTCTTACGGAAGCATTTTATTTTCTTACTATTGTTGATGATTTTACGCATTATACATGAATTTTTTTAATGAGACACAATTTAAAACTTAAAATTTGCTCAAGAATTTTTTTGCATATGTCGACACACAATTCAGTAGCAAAGTCAAAAGAATTAGAGTTGACAATGGAAAGGAATTTTCTTCTGTGATAAATTTCTTTCATTCCAATGGTGTCCAATTTGATCATAATTGCATCTCAACACCTCAACAAAATAGGTTGTAGAATGCAAGCATAGACATATCTTGAACAATGCTAGAGCTTTACGTTTTTAAGCAAATTTGCCACTTAAATTCTGGGGTGAAAGTGTCCAACATGCAGTCTATCTTATTAATCAAACACCTACAACTCTTCTTTCTAAAAAGATGCCATTCGAATTGCTTTACAAAAAGTCACCTACTTATGATCGTCTCAAAGTTTTTGGTTACTTATGTTTTGCCACAAACATCAAACCTATTCACAAATTTGACAAACGTGCTAAAAAATGCATCTTTGTTAGTTTTCCTTCTAAACAAAAAGTCTATAAGGTGTATGATTTAGAGTCCAAATAACTCTTTACTAGTAGAGATGTTATTTTCCATGAATCTATTTTTCCATTTCCTTCTCTACGTGCTAAAACTTCAACATCAGTTTACCACTACCAGATCATACTTTAGACTTGTTATTTCCTTATAAACCTACATTTGAAACATTACCAACTTCATCTCAAACCATCATAAATCCACTTGCCACTACTTCGACTAGCTCATCCTCTCATTCCACAGAATTATTTCAACCTGTTCTTAGACGATCTGGGCGAGCAAGATAACCCTCTGTTTGGCTCCGTGATTTCCATTGTTCACAGACCACTATTTTTCCTACTGACCAGGACTCTTCTTTAATGTCAATGTCAGGTAAATGCAAAGGTACTCGTTATCCCTTGACCAATTATATTTCATATGATCATCTCTCACATTCTCATAAAGCTTTTGTAGCCTCAGTTTCAAACATCTTAGAACCTACCACTTACTCAAAGCTCAACACGATCCTAAATGGAGAGAAGCTATGGATGTTGAAATTCAAGCACTTGAATAAAATAGAACTTAGAGTTACACAAGCCTACCACTAGGAAAGAAGCTCATTGGTTGCAAATGGGTTTACAAAGTCAAGTACCAGGCTAATGGAACCATTAAGCATTACAAGGCTCAGTTAGTTGCCAAATGACACACACAAGTTGAAAGGATGGGTTTCAATGAAACTTTTGTTCTGATAGCCAAGCTGATCATAGTTCAATGTTTACTAGCATTTGCTGCTACTCGTAATTGGTCACTTCACCAAATGGATGTCAAAAATATCTTTTTATATGGAAGTCTTGATGAAGAAGTATATATGCAACCTCCACCAACATACAGCCGAGAAGGGGAGAAGTGTCGCTTGTATAAGTCATTATATGGATTGAAGCAAGCTTCAAGAAATTGGTATGCTAAGTTTTCTTCTGCACTCAACAAAGCAGGTTTAAAGCAATCATTGGTTGATTATTTACTGTTGACCAAAACAAATGGTACTTCGTTTACTGCAGTTTTGATCTACATGGATGATATGATCATAAGAAGGAATAGTCCTGATGAAATATCGAAGCTTAAAGAGTTCTTGCGTACTCAGTTTAAAATTAAAATCTTAGACGTCTAAAATACTTCCCTAGCATCGAAGTAGCTCATTCCAAAAAGGGAATTTCCATTTGTTAGAGAAAGTACACACTTGACTTGTTAGATGATATAGGATTGCATGGTGTTGTCCCTGTCAGTTTTCTAATGGAACATAACATAAAGCTTTCCTCATCAGATAGAGAGTTGCTGAAACATCTATCAAGGTACAAGAAGACAGTTGGTCAGCTTATATATCTCATAATAACAAGGCCTAACATACAATTCTCTGTGTATCTTCTTAGTTAGTTTATGAATCAGCCTAGAAAGTCACATATGGATGTAGTTGTTTGAGTCTTACGATATTTAAAAGGTACACCAAGTCAAGGCTTGTTTTTCCCAGCTAACAATAATTTAAAGCTAGTTGGATATAGTGATGCAGATTGGGGAGCTTGCACTACCATAAGAAGGTCAACAACAGGATATTGTGTGTTCATTAGCAATGCACTTGTATCATGGAAGACTAAAAAGCATATTACTATATCAAGATCTTTAGTAGAAGCTGAATACAGGGCCATGGCAGCCATCACATGTGAATTAACTTGATTGAGGTTTATTCTCAAGGACCTAAAGCTTAAGTTGTTTGTTCCAACTAGATTGCATTGCAATAACCAAGCTGCACTCCATATATATTGCAACAAATTCAATGTTTCATGAATGCACAAAACACATAGAAATGGACTGTCATGTAGTACGAGAAAAGATACAAGAAGGGTTACTTGAAAAAGCTTTTACTCCTTCAAGAATGCAAATAGCAGATATGTTCACCAAGCCTCTTGGAAAAGCAATATTTCAAACATATCTCAACAAGTTAGGCATTACGAACATCCATTCTCCAACTTGAGAGGGAGCATTGAGATTTGAAATTTGAACATTATATCTCCTATTATAAAGGAAGATATTCAAATTCATGCTATAGATTTTATGTTAATATAATTCAATTAGGGATACTCAGTTTGTTATGATATTGTTGTATAAATATCCTTGTATGTTTACAACTAAGATGTAATGAAAACAAGTTTTTTTTTTTTTTTTTTTTTTTTTTCAGTATTCCTTATCACAATTTTTATAGTCTGTGTTATAGGGAGAATTTTTTGAGTTCATATAGGAAGAGTTCTTACCATTTATCTGCATGTCTTGCACGTCTTCTATGTGAAATCATTTTCATATAGATTGATTATAGCAAAAATTAAACATACTTATCAAACCCTACATACATCCTAATTGATCTTTCTCATATCGAACAGGTTGTCTCTATAATCTTTTTGCTATTATGACTGGAGAGATCCTTTGAAATAACTATGGTTTGCTTGCTTGTCCAAATATTTTCCTAGACAAAGAAATAACATATATAATTTTAGAAAGAATTTTTTGCTCCTAAATTATGATTATGATACAATTTTTTATTACATAAATATATATAATAATTAAAAATAAAATAATAAAATATATACTAATGGTATTTTTGACCTTTTTATAATAAATGGTTAGTTAATAATTAGTTTTAATGGTAGTCATCATTTTTTGGAGTATGTTAGTGCAATAAATATTAAAGTTTCCATTGAATGCAATTTTGAGATACGTGGTAAATATTAATGTAATTAACTTTATAATTAATATTCTTTTAAAATGTGGGGTGTGTGCATAAAAGATTAAAAGGGGTGTACATACAATATTTTAGGGGTGGAAACATGGCCACTCTACAATTAATCCAAAGGTCCATATTGAAGAATCGTGAAAGCAATTAAATAAAGAAAATAAATTTCATTAACTTATAGCCTACTAAATGTGTTACTTGCATTGTTATTGATGTGACAGTCATTAAATTTAAGAATATTAATACCTTTAAAAGTCAAAGCATTTATGTTTAAGAAAAGTCAACATTTAAATTTTACAAAATTAGAGAAAAAAATTATATTGAATTAAGATTGTTATTGATGTGATGGTCATTAAATTTAAGCATGTTAATACCTTTAAAACTCATAGAATTTATGTTTAAAAATAGTCGGCATTTGAATTTTACAAAAAATATTTGACTACATTATTAGTTTGGTAAGATTACTCATCAATAACGACTTTTGTTATTGATGGATAATCTTATTCAACTAGACAAAAATAGAGAAAAAAAAATGTATATTGAATTAAGATAAATCAAAAAACATTAACGTGTAACTACATTCAAATGGATATATTTAATCTTTTACTTGTAACATGATGTTACCTTGCAACATTTATATTTTTATAGTAACTAACTTTATTAGAATAGTTATATTCAATCTTTGACTTGTAACATGACATTAACTTATAAAATTTACATTTATATGATAACTAAATACATTTATATGATAACTAAATAGTTAGCATGGGTTTATTTAACGTTTCACTTGCAACATCACTTTAACATGCAACATGATGTTTACTTACAATATCTACGTTTATATAATAACTAATTACATTAGAATGATTATATTAAATGTTTCTTGTAACATCACTTTAACGTGCAATATGATATTAACTAGTAATAGTTATGTTTATATGGTAATTAATTATATTAGAATGAGTAAATTTAACCTTTTAGTTGCAACATTACTTTTACATGCAACATAACGTTAACTTATAATATTTATGTTTATTTGATAACCAATTATATCAGAGTGAGGATATTCAATGTATTAATTGTAACAAGTTATAAAATTATTTTATAACTATTATTGACTATTTTTATTAACTTGTTAATTTATAAATTGTAAATATTTTTTTACTATGTTTATTTTCTTCACTTCTAGTAAACTATCTTTCTAATTATTATATTAAATTTTGTTTACCTTTATTACTTTGTGCACTAATATTATAAATTAATTATAATTATTTTTTTTATTTTTTAAAATATTAAAAATGTAATTTAATTAACTTACGGGATGGTAACCTATTATAACAAGTTACCATCATTTAATAAATAAAGTTTGGCTGCCTACTCTCAAATTGAGAGTGAGGTAAGCTTACTGGAAATATAATCCTAGGAAGTTAGCCAAGTCTTCTCTTTCATATTTAAATCTTCCCAAACTTGTGATAGTCATAATAAATGCATTTTACTCCATATAAACATTTTTTATCTTTTTATATTATGACTAGCATTCCGCAATATATTTCTTTTTTAAGTTCTTTTATTTATATGCAGTAATTATCTTTGGTAACTTGTTTTTTCTTTTACATTACTCTTTAATTATTTGTCAAGCTGCATCTACAATATCGTAATATTACTAATATAATCAATTTTTTTTTTTTTAATAATTTTTTTCAACTTTAGAAGGATAAATGTCTTCGTCGAATTTCATAGACATCAATGGTTTCATATATATATATAATGATATATATAATTTTTTTAACAAAATGTTTTATTGATATAAAAAATATAAACTATGAAATGTATGTTATATTTTAGAAATCAACAAAATCTAAATATTTTTATTTTTTTAAAGACGAAAGCGTATAAAAATTTATAAAAGGTTTTTCTTTATAATATTTTAAAGTATATAAAATTAATAGAATTTCATAATAAATTAAAACCCTATAAAAGTCAATAAAAGTCCGTTAATACATATGAAAGTCTTTTAAAATTAATTCTATAGAAGTCTATAAAAATAATTCACAATTTTATAAAGTCTATAAAAATCAATAAAATCCATGAACCCTATAAAAGTCATTTACTTAAAAAAAGTCTACAAAAGTATATATTAAATACAGCCTCCTAACTAGAAAAATGTATTTATAGCCATCGGGAATGCACATAGTAGCATGAAATACATTTCACAACTTTTCCGAAATCTTGCTTATAGGCATTAATGAGAGTACCTCACGATTTGTGTAAATCTGGTTTGCATAAAAAGGTTAAAACTAAAAAGAGCTAGCTCGATCACATGTATTAGCAAACTTAAAACAAGAAGATAGCTCAATTAATTAATTCAATACATTCTTAAAGTGTCTTCAATTGCTTCCTCTCATCCGGTTCCAAAATGTCTTCTAACAATGAAATCAAGTTTAGCTCAACACAACAAACTTTACATCAGTTCTCTCTTGGAACTTTATGCAAATCTATAGCTATTTCTGGTCTTGTCCTCATCTTGTTCTACGCTTTCATGTATAACCATCCATATAAGCCATCTTCTGATCTATTTATGCCCTTTACCGAACAAAAACGGCCTGCAAATTCACCTGACATCCCCACCAATATCAGCCACATTATGTTTGTGTTAGCAGGTTCCGTTAAAACATGGAAATATAGGAAACCATACATTGAAGCATGGTGGAGAGCAAATATAACAAGGGGAAATCTTTGGTTAGATGTTGCTCCCACAGAAGATCTTCTACCTTGGTCTTTAGCTTCTCCACCTTTTCAAGTCAATGAAGACGTTACCCAATTCAAGATACGCTCCAAAATAGGGCATCCAATTCAAGTTCGAATGTATCATTCTATTTTGGAAACATTCAGGTTGGGAGAAAATAAGGATGTGAGATGGTACGTGATGGCAGATGATGACAGTCTTATTTTTGTCGATAATTTAGTCAAAATGCTAGGAAAGTATGATCATACTAAGCATTATTACATTGGGAAGAATTCAGAATGTGTTCATTTAAATTCTGATTTCTCATTTGATATGGGTTTTGGAGGAGCTGGGTATGCTTTAAGTTATGCTTTAGTGGAAGTACTGGCTTCCAAATTAGAAGGTTGTATTGAGAGGTATCATCACTTGGCTTCAAGTGACTATATATCCCAATCTTGTTTGGCTGATTTAGGAGTTGATTTGACCATTGAAAAGGGGCTTCACCAGGTGATCATGTTTATCAACTTTAGTACTAAATTTCTTGCATTGTTAAAATATCAATTCTACTCTTTCAGGTTTGGAAGGAATTAGAAATCAACTAGCTAGTTATTGTCAAGAATAAATAAATAAATAAAATAAGAATGTAAGAGTTTATTAGATTAAATATGATATAATACAATATGTTTTGGAAAACAATGGAAATTAAAAATTAAGATAAGCTTTTGGATCGTATCTGAAATTATTTTTTGAAACATTCCAAAAACTCAAGTTTGAAAAGCAATAAAATGTAATTTTAAATTGAATCTTTTAAATTTTTGAAAAAACTCATTGGATACTATATCAAATGGATTTTGGACAAATTAGTACTACAACAAAATTTTCCACTGTTATTATATTCTTCTCATATTCACTATTAATATGACATTAATTTGTGATTGCAGATTGATCTAGTTGGAGACATTTCAGGGCTGTTATCAGCTCATCCAAAGGATCCTGTACTCAGCCTTCACCATTTTGACGTCATAGACCCAATTTTCCCCTCCAAGAACCGCTCGGAGTCAATAAAACACCTCATGGAAGCTGCAAGAATGGATCAATCCCGTTTGTTGCAACAAAGCATATGCTATCACAGGCAAAGCGACTGGACATTCTCAGTCTCCTGGGGCTATTCTGTCCACCTATATGAAAGCATATTCCCTCGAAGCGTTCTACGAAAACCACTAGAGACATTCAAGCCGTGGCGCGCGGCCAGCCCTCCGTTGTTCATGTTTCCCACCCGGTGGCCTACTAATGATCCGTGCGAAGCTCCTCATGTATTTTTCCTGGAAACCATTCAGAATATTGATGAAGACTACGTGGTTCTTACGAGCTATGTTCGAAAATCACCACGAGATTTAACAGTTTGTTCCTCAAATGACAATCATTCTGCGGATCATGTCTACAAGATTCGAGTTTTCTCTCCAGCAAATGTACACAAAGAGGTGTGTGTCTTTAACCATATTCACACAATTATATGCTTCATTAGGAAAGGACAAGAATCCTCTAATCATCTCATCCTTATATAATGGTATTTGAAAATAAATAAAAACTCTTAGAGGTAAAATCGAGATAATAAAAAGAATATCCAAATTCTTAAACAAGATTCATCTTGGTAACAATTTCACATTAAAACAATTTTCAAGTCGAGATGTATTAATTTAAATTTTTATCTATCTTTTACTCTTTTAACATTAGAGTTTTCCTTTTTTTTTTTTTTTTCTTTCAGATTGTTTAAAGTCATATTTACAAAATATTTTATGGGAAAAAAAAATTCTTGAGGAAGGTAATTAAAGATGAGATGAAGGGAAAATCTGAATTCTTGAAGAATCTTATTGGCAACAATTTCATAGAAAAAAAAATTCAGTTTTTTTCTAGCTTTAAAACTCTTAAATTTGAGAGTACTTCTAATTTCATTTTATAGAAAATTCTAGTAAATAGCACAAAAAAATAACAAGTTTAGAAAATAATACAAAATTCTAGTAAATAGCACAAAAAAATAACAAGTTTAGAAAATAATACTGAAAAATTAAATTAAGTTTTTTTTTTAACATTGCTGTGAACTATTGCTAGCTGGCGTAAGAATAATAATTTAAGAAAATAATTTGCAGAAAAAATTTGTCATTTTCGTGAACTAATTATTAGTTCACAAGAGTGCTTAAAAAACCCTGCATAAGACCAATAAATTAAGAAAAGATTTCGCAGAAAACATTTATGATTTTCGTGAACCAATAATAGTTCATAAGAGTGCTGTAAAAAACCCAATTCAGTTTTCCAGTATTGCTTTACAAACTCACATTTTTTTTGGTTTTCGACAAAAAAGTTTTATTTTTATATATTTAAAACATTAAGTAGAAGGTTTGCATGAAATTAAGCATAAGAGAAAGGGCATTAGATTTTTAACCTGTCATATTTACAAAAATAATTTTTCACCACTATGTGCCTTATTTTATTATCACTCTAAAATTAATTTAAATTTCGAAATTAGCATAAAATCTTGAAAATGGGTTTTTTTTAGCACTAAATAGTTAGCAAAGAATGTGTTAAAAATTTTATTTTAATAGTTTAGTGTTGATTTCATAACTTACATTAATTTTAGTGCTATTTATTAAATTTTTTTCCCCACCCATTATTCAATATTGATATCCAAAAAATTGACTCTATCTAAATATACCTTCACCTTATAGAACAGAAACGTTTTGACTCTTTTTTCTTTTTGATGTTTTATATATTTCAGTACGGAAAAATTGAATGCTGCGATGTTGAATATGTGGATGGTAAGGACACGGCGGATGTCAAGTTAAGGGCTTGCATGAAAGGTGAAATGCTGGCTTAAATTTATATAATATCAGAAGAGATTGTATAAGAGTTTATTTAAATAGGATCACTAAGATGAAAGTGGCTAGATGTTGACATTTGAGAGCACAAAGCTTACAATCCTTGTTAATCAATTTCTGATGGATTTTTTCTTTCTTAAAGTGTGTGTTCGTCAAACTAATTATATTATATGCCTAAGGAAATGAAATTTTCCATCGGCAGTGCCCTAATTCATATGAACTACTGTGTACTACACCAGATATTTTGTTGGAGAAAAATTTAAGAATCATGTGTCTTACACTGAGAGTTATTGAGTTGCTGAAACGAATAGTAAACCTTCATCGAACCTTCTCTAATTTTTAATAAAAAAATCCAAAAAATAAAAATAACTATAGTGCTAGTTTGGTGGCTTCAAAACATGTTACAGAAGTCGCTAACCTTAAGACACTATTTGCACCCCCTCAAATTGGACGATTCACCGGGTTAAGCAAATATATCTCTACGATACAATGAAGTTGAGTGTCTAATATTTTTATGCACTAATTACTTAAATTACGAGAACTGTTGATTACAAACCCATCAAGATACAATTTTTAGTTACTGCAGTTAATAAAATATTGGTTGTTTATACAAGAAAAAACGAGACACAACTTAAATTATTTGGAGACAATTAGACAAAGACAAATGAGGGGAAGAGAGCAATTTGCCGAGTTACAGGAGCTTTGGCTAATTAAAATATGGTTCTAATATGAATGGTGATGTGGGTATTTATAATGTGAATTACACCCCTTAACAATAAGTTGTAACCTTCCGTCATTACTTTTCGGTTCAAATGAATTTGAATCTAGTCACTGGATCAATATTACAAGTTCCATATTTAATTTTAAGATTTAGATTGCATCATTCTATAAAGGTCACATCTTATGTTAAAAGTTACACCATTTGATCACACATTTTAATCAAATAAGAGGTTCTCATTCGGTCATCATGCTAAATCATATAATGTGATGCATTATTTTGAAAATAATTCCAACAATCCCCCACAATTTTCAAAATCAATGAAATTTGAAAATGACTTGCATGGGCTTGTAAATCTTACAAATAAATGAAGGTTCTTTTGGACTCCACTTAGTCAAAACGTACAATCAAAGTTAATCAAGGTGGCATGGTAAGCAAGTTTTGAACCGGCAACCTCATTTGACTAACCGAACATTATTCACACATAACTTTCAATATTTCATGTGTTCAAAATTGTTGACGCATGGATTAGCCTTGCATCTATATCCTAGATTTTCATGGGCGCTTTATTAACCAACCAAATTACATAAAGGACGGCACCACCCCGACACTCATATATGTGGACGTTATGAGAAATGCTCCTATAAAAGCGTTCCAATAGAAATCTGATATAAGTCCATTAAAAGCTAAAAAGCTGATCCTTCCCAATACATACTGGTTCCAAGCACTTTCACCTTTGGGATGCATGTAAAATATTATAGTGCTTGCAATCACAAGTTCACAACATATGGTGTACTTTGCTCATTGAACCCAAGATCTTAGTGCTTCAAGTGTTGGGTTGAGTTTCCATCATTGGTGATGTTTTGAATGATGGCTTTAGTCCCACTCCCCTTAAAATTTTAAGTACTAAAATGCTTGCAATATTTTCTTTAAGAGGATTTGCCAGATTTTGGCAAGATTTGACAAAACCTATGGCGATTAGACCATCTATGGATTTGTCTTAGATAATTGTATCTTAAGCCAATACGCCTAGACTTGCCTGTATTTATCCACCTACATTCCTCATATAGAGCCGCATTATTATCATAGTTGATATATTTATAAGACATTGGTTTTGGGCTCAAAAAATTTCTGGTGTCAAATTCCTTAACCATTGTCTCTTAATGATACCAATATTATTTCAATAGCCATGGTGGAACTGCTATACAGACTTGATTTTTTGAATTCAAAATAAGTCCTCAACCAATTGTGAAAAATTCGTTAACTAATGGTTATTAACGATCAAAGTGGCATCAATACATCTTTCAATACTAAAGAACAACCAAAAGTCAATTATATCGTAATCTTTAAAATTCTTCTGATACTTCAAATATTGTACACCATATTTACTCAACGATATATAGAAAAAGCACTATCCTGATATTTGTAGAACATGCACTACATGCATGGTGAACGTGAGCCAGGGTACCTTTGCATGGGAGTGCCTGGGTGTCTTGATTATTTTGTCTTTATTTATTCTAGTAGACCAAGTCTTTTGTTGTTATTTGATTTTAGTATCAGTAGAAAATAAATTAGGAATGGCTTAGTGGGTGGTTAGGGTCAGGTTGTTGGCTTGTTGTTTGAATTGTAGGAGTGGTACCTATTTTATTGTTTCAAGTTTCAGCTGATCTATATATAATCAACAGAGTGACGTTATTTTTATGAAAATATAAGAAATTTATTCTTCTCTCCAATCCTCCTTCTCTGCCTGAGTTATCTCATAATCAACAGAGTGACGTTATTTTTATGAAAATATAAGAAATTTATTCTTCTCTCCAATCCTCCTTCTCTGCCTGAGTTATCTCACTCTACTCTTCTAGAAGTTTTGCTATCGGTGGTATCAGAGCACGGTTTCTTTCCATGCACACATGAGGTAAATCCAACGTAGAGTTTCGCAGTTATGTCAAGGAAACTCTAGCTCGTCATGAGTCAAACTTTGGACAAGTGAATGCCACTTTGGAAAGAATACTCACTGAACTCCAGTCCATTTGAATAAACCAAAATGCAAACTCAAACCAAACCCAAATAGATACCAACCCATTTGCATCAGCCGAATGATCTCACCAAGCTAACCCAACTACCACTGCTCATACTAATACTAATTCTGACAATAACCATTACCTGAAGCTCATCTTCCCAAACTTCAATGAGGAGGACCCGATGAGGTGGATATATGAGGCCGAACAATTCTTCGAATTTAAGAACATTGCACCTGAGTAGCAAGTCTAGTTGGCATCCTTCCATTTAGGGGGAATTGCTTTACAATGACATAGATGACTCATGAAGTTTAGAAGACCTCTTACTTGGGCGGAATTCACCAAGGCCATCCATTTAAGGTTCGGACCCACCGATTATGAGGATCCTTCTAAAGCTCTCACCTGTCATTCCACCTGTGGAGTCTTATCAAGAGGCCTTTGAGAAGCTCTCTCATATGGTGGATAACCTTCCTGAATCTTTCCTCGTTGGGTGTTTTATTGCAGGCCTGCGCGATGACATCCGACTAGACGTTAAAGTTAAACAGCCAAAAATCTTGTCCGAAGCTATTGGGGTGGTGAGCTTGATTGAAGAGCGAAATTCATTGCTTAAGAAGACCAGTAGCAGCGCCTAGTTTAGAACAAATATCACTTTTAACCAACGGCCTTAACCGAGCTCATCAGTAGGCCTTCTTGGGCCACCACCACAACCAAAGGGCCCAGCAGCGGCTACTCCCACTTTCAGTCGTCTATCTGGACAGGAGGCAAAAGAAAGGCGTGAGAAAGGTTTGCGTTTTTATTGCGATAAGAAGTATGTTCCAGGTCACAGGTGTCAGCGGCCTCAATTATTCATGATCGAGGACTGTTCCATTAAGTCAGAAAGTGAAGAATTGTCAATCAAGGATGAAATTCCAAACATATAACCGGTTCTGAAATATCATTCCACGCCATGGCAAGTACAGTTCATCCCCAAACTTTACGGATGATAGGCAAAATTAAACAAAGAGAGGTAACAGTGCTTATTGATGGGGCGAGCACCTATAATTTTATTGATCAAGCTACTGTCCAGAGACTCTCATTGCCAGTGGTGTGTGATAGGTCATTCCAGATTATGGTAGGAAATTGTGAGAAAATCGAGTGCTCGGGTCGATGTCTGAACCTTACTTTGGACATCCAAACTCATATGATCAAGGCCGACTTTAATGTATTACCAGTGGCAGCATGTTAAGTGGTCCTAGGGGTACAATGGTTAGAGACTTTAGGGCCAGTAGAGACGAATTATCGCTCATCATGACCTTCATACGAGAGGGATAGCGATATCACTTATAGGGAGTGTGTCGAGCCAACATTGAGCCTCTAGACACCAGTGAGCCATAGTAACTATCAGGCATGGGTTTCTATCTTCGGTTGTCAGCTCCTACTAAAATGGGCAATCACACTCAATAGCTAACACTGCAACACAAGCCATAGACTTAGAGCGCCTTCTTGAAGATTTCCAGAAGTAATTGAAGAAAACATGAAGCTACCCCCAGCCCGAATTCAAGACCATCGAATTCCTTTTGAGCATGATCAAGAACCCATTAGTGTGCGGCCTTATAGGTACCCGTAGTACCAAAAAGCCGAAATCGAAAGAATGGTACATGAATTTTTGGAATGTGGAATTATCAGACCTAGGGATAGCCTATTCTCCTCTCCGGTACTATTAGTAAAAAAGGCAGATGGTACCTGGAGGTTTTTTTTGGACTATTGTGCACTCAATAACACCACCATTAAAGACAAATATCCAATCCCAGTCACAGATGAACTTCTGGATAAATTATTTGGAGCACAATTCTTTTCGAAAATTGACCTTAGCTCTGAATATCATCAGATAAGGGTCAAATAAGAGGACATCCATAAGACCACCTTCCACACACATAATAGGCACTATAAGTTCATTGTTATGCCCTTTGGCTTAACCAATGCTCCTGCGACCTTTCAAGGCCTTATGAATAACCTGTTTCAACCATTCTTATATAAGTTCATTCTTGTTTTTTTTTTTTTTTTATGATATATTGGTATACAGCAGAATCTTGACGGAACACCTACAACATTTGGAGGAAGTTTTGTCAATATTGTCTAACAATCAGTTAACAGCCAAGCCATCCAAGTGCCGTTTTGGCACCACTCAGGTAGATTATTTAGGCCACCTCATTAATGCTAATGGAATATTTGTGGATCCTAACAAAATTAAAGCCGTGTAAGAATGGCTTGTACCAAATTTAGTTCGGAGTGTACGAGCATTCTTTGGTCTTATCAGGTATTACAGGAAGTTTATTTGCGAGTTTAGAGCAATAGCGGCACCACTCACTCTTTTGACTTCTAAGGCAGGTTTTCAATGGAATAACAGGGTAGAATTAGCTTTTAACTAGCTCAAAACAGCCCCACATCAGCTTCTATACTTCATCTTTTAGATTTTTCCAAACTGTTTGTAGTTGAATGCGATGCTTGCGGAATTGGGATTGGCGCAATTTCTATTCAAGAAGATCGACCCATCGTTTATTTCAGTGAAGCTTTGAAAGGAGTAGCTCTCTCATCGTCCACATACGATAAAGAAATGATGGCAATTGTGAAGGCTATCCTCAAATGGAGGCCTTATTTGCTTGATAAGCCTTTTTTTGTGCGTACTGATAAGAGGAGTTTGAAATATCTTTTGGAACAATGGATTTTAACTCCTACAACGTTGCGTTGGCTACCTAAAATAATGGGATATGATTACACCATCCAGTACAAAAAATGAGCAGAAAATAAAGGAGCTAATGCGCTTTTTAGGATTGCGAAGTTTGAGTTCAATGCTATCTCACAACTAGAATCAAACTAGCGGGCCACTCTTAAAGATGAGTCTTATCTGACTCTTTTTACTCAGAGGTGGAGTCACACAAAACAAGAACTCCTAACATTTATTTTCAAAGGGATGGTATCTGGTTTAAAAAAGGAAGAGTTTGATTGAGCCCAAATTCCTCTTTAATCCCAGTTCTCTTAAAAGACAATCACTCTTCTCAAAGAGGAGGCCATTTCGGGTATCAAAAAACAATAAGCAAAATTTGTTCCTCTTTTCTTTGGCCTGACATGCGCTATACCATAAGGCAATTCATCAAAGAGTGCAATATATGCCAACAGTGTAAGACGAAGACATTACGACCCATCAGTCTCTTATAACGCTAGACATACCCGAAACGATCTGGACAAACCTCTCCATGGACTTCATGGAAGGACTTCCATCTTCACATGGTTACACAATAGTTATAGTGGTTGCGAATTGCCTCTCTAAATACGCTCACTTCATGCCTCTCAAACACCCTTTCATAGCTATTATAGTAGCAAGAGCCTTCCTCAATGAAAGGCTCAATGAAGTGGTATGACTACATGGAGTACCCAAGTCTATAGTGAGTGATCGAGACAAGGTCTTCATTAGTGCTTTTTGGAGAACATTATTTCAATTGCAGGGCACGACACTTCGAATGAGCTCAAGCTACCATCCTCAAACAGATGGCCAACAAAAGTCGTAAACCGAACACTTGAGCAATACTTGAGATATTTTGCCCACAACTAGCCTAGAAAATGGTTAGATTGGTTTGCTTGGGCTGCATATAGTTACAATACTACTGTCCACTCTGTAACTCGATTATCTCCCTTTGAGGTAATGTATGGTAGGCCTCCACCCAATGTACTCTCCTATGTTCCTGGAACCACCTGTGGATGAATTCTTGCAAGAAAGGAAGGCTACCTTAAAGATCCTACGGCATCATCTGGTAATGACCCAAAATCATATGAAAACTTAGACGAATCAGCATCGGTATGAAGTCACTTTCGAGGTAAGTGATCATGTGTACTTACGGCTTCACTCTTATCACCAACAATCAGTCAATTTTCGTAGCTCACTCAAGCTCTCACCACGATATTATAGGCCCTATAAAATTGTAACTCGAATCAGGCCAGTTGCTTATTGTATGGAGCTGCTTAAAGGATCACGAATCCACAATGTGTTCCATATCAGTCTCCTTAACAAGCATTTGGGACCATCTACACCAATCATGCCAACTCTTCCCTCCGTGATTGACGATTTCACCATACAACCTCAACCAAAAACAATCATTGATACTCGCATCACTCAAAAAGGATGATACCGTCCCAAAGAAGAAATTCTTGCCAAATAGGTAGGTGCGCCAATAAAAGGTTCAACTTCGAAGCAGAAGAGAAGATTCCTTCGTTCCTATCTAGCTTTTCATCCTTGAGGATAAGGACAAATTTAAAGGGATGGATTGATATATGTAGAACATGCACTACATGCATGGTGAACGTGAGCCATGGTATCTTTGCATGGGAGTGCCTGGGTGTCTTGATTATTTTGTCTTTGTTTATTCTAGTAGACTAAGTATTTTTTTGTTATTTGATTTTAGTATTAGTAGGAAATAAATTAGGAATAGCTTAGTGGGTGGTTAAGGTTAGGTTGTTGGCTTGTTATCTGAATTGTAGGAGTGGTACCTATTTTATTGTTTCAAGTTTCAACTAATCTATATATAATCAGTAGAGTGACGTTATTTTTATGGAAATATAAGAAATTCATTCTTCTCTCTAATCCTTCTTCTCTGCCTGAGTTATCTCACTCCGCTCTTCTAGAAGTTCTGTTATCATATCCTTCCTAGTATACCAATATTAATTATATGCAATCTTATGCTTAAAACATAGAATATAATTTCTAGCTTGCAAGTTAAATAATTGAGTTACGTTAATTTCTAATTGAGTTTGACGAATAAACTCTAGACCATTATCTGTCTTGATAATATTCAAACCCAAAACACATATGCAAGCCTCATGACCATGTCATTTACATGATATTAATGATATAGTGATGTCTATGTTTTCGTTATTTTAAGTATAACATGTTGTCCACATAACCACATACAATTACACATTTATATGATTCTGTTACATCTTATATGTACATACACTTGTTAGATTCGTGAAGTCAGAAACCTATTTACACTAATGACTCCGTGTTTCTCCTCATAGATGAAGAAATCAAACTTGAGGCCTGAAATTGTCTCACATGCATTTCTAGTTTAATTAACTAGGTAAGTAATGAAATGAGGGCCAAAGAATTTTTCATTCCTTTCCTGATCGCATTTCTGTATTTCAGAAGAATTTTCAATGATAATTCTTAATAAATATAATCATTATGAAAGATATGCTTACATATAACAATGAATCTAGTTCACCAAATGACTAATTCTCTAGATTTTATAACAATATTAATCTCAATAAATATATTAGGTTCAATCGATATGATATGTAACTATTGTGTTCTACATATCTAGAGTATGCATTCTATTTTATTATCATTTCAAAGATTTATAATCTTAGAATAACATGCATTTCTAACCCTACATAATTATTTTGCACTATACAAATCATGTGAGTAAAACTAGTGCAAATAAGTATGCATGTATCTATACTAGATATAAGGGAGATAAATAAGTAAACTATCACAAAATAAATAATTTTCACATACCATGCTGTAAATGTCATGTTCGAAAGTCAATGTACCAGTCTCTAAATTTTGATCCTAATCCTATTGTTGCATCATGTTGGTTACTTTTTAGTTTCCATTTTACGTAATAAACCTCGCAACTATGCGAATCGTATAGTGTCATATAGTGGTTGCAGAATCACCTCTATAGGGATGTAAGAATCAATTACTAAACTAGTCCAAGTTGAAAATAAATATATATAAATTAGGGGTGGGCGTTTTCGGGTTCGGGTTGGGTTGAGTTGAAAATCTCTCAACCCAACATGGGTTGGGTTAAAAATTTTTCAACCCAACCCAATAATAATCGGGTTGATTTGTATTAAGTTGATCGGGTTGGATTTAATCCACAACGAAGACATAAAAAGTTTCATTAGTAACTTTTATAGTCTTAATAATTTGTTTACAAATAAAATGAATACAAATAAATATTCAATGATTAAAAATAAAAGATTTAATCCACCATATAGACTATTCTTGATCTTCATCTCTAGCAAATGTGCTTTTAAAAAAAAAAAAACTTGGATTTAGAATTAGGGATAGGCATTTGTTTGGTTGGGTTGGGTTGGGTTAAAAATTTTTCAACCCAACCCATCTCAATTTTTTAAAAGATGTAACCCAACCCAACCCGACAAAAAGTGATGGGGTTGGGTTGGGTTAGAGATGCCCACCCCTAATATAAACAATTAAAAGGTGCTAAGATTTTGGATTTCACATAGTTGTAGAAATTTATCATTAAAGCACCAAAGATTTATTGGTTATGTCTTTTACTAGTTTATCACTAATTCTATCAATACATCTCTTCAAATAATGTATTGAACATATTCTCATCCAGCAATGCCTATATATCTTTTGATGGCTATCGAAATGAACAAGAGCTCATTAGGTTTAAGATAATCTACTGCCTAAGTTAGATTGGTTTTTTGATGAGATACTCGGTTATCACTCGAGCACTTATAATCTATCACGCAAGTGACATATTTCTTTTCCTAAACCTAGGTCAACCATTTTATCGAGCACGTTGTGTGCTATTCCTTCCAGTCTCCACACATAAAGTCAAATCATGCATATGGTAGTCAATCATATACAAACATTAATTTCTAAAATCCTACTCAACGTGCACAAACCATCCTCAAGCAAATAATAATCAAATCTATTAACATCAAATATCAATATCCATGATCATCCCAAAACAGCATAAAATCAATGGTTATATATAATGAAAAAATTACAAATACACAAGAGAAGTCGAAGAGACATCCTAAGAACCTCCTTAGGTATTCTCCAAGTTTGAATCCATGGAGCTCTTCTTTTTCGAGTTCAAATCTTTATATCCTCTTCTCTGCATATGTAATGTTTTCTCTACAAAGTACGGTGAATGATGTTGGTAGGTGAAGTTTTGAAGGTCAATGGGGGTGTATCAAGATAAGAATCAAGGGTTAGAGAAGAAGCATTAGGGCTCCATTCTCTGCCCCTCAAAACTACCCCAAAATGGTGAAGATGGGTGTATTTAAATGCTCTAAAATTTAGGGAAAGAATAGGAAAGTGATAGTGTGTGGTGCCCCTTCGCACGCTGAGCTATATGGGAGCATGCTTGGGAGCGCCCTGCTATAAGGGAGAAAGCTGCTGCTGGGCATGATGCAGGGAGTAAGTGCACTGTTGGGCATGCTCTTGAGTGAGGGAGCACGCGGGTGAATGCCCTTGTAGACAGTGCAGCAGGTTGGTGAGCGCACTGGTAGCAGGTAGGCATATAGGTGAGCATTCTGGGTTGTGTTGCTGATCAAGGGGTCGTGCTAGGTTGAAGCAGCGCTAGGTTGAGGTAGCGTACAAGAGAGTGCACTGTTGATGACGCAACAGGATGAGCGTTGGGCTAGCAGTATTTGTTAGGATATTTTATATTTCTTATTATGGGCTTACATATTTTATAACAATTATATTATGGGCTATCTATTTTAATAGGGCCAAATAAGTGATCTATTAATTGGGCTCTAGAAATATCTATTGGGTATGGGCTTTAATGTGTAGAAACCTAATACTAATAGAATTAGAGTTAATGGGAACCTAATTAGGTTAGTATATAAAGAATGATATAAAGGGTTATGGTCCCCAAGTCAAATCACAACAAATTTGCTCTCTTTCTCTTTCCCCATTCAAGAAGAAAAATTACAGAGCAACTAAGGAGATTTGATTGTGGAAGATCCAATCCCACTCAAGATTATCAACATGGATTCAGGTGTGTTTTCTCTATAATAATTCTTAATGATTTAATATGAGTTTCTAGATTACGATATAGGTTTATACCTATTAAAGTTTTACAACAAGTGGTATCAGAGCCTACTCATATTGAATCATTAAAATTAATTGATTTAATTTATTATGATGTGTTTTTCAAAGATCAATTGAATTATATATTCTGGATCCGGATGTTGATTGTTTGTTAAAGAAAACTATATATATATATTTTCGGCTTGCGGTTGTTCAGAGTGTTTGTTTTAAAATTATTGAAGAACGTGAAATATATACATATAGTTTATTGATTGTTTTGTAGTTTCATCAAGTCATCGGTTTTGTTTTTTTTTCTTATGGAATCAATCAATAGCCGTGGATCCCATGTGAGTAATTTTTCTTTTACCGGCTTGAGAATTGTTAAAGCAAGAATATTGGTGGAAAAGTCAATGGAGTGAAATTCTATGTTTGTTTGTTTTTTTATTTGGGGAAAAGGACGGCAAAAGTTTAAAAATATATATATTTTCCATATATATATACATGTGGTCACTGGATTTTGCAGCATTGTGTTTTGCTTTTTTCACGTGCAAACGGAATTGGATTTCATTTTTTTTGGTTTGGTTTTCTTTTCCCATGTACAATCAGAATTCCGTGTGTATTTTGTTTTGGTTTTCTTATACCGTGCGGTGACAGTTCTGGTGATTGATTTACTTACGATTTTAGTTTTATATATATTCAATTTGTTGAATTGAGAATTCAATTGAAAGAAAAAAAAATATATGTATATTTTAATATATATATAGTCTGATATTTCAAAATAAATTAAATTGAAATTATATGTTGCCAAAGTAACCTCTATAACGTAAATTTGTTTATTTTGAAATATTAAGATGTGTGTGTCTATTATTTATGTGAATAATGACCGACCCAAAGGAAGGTTATTATTTGACCAAATAATAGGCATACATGTGGTAATAAATATGTGATGATTATTAGGTTTTCCATGTGAGTAATAAGTCGGTCCAAAGAAAGGCTTACTACTTGACGGGATTAATTGTCAATATTTGATTACTACACGGAGAGTATCACTTACAGTTGATATTTCTGTCCAAAGACTAAATGTCAATGTGTGCTAGGTATCTTGTTTTAGGGCCCACCATTATGGGAATCGTTTAATCATGTCATGTATGAATTTATTAATTGATATATATATTTTTTTGTGACATGATTATTGATTGTGAGCTTGTATTTGATTTTGTTCTCGATTCAGTTACTTCTGCTTCAACAATATCTGTCAATATTAATTCCATTCCTGTGCTTAATGGCACGAATCTCAAGAATTGGAAAGAGAACGTTATGATTGTTCTCGGTTGCATGGATCTTGACCTTGCGCTTCGGGAAGAACGACCTGCTTCTCTTAATGATAATAGTTCCGCTGATGAAAAGGCGAGAATGGAGAAGTGGGACCGTTCTAATCGCATGAGTCTTATGATCATGAAACGTTCCATTCCAAAAACTTTTAGGGGTTCTATGTCCGAAGTTGAAAATGCTAACTTAGCAACTATTTCTAAGGACAAGAAAAGGAAAAGAGGAAAAGAAGCTGCAGTTGGGACATCACAGCATAAGGTGCAAAAGAAACCGGATGAAGAGTTTATCTGTTACTTTTGCAAGAAAGCTGGACACATAAAGAAAGAATGTCCCAAATACGCCAACTGGCGTGTCAAGAAAATTATGCTTCTCAATCTAGTTTGTTCTGAAGTTAATTTAGCTTATGTACCTAAATACACTTGGTGGATAGATTCTGGTGCTACTACTCACATAAGTGTGTCTAAGCAAGATTGCCTGTGGAGCCGAAAGCCAAGTGATGCTGAAAGATTCATCTATGTGGGCGATGGCAAAACAGTTCCAGTAGAGGCTATAGGAACTTTTAGGTTATTATTAAAGACTGGTCAATTTTTTAATTTGGAAGAGACTTATGTAGTACCGTCTTTTAGACGGAATTTGGTTTCAATTTCTGTTTTGGACAAATTTGGTTATTCTTGTTCATTTGGAAATAATAAATTTAGTCTTTTTCAAGGATCTAATCTTATTGGTACCGGTTCTTTATCTTTGCATGATAACCTATATTTGTTGGATACTGTTGCCTCAATTAATGAAACCTTGCATATAAATTCACGAGGTACAAAACGAAAATTAACTGACAGGGATTCCGCTACATTATGGCACAAGCGTTTAGGTCATATCTCTAAACAGAGAATTCAGAGGCTTGTGTCTGATGAAATTCTTGATTCCCTTAATTTGACAGATTTCGAAGTCTGTATTGAATGTATTAAAGGGAAACAGACAAACATTAAGAAATTAGGTGACAATAGGTGTTCTGATGTCTTAGAACTAATTCATACTGATATTTGTGGACCATTTCCTACAGCCTCTTGGAATGATCAACAGTATTTTATTACGTTCATAGACGACTATTCAAGATATGGATACCTATATTTAATACATGAGAAGTCTCCAGCCCTGGATGTATTTAAGGCTTTTAAAGTTGAAGTTGAAAATCAACTTGGTAAGAAAATTAAAGCTGTTAAATCTGACCGTGGTGGTGAATACTATGGTAGATATGACGAATCCGGTGAACAACGTCCAGGACCTTTTGCTAAATTCCTAGAGGAATGCGGTATCGTCCCGCAATACACAATGCCAGGCAAACCTAGCATGAATGATGTTGCTGAAAGACGAAACAGAACGCTTAAGGACATGGTAAGAAGTATGATCAATCATTCTTCTTTACCAGAATCCCTCTGGGGAGAAGCACTAAAGACTGCAACATATATCCTTAACAGGGTTCCGAGCAAAGCGGTAGCTAAAACCCCTTATGAATTATGGACAGGCAAGAAGCCTAGTATTAAACATTTACACATTTGGGGTTGTCCAGCTGAGGCAAGGCCTTACAGGCCAAATGAAAAGAAACTGGACTCAAGAACTGTAAGTTGCCACTATGTTGGGTACTCTGAACGGTTAAGGGGTTTTAAGTTTTATGATCCCACTACTAGATCATTTTTTGAGACGGGAAATGCGAGATTTCTTGAGGAAGTTGAGTTTGTGGGGGGAGATAAGGTTAAAAACATTGTCTTTGAAGAGGAATTTGTTTCTCTTCCTATTATTGCTATTAATAATGATCAGACTTCTATCCCTGACATTATTCAAAATGCAAATCCAGAATTATAAGACAATATAGAAGAGCTCCCTATGCAAAATGAAGAAATTATACCTGAAGTGCAAACTCAACAACCTCAAGAGGATATGCCATTGAGACGATCCATTAGAGAAAGGAGAAATGCGATTCCGGATGACCATGTCGTTTATCTCCAAAAACATGAGGTTGATATAGGAATGATGGAAGATGATCCAATCAATTTTCATCAAGCCACACAAAGTTCTAATTCTCAAAAATGGATTGATGCCATGAATGATGAGATGAATTCCATGAAGAACAATGACGTTTGGGATCTCGTTGAATTGCCTGAAGGTGCGAAACCTATTGGTTGCAAATGGATATTTAAGACCAAAAAGGATTCAAAAGGCAATGTTGAGAGATATAAGGCTTGTCTAGTTGCCAAGGGTTTCACTCAAAAGGAAGACATTGATTATAAAGAGACTTTCTCTCCGGTTTCTACGAAAGACTCTTTTAGGATTATAATGGCACTTGTGGCTCATTTTGATTTAGAGCTACATCAAATGGATGTAAAGATTGCGTTTCTCAATGGTGACATTGACGAAACAATATATATGATGCAACCAGAAAACTTTGTATCCGGTGATTCAAAGAAAATGGTTTGTAAATTGAAGAAATCCATCTATGGTCTCAAACAGGTTTCCCGTCAATGGTATCACAAATTTCATCAAGTTATTATCTCATATGGGTTTGAGGTAAATAAAGTTGAAGATTGTGTATATCATAAGTTCAGTGGGAGTAAATACATATTTCTGGTGTTATATGTCGATGACATACTACTTGCTAGTAGCGATATAGGCTTACTGCACGAAACCAAGAGATTTCTGACAAAGAATTTTGACATAAAAGATCTTGGGGACGCCTCTTTTGTATTAGGCATACAGATACAACAAGATCGCTCTCGAGGTATCCTTGGGTTATCACAAAAGAGCTATATCGAAAGAGTCCTTAATAGATTTGGCATGAAAGGTTGTGCACCAGGAGATACCCCTATAACTAAAGGAGACAAGTTTAGTCTCAGTCAGTGCCCTAAAAATGAGTTGGAACGAAAAGAAATGCAAAAGATTCCTTATGCATCAGCTGTAGGAAGTCTGATGTATGCTCAAGTATGCACGCGTCCAGATATTGCGTTCATAGTGGGAATGTTGGGTAGATATTTAAGTAACCCAGGGATGGATCATTGGAAAGCAGCCAAAAGGGTTATGCGTTATCTACAGAGAACAAAAGATCACATGCTCACATATCGGAGATCAGAACATTTAGAGATCATTGGGTATTCTGATTCTGATTTTGCTGGATGCCAAGACAGTAAAAGATCCACGTCGGGCTATATTTACCTGCTAGCTGGTGGAGCTATTTCTTGGAAAAGTGCTAAGCAGACACTCATAGCTTCTTCCACCATGGCAGCTGAGTTCATAGCCTGTTATGAGACATCTAATCATGGGATATGGCTGCGAAATTTTGTCACAGGGCTGCAAGTTGTGGATTCTATTGAAAGACCATTAAAGATATATTGTGACAATAATTCGGCTGTGCTTTATTCCAACAACAATAGAAGCTCTATGAAGTCTAAGCACATAGACATCAAGTTTCTTGTTGTTAAAGAAAGAGTTCAGAGTCGTCAGGTGACTATAGAACATATTGGGACAAACTCCATGATTGCGGATCCGTTTACTAAGGGATTACCACCCAAGGTCTTTCATGAGCACACTGCTCATATGGGTGTTATTTTAGCTGATGATGTGCATGTTTAGTGGGAGTTAGTATTTTGATGTTCTTTGTAATAGACATATTCTATATTTATTTTCTGCAGAATAAAGTATATGGTTCAGTTATAAACTCTGAATGTTATTTGTGTTTGATCTCATTAAAGATTAAAGTAGGACCAGTTGGAAATAGGCATGTTTGAGATCACATTGCATGTAATTTCCATGCTACGCATCCATACTCGATCTATGTCATTGAATATATTGGTATGGTGACCATTGATGGGTCTAGTTACGAATAAATGTAACAAAGGTCGCTTTGATCTCATACTAATATAGTAGATGGACCAGATTGTAACTAAAGAGATATTTCAAGACGGATAGCTTTTCAGTGCGCACTTAAGATTATAGATAATATAATTGTCTCAAGAAACATATGTAGCCCAAGTGGGAGATTGTTAGGATATTTTATATTTCTTATTATGGGCTTACATATTTTATAACAATTATATTATTGGCTATCTATTTTAATAGGGCCAAATAAGTGATCTATTAATTGGGCTCTAGAAATATCTATTGGGTATGAGCTTTAATGTGTAGAAACCTAATACTAATAGAATTAGGGTTAATGGGAACCTAATTAGGTTAGTATATAAAGAATGATATAAAGGGTTATGGTCCCCAAGTCAAATCACAACAAATTTGCTCTCTTTCTCTTTCCCCATTCAAGAAGAAAAATTACAGAGCAACTAAGGAGATTTGATTGTGGAAGATCCAATCCCACTCAAGATTATCAACATGGATTCAGGTATGTTTTCTCTATAATAATTCTTAATGATTTAATATGAGTTTCTAGATTACGATATAGGTTTATACCTATTAAAGTTTTTCAACAGTATTAGGAGCTGGTGTGGGGCACGTGGTTGAGCGTGCGGTTGAATGTATTACGTGGCAAAACAGCAGGCTGGATGCGCTGCGTTGGCTAGGGGAATGCATGGCAACGCGTTTTCCGCAATAAGTGGCGCCTCTTGGTGCACCAGGTTAGCTGGGCGTGCAAAGAAGGCTTGAGCCTTGATCTTGTCCTTTTGTCCACTTCGTTGCTTTCCCTTGATGGTGATCGTTTGCTCAATGATTCTCCCATCACTTCTTTGACTTGACTTTGGCCCAAACTTTCAAGTTCTTGCGCACACACCATTCGAAGCTTATTTCCTGAAACATGCCCACAAACACATTAAACGAACCAAATTGTACTCGAGAATTAAGCAAAAGACTAGAGTTTGGAGGCTCAAATCAGGTGTAGATATGGTGAGATCACATCCAGCATGTCAAAATACTTGAGAATTGAGTTCCACAGAATCCTCAATATCCTTGAACTAATATGCCCAAAATCACACCCTTTCATTTGAACTAGTGCTTCATGCATCACTGATCTACATGCCCTTGTAGGAAACCCTCTTTTCTTTTTTCGTCTTCATACATATATTTTCATGCACAAGCTTCTTATCAGATCATTTTATTAAAATTGAAATTCTAGCCTTTTGCCTCCTCATTAAATCACAATGTCTTTCGAAACAAATATTGGTCTGATTAATTTCTGTTTCAACTCCTATTGTGATCAATTTCAAATCTCTATACATGATCTTGGTACCACCAAAGCAAAATAGTGTCTTAATATTGTTGGAGAAAAATTTAAGAACCGTATAATTTACACCAAGAGTTGTTGAGTTGCTAAAATGAATAGTAAACCTTCAACGAACCTTTACTTGCATCTAATAGAAAATCTACAAAATAACTAGTTTGGTGGCTTCAAGGCACATTACGGAGAAATCACTAAACTTAACACACTATTTATCCCCTTCAATTGGGTGATACACACCAGGTTAAGCAAATATTTTTCTAAAATACAATGAAGCCAAGTGTTTAATATCATTGCGCACTAACTACTTAAATCATTGAACACCATCGATGACAAACTCATCAAGATACAATGTTCTGTCACTGTAGTTAATAGAATATTGGTTTTTTATACAAGAAAATAATGAGACAAAACTTAAGTTATTTGAGACGAATAGAAAATGAGGAGAAGATTCTTAAAAAGAAAAAGAAAAAGAAATGGTAGTTTTGCGATTTTATGTAACGAGCTAACCCACCCCCGTTCGACCCAACCGACCTAGCCGAGTGGTAGCCCGGTCATCCCACGTCCGATTGCCCAATCCGACCCAGCCACATGGATGATAGATACTGTCCGCTCCCTTATAGAGTTTTACTCGTCTCTCACACCTCTCGAACCCATGACCTAGGGTTAAGTATAAAAAGGAAGTAAGGTGTGTATCATTTGAGCTTAAATGGTACACACCTTACTTCCCATTTGTACTTAATCCTTAGGTCATGGGTTCAAGAGGTATGGAAGACAAATAAAACTCCATGGGGGAGGGGACAGTACCTGTCATCCACGTGACTGAACTGGATTGGTCGATTGAGCATCGGATTATCGAACTACCACTAGGTTAGGTTGGTTGAGTCGAACGGGGGTAGGTTAGCCCATTACATAAAAATGAGTTTTTTTTATGTAACGAGCTAATCCACCCCCATTGGACCCAACCGACCCAGTCAGGTGGCTCAAATGGTATACATCTTACTTCTTATTTGTACTTAACCCTTAGGTTATGGGTTTGAGAGGTATGAGAGACGAATAAAACCTTATGAGGATGAGACAGTACCTGCCATCTATGTGATTGGGCCGGATTAGTCGATCGGGCGTGGGACAGCCGGACTCCCACCTGACTGGGCCATTTGGGTCGAACGGAGGTGGGTTAGCCCATTACATAAAACCGTTATATAAAAATACGCCTTTTTATATAACGAGCTAACCTACCCTCGTTCGACCTAACTGGCCTAACCAGGTGGTAGCCTCACTATCCCACACCCGATTGATCAATCCGACCCAATCACGTGGATGACAAGCACTGTCCCCTCCCCATATGGTTTTACTCACCTTTCACACCTCTTGAACCCATAACATAGGAGTTAAGTATAAATGGGAAGCAAGGAGGGCGTGAAGGGTTTGGTGGCTGGAAGGTGGGGCCAAGTTATAACAGCTTTGGCTAATTATATTATGGTGTCTCAAACAAATGGTGATGGTGGATATTTATAATGTGAATCACATTCCTTAACAATATATTGCAACCTTCCATCATAATTTTTCAATTTAAATGAATTTAAATCTAGCCATTGGATCAATATTACAACTTTCACATTTGATCATACGGTTTAAATCACACCATTTCATAAAGGTCACATCTTATGATAAAAAAAAAAAAAAAAAAAACCACCATTTGATCATACATTTTGATCAAATCAATGGCTCTTATTAGATTATCATGTCATATCATATGATGCGACGTATTATTTTGAAAATAATTCCATTTATTAATCTATATATCCATCGAGAAATTTTGTATGATAATGAAAGTTGATACATAATTAAAATTAGCTACCACTTATGAACTCCAAAATATAATTTGAAGTAATTGCACCCCACCAATTTACTCTTGTGCAATCGGATTTAACTTACCCTTAAATTACATGGAAAGCCTACCCTCCCTGTCAAACTCTATCTATGTTTGCCAAACTTGAATGTCTCAAAGGTAATTTTATCTTTCATTCAATTTTCCTTATTAAAAAAAAAAAAAAAAGATGGATCTCTATTATCTATCAATGTTGATGGACAGTGGAGATTAAATTAGAAAAGTAGAATTGAAAAAAAAAATTAAAAAACACAATTTCAAAAATATATTTATAAAAAAAAATTCAAAAATATTTTTTAAAAAAAAAATTATAAATATGCACAGTCTATCACTGAGATTTAAAGTGTAGATAAAAACCAAAAAATGAAATTTTGAGATTGGATATCCACTCATTCATCTCCAATAAGATGGAGATGAAGATCTCGACGATGGAGACCCAGAATCTCAATATGTTTTGTCTACATCACCGTAAGGACCAATTTTTGGTCTCCATCTTCATTTTTTTAATTTTATTTTTATATTTAAAATCTGTTTTTTGTAAAAAGAATATATATTTTTTAAATCTTGACCATCCATCTGAATGATGAATGATGGTGATTCCACTTAGAGAGAATTTGTTTAAAAGAACAACCAAGCAGAAATAGATAATTTTATACAAATATAACAATATTTAGTTTTATAGATTGTATTAGAAAAGCTACTTAAAAACATCAATATGTGAAAATTCAAAACAGTTATAAAAACAAAAATTCAAAAGAAAAAATTAAAGAAAAGATAGATATCCATTGATGTGGAAGGTGGAGATAAATACCAAAAAAATGATGTTTTTTTTTTAAAAAAAAATAAAGGAAAAAAAAAATAATGATCTAATTTTGGATTGAATTTCCACCCATTCATCTCCACGAAGATGCACATGAAGATTAGAGGTGAATTAGACAATGGAGAAGCAAAATCTCCGTATGTTTGGTCTCCATCACCATGGGGACCGGATTTGGTCTCCATCACTATAGGAGACCAATTTTGGTATCCATCTTCAATTTTTTTTTTTAATTTTTTTTTATATAAAATTTTAAGAAAAATAAAATCTATTTTTTTATAAAAAGAATATATATATATAAAAAAATTAAAATGTTAATCATCCATCTGGAAGATGTATGGTGCTGATTCTACTTGATGGAGAGAATTTGTTAAAAAGAACAACCAAGCAGAACTTGATAATTTTGTGCAAATATATATTTAGTTTTATAGATTGTATTAGAACAGCTATTTGACAACATCAATATGTGCTTAAAAAATAAAAAATTTCTTACTTTTATAATCAACTATCAAGTAGGCCCAAGTTTAATAAATATTTAAATATTTAAATATAATCACAACATAATAAAAAAAATTTATTAATAGTAATTGTAAGAGGTTTATTAGGATTATGTAACCTAAAAATTTACTCTCATCATCGGAAAAATATACTCTCACAATTAAAAGAGAAAATTCTATATATATATATATATATATATATTAATAAATAAGTATAATGGGACTTAAGTTCTTGTGACTGATATAAAAGAACAATACATTGATTAGTAGAATTATAAATGAAGATGTTATAAATAATTACGTTAAAATATCTTTTTATCGATGATATATTATTTTATATGAAAAAAAGGCATAAGACATACCAACTTTGGTTTAGCTATGCAAATACTCAAATTAATAATTTTAAATATTTTTACTATTTATCTCTTACTTGAGCTGTGTTGTATCTTGGGTGATTTCCAAGATAGCTAATACATACTAACATGAAAAACGTTTGTTTGAAAGTTTAAAGTTCATTGGGAGCTCGACATGCATTGAATGCACTTGATATATTATTTATCATGTAGATCATCAAGCTCACGATGTTAATGATTAAACCCTCATAATTAGTTGCAAACACTTAATTAAACCAACAATAAAGCTGCAAAAGTAACAGCGAGCTTCACATGGACTAGCATACTTGAAACATGACACATCCAAGCATGTCTCCATAAACCCTTATGAAATGTTGTACAACTCCATTTATACATGCATTTTTCTTCCAAATTGATTCAACCTCCAACATGTGTTCTCAGCATTATTCCATCAACTTTCGAAAAATGCAACAAAGTTTCCAAAATCTTTCTCTAGGAACTTTGTGCCAATCTGTAGCCATTTCAGGGCTACTTCTCTTCCTATTCTACCCCAATTTTTTCGATCATCTTAATTGCAACCACTCTTCTAATTTCCTTTCGCACTACAGAGTCGTTACTACCAATTTATTGTCTCCAAAAATTAACGATAATTATTCTCGTACTAATATCAGCCACATAAATTTTGGCATTGCTGTTACTGTAAATGGTTAGAAGCTAAGGAAATCATATATCGAATCATTGTGGCGACCAAATGTGACTAGAGGCTACCTCTTCTTAGATAGACCTCCTACTAGAGAGTTGTTACCATGGCCAGCATCGTCTCCTCCTTTTTGTGTGAACGAAGACATCACGAGAGTAAAAGCACACCAGAATATCTGAAAAATGTTTCAGATAGAGATGGCCAACACCATGTTCATATCAATTCCGGCTGGATCTAATGCGAACATAGTAAATTTGTGGATCACCATTTTTGGATCCGAACATGATCCATCAAGAGGAAGAAACCGATCCGATCCGATCCGAACAACTAGTGTGCGGATCGGATCGGTTTCCATGTTTGAACATCTACTTTCAATTTCAACATCCTTTCATTTTTCAATTTAAAGGAAAAGAAAAAAAAAAAATCAACATGGTTTGAAAGTCCACATCCACAAAACAAATAAACCAACAGTCCACATCCAAAAAAAAGTTAAAAATAAACAAAATAAACAATCCAATGGTCCACATGAATCTCAAGCCAACAGTCCACATTCAAAAAAAGTTAAAACTTCAACTTAAAACCCAACAGTCTACATCCACAAAATAAACAAAACAGTCCACATCCATAAAATAAACAAAACAGTTCTCATAAATCTCCAAAGTATAGCTCTAAGCCCAACTCCAAAGATTAGCTCTGAAATTCACAAACTTATTTATAGCCCTTCAAAAAAATTCCTTCAAAAAAATTTTGTTAGTACACAAACAATAAACAAATAATAAATGAATAATGATTTCAAAAATAACATAAACTATAAAATCTTACCACCAACATTTCAAGCCAAATCCAAATCCATTGAAGTTGAAACTTTACTTGCCCATCCTTGATGGACACTACATCAAAAATTGAGAAAAATCATGCAATTATAAAGTATTATTTATATAAACATAAACATAAAACACAAAATGTAAATGCTCAACTAAACTATAAAACTCACTAGTTTCAATGGATTAATAAAGCTGAATATTTTGAACACTATTATCGTCACGTTCTATATGCTCTTCTAGAGTAACAATTTCGAGCGTTGGATCCAAACCTTTTAACCAATTCTGATAACAAATCACCCCCTCAACCATTTTAAAAGTCAGTAAACTTCTAAATGGATCTAGAATCTGACCATGTATGCTAAAAACGGATTCTGACGCCATTGTTGAAACTTACATTGCCAATACATCCTTTACTATAGTTGCCAAAATTGGGTACTTGGTATAAGAATTCTTCCACCAATGCAACAAATTAAAAATTTTATTATCTATGGACTCACATTCTTCCAACAAATACAAATCCAACTCACTTTCTTTTCCACCCTCTTGATTCATTGTTTTTGTCTGATCCCCCATAATATCGCTGCTTCACTTACGTTTGCTTTACTAGTCTTAGTCTGACCATCATGACAGCCTCAAGCACATCACGAAAACCAATGAATCACAAAGATAATCCCCATTCCCATCAGATTGCATAAATTTATAATAATCATACAACTCTTCCAACAACCTTTTTACTTGTACAGTCATGGATTTTGCTTCTACCTTAGGATAGAAAGTCTCCAATCGATATTCAATAAAATCCAATTTATACCTAGGGTCAAGTATTTGAGCTACCAACAACATCATATTGGTTTTACCCAACCACACCCCCCACACCACTCTCCCCCTCCCCCTTAAATATCTAAAAAACTTTACCCTCATGTCAGAGGCCATCCTTATCAAAAGAGGATCAGTCAAACTTTCCAACTCGTTGATTCTTTGAAATGCCTCGCACCAATTTGAAAAATATTCATTTTCTATCACTTGCAAAGAGGCATTGAATCTTAAAGTAATCTGATAAATGGTTTCTAAGAAACGAACAAATACCACGGAACAATCCCGATGCTCAGAAGTAGGAGGCCCAAACCGCTTCTTTCCATCCTCGCTTTCCAAAAAGTAGTGAACATAATATCCATCCTCCTCCTCCAATCACACAAGAGCTTTTCTTAACTCGTTAGCACTCTCTAACATCAAGTATGTTGAGTTCCACCTTGTAGGACAATCCATAGATACTAAAGTCGATGACCCAATCATCTCATCTTCAACACTTTTTTTAAACCTCACCAATCTAGCAGGAAAAGATCTAACATACTTTACTACATTTCGAATGGCTACAATCGACTCATGGATATCTTTCAAACCATCACCCATGATCAAATTCAATATGTAGGCACAGGATCTAACATGCAAATATTTTTCTCCTAAAACTATTTCATGCACATCCCGACTATTCAATCTCCGTATCACATAGTTTAAGGCAACAAAATTTATAGATGCATTATCAACAGTAATTGTGAAGACTTTTTTAATACCCCATTCTTTCAAAACCCTCTCAATACGCCTCCCAATTGATTCCCTTGTATGATATTTTATTGGAATGAAGTTCAAAATCCTCTTATGCAAACGCCACTCATTATCAATAAAGTGAGAAATCATAACCATGTAACTAATGTTTTGGACCGAAGTCCAAGTATCCGTGGTTAGACAAATTCTCACGTTACTTTCCTTGAGCTTTCTCTTCAATTTTGCCTTTTCATCAAGATACAATTTGTAAATATCTCTCACCATTGTTCTCCTAGATGGTATTTCAAATCAAGGGCACAATGCTTCACTATACATTTGAAATCCACTGTTCTCCACAAATCTAAATGACAATTCATCTTTTATAATCATCTCCGCCAATCTTATCCAATAAAACTCTTGATTGAAGGTATATGTAGTCAAATTACTATCAAATCCTTCTAAATTTTTTTGTCTCACTAATAGTTTTTTAGTGACATCAACCTGTTTGGCTTTGAATGTCTTATACCTAAATTTAATATGTTTGTTCATATTTGTGGTCCCAGTAGAGAAGGATTCACAAGCATATGTAGTTCCACAATGTATACACTGAGACCTTCTTCTCCCTTCCTTAGTTTCGAACAACTCAAAATGCTCCCAACAATCTGACTTAAGCCTACGACTAGTTTTATTCTTCGTCTTCTTCTCTATTTTTCTATTCACCCCAAGATTTTAACTTTTCCCAATAAAACTAACATCATCGATATCAAATTCAGACTCCTTACAACTCTCTACACTTTTCCCCATCTATTCACAACAATAATAACATATATATATATATAATCAACAAGTAAAATATGTGACTCAACAACAGAAAACAAGAAACAGGCACAAAAATCACCAAAACCCTGACACCTAATCATGCAAATATCAAGCTAAAGATGCAAATAGACTTACCAAGTGAAAAGAGCTGAGAGCTGACAATAAATGGAGCTGCCAGTAACGACGAGCTGAAAGGTAAGACTTAAGAGATGAGAGTATACTGTCAGGCTGCTAAGATGAGAGGTAAGACCTAAGAGCTGACGACGATGAATAATAAATGCCCGGGTTGCTGAGATGAGAGGCAAATGCTGAGAGCTGACGACGATGAAAAAGAAATAAAGCTGCCAGGCTGCCGAGAAGAAAAGTAAGAGCTAAGTAAGAGATGTTGACAGTGAAGAAGAAATGGGGCTGTCGAGCTGTTGAGATGAGAGGTCAACTTAAGTGAGAGCTGTCGGGTAGGCGATGAAGAACAGAAGAAGAAGTGGGTTTGTCGAGCTGAGAGTGAGAGATGGATGTAATGTTAGGGTTAAGTCTTAAGTGGACTTTATATATGGGCATGTAAAATTATGCATGTACCTCTGTTTACGAATTGGATTGGTTTTGGATACCCCGATTCTATCACTATAAGAAATTTGGCCTACGGCAACGTGCAAAATAAGTTGTCGTAGCCTTTTGCAATGTGCGGGAGCAAGTTGCTGATAAGCCTGTTGCTGTAGTGTTGATGGGTTTGGCAACGTGCGTCGCGCGTTGTCTTAGGTTTTATGGCAACGCACACTACATGTTGTGGTAGATTACAACAACGCGCAATTAATGTTATCATATATGTCTATGACAACACTGGTTACACGTTGCCATAGCTATGGAAGGCAACATGATACGTAAGTTACTATTGATGCTTAAAGCAATATTGCCTGCACGTTGCCATTGGTAAGTTATAGTAACATCAAATGCACGTTGCTATTGATCTTAAGGCAACATTATCTGCACGTTGCCATAGATCATTTATACATCTTATTTGGTAGTTATTATAATACCTTATTTGCCTCTTTTCTAATAACAATTATTCTAATATATAGACTCATCTAATAACAATGAATATTTTTTATTAATATAATTATATATATCCAAACAATAAAATCATTTTATAATTCCCAAATGAGCTAGTATATACAATTATTTCTCCAACACAAGTGACAACACAATATAGAATTAACATATATTTCTAAACTAAAAAAATTAATCAATCTATCAAACTCATTCGTTATGCACTTTTCATTGCCCTCAGGATTGTGCATCTATCACCTGCATTGAAAACAATTATAAATTATTATCATAACTATGAAATATTATCAAATAATCATAAATGTCATCTAAATATGTATAATCAAACATGTTAATTAAATGCACTAATAAATAAGCACTATACAATAATAAAAAATATAAAACATAATCATTTATGTTATATATATCCTCATTAGAAGTCTAAAAACAAAGATTAGATTACCAAATCTAAGAAAATAACACAATTATGAAATGGAATAATGTTATCTCAATAAAAAAATTTAACAAACACTTGGTAAACATGTGTACTAGATAAAAATAAAATAAAATAAACCTTCATAAAAAAATCACAATCAATATAATGCTTAGAACTAATACATGTGTCCTTAAATTCACAAGAACTAATCAAATTCACTTAACAAAAGTTAGTAAAACAAATCTCTTATGAAAAATACACACGGAAGCATGTTTACTAGCAAAACTTATAAATTTTCCAAATAAATTCCGCATTGTAGACAAAATTCACAACCAAATGCAAAGGATACTAACCTAGAAAGAACAATTACCTCAAACAAGCATTTTATCAAATAGAAAATGTGTTCTTAAATACACAATAACTAATCAAATTAACTCAACAAAAAGTTAGTTGTCTTGCATTAAAATTTTATGAACCGAACAAAATGTTAGAGCTAATACATGTGTCCTTAAACCAAACACCAAACTAACAATGTTATGAACCCATCAAACAAGCAATTAAAATTTTATAATTTAAATTCACCAAGTTTCAAGTCACAAATTTTCAATCAATCATTTCATGGAGTAACTAGTGTGTATCATATAAGTACTTCCACAATTTGCTTCTTATAATAAATTTGACAAACTAAAAGATTTTTACACATAAACAAAGTAAGTTAATAGTAACAAAACTAAAAAAGTGAAAAATAGATAAATAAATAAATAAATGTCTTACCTCCTAATTGAAGCAAAATTGGGCAAAAGAAAGTCATCTTATACCAAGCAAAGAAGTTGAAAATATTGAACAACCTACAAAAATATAACACAAATTAAGGAATTAGTAAAGTCATATTGAAAGTAATACAAAAACCAATTCCATAGACATAATTGTTATGCCTTGTAATCAAGAGCGATTTTAAAGCCACTTCCAAAGAAGGTCACTTCAGAAATGACACTATATGAGATGTGACTATGAAAACGTGAACAACAACGATAACAAAACAATTATGGTAAGGACAAAAGATTACATATATTTGAGCCAAAGAAGTTAAACTCCCAAACATATTACCGTTTTATCATTTTTTTTTTCCATGTATCATACTATGAAGTACACATATATAACTTAAAACTAAAATGATCAAGAAATAAAAATAAATTTAAGCTCATAAATGAAAATAATGGTTTATATATATATATATATATATAAACCATTATTTTTTTTTTTCCGAGAGAGAGGACCTGGTAAGGCAATAAGACAGTCTAGAGTGGTAGGCCATTTCAGCTTTTCTTTTGTGCATGTCAGCTACCGATTTGAGTGTATCACTTATCATTTCTATTTATATATATATATATATATATATAATTTGGCACCTAATGTGGATTTGAGAGGTTTTGGTACTTGAAAACAATACTCTGGCTAGATCTACTAGTGATGTCTAATAATGGGGTCTTAAATACTACTTAGAAGAATAATTGATAATTTGTAGTATTCAGTCTATGCCAAAAATATTCATGATGTACAACATTGAAATGCCTCAAAATCAATTACTTTCTCCTTTAATTTCAGACATTTAAAATGGAAGAAAAAAAAATCTTAAATTATTTTCATATATAAAATCCAATTGGCACAACAACCTTACCAGCTATAACCCAAAAGTTTGCAAATTAAAACCTCACTACAAGCCATTCTGAAAAGTTAGAGTGGCTCTACTATCTCAATGGTCCAATTCATTGCCAAATACTTGGAAACATTAGAAACTACATGTACTTTAAAAGTCATTTGGTGTAATTACATTTAGACGTAGCTGGTTTTTTGAAACAATTATTTTCTCCTTTTATAACAACAGAGGAATTTGTTTCTATCTAGATTATCTTTTACTTAAAGGCTAGAGAAGTATGCAAACATGCCTATTTTCACAGTAACTATCAATGTCCATTTTCTTCCAGTATTTTCTTTAATACACAACCATTGCTTAAATTCATAAATCTTTGATAACCCATTTGACATGCTTCATGCAGCTTAAATTCATCAACTAGAATGCAGCCATTGCTTAACTTTATAACCATCTCAATTCCACCTCAAGAAACCAAAAACTTGCAGCTTTCGATTCACAAATTAACCCTAAATTCTACTAGCTATTATCCTTTTATACTTCCAAATCCATTAATAGCCAGAAGACACCCAAATTTATCAAATTATTTCCAAAAAGGGTCACAAAGACAGCAATTTCAAGTCAAGAGAAAGTGTTTACTTATAAAATACGAGAGCAACAATACGGAAAAAAATACAGTGCACCTGAACAATACAGAAAAAACAGAGTAACAAAAGCCACAAACACTAGCTCAGACACAGAGAGAGCTTATAAAATAATTAGAAGACGAGAAATAGAGGGTTTGAAACTTACCAAACTGACAAAAAATTAAACAACAGAATCCAAGTAATGGAATTGACGCTTTGAAGAATTAATTGTGAATTTTGGGTTATTGCAGAGACCTGATATGGTTGGTAATAAGAAGAAAATTGAAATTAGAGAAGCTTTAAAATGTGAAAAGCTAAATTTTCGTGAGAAACAAATAGCCACTGACCTGAATCAACATCAAATTTGAGAAATATTGATGGATTTGAGCTCTTCCATGGCTATCTAAGAAGCTAAGGTTTCAAAATCCCCAAATCAAAGAAGCAAGAGTTCCATGAAAATGATGGCCTAACCTCAATCTCTTTATGTCTCTCTTCAGGTATTTAGGGGTCCTTTTTAATCTCATAAGGTCCCCTCACCAATCCCTAAGTTCATCAACCAAGTCAAAATCGAAGCCTTTATCGCCGAAATCAAATCAGAAAATAAAACAAGGAAAACGTACCAGACGGAGGGGAGCTGAAGGCTTTACAGCCAGAATCAAAGGCGGCTTCGCCGTACTCAATGCGAGGACACTTGGCGTCAATGGGAGTGGAGCCAAGCGGCAGGAGCGGAGTAGAGATGACGAGCAGTGATATGCTCGGTGGAGATTGGTAGCCTAGGAAACGAAAATGAAAATGGAGGTTTCAAAGGAAAAAAAAAATTGAAAATAGGGGGAAAAAAAAAAAACTCCCGCCACATTGGTAGAACAGGAGGGAATTCTATCAGATTATGATTTATTATTTACTAATTCCATGGATCATAACCATAAATGTCTAATTAATTAAAAGAATCTTCATAATTAGTATAGCAAATCTTATATGCTATATATTTGGTAATAAAAAATTATTAATAATGATATGTTACCAAGTGATTAATAAACATAGCTTTCAATTATAAAATATTATAATAGATAGTAGTTCATTGCATAATAAAAAGAATGCTATGGTGTGATGCTATAAAATCCTATATTTGTTGTAGTGATCTAAGGATCAATTAACAAATTTTATGAATCATAAAACACATAATCACAACAAACATGATGATCCAACAAAAACCCAACTCAAGAACACAACCAATCTACAACAAATACATCACACTAGAATAATCAAGGCATATTCAAACAAAAATCAAAACAATAAATCAATACCTTGTACATTTTTATAGTAGTGATGATAATCACTATATTTTATTTTGGATCAAATATTTTGTAGAATTTATGAACATTTTTTAACATAAAAAATTCTTTTTTTTCGGTTATAAAATCGTAAACAAATTTCTTGCAACCTAACAAAATCAATATTCAATAATTTATGAGAGCGCCACAATATAATTTCACTAAACTTAACAATTCAACCATTTCCTTTATATTCGATTATTATTACTATAACAGTGTGACATTAAATATAAGTAAATTGAAAAGTTAACTCTGTTTGTTTTAATTAAGGCATACCTTAGGTAGATAATTTATATTTAAATCAAATAGTAATTATCTTTTTATATTTGAAGTGGTATGTAGTTAGTCATTATGAAATTAAATAAAATAAATTTCAAAATTAAATTTATTTATACTAATTTAAAATATCGATTTTTAGCAACGTGCAGTTATGCACATTGCTAAAGACATTGCTAAAGGATGAGCTTTTAGCAACGTGGAGCCATGCACGTTGCTAAAGGATGGGCTTTTAGCAACATGCAACCCTACACGTTGCTAAATGATGGGCTTTTGGCAACGTACAGCCCTACACGTTACTAAAGGATGGGTTTTTGACAACTTGCAGCCTACACATTGCCAAAAGTTGGGTTTTTGGCAACGTGCAGGACTATACGTTGCCAAAAAGTTGGGTTTTGGTAACTTGCATGGATGCAAGTTACCAAAACCCAACTTTTTGGCAACGTGCATGGTTTTGCATGTTACCATATGTCCCTTGCTTTAGGTAACATGTGTTTGCACATTGTTGTTGATCTCTTTGGCAACGTACAGCCTTTGCACGTTGCTGTAGATGACCTACGGCAACGTGAACATGATGCACGTTGCCTTTTGAACGTTGCTGTAGCCCAATTTTCTTATAGTGTATCTAATCCATAAAACATGTTGTTTTCATAAGTGAAGGTCCGAATGCCTTACCTTTAAACATGTGATCCGGTCCGAACACCTATGAATCTGATCATTCGGACCGGATCCATATTTTTTGGCCTACCCCTAGTTTCAAGTTCGAGTGTTTCGAACAATTTTGGAAACACTCAGGCTAGGAGACAAAGATGTGAAATGGTTCGGGATGGCGGATGATGATATTGTACTATTTGTTGACAACTTGGTTGAGGCTCTAACAAAGTATGACCACACTCAAAGTCTTTACGTTGGGCCAAATTCTGAGTATGTTTCCTCAAATCTTTATGCCTCATTTGGGATGACATTTGGGGGAGCTGGGTATTCTTTGAGTTATCTATTGGTCGGGGCATTGGTAGCCAACTTAGATGTGTGTATTGAGAGATATCACAACTTGTATGCTAGTGACTTCTTGTTGTACTCTTGCTTGGCTGATTTAGGAGTTTCTCTGACTCATGAGAAAGGCTTTCACCAGGTAATTATGTACTTAATTTAACATTCATCTAGAAGAGTCATTTTCAGGTATGAGCTATCCATCTATTATTTCCGTATATTCATCTTACTTAACGACTAAATAAATCAAACCATTGAGATAATTGGGACTTTTAATATTATTATGCATAAAACAAACCATATCTAAATAATTTTTATTGGAACCGTTTGTACTTGATAAAATGATGTATCAGTAATAATTAAATATTTGAGATTCGGGTATAATATTATTAACTTTCCCTTGTACTACAAGTTAAATACAAACCGATTTTCATGATTTTAAAATCCATTAAAAACCTCAACCTGAATAACTTGTATAAGGGATGACAATTTTAAATTAATAATAATTAAAATTTTAAGTTTGGACTTAATACTATTGACTTTCCTAGTACCTATTATTATTATTATTAATTAAAATTTTGTTTTCTATTGGTTTGGCTGTATGCAGATTGACCTACACCATGACATATCAGGTCTTCTATCAGCTCATCCCCACGTTCCAGCCCTCTCCCTCCACCACATGGACGTCATAAGCCCTATCTTCCCCTCCATGAACCGTTACAGTTCCATAAACCACCAGATGAAGGCAGCTGAAGTTGACCGTTCCCGTGTTTTACAGCAATCAATCTGGTATAACAGACAAAGCAACTGAACGTTCTCACGAAACCACTTGAGACGTTCAGGCCACGGCAAAGGAACGATAGGCCACCACTTTACATGTTCAACACTAGGCCACTACCCAGAAACTCATGTGAAGCTCCCCATATGTTTTTCTTTGATTCCATAGAGAACTTGGGAGGGAACCAAGTTGTTTCAACCTATATCAGAGCATCACCGCAGAATTTGCCGCCTTGTCTGGCAGCTGGCAATCATTCTGCAAATATCATCTACAAGATTCAGGTTCTCTCCAGCAACAGAGCGCAAGAGGGTAGGTTTCTTGGCAAAACTGGAATATACAGTTACTTAAAAGGGTTTGATATAGCTGATCTATTCATTGGTCTTATTATGCATCTTACAGGTTGGAATAATGGAATGCTGCTATGTTGAGCACCTAGCTACCATGAATGTTACTGATGTCACGCTAAGAGCATGTACCAAAATGACATTATTTAGGATGCCTAATAAAGTTTTTATGTTCACTATTTATTTATCATAATTAATATTATGCCATTTTTCCCAATTAAATACAACTTACAGGAAATTTTCATTCTGTCAAGCTTGTACTCCATAGATATTAGTGTTTCTCGGTTGCTAATAGCTAGACTTGGACATACTCTCAATTGTTATATGTCAGATGCAACGGCTCAAATATAAATATATTTATCTTATTATGTTGCTTTGAGCAGAAAAAGGCTTGTGCAACACAAAATGGCCTATATAGTGTTTTAGAAGCTTTATCTGCATAGAGCAAAATAAGTTCCGATTTTGAAAAAATCCAAACAATCCACAGTAGGTAATTTCTAGCATAAAATACCGTTCAGATTTATTTTTCTCATCTCAACATCTGAAAACAGTTTGATGTTCAAATCTGCACATAAGTAGAACCAAACTAGGGGGGGAAAATAGAAAATATGGAATCATACGGAAACCTATTAATCAACTTGAAAATATCGACTAATTGGCAAAAAAAAAAGTACAATTTCTCACAGCGATATCATCACTAATTCCAAATCCTGAACGTGTATGGATGTTCAAGAAATCTTATCGTATGACCAAAACCTCACAATAATACAATTAAAATCTTATACCTACATTTTATGTTAACTAAATGATCGACTCTTTGAACTTCGAAACTCATTCAGGCAAAACTTTTTCCTCCTCATGAGCCTTTTGAATTCCTATGAAACGGGCGTAATCCACCCACCTGCCAAAGTAAATTGAAAACCATCAGTGATGAATGGAAGAGAAGGCTCTATCATTGCTACTGAAGTTTCGTTGGGTAAGGGAAGAGATTCTTACAACAATGAACCCAAGTATGTGTTGCCTGTTCGAACGGCAAAGCAAAGAGCACTGAGCATGAGCTTGTGCTGGTGCAGTAAGGGCTCCAAAATCCTCTGTTCAATGACTCCTGCCAGTACTTGGTACCTGTTTAACACAAGTAATATCTAACTAAAATATTCCAAGTAGCTTCAATAAGAACATAAACATACATCTAGTCAAGGTTCTGTGACACCTTTCCTACAACATAAAAACCTTGACAAAACTAGCCAGATAGGTACATCTATGCCTAAATATTCACATAAAGTGCATATATATATGTACAATTTAAACGTAAAACAGTTACAGGTTTGTAAGACTTGCCCCAACTAGAAATACGTGGACTGTAGTTTAACACGGAAATATAAGTAAGGTCTCCTGTGCTACATCACAACATGAAGTATAGTCTAGTACAAGAACTATTAAATATATCATCCATCAGGAAGGCATCAAAAGAAGAGGAATAAGAATAAATTGCCAGAGGCTTCAGATTACACATTGTTCATAAACAAATTGAACACCACTAGGCATCGTATCTATTGTTAAAAAAAATGGGGAAAATTTTTAAGAGGTTGTGAGATCAATAGAGAAACCCAGGTCTGAACAAAGCGATAATCATCAGAACCTACATACCTGAGGTTGCTAGAAACCGCCATATAGATACCATAGGCAGCACTGGTGGAAAGTATGGGCACATTTTCAACTTCACCTGCAGCAGACTTGTCAACAGCCTTCCTTGCATTGATCAAGGCATTCGTCACAGCTGTGCCAACCTAAACAAACAAAATTTCATTAAATGGAAGACATCCATGTTCCAAATATAGAATAAAATTAATTAATCACATAAAGAGAAACATATAGTTGTAATATATGTATGATTTACAAAACTCATGACATAAATGGGTAATAACTATCAAGAACTCACTATTGGACTCTTCAAGAGAAGTAACAAACATATGCATAATTTACAAATTAAACCACCAAAGGCTAAAAGGGAAACATATAGCCACAAAGACAAATTCTATTTCTATAACACATCAAAGATTTCAACTTAAGAAGGCAAAGGCACAAGTGATGGAGACACTTTAAATTGTTTTAAGATTCATGCTACAGAGTGACCGAACTACTTAGCTATAATTAGTATCTAGGCAAAAGCTAAAAGCAAGACTTCGATTTGTAGACACAATGGAAACATCTATTGCAAACGTAAGCTAAGTAGGATTTTGAGCAATTAATTTACTGTAAAAAATGCAAATTTAAAACATGTTACGGATGAAGAACCTTTCCTATGTTTTTAATCTTTTATGTCAATTCTGGTACAACAAAATTTATTTTAGCTAATACACAAGAAGCCACAAAAAGAAGGATCTCCGCTAATAGTATCGGACTCCCAAGTTGGTCCGATTTGATCATTCTTTTTAGGCCATGTTTGGTGGGCCGTACAAAGAAGGATTAATGGACTGGACACTGGACAGTACTAAATTAGTACTATCTGGCGTTTGGTAATATTTTACATCTGGATTAAATAAATATGGTCCAAAATTTTTATCAAATCCCTACCTGGCTACATAGTCCAGCTCATGTAGACGATACTGGACCGGACTTGACACATTGTGATTTTTTAAAGATGCAATTAATAATTTTTTAATATATATATATATTCAGACCAGCGGTCTTCTCTTTTCAGAAGGCTGCCGGTCTCTGTCCGAGGAGATTGGTGGCCTCACAAAACAGAAGGCAAAACGCCTCCTCCACGACAAATGAAGCACTGCCTCCTCTATGGCCTCCTTGTCGACAGCGTCCTTCATGGATGCCACCAGTAATCCCTTCTGGATCTGCTACAAAGTAGGAAGCCTTGCCTCCTTCATCATGGAGGAGGTGCAGTCTCCATGAAGAAACGAGAACCTCCTCCACAAGGAAGACCGTTCTTGTCCGACACCAAACTTTGACAATGAAGATGACATCAACCACCAGGTCTGGCAGTGAGAGAGTTGAGGCCTAAGATCAGAGAGCTTCATTTTCTTATTTTCAAAATTATTAATTTATTACATTTTTTAATAAAATATTTAAAAACATATTTTGATTTAATATTTATAAATATTAAACTTAAATAAAAATTATTTAAATTAATCTCGTACTATCTGATACTAAACACCGTATCGTATTACATTTAATCCAATACTATAAAATCCAATCCAGTATAGTCCCATACAATAGTATACGGTGCACCAAACATGGCCTTAATGGATTGCATTTTCCAGTTAATTAGTATGTGTGTAATTGCTAGGGGAGGAAGGATGGCTGGGTAGTTGAACAGAAAAAAGGGCAGAAGCTTTGCCTTCTAACTTGATAAGCTCTCAACAACTATATCACAATGCGGACCCTGAGGCCAAATGGCTCCCAATAGATTAATCATAATGCTGTGTCAATAAAACTCCTAATTTATAGTTAATAACTTACAAGTGATGAAGCGGTGCCAACTGCAAAAAGTTTTGCCCCATTGCGCTGCATAACAAATATAAATAAGGAAAATATAAGCATTTACTCTTCATCAAAAATTGAGTAGTTTTAATAAAATTTAGGGAAAATTTCATTTCATACCTACGTTTTGAGAAATTGTTAATTTTTTAACTATGTTTTGTAAGCAGTCTCAGTAATCCCTAGAGTTTCTAAAACTCATCTAATTAGTCTCTGTCCATTAGTCCACTGTCAGTCAAAAGTCAAGTTGATTTTGGTCAACAGGGGCCATTTTGACATTTCACTATCGAACATCAAGAGTATGCCACATGTATGATCAAAATTAAAAATAAATGGAGATAAAAAGTAATTAAAACATAAAGAAAATTAAAATAGAAAATAGAAAAGATAGATTTTCACTATCCATTTTTGAGATGGACAGTGAAAATCAAATATAATTAAAATAAACTTAAAAAAAAAAAATAACAATTTAAAAAAAAAAAAAAATCATATCAAATCGATTGATCTAGTGATGAACCAAATTGGCACAATCTGGTTGAAGACCATCATCGCCGATTAGATCAACAACAATCTGGTTGAAGATGGAGTATCCATCTGATGGATCTCCACCAGATCTAAATTTTTTTAAGGAAAAAAAATAATTTTAAACTTTATTTTGTCAATTTTATTCTCTACCTTCCATCTTTTGAGATGGGCTATGGACCTTTTTCATTTTTCTTAATTTTTATAATTTTATTTTATTTGTTTCATTCTCCACCATCCAAATTTTAAGATGGACCGTAGAGATCAAATTTTTATTTTAATTTTTAATACTTTTTATTTATTTTAATAAAAGCGTAAAATGGATATTTTACACTTTCAATTAACATTGACTGTTAAATATCTAGTTAGAGGGATTAAATTGATCTATTTACAAAACTTTAGGGATGTTTGGATCATTTTGCAATACACAATTAAAAATTGATAATTTCTCAAAACATAGGAATGAAAATGAAATTTGCCTACAATTTCTGCAACATACTAGAAGATTTCTTACCACTACAGCACCTATTCTTTGCAAAAGTGAATATGAAGTTCCAGTGAGAGCAACCTGCATATAAAAATTAAAAAGGCAGGTAAGTCTTTGTAGTTTGTACTCTCATAAACAAAACTTCAGAGTATTTGAACAATAGAGAACCTGGAAAGCATTATCAGGACAGTTGTAGAAGAACTTAGTAATAGGCCCAGCACTGACTAAAAGTGGTGATCGTAGAGACACAGTTGGAGCAGGAAGATAAACAAGCATGAAATCTGCAATTATGGCCATAACCTAAGAGAAAGGCCAATTGAAAACTTAAAGATTACACATCCTTCAAAGCATAAGCACATACATCCCACGTATTATTGACTTCAAATAGAATTTGATAGATTGCTGATTATTATACAGCTGTGACTTTCATAACAAACTAATTGTCCAGACTACAAAACTGCACTAATCATCCATATAAAAGATAAGTAAATAATTTATATATATATAAAATAAAAAAAATAAAAATAAATAAAAAAGGAACTCTACAAACTACACACCAATTAAAATCTTTTCAATTCAACAACTAGAAAATATACAGCTACATAATTTATCAGCTTAGAATGTGACACTTGCAAATCTGAACCAATCTAAAGGTCCGGAACTCTTCAAAATTAATTAACGACCATAAGTGTCATATAAATTTCTTAAGATGATAAGCACTCTTTGAAACATTTACATTACCAAAAAAAAAAAAAAAAAAGTTTTAAGTTAAAATGATGGTTGGCAAATGAGAATAAGCAGATCAATCACACAATTATTGCCAAACCAAGCTCTGTCCAAGTAGTTTATCAGGAATCCAAACATATATATCAAGAAAACTCCGATTCCAAGGGCATACCATAGAAAGGACGAGAAAAAGAACAGAAAAAACAGAATCCACTGGCAAGGACGTCTTTGATCTCCCATCATAGTATACAATGTTTATATCTTAGGTATCAATTTCACCACTAAGTCATTTCAACTTCGAAGTTCATTCATTCTTAATCGAATTTTCTCAAAACATAGGTGCTTTATGTTAACCCTCACAATTTTCAACAGTAATCATATTAGTAGCATGTGAAACATACAATGCATCTCTCCCCAATCATGTCCAATAAACACACCAAAGAAAGTTCAAAAGATTAAATTTCTATGAAACCCCGCGTTACAGTACAAAAACTCTAGGAGATAGGATCTAGGCTCTCTGCAAATCATGAATGATATATGTTCAACAATTAAATCAGGATGCCAAAAAATGATTGCTTAACAGCATAGAATCATATCAGCTTAATAAGGTATGATTTTTTTCTAACAGTTAGCAATACTACAATGGCTAAACCTACATCATAATTCAGCATTATATGATTAAGAATTACATTACATTTAAGATGAGAAAACCAGGAAAAGAAGATTATATGTACCATTTAAGGACCGAAGGATACCTGTATTCAAGACTCAAAGCTTACAACTGCTTAATGATATAATTATAATATTATTAAATCATATATTACCTTTTGAAAAGTAATTATAACACAGAATTCCTCCTAATTTCCAAAAGATCATCTTTTTCTAGTTCGAAACGGAGCAATTGTCATCGATTTTAGGTTCTAAGGAAAACAAAATTGAAGGCCATCCCTTCAAATGTAACTGCAATTGAACAGAGCAATTGCCTAATCTCAGCATCCAAGCATCTACTGGTGCAATCTATTTGATATTTGCTTAAACATCAAACATAAACATTAACAATATAAATCAAAATCCTAAATCAAATGGTAATTTACAAATTGATATGACTGGTTTATGAAAAGGAACCATACCACATCGGCAAAAACAATTTCCAGCTCCTTGAAAAAGTTTTCTTTGCGGCGATCATACTCTGCTGCAGTCTGGTATATCAGGAAAAACAGTGCACAGTAAGGTTCTAAGCCTAAACAAACTACAGACATCAGAGAGAACAAGAATAGAAATGGTATAATTTAGTCAACTATCCAACAAACAAGTGATTTTCCAGGTTGATCTTAGTGTTTATTATAACTGAGAGGAGAGTAACAGTTCTTTGCTGGCATCCAGTAGAGTCTAATCGAGCCATGATTTATAAATTCACAAAAACTTGGAAAATCATCGTACTGAGAAGTCAATTGTTGGCAAAAAAAATGAGCAAATAAACCCTGCTCAGCATGCATAATTCAGCACAACTTTCTTGGGGTCAATTTGTAAATACATCACTCATCAATATCAAATGAACATTTTGTGGGTCTGCTATTATTTGACTTGCCATCAATGAAAACAAACATGGACAGCCTTATAGCAATCATGTGGATCAATCACCATGATGAAAGGAATTTGGGCTTCATAAATTATAAAAGCATTGTTGTTTACCTCATACCTTCACTATCTTGCAGGCATTTCACCCATTTCCAAACTCGAATTCGAAAACTTCAAGTCCCAAGGTATACCATCAACGGGTAATTCAATCCTCAACTTCACTCAGTTAAACAACAAACAACTTTACAGGTTACATCTTTTTCATATACCCTCTATTTGCGATACCATTTTACAAGACACAATCAAACATATCATATGCATTGACTAATCAATCAGCAGCATAGAGTTGCAAATCCTGAGCACATAAATAACATATGCATCAAGTGAGCCGGAAAAAAACAAACCTTGGTGAAGATGCCAACACCACACTCCATGGCAACCTTAGCGAGGAAGAGATCATCAGCCAAAAGTCTCTCTTTGAAGCCACCAAACTGCATCAACCAACGCAACAAACCAGACTTCTCCAGCTCAAAAAACCTCGTTAAAACCGCCCCAGGAATCTTACCATCACGGATCGCAGAAGCCAAGTCCTTGGGGAGACTCTCCATTGACCTCTTCGCCTCCGCCAACACCATCATCGTCTCCTCCCTGTTCCTGTCGCCTGCATTATCCCCATCTCCACCATGCCCTTCTCCATCACCACCACCACCACCACCAATGTTGTTGTCGTTGTAGTTGTTGTCCCCACCGGAGGTGGAGAAGGCCAGAAAAGGAGAGCAGCGGCCTTGTCCGTGGTGGTGATGGTGGTGGAGCGATAGACGGGCGGCGGCGGGGGTGGTTGGGAGGCGGAGATGGAGGAGAGGAGATGGAGGGTGAAGAGAGAGTCTGGTGGCGGAGGCGGAGGCGTTATTGGAGAGAGAAATATTTGGGTTGAAGAAACAGGAGGAGATGGACATTATTGTGGGTGGCGCTGGCGGTGGCGGGCTGGTCTCGTCTAGTTTGGTCTGCTGTGCCTGCGCTGTTTTTTTTTTTTTTTTTGTTTGGTAAAATAGAGGCATGTATAGTATATATAAAGTCCGTGTATGATGAGAATGTTGTTGGTTTGCTGTGCTGTTGGCGGGCGGTAGTTGCGATACACTTCCTGAGGGTTTTTGTATACTCCGATGTTGCTCTACACTGTATTCCACTCGCTTTTCATTACCCACGCCCACGCTCTCTTCATATAAACCTTAATTTATATTATTCGTTTTCAAAAAATATTATTTAAATTCGTAATCAAATAATACGATATAAGAATTATTAAGATTTTATAAATCATAAAATAATATAATAATTAATAGGATTTTGACAACTCACATATCATATTATTTAAACAGGATAAAATTTTTTGGTATTCAACATGATGGGATATATAAGTTATTAAAATCTTATAAATCTTAGATAATGTAATAATTAATAAAATCTTGATTATTTACATGTCACATCATTTGAGTATAGATTTTGATAAAATTTTTTAAAACTCTAGCATTACTCTTTTATATTATATTATATATTTATAATTGAGATGTATTAATTTTAGTTATGGTTAGAAATTAAACTAAAATATAGGTATCTATTCCCGATATTTGTTGAAATTAAATAGTATACGTGCAACTCACAAAGCATAGACATCTACTGTGCAAGACATATCAAAATTAACCATTATCATCACCCTCTTTGTTAAGTGGGATTAGGTTAATCCCAATCCAATCTTATGATTGGTAACCACGTAAGACAGGATAAAATAGAGTAATGTTCATTAATCCTACCATTAATAAATCATGCATTCCCACTCCTTCATTCTTTTTTTTTTAATTTGTCTTATTCTATATTTAATTAATTTAATAATTTCATTAAAATATTTATAGACAGTGATATTTACTAATATTAATTAAAAAAATACAGATGGCTGGTGGCTGTAGTGACAGCCCAACCAATGGAGTTTTGCCTATCAGCCAAACGTTTATAGTTCGATCTATATCCAAGACCTTAAAGATGGGGACAATTCTTTTCATATAATGTAGGCCTCTTCCCCCAATTCTAGGAGCCCAATTCTAAACACACCTCAGAGATTTTGATCAACAGTGTCCGGTAAATTACATTGTATATATAATACTTATGTAATAATAAAAAAATAAATATTAAATTATTTATAAAAAATTATTTATTTTTAAAAATATTTTATTCTTTGAAATTAATTTTTAAAAATTAAAATTAATTTAATATAATTTAAAATAGTTTAAATAATGTTATTTTGTTGAAATTAATTTAAAACAATGCTATTTTATCAAAAATTAATTTAAATAATGTTATTCCAATAAATCTCCAATCCATTAAACATAAAATATAATTGTTTTTGTCCAATCCTATATTACACAAAGCAAAAGGTAATATTATCTTATCCAATCTCATACTAAACCAAAAACATCATAATATTAATTTAGTTCAATCCTGTCATATCCATTATGATCAAATCCAATTTCATTTATTAAAAATAGTGCAATTCAATCAGCATGCCCTATATATATAGCACGAAAATATACTTTTATAGTATCAAAAGAAATATGCTCTCCTATTACCCAAAGAAAATTCCTCATGCATGCTAATATATATACATGATGTCAAAGTGAAACTTGAATCTTTATTATCAATGTGAAAGAAAAATACTTAACCACTTGAGTAATTAGTGGATGTGCACAATTTCAATGATGTAATGCGCGAGATGAATGATTGAACACTTGTATTATAATTTGTGTAAGTGACAATTTATTCTATTAAAAACGTAACATGTACGTATTGTTGCTCGATATCAACAGTAAAGAGAGTACGGGTAACTCTTTTGTGATTCTCCTTTTCCACTCTTCTGTCAACCTCGTAACAGGGTGCCTATAAAACAAAAACCAGTCAAGGTGACGCCAGCAAAGTCCCAACAACCACACTTCAACAATCAAGTCAAGTGATCTAAAAAAGGGGCACCTCTGTGATGGGCAATGTAATAGTAACTAAAATATGAAAAGTGACAAAGGAATTAGAAGAAAATACCAAACGAATATGCATCCATAGCTTTTTATAAGCAAACCTTCACCTTTACTTCATCTTTCCTTAGATAGATTTCTTCAATTTGTTGATTTCTCATAGACAAGCCCCTTAACCACTCTTGGGATCGATCCCAACCTTTCATTCCACCATATGGCGTATTCTTCTCTCTATCAACTCTAGTGCGACTGAGGTGTCTTTCCTTGATTGGATAGTTATGTTTACATTACATTCTTCCTTTACAACTAGTAGCTATTTCACACCTAGTAGCTATTTCACACCTAGTTATCCCTTCTTGTTAGGTTTCTTATGGCAGGGGAGATATTCATGGTTGACATCTTTGTCTGGACACCACCCTTTATCTACACGCATAGAGAACTCTTCGTTGCTATTATTCTCTTAGACTGACATAGTCTCTTTTAAGTGGTTGTCACCAAGAGATAAGGACAGTCACCACAATTTGGTTACTCAACTTTTGGGGCTAGGCTATGTCTAAAGTGGCATTTAATCCCCTTGATTTCAATTGATACTCTCTTATTATCTCCCTAGTGGTCCCCTTTTTTCTTCGCCTTTTTCTTTCTTTTCTTATCTTTCAAGTTTCTTCTTTATGAATGAGTAATTTTAGGAATAACCTTTTCTTCCACTCCTATCCCCACGGATTGTATGTCTTTCTTAATGTCGAGTTGATTGGTAGTATCCTGCTTGATCTCTTTAGTACCAAAGGGTCTGGGTCGCCTTAGTACTTAGGTGGTTTGGTAAAACCTTGCTTAGTCTCATTAGTGCAAAAGTGGTTTAACAACACCCAGCTCGGTTTCCTTAATACTCAAGTTGTCTGGCAATACCCTGCATGGACTTTTTGGTACCTATGTGGCCTAGCAGTACCCTAGATTAATAGCTTCGTAGGGTTATCTTGGACAGTTAACTGGCTGACACCTTGGATAACCTCTCACCTAAACATCTTTAGCTCCTCGGATGCTTAATTCCTTGACATCTTAAAGTTGTTTCCCATATGCTGTCAAGTTTTACCTCCTAAGTATTCTAGTTATTTGGCTCTTAAGCACTCTAGATGCTTGGCTCCTTGGCACTATAAATAGTTATTTTCAAAGATATCCATGGCTAATTTAGTAATCATGGACAATGTTTCAAAACTCTCTACTCACTATTAGACTAGTAACTTAACGAGTGACGAGTAATAGGTTACTCGATTAGTAATCGAAAAGCATTTTTTGGATGGAAGGAATTATAATTTTTGAAGTCTTAAAGCATAATATGATATTTTTATAAACATCAAAGGTCATGGCCAAATTATCCTCACTCTATTTAAAGCTCACCATATGGTTAAACAACTCTTAAAACCCGTATATTCTCTCTCCCTCTCTCTCTCTCCCCCTTCTCCTCTCTCATCCCTCTTCTCTCTCTAACACGTCGTCGCTATCGCCGTTTTAAGATCATGAACTATCGTTGTCTCTTTTCATCATCACCGGCCATTTTAAATTTTCTTCTCTTTACTTTGTGTAATCGATCATTCTCCTTTTCTACTGGTTTAGTTCTCCTTCTCTCTATTTTCATATTCTCGACGTCTTTCTTTAAGCTATAACCATTGTCTTTTACCTTCAACTGCTCGCCGGCGACGAACTATGAGTATAATTGTTTCTCTAATTTTTCTATTTTGTATGGTGTTTCGTTTGTTTTGTTGGAAGTATTAGGTTTTGACTTATATTTTGGTGGTATTTGGAATGATTTTCAATTGATTTTTTGATGATTGGATTCACCGAGTCCACCGAGTTGAGTCGAGTTAGGCCAAATATCCAACTCCAATGAGCAAGACATCTAATCTAAGAGTTTTCGAATAAGCGGAGTGTCAATCAATGAAAACCTGATAAGACCTCGATGAAACTCACCTAGTTTTCAAATATTGATCATAGATGCTTGGCTTTTTTGGCACCTTGGTGCTCAATGCCTTATACCAGTATACCACAAATGGTTATCTATTGAAATTTTGGTATAATTGTTTCTAAGGACATTCATGACCTCCCATTGCCCCATATTTTTTTGAACTACATTTTTTCTTTCTTTTCTTTGAAACTTACCCTTTGTTTTTAGTTGACGATTTTTCATCTTTAACACATACGTAAATAATATAAGTTTTTTTTTTATAAAAAAAAATAATATAAGTTATGTTGACTGGTCTATTTTCTTAATTTTTTTTTTTGTAAAAGTTTAATAATGTTTCTCACAACCCTTTACAAAATTAAATTATTTTTATAAGTTTTAAAATCTGCTAAGTTATTTATATGAATCATCTAATAAAAATAATGAATTAATCTAATAATTTATTTACTTTTTATTAAAAAAAATGCCACGTGATTGTTTTTTCTTTTATGTATAGAGCATTGTCCAATGCAATTAAGCGTTTGTTTTTTATTGCTTCTACTAGTAACACATAAAAAATTTCTTTTATATATGGATCCACTTTGACAAATAAAAATATAGAATTATATATGGTTGGAATTATTACCACCCATGAAAATTATTAGAACACCCATTTTTTTGAAAATTATATGATAAAATTATCCCTAAATAAAATTATAAAGAATGACAAACACAAATTAGTAAAGTTTTTTTTTTTTCATTTTTACTTTTACAACTTGAAACAATTTTCTTTTTCTTTTCTTCGTTAAAAATAAAACAAAAAAAATTCTATAAATATTGATAAAGAAAATCTACAAAAATGGTTTATGGATACTTTTATATATATGACTCTCTCAATCTTTTGAAATGGAAAACATTGTTTCTTTCAAATTTTTATTTTTCATTCATTTAAAAAGTAAAGGTTGACCTAAGTACAAGGGGTTGAGCATTTCCATTGATCTTAAGAGGTTAAATGTTCAAATTTCGTCCTTATCCTAAAACACAAAATATTAATAATTTTCTATAATTTAATTTCCTATTCTCCGCCATAAAAAAGAAAAAAAGGTTGCCCTAAATACAAACTAAAGTCTCAATCTTGGTAGGAAATTTGGTAGCTACAATCATAAGTTATGGATTTTTTTTTTTTATCTTGACAAAGTGTAAAATTAGGTTTAGGATTATATTAAGAATTTATGTTTAAAGAAATATAAATAAATACTAAAGATAGAAAATTTGTTTTAAAGGAATGTTATTAACTTTGTTTATTATACAAAATTTTGTTTTAAAGGAATATAATTAATTTTGTTAGTATAAAAAAATTATTTTAAAGGAATATGATTAATATTGTTTGTGTATGACTATTATTGACATATTTTTGGATGCTTTCAGTAGGTGTATTAATAATTTGAGTATAAAAATAAGATTTATGAGTGATAATATCTACACCCATTATATATTCTCATCCATCTCTAATGCAATTTTCTAAAATAAAATATGTAGCCATTTTTAACTAAAATATATGTCCTTCTATTTTCTTTTATATATTACAATTAAGAGGAAAAATAAATAAAATAAATCTATATATTTTAATTGGTTCAAAAATGTAAAAAATCCTAATAAACATTTTTACTAGAGTTTCTCAATTAAGAAATCCATATCTATTTATATATTTTTATCGTATCAAACTCTATATTTAGATTAGATAATTATATTCGAAAGAGATTTTTTTATCATTTTATTATTTGATAAAAAATTCAATTCAAATACTAATTCAGTTGTAAACGAAAAAGTGTGGCAAACGCTCTTGAGTACGCGTGAAGACCGGATGAGGTGTGTAGGTACAGGTAGGTTGGTGAGAATTCACAGTATGGTGCCTAACACGCGCTCTGGTGGTAGGTTTAAAACTTTTTATTTTTATTTTTTTGAGAAGGAGGTTTTAAACTTTAATTGTGTGTATATATATATATATATATATATATATATAAATTTAAAATCAAATTATTGGAGATGGAATCATTAAGAATTACTTGCACCAAAGTCCTTAGGCCTAATTATAGCCATATGCAACTTTTACGAAAATTGACACAAACTCCCACACCGTTGGGCGTTGGTAGTCCGCATTGCCCTTGGTATTTATTTTATTATTTATTATGTATTTTTAATTATTTTATTTATTTGATTTAATTTAATTAATAAAACAAAGGAAAAAAATCATTTTAGTCCCTAACTTTTGAAAAAGTATCAATTTTTTAACTATATTTTTCAAAAAGACGAAATGAACCTTAGCTTTTCAGAAAAGTGTCAAATTAGTCCCTTTTATCGGTCAACTAACAGTCAAACTTAATTGATAGTATACTAAATGAGGGTAAATTTGGCATTTCCAATTATAATGGAGAAAGATGTAAAAGGAAGATAAAATAAGGGAAAAAAATCATTTAAAACAAATGAGGAAAAAAATTCAAAAAAAAAAAATCTCGTTCGACAAAATTATTTAAAAAAAAAAATCATTTTGTTAAATATGAATGTTATCTCAAAACATATACCAATTATACCATAAATATGTGGATCTCAAATATATAATATTATAGATTGAAAAAAGTTAATAGATGCAACAAAAATATTAAACAGATGGAGCAAGAGCAGAAACTGTAATAATATTAAAAGCTAAAGCAGAAATTTTGAAAAAAACAAAAACAAAAATTACAAGCTAAAGTAGAAATTAAAAAAAAATAAAAATAAAAAAATCACACCCATGAATAAAGATTTAATGAAAATTTTTAATTGTAAGAGTAAAATGGTAATTTTACAATTAATAAATATAAATAAGATCCTCAAACAAAGTTACGCCCCGTCAAAAATTTTCTAAGGATAAAACTGTAACTTTATGAAAATTATATGCAACTCATTAAGGGTATTTTGATAATTATATATTATTGTAATATTTTACTTTATTTGAGGGTATAATGATTTTTTTATCTGTTTTAATAGTGTCCATGGTTAAATTAGTCTTTTTATGTTTTTCATTAGGTTTGACCATTAGTTGACTGATGAGAGGGACTAATTTGATACTTTTTCGAAAAGTTAAGGTTCATTTCGTCCTTTTAGAAAACATAGTTAAAAATTTGATACTTTCCCAAAAGTCAGAGACTAAAATGATTTTTCCCCTAAAACAAATAATATCGTCATGTTTTAACCCCAATCACAGCTTATCATTTTAAGACCAGATCAATCAAACACTACTTTTTTGGTTAAAAATAAGACCCACAAAATAATATTAAAAAAAAAAAAACAAAGTCATGTAATCTTTCAATTAAAGCGAGATCTTCTATTCAATCTCAAATTCCTCATCCATTTAATCTCTACAAACAATTTATTACAAATCATTACACACACACACTTTCTGTCACTTTAATCCATATCAAGGAAAAAAAATCCACAAAATAAATCAAATTAATCCTCAAACCCAACCAAAAAAAAGAACTTATTGAATGAAAATTTTGATCTATCGCTAAACCCACTTAAAATATTGCAGTTAACATATTCTCCCTCCCACCACCACTCCTCTCCATGGATACCGCAGCCCTTTCTCTAATCTAATCTGCTACCAACCTCTAGCCCTTCGTTAGTTAGGAAAATTGGCTCCCAAAACCTCCCCCAGAGACCTTACGCAAGAATATCATAAAAAACATACAAATAAATTAGAAAATAATAATAGTCGTCTGAACAAGAGAATTTAGAAAATTATGACTCTAAAAAAGAATTTCATTATATGAAAATTATTATAATTACAAAGACTATTCTCTCATATCTCATGACCCTAATACATTAGCATATATTGACTTATATCATTCTACACTCTAAAATAAGATAAACAAAAAAATAATTTTATCTATAATCAAATACAACGCTTAAAGTGTTATTTCACCGGGACAATTAAAAACAAAAGTTTTGGCCTCTTTATATTGGCTTGAAAATCTATTCAAGTTTGTTTCTTTTCCAATGTGGAACTAGGCTCTCCTTTCATTTTGTCAATTTCTTAACATCGCTTTTGTCCTCTTGCTTTGTTATTCATCAAATCTCCTCTCTGTACCTCCATATAACAAGAACAACAATTAGGTGTCTTTGAAGTAGATGAAGGACGAAATGAAAACAAATGGTGATATTTGAGAGGTCTTCCAATGGATTCAGGTTATAAGGTCAATGTCAAGTCTATAAAAGCGAGTGTTAAGCTTTATCGCAAATAGGGATTTCAAGTTTTGAAAAAAATTGGATTAATCTCCATTCGATATGAAGTTGTCTTCATCTTTGATGGAGCAAGGTCCACTCCAATCTTAAATAAAATTCATCTAAGTTTTATGGAGATTTGGAATTTATTTTCCAAATCTCTCATAAAATATATATATTTTTAAAGATTGATTTTATTATTTTATTTCTCTTAAAAATTATTTTTGTAAGTGTTGGAATGGTATGATGGAAAAAAGAGATCAATCTCCTCTATCCAATTCTTGAGTTAATTTAATTAATTACATATTATATGCACTTATTTTTAAAAGATAAAATGATAATTTTACCCTTTTCATGTTAACTCCTAATGGCCACGGACTAATAGTAGGGGTAGTTTGTGTTCACTTTGATAATAGATGCATATGGCTGCAATTAGGCCTAATGTCAGGGTACTTTTGTAATTAATCCAATCCTTAAATACTAAAATTTTTATACGTTGACCTGCTAATATTTTATGTTTTTGTTATGGGCCCAGTGTTTTTGAATCGACTCTCCGGCATTTAGAAGTCATTAACGTATAAATCGAAGTGACCAAAAAGGACCCCAAGTGGAATCTAATTCCCATTTTTTTGCAAATAAAATAATTTTAATTTGCTTTGTTGTCGATTTTAGTGATATCTACAATCTACTTTTTCTTATGCTTCATATTTTTATTTTATTTAAAATGATAACACCAATAGCTGATATATTTAATTTAAAGTTTATTAGATTTAAAAAATTTTAATAGTCTAGATGTATTTAATTTAGACTTTTAAAAAAGTTCATAAAATATAGATGTTTTCAATTTAAAGTTGTATAGATTTCATATAAATCTAGACGTATTCAATTTAGACTTATAAAAATTCAAAAGAAAGTAAGATGTTTAAACTCATTAATTTTACAAAACTTACTTAAATGATGAAATTCAATAAATTTTAAAGTAAAATTTATGAATAAAAATATTTATAACAAATCTTGCATTGCTCCTATAGATTTCATTATATTTCATAAATAATTGTAATGAAGTTTATATAAAAGCTATAGAATCCATAAATATTATCAAAAATTATCATTTAAAAAAAATAAAAAAAAACCTTCAAATTCTAATAAGCTTTAGATTAAAAATATGACCTTGGATGACTCCAACTTTTAGGTTGTTTTAAATTAATTCTGATATTCTTAGAAAACAAATATGTTGTGGAACTAACCTCTATCGAGTAATTTCATGCTAAGGTGTTCCTTTTGTAACTAAAGCTACAAATAATAAGGTGCTGCACCGTACAGAGGAATTTACTTTATCCTTGGAGTCTATTCGAACTCGGGATTGTTCCCTCGATGTAAAGACCTTGATTAATGTGACAGGTATACAACCAGATGAATCTTACTATGTCAATTAACTACATGTTTAGAGAAAATTACTAAAAAGCCTCTTGATGTTTGTTTTGTTTACAAACGGAAACATTGTTTGCACTTTTTTGTAGTGTTCTCTTCTCTAGTAACAACAATATAAACTTTGACCTAAAAAAGTTTGACTGTCAAAAACCGATAAAAAGATTAAAAGAAAATAAATTAATAAAAATAAAAAATCTATACCACTAATCTCATAAATGTACAATGAGGTCCATTTTAAAAAATAAAAATTAAAAATATCAATTTTTTAAAAGTGTATTTGTACTATCTAACTAAAAAAGATGGACGATAGAGATCATATTAGAAAAATAAAAAAAAAGAAATATAAAAGAAAGGAGAAAAAAGAAAAAGAATAATAATAAAAAAAAAAGCCAGTGGAGATTCGATCTCCAATTAGATCTTTATCATTCACCAACTTGTTAAACAATATGGATCCAATCTGGAGTTAGATCTTGTTGTGGATATATTTGGGGCTACATAAGTAGGTTGATAAAAGCCTAATTAATCGTTGAAATCAATTGATCTATTGACAAAAGTTCAATCCGCCAACATCCAGCTCACAGAAGCGAGCTCTTAGTTTGCTAATTGTAGTTCTCATGAGGTTGCTATCAACCATGGTCAAGGTTGCCTTATGCTTAGCTCTAGGTTGCTTAGAGCGAGACCTAGCTCGCAACTCGAAATGCTCATTAAAGAAATTTTTTCATAAAATGTAACAGCTTAATTTAAAGAAAAGTCAACTACCAGAACTGGAAGAAAAATCAAACTCCTATTTCCACGAGATCTATCCCTAAATTGATTAACATAGTTTTAGAAGTATATTTAATGTAGAATTCTTTCCTATTTTTATTGTATTCAAATTGTAACATCTCATACTATAAATAGTGAAAATTCATTGTAAGGAGAATAATAAACAATCAATAATACTGTACCTCTACTAAAATAGCCAGAGAAGTAGTCGTGGATGTAGACATCTTTTTGGGTTGAATCACGTAAAAATTTCCTTACATTCATTGTTCTTCCTCTTCTTTTTCTTTTTCTTTTGTCTCTATTTTGCTTTATTTATAATATTGGGTCAAGAACTTGAGTCGATTGAATTTAGACGTCAACAGATCTCTACTGTTTGGTCTAACTTCAGTCTGATTAATTAAAATTTGATTTATCCAACTAGAGACTGTTTTAATTAATTAAAAACCAATCAATCACTCCTATTTCCTTCCTCTTATTCTTCCAACAAAACCACAACTCTTTTCTTCTTCTTCATCCAGACTCTATTACCAGATTGCCTCCACTATTTATCATCAAGCAAGAAAGAAAAAAGAAACCAAAAAAAATGAAAAGCAAAAACCATTTCATCATCAAAAACACATATTGGATCTAGGTTTGGAAACTCGTTTATTGATATTGAAGTAATGTTTTGAAACCAAATCAATTAGTATTCGAGGTTTGTTGAATCTAGATGTTCACCTTTATATGGGTTCGTTTAAACCCAGATGAAGATCTTGATCTAGGTTCGTTGAACATCTGGGTATCTAGGTTCGAATCTAATTTTGTGTTTTTTTTTTTTTTTTTTTTTTTTTTCGAGTTTCATCATTGGGTTGTTTCATCATATATTATTCTTCTTCTATTCATTTTTCATTTTGCAAAAAGCTCCAAAAAAATTAATTTTTCATTTTATATTCATAATTGATAAAGTTTTGATAATGATATTGAAGTTTTGATGATGACACGAAGGTTTAATGGTTTGAAGGATGAGAGGTTGAAAAAGGTTGTGTAGATCCAGGCTAGATTTAATGGATGATGGAAATCCAATTTGTCATCTTCAACATTTTTTTTTTCTTTTTTTTTAATTCTTTTAATTTTTCAAAATTGACCTTGATGGTCCATTTTGAGATGGATGGCTCAGATTAATTTGAAAAAAAAATATTTTTATATTTAAAATTATCTTTTATTTGTTTTTAAATATCAAAATTATTTAATTTTTAATTTATTTTATAATTTTTAAAATTTTAAATTATAGTAAATGATATCCAATGTCCAAATGGATGGTGGAGTCCAAACAACTCATTAAATGATATAATTTTTAAAGGAAGAATAAAAAATAAGAGAAATTAACCCTAATATCCTTAGTGAAGTTAATTCAAACAGTCAGCCAAAGTCAAGTCATTAATGCAGAAAAGGACGCTGTAATAAAATGTAAATATTATTTACGTTTGTTAAGAGACAAACATTAAGAGACCTTTACGTAATTTACTCATTTTTAAATAGAACTTATCACATTATTATTATTATTATTATTATTGTGCATGTGTAATAATTTTACCAACCTTTTTAAAATAGATATTAGTCAACTCAATATTATCAGTAGACCTGTAATGCAACTCACCAAAAGTAAAAGATACCTATTTATGGTTTTTATGATCATATTTAAGGTATATTGCACAACCTCTTAAGTTTGATGAAATTACACTCACATGATAAGTTTGGCTCTAATAACATGAAACCTATATGAGATTTCAAAAATCCAACACAAATACCTCCTGCTATTATAGAGTTGCCATTAAATCCTAAATGCCAATGGTCAAATATGTGAAAGACTAAAATACATTTCAAGTCAAATTTAAAATAAATTTTTATTATTTTAAGGGTGTATATAATTTTCATCCCTATATTTTGTGAAAGTGTCAAAATTTTAATTATGCTTAGCAAACACATCCAATATTCTCTAAATTTTTGAAAAAGTATCAAATTAGTCTATTTCGTCAATTAATTAACGATCAAACCTAGCAACAACATGGTGTGTAAGCGTAATTTTGTATTTCTAATCACAATTTAAAATCTTGACATGTGTACAAACTAAATAAATTGGGAAAAATTAAAAAGAGAAAGGAAAATTAATAATTAAACAATTAAGAAAAATTTTAAAAATACTAAAGAATTAAAGAATAAGGAATAAATAAAAATAAAAAATTAATTAAAAAAATATTGTTCAAAATTATTTGATTCTAGCCTTCATCACCAAATGAACTAAGGGTGGTGTTGAGGCTACCATTCATCACCAAATGAACTCGATCGCAATATGGACGATTTGGTTCATCATTAGATCGTTGTGATCTGGTGCAAACTAGATCGTAATGATCTGGTTAAAAACAAATAATTGCCTATCCTTATCCACCATTAGGCCTAAACCAAACTAAACTTTCTCTCTAAAAAACTAGACCCATCATTATCGTTATACACCTATATCTTTCTCACTCTTCTCTTTCTCTCTCTTGACACCTCTTTTTCTCTTTTATCTCTCTAAAAAACCAAATGAAACCCAGGTAACCCGGGTTCATTCGGCTTCAAATGATCTAAGTCAACCTAAGTTTGTTCATCTTTGAATGAACCCATGCAACTTGGATTCGTCTAAAGATCGTTTGTCTTCGAATGAACCAAAGTCGGATGGGTATGTTCGATATTTATTTAGATCTAGTTCTTTGGGTTTTGAAACCTAAAAGCCGACGATGACAATATTGATTGTCCTTTGGTTGAAGATGAAGATCTTCAACCAGATAAAGATTTTCATCTTCATCAGAGACAATATGGTAACCAGATTGTCGCCAATCTGATTTTTTTTTTTTTAGTTTTTTTCAAAAAACTTTTTTATGTTTATAATAATAATAATAATTTTTTAGTTTATTATAATTATGTTTAATAAGATTTTCTATTTTTAATAAGATTTAAAGAGAGATGAAAAATAAAGCAGAATCGATGGTGAGGAATTGGAAATGGATAGAAATATAAAAGATTTAGGGTTTAATGAAGGTGGTTGGTAAGTGATAGATGAAAAAGAAAGAGTGACAATGAGTTGAGGATAGTGAGTAATAGACAAAGAAGAAGGAAAGGGAATGAGCTGCGGGAGTGACATTTTATTTAAAAAAAATGAAAAACCAAAAAATTTTTAAATTGAAAAATTGAAGTGATTGTTGATTGGTGCAGCATCAAAGTGTGTTCAATCAATGTCTCAATGAAATTTTGTTTTGGTATAGTGAAGTTGTTTGAAGAGTATTTTAGTTTGACAGACCATCATGAAAGATGTAGAAAGATTGGGAAAACAATTCTTGTTGGTAATCGAAGTGAAGACTCATCTCCGACTCCTTAGTTTAGCTTCAATTTTGGTTGATGGATTTTGTTTTGTTTTGATTTTTGTTGCAAGGATTATTTTTGTTTATTTAGTGGGTTCCTGTCAAGTTAATTAATTCTTTCCTTTTGTTCTATCTAGGGTTTTTTTTTTTTTTTTTTGGATTTGTTTCTAAATGAGTGAAGTAGTGGTGTTTGAATGTATTTTTAAAATGGTTTTTTGTTTTCGAAAGAAAAAAATTAAATAAATAAATAAGTGAAAGATGTTTGGTGAGATGTTTTTATAAATGTGTTTTTGAACATGGAAAACACTCATTTAAAAATTATAATTAAAAAGTGAAAAACAACTTTTTTATATTTTTCACCATTTCCAAAATATGTTTTTAAAATAAATCATTATTATTATTTCTTTGTTATTAAAACAACTATTTTACTCATTTTCAAAAACAATACCAAACACTTTTATATAATTTTTTGTTTTTCAAAACAACTTTTACGAAATTCTCTTAAACATATTACATTTTTAAAAACATGTTTTTCATTTTTAAAAATAATTTTCAAAAACTATTCCAAACACACATGGATTGGATTTGTTTTTGGAATGGATTGAAGATAAATGAGTAATATTGGAGATGATGATGGATGTAGAAAATGATGAAGAAATAATTTTTTTTTTTATTTTTTTAATTATTTTTAAATTTTAGATAAATGTATTATTGAAATATTAATAACTTGTGGATGGACCATTTTACCGTTGATAATATAGATTTAATGGTAGTTAGTTAATGATTGACTAATGGTAGGAGGTATTTGTGTTGGATTTTCGGAATCTCGGGTAGGTTCACGTAATTAGAGCCAAACTTGTCATAAGAGCATAATTTCACTAAATCTAAGGGGAAGTATGTGCAACTGGCCCTATTATTTAAGTTATTTCAAAAATTAAAATTGTTAATGCCAATATAAGACGAAAAAGTAGACGAAAAATTGAATGTCCCACAAGAAGAGTGAAAGGCATTAATAAGAATAGTGGACATCAACGTCACCGGTCTAAATTGATTATCAGAACAAATTTGATGACTTTTCAACACACTTTGAAAACCTTTTTTTGGAGTGGGACATGACACAGATCTTACTTGTCATAATCACGTGGTCTCCTTGTAAAATATATTTATGCATCTTCCAGCAGGACCCCACACTTTGTCATTTTCCAATCATGATCTACTTTTCTAAAAGTTATTTGTCTTGTTCTAGCTTCCCAGCATCCATTCTACCGACCAAATACACAAAACCTATTCCTGTCATTACCCTCATTGACACTGGCTGTCATTATACCATGATGAATCCCTCCATTTTACCTTCTCATGCTTGGTCCTCTCATAACCAACATTTCCTCGCAGCTGATGGAAAATTGTTCACTACTAATCTTATCACCACACATAAAATTGGTATTCAATTATTCCATAGACCTTGTTTTGGAAATTCTTCAAGACACATGGTCTGATCCCACAACTTAGGTAGTAGTAAATATGTAAACAAATCATGCAATAAAACATTTAGGTCGCATGATCTATTGCGCAGGTCGTGAGATCCCTTTATTTTCCTCGTGTGGGAAGATAACTCATGATCTAAGAGTATCTCTAATATAATTATTAATTTGAGTTAAATTTTCCACCATATGAGATGGATAGCTAATGAAGAGAAAAAAACCTCTCAAATGTAATTATTTAATCCAAATATGAAGTTGATATGGTAATTTCTATTTTTTTAAAAAAAATATATAGATGGATTTCTTAATTCAGAAACTCTCATATAAATATTGACTATGATTTTTACTTTTTTCAACTAGTTACAAATAGGGAAATTTGTCTTATACTCTCTCATATTTACTATAAAATATATATATAAAAAAAAAAGAGTTTGACATATATTTTATAATGATTGATCAAAAGTGGATGTAGATTTTATTTTTGATAATTACATGAGGGATGAAAATATTCATAATATTCAATTTTCTTTTTATTTGTTTGTTAGAGTGGATTCAGATTCAAAAAAATTGTAGATGTGTCAGTGATAGAGACTCAAAAATACGCAATAGTATTGCAGATACTCTAATACTCTTTATACCTTAAAAACATTATATAAATGCATTCTCCAAAACCTAATATATCCTTTGATAGATATATTTTGTTGATCCTATTTATTTAAAGAATAAAAACTAATAATTTTGTAAAATTCATAGATTAATGTATTTTAAATTTTTTTATGAAACTAATTTGGTAATTGATTTTAAATCCTAAATGATATACCTTTATAAAATTCCTTAGATTACTTCTCAAGAAAAGAATTTATTATTTAAAAAAAAAAAAAAAACATAGCATAAGAATTAGCGTGAATTTTGAAATCACTACCTAACTTCCAAAATAAATTTATTTAGCAATAGTGTTCATGAATAAAGGCAATAGTTTATAAGTAAAAGACACAAAGAACCATAGTTCATGTCCTTTGTTTGTGAATAAAAGTTCCTTAGCACTGATTGTGTTAAAATTAAAGCTTATTTTGAAAGTTTAGTATAGTCCTCATGTTAATTAATTTTATAGTTGTTGCTTATGAATCACTTTTAAAAAAAAAATGTACAATATATGTTTTATAAGTGTTGACGTGGAAAACCAGTCAACCAGATTCTTGAGCCCAATGCCGCAACGTAAGAAGATCTACAATAGAAAAACCAAATGATAGCAAAAGAGAAGAGATAAGGAAGAACAAATCAACACCAAGTTTTTAAAGTGGTTCGACCTTTTAGAACTGCCTACGTCCACTGTCTTTCTTATTTCTGCAGAGTGGGAGCAATATTTTCTCTCAAAGTGTTTCGCCCCCCCTTTACAATAAATGCTTCCCTCTATTTATAGAAGAGGGAGCTACAAAGAGAATAATCAGACAAAAGGTCATAATCTATTATAATTAATGCTTTTGGAATGCATTTAATACCTCTGACTTTTGCCAGGTCAATTCTGTCAACACGTGGGCTGGATGCTGACCCATGCTGGTTTGGTGGGATCTTCCGGAATTATGCTGTCATTAGGTGAAATAACCTTACTTATCGTGTAAGATACGTCATCTTACTGTTCTGGGCTGGCGCTGAGCGAACTGAGTCGAAAACAGACTGAAATTACGGAGTAAGCGATCTTGACTTCGTACGGATAAAGCAGACTCGACATCGTCACAATAGAAATGTCCGTTGAGCGATCTTGACTTCGCTGGACGCCCAACGGTCTTGACTTTGCGGCCAGTTCAACGGACTTCACTCGATTAGGCTCACACGCACTTCCATGTTGGGCTTCACTTATTGGTTTCGGTGGCTTGGGCCACTAATTTTATGGGCCTCTGCCAGGCCATTTAAGTGGTCCGAAAAACACCCATAACATCAACCCCCTAGTTCTTAAGTCGTTTCTCTGCCTGAGAACTTTGAATTGGAACGGGTAAAAAATTTCTCCCTCTTCTTGGACATGTGGCGTTTCCCCTGATGACGGTTTAACGTCTGCAGCGGGTATTAAATGCACGTCTCTTCAACTGTCGGCGCCTGTTGGCTATGTCCCAAGGATCGCGTTGCATCGTTAGATCCGAGGCGGTTGGTAAGCCACCAAATCCAACGGTCAGGGATGTGACTTCGGGCCTATATATAAGGTGAAAATCTTGCCTTTTCACTTTCCGCTTGTCATTTTTACGCTTCAGTCAGTCTTCTTCTTCATTTCTTTTCCTTCCATCCACCACCAAGTTCTGGGCTTCAGTCTTTCAGTGCGCGCAACCCAGACACCTTTTCTGACTTTGATCAACGGTGAGTTCATATCCATTGCTTTTCTTTCTTTGGTATTTTGTTGCTTTGTCTAGTGATTTTCTGGCTGTCGCTTTCTGGTGCTTTCATTCTTTTGAATGTCGTTTGGTTTTCTGTTAAACGTTTGATTGAATGTTTGTGCCTTTTCATATTCCATTGGTTTGATCCGTTAGATTGTTGTTGAGCCATTTGATTTGTTGTTTGTAAGTCCAAGCGATCTCGAGATCGCGCATAGGTAATAGAAGTCGACACGTTTTGACGTTTGTGACCTGCTAACTAGGAAATAGCCATTAGTAGACTTGGAGCTTTAGCTTTTGTAGGCACGGTCTGCGTTCTGCAAACTAACTGCTCCTTTCCATTTGTAGATGTCTTCAGGTCGCAGACGCCAAACGGTCTCGAATTGATCGGCCCGTAAGATCTGCATTTGACGAAGCTGACATCGCGTTAAGCTCGAGTTCGCCAGGATCGTCTCCCTCGCCTAGCGGTACCGAGGTTAGAGCCACATTGGAAGGAGCTGCTGAGATGGCGCCTTTGAAAGTAGTTGTTCCTTCGAGGAGAAGGAGTCGCCAATCTAAAGATCCCTCCGCGACGTCGTTGGCTGCTCCAAGCTCATCCAAGGTAATGGCAAGAGAAGATACCCATGTTACCAGCATAGCGGAGTCACCAATTCCCGAGGTCCCTCCAGTAAGCGCTCCACAGGCTGCGTATCCTGTGGCTCGGCAGAAGGTCCCCGTGGTTAAGGAGATCGCTGCTATGGAGAGAGATAAAAAAGCTGCAGCTCGTCAGGGGGCAAAGAGGAAAGAGCACGATTCTTCTAGCAAGCCCCCTCCTGCTAAGAAAACTGTGAAGGAGAAGGGGAAACAAATTGCACCTACAGCTGGGGGGTCTCCACCCAAGGTCGCTGCAGAAGAGCCTTCAGGAGATATTCCTGGGGCATCGTACTTTAATCTTCTGGCTGAACAGGTCCCTGGTCTCTTGGATAAGTCAACCAGATATCTAGACCAGAAATCCTGCTCGGGAGTGAACCTATTGTCTTGGGCAACTCATCAATCAGTCAAGGTTGAATCCTCTCTTCCACCTTTTGCTTCGTTCTTAATCTCGTTCTCTTTATCATCTTTCTCGTTATGTAGGCTGCTATGGCGCTGACGAAGGCGTTGGATGAAGAGTTGGAAAAGGAGGACCAAGAGGATGAGCTCAAGGTTGCTAACAAAAAACTTAAGGAAGCTTTGATGGAGCGCAATAACGAGCTCACCGTAGCAAAAGGTGAAGCTGCGAATCTTCGGTCCAGGCTAGACGTTGCTGAGGCCGCCCGGTTCGAGGTGGAAACTGCTATGGCCAAGGAGAAAAGTATTCATGAGACCATTTCTTCTAGCCTGTACTCTTATCTCGAAACTGCTAAGACTCTCTTGGATGATCGGGAGAGGGAGCTAGAGACCACGGCAAAGCAGCACGAGCAGAAGTCCGCCGAGACTGACCAGGAGATTACCAAACTCAAGAACGCGTTGGCTGTTGCTGAAGCTCGCGCTGAGCAGATAAGGGCGGATACAGAACAGAATATCATGTACACCCTCTAACTGAACCATCCCGAGATAGATTATTCCATCTTTGGTGAAGAGGCAGTCAAGGACGTGGAATTTTATGCTGAAGACGCTCGAGCTGCCAAGGAAGGAGATCAAACCCAGTCTCAGGAGGTTTCCCCTATGGTCGCGAAGAATATTCCTCAGGAAGGCGCGGGTGATCAGGCGCCCTCAAGCTCAGCCCCCCAAGACCCTCAAGATCCCTTAGGCCAGGGTGTTTAGGCCTTTTGCTTTGTATAAACTTTCATTTTTGTCAACTTACCTCTCTTTTGAGGTTTTTATTTGTAACATTCTGACTTTAATGGAGAATGTACGCTTTCTGATTTCAGCTTTATGTGCCTTATTTTTCGTTTATTAGGTTTTCAGAAAATTGTTAAATTGCTTTAACTTGTAACAATAACGAAAGGGCGATCTTAAGGTCGCAAGGCTGCTCAATAATGTAATCCCTGTGAAATTTTCGGAGTTCACAGGAGACCATCGGTCCGTCCAGAGCGTTGCGAGCTCATAGGATGCGATGGTTCCTTCTAGAACTTTGTTGACGAGTCCACAGGAGACCATCGCTCCTTCCAGAGCGTTGCAAGCTCACAAGACGCGATGGTTCCTTTCAGAACTTTGTTGACGAGTCCACAAGAGACCATCGCTCCGTCCAAAGCGTTGCAAGCTCACAGGACGCGATGTTTCCTTTTAGGACTTTTTACGAGTTTCGATGACCAATGCAAGCAAGATAAAGCGGAGATAAATTCGAGATATGAAGCAAATCTGCTTAAATTTCATATATACACCTGCCAGAATTACATTTGAGATAAACACAGCGTCAGAGGATAATTATATTTGAGATAGTGTTAATCAAACGAGTTAAATGAAGTAAGGGCGTAGCTTCTCAGCATTCCATGCCCTTGGGACCTCAGCTCCATTTAGGTTGGTCAAGTGGTGGGCTCCATTTCCTAGGTTTTCTTTAACGATGTAGGGGCCTTCTCAATTTGGTCCCAAAGTGCCTTCTTCAGGGCTCCGCGTTGCAGGTAGGATTTGCCGTAGTACCAGATCCCTAACTTTGTAATGACGAGCACGGACTTTCTTGTTGTGATACCTAGCAACTCACTGTTGATAAACTGCTAATTTCAGTTGAGCTTCATCTCACACTTCATCTACGAGGTCGAGGTTGGATGCGAGAAGCAGATGATTGTCTTCAGGGTTAAACGTGGCTCTCCGGTGTGTCGTCACTTTGAACTCAGCTGAAATCATAGTCTCACAACCATAAACCATTGAAAAAGGCGTTTCCTGTGTCGTGCTACGAGCTGTAGTTCGGTAGGCCCACAAGACTTTCAGGAGCTCGTCCACCCATGCTCATTTTCTGGCCTCTAGCTTTGTCTTCAGAATCTGCTTTATGATCTTGTTTACTGCTTCGACCTAGCCGTTGGTTTGAGGATGGTCCACCGCTGAGAAACTTTTTGCGATCCCGAGGTCGTTGTAAAAATTGAGGAATTGATTGCTGCTGAATTGAGTCCTGTTATCTGTTATGACCTGCTGGGGTACCTTGAACCTGCAAATAATGTTACTCCACATAAATTTGATAATTTTCGCGATGGAGATTTTTGCTAATTCTTTCGCTTCTGCCCACTTTGTGAAGTAATCCACAGCGACCACAGCATGCTTGCAATTTCCCCAGGCTGTTGGCAGTGGCCCAATAAGGTCCATTCCCCAGATCGCGAAGGGCCACAGGCTCACCATCTGTTGTAGGAGTGCAGGAGGAGCTCGGGGTACCTTTGCGAACCTCTGACACTTATCACATTTTCTTACCAGGGCAATGGCATCCTTCTTCATTGTAGGCCAGTAAAATCCTTGCCTCAACGTTCTCTGAGCTAGGGCGAGTCCCCCAGAATGATTTCCGCAATGGCCCGAGTGCATGTCGTTTAATACCTTCTCACAGTCTGTCCCATCTATACATCGCAAGAGTGGGGTTGAAATCCTTTTTTGTACAGCATGTTATCATAAATGCAATAGCGCGCAAATCACTCTTTCAACTGGCGAGCTTCATTCTTATCTTCGGGGAGCTTTCCGTCCTGTAGATATTCAGTCAGTGGTTTCATCCACGAATCTTCTGCTATTACCAGGGTTATCATTGATTTTCCTTTTTGGATGTTTGGTGCTAGTAAGAGCTCGATAGGTACGGGCTTCAAATCTTCTACTACTTAGGTAGTTGCCAAGCGGGCTAAGGCATCGACATGCGTGTTTTGAGCTCGCGGGATTCTAGTGACCTTATACTTCTGAAATGATTTGAGCAGCTTTTGAACCTCCGCGAGGTACGCAGCCATTTTTGGCTCTTTCGTCTGATATTCTCCTTTTATTTGGCACACAACGAGCTGAGAATCACTAAAAAATTTTACCTGATCTGCTCGCATTTCTTGGGCGAGCTTCAGTCCGGCTATAAGAGCTTCGTATTCAGCCTCATTGTTGGTTGCGTGAAAACCAAACTTCAAAGAGTAGAAGATCTTATGCCCCTCCGGACTGATGAGTAATATCCCTGCTCCGACCTTGAGGTCGCTAGATGAACCATCCACATACAACTCCCACATCGGCTTCTCGGAGGGTTCTGTTCCTTCTTCTATGGGTCCTGTAAATTCTGCGATGAAATCTGCTAAGGCTTGGGCTTTGATGGCTGGCCTGGGAACGTAGTCGATGTCAAATTGTGCCAGCTCGACTGCCCATTTCAACAATCGACCTGAGGTGTCCGAAGTTTGGAAGATCTACTTCAGAGGATACCGGGTTGGGACTTCAATCTTGTGAGCTTGAAAATAAGGGCGGAGCCTTCTCGAGGCGGTTACTAAGAAATCAGTGAGTTTTTCTATTAGTGAGTATCTTGTCTCTGCGTCGGACATCCTCTTACTTACGTAATACACTTAGAGCTGGGTTCTGCCTTCTTCCCGTACTAAAGCTGCGCTGAGGGCATGCTCGGATACTCCCAGGTATAAGATGAGCTTCTCTCCATCCATGGGCTTTGATAAGAGCAAGGTGTGGCCCAGATACTCTTTCAACTGCTGAAAGGCCTGTTCGCACTGCTCGTTCCACTCGAAGTCTTTCACCTTTTTGAGTATTTCGAAAAAGAGGATACACTTGTTTGTTGCTTTTGAGATGAATCTGTTCAATTCTGCGACCTGACCCGTGAGGCTTTGGACTTCTTTTATTTTGTTAGGCGACTTCATGTTGATAAGAGCTTGAAGAGCTTGAATCTTTTCCAGATTGGCCTCAATACCTCTGTCGTTCACCATAAAACCTAGAAATTTTCTGGATGCCACCCCGAATGCACACTTCAGCGGATTCAGCTTCATCTGGTAGTTCCTCAGGACCTAAAACATTTCTGCCAGATTATCTACGTGGGACTCCGCTCGCCTCGACTTAACCAGCATGTCATCTACATATACCTCCATTGTCTTGCCGATCTGCTCTTCGAACATTTTATTGATAAGTCTCTGATAGGTCGCTCCAGCGTTCTTGAGTCCGAAGGGCATGACCTTGTAATAATAGAGCCCTCGATCTGTGATGAATGACGTGTGCTCTTCATCCTACGGGCTTATGGGGATCTGATTGTACCCTGAATATGCATCCATGAAGCTTAGGCGCTGATGACCTACAGTCGCATCCACCAGTTAATCGATCCTGGGAAGGGGGAAGCTGTCTTTTGGGCACGCTTTGTTGAGGTCTGTGAAGTCGATACACGTCCTCCACTTCCCATTTTTCTTCTTCACGAGCATTGGATTGGCAAGCCAAACCGGGTATTGGACTGCTCTGATGAAGCCATTAGCCAACAGCTTGTCTACTTCTTCTTTGATGGCTTCAGATCGCTCTTTGGTCATAGGTCTTCGTTTTTGACGAACCGGTCTATAGCTGGGGTCAATGTTTAGCTTGTGTGACATAACCCTCAGGTCGATCCAGACCATGTCTTCGTGACTCCATGCGAAGACATCTAAATTTGCTTTTAAGAAATTGACGAGCTGACCCCTCACTTCTGGCGTTAGGCCTCGCCCCATATTCAAACATTTTTTAGGGTCCTTCTCACTGACTTGTATTGACTCAAGCTCGTCAACTGGCCCCGACGTCCTGTCCGCGTCTACCTCGCGAGGATCAAGATCATGACTGATTCCCCTTTCACTGACTTCGCATGGCTTTCCCCCAGACACTAGGTTGATTCTTTTATATGTCACCCCTATTTTTACAACCTTCTCATAACAGCGTCTCGTCGTGTACTGCTCACCTCGCACGAACCCTACTCCGCTCGGTGTAGGAAATCTGATCATCATAGCTCTAGTTGATACGACCATGTCTAGATGATTCATCATAGGTCTCCCTAGGACAACGTTATATGCGGCGGGCCATCAATTATGAGAAAGTCTGCCAACGTTGTCGCCTAACGAGCTGGATCCCCTATCGAAAATGGAAGTCTGACCTGAACCAGTGGGATGACGGCGTCTCCGGTAAAGCCGTAGAGAGATTCTGGGGATGGCCTCAACTAGCTAACTCCCAACCCTAGCTGATCGTAACAGCTTTTGTACATGACATTAACCGAACTCCCTGTATCCACCATGATCCTCAAAACCTCAGCATTGCTGATTCTTGCCATGATAACGAGGGCATCATTGTGAGGCCAACGCACTTCGCTTGCGTCCTCCTTGGTGAAAACGATATCTTTCGAGGTCGTTCTAGCCTTTTTAGTTGGCACCTCCTGATCACTTCGCCCTGTTATTAGGACGTGATTGGCTTCCCGTACATATCGCTCATGGGATTTGTTAGAGGTTCCAGCGATGTAAGGACCGCCATGGATGGTGAAGATGGTTTTTACTGTCAGGTCAGTCTCCTGCTCCTGGTCTTGTTGATTCTGCTGCGCTGGCTGCTGGTTCTACCGAGGATGCTGCTTTTGGGACTTATCACGGGCGGGCTGCACCACATACTCCTTCAGGTGGCTGTTCCTTATCAAGTCTTCGATGGCATCCTTGAGGTCCCAGCAGTCGGAAGTATTATGCCTCTTTTCTCGGTGATAGGCACAATATTTGTAGGGATTTTTGAACTTGTCGGGGAGGTCGGTGGGACTTGGTCTTTCGAAATTCACCCTATGCTTCTCGGTCTGGAAGATTCGGTCCTGCCTATCTAACAAGGTGCTGTAGTGATGGTAGCGACTTCGAGGTGGAGAGCGATTTCTTCTGGGTTCCTTCTTAACCCGCTTTGCTAACTTATTGTTAGAACGATTCCTTCTGTCTTTATTATTGCCTTGGTCCCTTTTCTTGCCTTGGTGGGAACTACTTGCCTTGCCTTTCGGGTGACCGGCCTTCCTCGAGCTGAAAGAGTCTTCCCATCTGATCTCCCTATTAGCTCACTCATAGAATTCACCCAAGTTTTTCATAGGTGATTTATAGATGCTCTCATAGAGCTTGTCATCCTTTCGAAGCCCAGCCGATATTGCAGTTAGGATCCCCTCACCGGACGAGCTTTCCACATTGTTGATTTTCGCTTCTGAATCTACTGATGTATTCCTTCAACGATTCTCCTGAACGCTGAAAAATTGTAGCGAGATGGCAGGCCGGTGGGAGCTGCTTTTTTAGGGCCTTATACTGATCAAGAAACTTCTGCTGACATTCCTCCCAGCTGCTAATGCTGCGAGGTGGGAGGTTTCTAAGCCAGACCCGCGGAATGTCCCCGAACGTCGCAGGGAAAATGCGGCACTTCACCAGTGAACTAGAAGTTTGCAGGTTGATCTGAACGTTAAAGGCATCCAGGTGATCATATGGGTCTGAATCTCCATTGTACTACGGAATGCTTGGAATTTTAAACCTGACAGGGAGTGGCTCCTACTCTATTTCCACTGTAAAAGGACTCTTATCTTCACTTCGTCTCCCCGTTTCCTGAGTCCTAGGCCGTGCTTCTAGCTGCTGTATTCTTTCTAGGAGTTGCTCAATTATTGGATCTTGGGCTCCGCGCTGTCTTACAGGAGATCTTTCGCTTCTTTGGCTTAATTCATAATTCTCATCCTCCCTGCACGGACCTTCATGTCTTCATCGCAGCTCGTTTTCATTTCTCCGAACTGAAGCTCGTGGATGCCCATTACTTACTTCAACTCGTCTATGTCCGTTTTGGCTAATCCTTACTCTTAACCCCGAAGATTGACCTGCGTCTTCATTTCTTGAGCTCGTTGACTCCGCGCTTCAGGCCGTCTGTTTGACGAGTGGATGGATCCTTCTAGGATAGGTACTTCCCTTGCGACCTCCGCTCCGGGCGGTAGGACTACAGTCGTTCTCGAAACATTCTGATCACGACCTCGCTTCAACGTTCTCAAGGTATCCGCTATCTGCGCCATTGTGGTCTCTAGCATCTCCTAACGTCGAGCTAGAGCATGTACAATATCTCCATCTGCATTAGAAGGTCCCGCACCTGCTCTCGTCACTTGAGCGTGACGTCGCAATTCTGTCTCCTCAGTCCTCTCGTTCGGTACCTCAGAATTCCTTGTATTTCTTCCTTTTGCCATGGTGAAGACAGACCTCCTATTGCAGTTGGGCCCTCTTTCTAGCGTCAAAATGTTGACGTGGGAAACCAGTCAACCAGATTCTTGAGCTCAATACCGCAACGTAAGAAGATCTGCAATAGAAAAACCAGATGATAGCAAAAGAGAAGAGATAAGGAAGAACAAATCAACACCAAGTTTTAACATGGTTCGACCTTTTAGAACTGTCTACGTCTACTGTCTCTCTTATTTCTGCAAAGTGGGAGCAATATTTTCTCTCAAAGTGTTTTGCACCCCCGCCCCCCCCCCCCCCCCCCCCCCCCCCCCCCCCCCCCCCCCCCCTTACAATAAATGCTTCCCTCTATTTATAGAAGAGAGAGCTACAAAGAGAATAATCAGACAAAAGGTCATAATCTATTACAATTAATGCTTCTGTAATGCATTTAATGCCTCTGACTTTTGCCGGGTCAACTCTGTCAACACGTGGGCTAGATGCTGACCCATGCCGGTTTGATGGGATCTCCCGAAATTATGCTGTCATTAGGTGAAATAACCTTACTTATCGTGCAAGATACACCATCTTACTGTTCTGGGCTAGCGCTGAGCGAATTAAGTCGAAAACAGACTGAAATTGCGGAGTAAGCAATCTTGACTTCGTACGGATAAAGCGGACTCGACATCATCACAATAGAAATGCCCGTTGAGCGATCTTGACTTCGCTGGACGCCCAACGGTCTTCATTTTGCGGCCAGTTCAACGGACTTCACTCGATTAGGCTCACACGCGCTTCCATGTTGGGCTTCACTTATTGGTTTCGGTGGCTTGGGCCACTAATTTTATGGGCCTCTGCCAGCTCATTTAAGTGGTCCGAAAAACACCCATAACAATAAGTATATGAAGGAAATGTCCTTACCTTATCTTTGGAGTAGATGTCTTTTAATTATGAAAGTAGATGAATACCCTGATTATTCAAGTAGTAATTGATATATTTCGGCATATTCTATAGATATTTGATCTATTTGATGTAAATTTAAATAAAAAATATATATAATAAAATATACAATATAAAACATAAAAAAGACCATTAAGTAGATAATATATTTCCTCCATAGAATATATAAATTAATTTGAGAAATCATACCATAACCACACCTAACCCTAATCAAGTTGCGCCAACAAAAGTTGCTCCTCTCGTGGCACAAAATAAAATGTTCCATGTGCTTTGGTATTGCTATCAACGTTGTTGAACTACTGGTGGTCAAAATGAAAATTTTAAATTCATTGACATGTACGAGTATCTAAATAATTTAACAAGCGGATACATTATTTAAGATATTTAAATTAAAATAAGTATTCAGATTTCCTTTAGAATAGTAGTTACTAATGCTATTATCATAATGTGCAACAACATCAAGGTGCCTTGAAACACGACATGATGTATTACAGTGATAGATACAGACATTTATATTAAAACGAACACTTTATAACAAAATAAAATAAGTTTTTTTTAAATAAAATAAAATATAAATTAAAGGTAGAAACAATTGTAGTTTAGAAGAGGTTTTTTTTTTTTTTTTTTTAATATGATTTTATCATATGCGATAGTTTATGTAAAACAAAAATAAGATAGTAGTTTGTGTAAATAATATAGTTTGCGATCAAAGAAATAGTTCGTGATAACTATACATAACTGTTCATAGTTCGTAATAAAAAAATAGTTTGCAAAGTCAAAATTCTCAAAATTTAATGTTTAGTTTGCTTGGTTAGTTATTGTGCTATTGCTTTTTGGAACCATGGTTCAAACCACACAGTGCATTATTTTTGGAAAAGAAAATTTGAGAAAAGGCTATGAATTTGGTCGAGAAGAGAATCAAACTCAAGCACATAGGGATGATAATATGGGTTACGATACGACGGATCGATGCAAATTCGAGAAAAATTAATGGGTGTGGGTTGAGTTAAACGAATTCGTGTCGTAATTGTGTCAACTCACGTAACCTATTTATTAAACAAATCGAATTGAGTTTGTTTGAATGAATCGATGTTAACATGATTAAATTAAGGATCTAAGTGTAATATAACAAATTATAAAGGTTAGTGTGTAATTATGTATTCATATAATATACACATTTAACTGAAACCTAACCCATTTCAAATTCATTTTCATTTTTCAATAGCCGCACCCACACCACACCACACCACACCATACCACTCATTTCACCGAATCCACCCCTTCTCGGCTTTTTCCTCAAGCTGTCATGCATTGTAATTGTGGCATCACCCTTTCTCGACTTTTCCCTCCCACACAATCATTGAGGCATTGGTGCACCGCCTCTTCTTCCTCGTGGTCACCCCTTCTCCATAGCTCTACCACAATATCCACCATCTCTACCACCAAATCAGATCGGATCGGCAACAAAACGATCTCCATATCCCAAAACGATCTTGATCAGCTTTAAGTGTCATTCTCTTTTATTTTCTTTTGGTTTTTTTTTTTTTTTTTTGAGATTCTTATTTTTCATTTTTTTTTGGTTTTTTGTGTAATATAATTGTTGAGAGAGAGTTTTAATATGTTCTAACTCCATCAAGTCAAGTTTTCCATGTTCATAATTATATATGTTTATTTACTTTGAATTAGTATTTCGATTCTTGTAACTTTTCCATATCTGCATTATATATGTTTATTTAATTTTGTACTATTTTTATATTCCATTAATAGCATGCAAATGAATTTTTTATTGAACTACTGTAATTAATTTAGACTTTGGGAACAGAATACAATTCAAACCTATAATTTCTTTTTAGTTGATTAAAACTTAAAGTCTTAACGATGTAGGTGTGTAAGCATGTCATACGAGCAATCTCTTTTTTACATTAAAATAAATTTGAAAAAACTGAAAAAAATAACAGAAAATTTAAAATTACAAAGGAGTACAAGGAGTTTAAAGCTAGAAGATGATAATTGATAATAATCAATTATTTGACGGTCGAGAGAAATGCCAAATGCTGATAATTGTATAGATGAGCTGCAGATTGGAGGTGAACTGGAAATGTTAGAGATCTGAGACACTTTCCAATAACTTTGGAAGTCCGCTTCAGTTTCTAATCTGTTTTAGTCAATACTTGATCGATAGCAGACAACTTTCCTATTCGGCGCCCTACTGTCATCTCAACCACTATGCATCTTCTTTGTCTTGTACTAATAATTATTAATTTTTTTGTCTTTTTCAAAAATCATTAAATCCTCTTTTACAATATTCTCTCACTGTTTTTTTTTTAATAGCTTTTACACTATTCTTTCGCATTGAACAACTCAATTCACAGGGATTTTGATTTTTGAGTGACAGAACGGTTTGTTTTGATTACTGTTTATTTGATTATACAGTATGTTGATTATTCAACCCATACATATAAATAACAAAATAATTTTCAATGCTATACAATATGATTCGACTGGTTTGCACTGGATGCATTGAAATTTTTCTCCAAGAATTCTCCATCATTAGCTAAAAGATCTCTTCTATTCAAGTTTAAACTGTAAAGATGTATTACTTTTGGTTTAACTTTTACAAAGTGTTAATCTATAAAATAAATAACAAGCTTTGTAAGTTACTTCCATAAAAGGTACCGCTGAATAAAATTAATTTTCTATAGAAATATTTTGAATATATATACGCAAATTTGGTTAGACAGTTGTGTAAAATGATTAATAATTAATTTACAAGATTGTTTAAGTACAGCATTGATTTCCAAAATGATCGGTGATGCCAACAGACAAACGGAAATTCCAACATGTACAGATGATTTAGTATTAAGCATTGTTTTCTCTTTTTTTATTTTTTAGTAAAAGAAATTTTTTTTGAAAGACTTTTACAGCAGGCACTACATCCATTGACCAGATGGAAAACATTTGGGCGCTTGTGCTACTTGTATATGCCGTTGCTTGTAAGGTCCTAATCAAAATGGACCGATAGAATTTTAAAAAGATTTCTTTTAAAAACATCAGTGAGGTTTAAATGGATAAATCAAATGGACCCAATTAGAGAATGAAATCGAAGAGCCTAAAATTTAAATGGGCCATATTTTAAGAGAGTCCAAATGAAAAAAAAAAAAGATTTAAAATTTTTGGGCCAAAATTGAACCCAATTAAAATTGGGCCATTATTAATCAAACTAGCCCAAATTAAATGGGCGATTGTCCATTAAACAAAGCCTAAGATTTGTTGAAAAAATAAAGAAAGTGGTGGGTTGGCCTACCAAAGAGGATTCAGTGGGTTGATACATATATATATATATATATATATATTCCGAAAAGATAAGTCTTATCTATTAAAAAACGGAAAAAATAAAAAATAAAAAAGTTCTTAGACAAGAGTCTTTTTTTTTTTTTTTAAGAGAGCTGAGATTAACTCAGATAACTATCGAAACCAACCAGGATAGAAATATTATGGCATAGCCCTAGGAACAACTCTTAATTTGAGAGGAATCTACCTACACGGAAATGGGAAAGAAACTCACACCAGGGTGAGATGTCAACCTACACTAAATGATAGGAGACTGTTAGTATATTTATATTTTTATTATTAATAGTATCATTATATACATATATATATATGGATTAGGTAACGGGTATCAAACTCGTGCCACTCACAATAGGAGGCATGGGGGTTGTTGGTGGTCAACCAATGGTGCCAACAACCAATCGACAGAGACAGGAGTTGTTTGATCATAATTACATGATGAAACATCAAGCCACTTTCATAAGAGATATTGGTTGAGTTAGTGTAAGGTGTAATACATTAAATTGAGAGACTTGAGACAACCTCTCTCTCTCTCTCTCTCTCTATATATATATATATATATATAAGCAATCGGTGAATAGGAAACGAAAAGAAAAATTAATTGGAGCTGATTCTTGGGGTGATTTGGTATGCAATAAATTCAATTTCAGATTCAATTTTCTCATTTGATTTTTATAAGTTCTAAATAGGTTTTTGTATTGGTTTTAGATGCGAAAGAACCCAAGCAGAACACGGGTACTATTGATTTGAAATAAAGTTTAAAATTTAACTTGTGAGTGAATTATTTATTTAAATTAAATTAATTGTTTACAGTTATATATTTCAAATGTTATTATTTATGGATTATTCGAAATAAATTATTCATCAGTTAATTAATTTCCTGAATTATTAATTTTGCTATATGTTTGAAAATAGAATTTAATTATATCTGTATATATGTTTATGTATAGTAAATTCTAATTGAAAATTATTGTTTTTCAACTTGAGTTTATTAAATGAAAAGTTTAAGAAGATTTTAACTATTATTGATGTATGTTTGAGAAAATTATTTGTATAGTCAAAAATAGAAATCCAGATATTTGCATTTGAAAATTATTTGAGTTACGAAATGAATGAAATGAGATTTGTAGAAAATTAGGATTGTATCTATCCCTCTAATAGTTAGACAAACTACATAGGTATAACTCATAAAGAGTTGTCCAGCACATGTATGACAGATATTTGGGGAATTATTGAGTCATTTAGCAAGTATATGTCAGATGTTATCCTTTATTTTATTTGTGTATTGAATATTTTCATCATTTATGATAGATTTCTCTATATACTAGATTACTATAGATTGTGATTTTATAAGCATATATAAATGATCCATATAGACCTTTGCAAATTTATATGATACAAAAGGATTATAGATGTGATTTTCAGTATTATTTTTAGATACGATTGAATATGCATAATTGAGATTTTATTTTTATTACCAACTTTATGTTATGCTAGATATTATCAAAAGGAAATAAATTATTTGGTTTTTAAAAGTTATATTCACTTACTGAGCGTTAGCGCTCATCTTTTTATATTTTTGAAACCATTTCTTAGGTGACCGTCAGGTCTCAAAATAAATATCTAGACAAGAAAAGGTGAGCCACTCAATCACATGACATAGAGAAATCTTATTGTGATATTGTATATATATTTTGTATATTACATGATATCTAGACTTGCATGTGTATATTTATACTTTAATATTGTAAAATGTTTGATTACTCGTCAATTTACTTATATTTTTGGCTTTTAAGTTTGAAAATGATATCAACATAATTTATAGTTATGTTTTCGTTAGAATGTGTATTTAAGAGCATGAGTCAAGATGTTTCTTATTTTATTGAGTGATTAGATATCTTAACTCATATAATGATCTTTTTGTTTTTCTAAACACTTCACGATATTCAAGATAAAAGAAAAATAAATAAATAAATAAAAGGAATAAATCCCAATTATTGATATCTCAAAAAAAAAAAAAAAATCCCAATAATTGATTACACATGCTACACTAGATCTATGTAGTTTGGTGCGTGCTTTTGGTACCATACTTTACTATACAAAAATCTCGTACAAGTATATACGATCTTTATATAGTACAGTAACGAATCAAGATCAAATCCAATAGAGATGGCTCGAATTATAACTAAGTACTGAATTTGATTTACGTAACTTTATCCAGACAATGATTAATTGAATTAATTTTTAAAAGTAAAATTGCAAAATTAATTAACAAGCAAATTAAATTAAATTTTCCAGCAACCACTTGATTAATTTCTATGGAATTTCAACTTCACTTCATAAATCACTATTCTCATGTCATCTTCCATAAACAAATTATATAAATTTCATGTAGTATATGATTAAATATACAGTTGTATCCATGAGTGCCTTTCGATGGTCTTATAAGTATGTTCGCATTAAACACCTAGTTATGTCTATACTGGATGATTAATACAAACTCATTAGAATCAAATATCCACACACAACCACTTGACAATTAGATATATTTCTACTCTAAACAACAAATGCCATTTTACCAAGTTCTAAGCATTAATATCTCTTTCAAGCATACTAACACCACAAGATCTATCAATTGACTAGGCTTAAAATCAATCAATAGCATTAAATAATAGCAAAACAAAATACTAATCCGTGAAATCATTATTAAAACATCAAAAATCATCAATGAGAATAGATCCACATTAAGTTACATTGAAATCCCTAGATATAAATTTAGTTCATCATAGATCTAAACATAAACAATCCAAAACATGAAATATAATTAAATAACATGTAAAGGGCATCAAAAGCAAGAGAAAACATCGCGAAAAGGCTACTACCTCGCCCTAAAATCAACCTAAATCCTTTCCTTGTTGCTTTTGAATGGCTCTAACAATGTTGTTGCATTAACCTCTATTGAATCTTTAGCTTGAATCTATGAAAACCTAAGTTATTGAGAGAAAAATGACTAAGAATTGATCTAGGGTATGCTGCTCGTCTGCTGAGAATGAGAAAATGATGTTTATATAGATGGCATCATGTAGGGTTGAAAGTCTTTGTCATGCACGTTTCATGCTAAACATCGAGACCAATGATCACAACTCACGTCTTGCGACAGCATGTGATAACACTTGAAAAACTATGGCAATTGGTGATGGCGACCTGTGTTCAGTGATAATCTTCTAAATAATCATGGCGACCTAAGAATGAGACTCATGTAGTTCCTCAGTCGCGATCGTCTTTCGCGAAAAACTTTATCTTTCCCTTCAAAAATTACTTTCAGCCACATTTTTCTTCCTATCTTCTCATAAATGCACCCTACATACAAAGACACTAGAAAATATATTATAACTTACAGAATTCACTTAAGTATTTGCCACAAAAGCTAAGATTAGATATACAAAATCATGTTTATTTTTGATATGATCATAGTTCAATAAATATATTAAAAAAATAAAATGAAAGGAAAGTATACATTTGTTATAAGAATAGGTTTTCGGGCCATATGTAGATTGGTTAATCTCGTTAGATCTACTTGGTTTTAGATTAGCTTGAAATCATTTTATTTTTAAAATTATACTATTTCCAAGTTAGTTCAATTTGCTTTTATGTTGAATGTGACAAACTTGGTTGCGAAATACAAATAAAAGTAAATAAGAAATATAAATGATAATTTAAAAAAAAAAATTAACTCCAATATAATTGATAATTATTAATCATTCTTATTATTTCAGTTTTTTTTTTTTTTTTTTTTTTTAAGTAGCACTCTTAAAAATATGAGTTTTTGTTTGATCACCAAATTATTATTTTGAGTTTTAATGCCTATAATGAAAGAAGATGAAATAAAAAGGGAAGAAGAAAGAAAGAGATGAATCTTGCTTTTGTTATCTTTTATTAGGGATAAAATGGAAATTTTGTTTTGGGTGCTATTAGAATTCATATAACATTATTGCCACTCATAAAAACGATTTAAACATCTATTTTTCCTTTTAAAACTTGAATCAATTTTTATTTTTTAATTATAAATTTAGAAAACAAACAAAAATCTATAAATATTTTTAACAAAATGTCTAATAAAAAAAGGTTGATAAATCTTTACGTATATTAAATGATTCTTTATATTTTTTTGAATGCAAAACACTATTAATTTTTATTTATTTGAATAGTAAAGATTGATGAAAACACATAATAAAGTCTCATTATTAGTGAAAAATTTGGCGGTGTCAACCTTCAAGTATGACTTATTCTTCATGATAAAATGTAAAATTAGGATTAGAGTCAAGAATTTATGTTTAAAAGAATTAAGGAAAAAACAAAGATAGAAATTATGTTTTAAATTAATATAATTAATGTTATTTAAATAATGTTAATATTGTTATATTATACGTGCTTATATTAATATGCACTTTTTAAATTTAATTAATGGATGTATTAACAATGACATATTCTATGATACACTTAGGTATCGATACACTTAACCACTACGAATGAGTTGTTGCATTTTAAAATTATTTATTATATTTTATTATATCTGATTATGACTAAATGAGTTAGATCATATTAACAACAGTATACTATATTTAGTTGCAATCAGATATAATAAAATACAATCAGTAAATTTAAAATGTAATCAACTCAAATGTATTGATACCTAAGTGTATTGTAGACGATCTAATTAATAATTTGAGTTTGAAAATCATATTTATGAATGACAATATTAGTACTTTTAAAACTCTAACAAATAATTGAGTGATAGAAGGAAAATAGGGGTACAAGAGTTTTTTTTTTTTTCACTTATTATTATTATTATTCTTTTAGAATAGACCTTACAAGTTGCACCTCAATCAATTCATGCATTCACAAAAATTTAAGTAATTATTTTCAAAATGTTAGTTGAGGCATATTGATCTTTAGATCTTTTATTGTTGGAAGTTTTGAATTGAAAAATTGATAAGGTTTTTAAATTTGAAGTTGAAAAGTTGCACCTCTTCACTTTTAATTTTGAATTTGAAAAGTTGCACCTCTTTATATAAGAATTGTATATCTTCACTTAAGAGTTGCACCTCTTCACTTGATACCTCTTCAAAAAGACACAAAATATACTCAAAGGACATCAGTGTATCTATAAATAAGAGAGGTCGTTTGTCGCAAAATCTATCTTCTCATCCATTAAATTCTCTACATTTTCTTTTCCATTTTTCTACACAAAAAACTCATACTCTTTAGTTCAAAATAGATTGTTAGTTCTAGTGCTAAGAATCAATTAATACTATAGATTGTTGAATCCTAGAAGGCAACCATTAAGGAACTTCAATCACATAGGAGTAAAAATTTGTCTTAAGATATTACAAACTCATGTAAGTCTCAATCTCCTTCATCAATTTTAAAGCTAGTATCTTTTTCTATTTTGTTCATATAATTCTTGATTTTGTTAATAGTTATTGTTGTTGTTGTTTTATTATTGTTACAATGTTAATTATATATATGTATATTGAGTTTACTATTGTCATTTATATATCGCTTGTACTACAATTTTAATAATCTAAAGACAAAATAATTCTACATTTGTTGTAGTACTTGACACAAATTGTCTAGAACTCCTTGTGAAAGAGAACATTTCTTGGATGGCTATTGAGCCACCTTTTTATTCAAGACATCCACTTTGTGTGCATTCATCATTTGTTTAGTATCATTTATAGTATAATGATTCAAACCTAAAATATTGTTAAATATAATGATTACCACCAAACTATAGTCTGCGGTGGTATTGGTTACTTCTAGTGGTGGACACAAAAAAATTGTTCGAAGGAGCATGTAAATAAAGTAATAAAAATATCAAAAATTAAGAACATACTAAATGTGTAATGTTTTTATGTAAAACAATGTTCGATAACACTATATAACTTAAATAAAATAAAACATACATTATATTATGCAAAACAAATAGTCTTATGCTTAAAAATCATAATGAAATCATTAAAATAAATAAACAACAAAAAAATAAACTACATAAAATTATAAACAAATCATCCATGTTAACAACTTGAATTTTATATTTTTCATATAAAGCGAAAACCTGCTTCAAGAAAGAATCTCACCCATTTTTTCTTATTGTTTGAAAGTCGTTCTTTACATACTTTTACTAAGGTCATGACATTGATAATATCTTGATTTTTTTTTTTCTGTAATATAAGTGACAACTCATGCGTAACTCTCAATATTGTTCTCACCAAATGAAAACTGAAAATAAAATCAAATATTTCTATTGCATCCAATAAAAGCTTTAATTTATATTTTTGCTCCTGATTCAATCTATCATCCACTAACATATCAAGTATTTCTACAATAGAAAAAAACATGAAAATTATTCTGATTATAGTATTGTAATAGAAGCCCTAATGTGTATTACATGGTCTTTTTAAAACTAGTTTTTTGATTTAAACCTTGCCCACTTGAAAGCTCATCATTCTGTAGTGTTACAAAAACTTTAGTTGCTTGTTTTCTCGAAGAATATCGCAACGTTTAGCAGATGTTCCAATAATATTTACCATATGAGTAATCCAATAAAAAAAATCAGTAATATCTGTATGACTTTTCATCATAGCAACAATTAAAGTTGATAGACAAAACAATGCACATAAAAAACACTTTCATTCTCTTTTAAAATAAATACTTTAAGTCTATTAAATTCATCTCGCATATTACTTGCTCCATCATAATCTTGTCCTTGTAATCTAGAAATATTTAATTCATATATAGAAAAAAAAAAAGAATCAATAGTTACTTTATATGAGAGTGTAAAAGTATCAATAATATGTTCAATGCGGACGAAATGCTTAATTACATTTACAATAAATGTCAAAGTCCCAACCAAATAACACAATTATTGTCCTTTTGATTTAACTACTTTGTACGTTTTACTTTTTGGCAGCAAGGTTTGAATCTTTTAATTTATTTCTTCCACGACATTTTTGTAAACAGCGACTGTGACTTCCCACCAACCTATATATAGATTGTTAGTGTCACGTTTGCATTTCCAAATTTATTACAAAAACCAAAAGGTTTTACACGATAATTAAAGACCAAGCAAACTAAATTGTGTATATCATCCACAAAATGTTTAACAATAACTGACAGTTTTATTTTTTACTTTATGCATTCCGTCCAAGCCCAATCCAAGTCCCAACCCACCTAGTTTATATATAAGCCATTTATTTCACTCAAAAGCGTTTCTTACAAAAGCATCCCAATGCACCTTTAAGTGATCTGTTTGTGATGTCATCTGGGAATTTCTAAAAATTCAGAATAAGCACTTTATCCGTACTATTGATTTTCAAAGGTCCACTCATTTGACTTGAAAGAGATGCATTCTCATTTCTCAGCTTATGAAAAACGTGTACCCACCATTACCAACAACAAACAAAATGTAATCATGCATATGGGAATGCTTTTTATTTGTGGAGAGGCATTATAATCTATCCTATCATAAAGAGAAAGAGGAACTCGCTTTTTACTTTCTGTTCTAATATATATATATGTATCTCAACTGTTGTTTTTATCTATAAGATATCTTCTTGGATGGATAAAAATTGATTGAAAAAGCTGTCATATATTCATCATATATGAAATTGTAAGATCTTTCAGAACCAAAGAAACATCTATAACTTATTTCTTTCTAAGGTACCTAATTATTTTAGCTTCACATGGGAGATGTGTTAAGTGTCATACATCTCTCCACATGCGATGCTGTTTTTCCAGATTTTGTTCAAATTAATGGGGTCTGTTAAATTGTTTCCTTCAAATTGGAAAATGTGAAAAGAGCTCTCATGGAAAAAGATATAACTAACAACATCGAAAATTGACAACTCATGGACAGATTTCGGTGCTCTCAATCTCTCTGTTATATCAACACTACACATAGGAACAAATTATGTTTGCCCATCCTAGAGGAAAAACACAACAATCGAAGTTCTTGTGATGGTCGGTTTGTATTATTACTTGAAAAGAGGACAAAAAAAATGCAATAATGCTTTCCAATAACATCATGGCACAAGGGTGGAGCCAGGAATTTCAAAATTTCACGTCATAATTTACTGATCACAAGAAAGGAAGTATCCTACAGCTTTTGAGTTATCGTTTTACATGTACAAGTCTTAGTTGCATCTTTTTGGCATTATGTGTTTGATTTTGAATCTTCTGCTTTTCTTAGCCTTACATTTTATAATTAACAAAATGAAGTTGAGATAATTATATGACTTGAAGATATTGATCACTTCTTCTTCTTTCATTCATAATAATTGAAAGGAACTAGCTAAAAAAGAATGGTTTTGTCACCAATGCCAACTAATGCACCAAAAGTGTACAAAGGTAAAAGTTAAACATACTAGCCGTGTCAGAATTTTGAATTGATGATAGACACAAAAAGGCATGGGAATAACAATGTACCCCTAAAATTAGAATTTGCCATAAAATAATAAGGTAACCTTGTTACACACACACACACACACACGTATCCCTTAGGTACATTTTAGATATACATTCACTTGACAAAAAAAATATGATCACATTTTAAAATGTATTATAATTTATTATACGTTATTACAACTAGATATGTATGATTACCATTAGTAACTGTGATCACATTTATTAATTATCATTATACATGTTTAGTTGTAATCATATATAACATATTATAATTACATATTTTAGATTTTTTTTTTGTTAAATGCATATTCTATCATATATTTGGATATCAATACACCTGATGAATGATTGCATTATAAAATTATTTATTATATTTTATTATATATGATTATGTATTAGATCATATTTACTATGTTTAGTTGTAATCAATAACTTTAAAACGTAATCAGTTCAAATATATCGATATTTAAGTGTATAGTAGACGACATATATATATTGTAATGGTAAAAATGTGCCCAATATGGCCTCAATTAACAAACATATGGAAAGACTCAATGTAGCAACCCAAGTAATGGGTCAATCCAACCAGGAAAGGCCCAAGACCTAAGAGACTGTGACTTGATGAAACGGTCGAATAGCAAAGGCCTCCTTAATGAGGTTTGACCATATCAAAGAAAGGGTATCTAGCAAGTACACAGTGAAAACCCGATCGGCTTAATGGGGAGATCTTCTTATTAAATGCAAAAGCGAGGATTAAGGAAAATAGATCCCTTAATCTGAGCTACCATTACTCTCTTTTAACGACTTGCTTCTCATCTATAAAAAATGAGCAATCAAAGGGACACAAAGGGTGACCAGCTTAATGGGGGAGATCCTCCCATTAAATGCAAAAGTGAGGATTAAGGGGAATAGATCCCTTGATTCTAACTACCATGACTCTTCTTCAATGACTATCTTCCCATCCATAAAAGGAAAGCAACCATGTAAACACAATCATCTAGGTTGAGACATCGTCCTTCAACCAAAATCTCTCCAAACACTCAATTATCATATATTACATTGTTGCACGACTGGCACTCTTGTTTCCAGTTCTCAAATAATATATTCACCATCTGCTATACACCGATATTGTAGTCAGTAGTTACATGTTCATTATTTATCTTTTTTATCCATTTCATTTTGTATTCTAGCTTGAACGTCGTAGTATTTTTGGTCGTTATTATCCCAGTATCAAGGTAAACCACTCCTATCGTTTGATTTTTTTTTAGGTTGTTAGGTCCCTTGAACCGTAGAGTCCAACTTCCACGTCAATATCTGTAGAATCCGACCCTATATATATATATATAAAGGCAGGATTGATAACATGAGTTTTAACATAAATTTTGACACGATTTATTGACTATTGAATAATGAAAATTTTAATAATTTATATCTACTCATACCTTTATATACAACTTCATTTTACACTTTAATTAATATTAAAAACTCATCTCCTCACTTTTCATTACTATATCATCTCCTATTTCTTTCATTAATATTAAAAGCTCATCAATTAAATTGTATTATTTTTACATATCTCTCCTTTCCCATTTATCATACACGACACAAAGAAAAAAAGAAAAATAATATATATATTTTTATCTCTTGGCCAAATAAAATTATTATAAATCCAATTTTTATTTAATATTATAAATCAAATAAAAAAATATTTTCTCTCTATTCAGTGGACCAAATCACACAAGTAATATATGAATTTGAAGTTCTCAACATAAACTTTCAAACAAAATTATATTGTATTTAAATAAGCATATTCATCATAATAACCTAAAATAAAAAATCAATTATAAAAAAAAAAATTATTTTGGAAATAAGTATGATATCTAAAAAAAGATAAAAATAATATAATTTAAAAATGAATTTTAAAAAATTAAAGACTCAAAAAATTAGGTTGGGTGAGAAGAATATTCATTTTCAAATTTTATTATTTTTATCATTTTTTTAGATATCACGTTTGTACCCAAAATAAGTTTTTTTTTTTTTTTTTAATTGATTTCTAATTTTAGATTATTCTAATGAGTATGTTTATTTAAACATATGCAATATAGATCTTATTTGAAAGTTTATGTTGAGAGCTTCAAATCCATTTATTTTTTGCATGATTTGGTTCATTTAATAGAGAGAAAAAATTAAATGAAAATTGGATTTATAATATTTTTATTTGGTCAAAAAATTTTAAAAAAATAGTATTTTTTTTTTTTTTGTATGACTTGTATAATGAATGAGAGAGCAAAGATATGTAAAAATAATACAATTTAATTGATGAACTTTTAATATTAATGAGAGAATAATGAAGAGAGAGAGGAGTTAAGTATTTAATATCAATTAAAGTGTAAAATGAAGTTATATATAAAGGAATGAGTAAATCTACACTATTAAAATTTTCATTATCCAATGATCAGTAAATTATGTCAAAATTTATATTCAAACTTGTGTTTCCCGATCCTGCCCTATATATATATATATATATATATATATATATATATATAAAGAGAGAGAGAGAGAGAGAGGGAGAGAAAGAGATATGACACATTCTAACATACACTTAGGGTATATATATACTTGATAAAAAAAAATGTGATTATATTTTAAAATGTGTGATTGTAATTTATTATATATAATTACAATTAGTAAATTTGATCACAATCAGTAAATGTAATCAATCTAATCATATTTACTGATTATAATCATATATAATAAATTACAATCACACATTTTAGAATGTAATCATTTTTTTTTTTTAATTGTATTATAAAATATGTGATTAATTATAATTTATTATATGTGATTACAAATAAATATATACGATTACAATAAATAAATATGATTACATTGATCACATTTATTGATTATAATTAAATTTACTGATTGTAATTATACGTATTTAATTATGATCATATATAATAAATTACAATAACACGTTTTAAAATGTAATCACTCATTTTTTTTTGGTTAAGTGTATGTATATATCAGGCGCACCCAACATAACAACAACGTAATGTAATAAGTATATAACATGCGTGTGTATTTGGTATGGCTTTTCTATTAATCAAATGAATTTTTAAAATGTTAAAAGTTAATGTTTTCAATAAAAAAGTGGTTACTTATTATAAGTATATTTTTAATATTAAAAGAACTCTTATATGCCACATGAAAGTTAAGGAACTCAAAATTTGAGCATCAATCAAATTTTCCTCCTAAGCCTTTTTTTTTTTTTTTTTAAGGAAAATATATTAAATATATTCATTTACATATATTTTCATCACGAACTTTTTTTCAATCCTTTTCGTAATTAATCTAAAGTTACTTTTTAATTTAGTAACAAACAATACGGAGTTATTGTTAGCAGCTTAAGCTCTATTAGTGTACAATTCACTTTAAATAACTCTATTTGAAAAGTTATTTAAAACACGCAACCATTCTGTTGGACTAAAAGCCTTATTCGGCATCCCTCCAAAAGCACTTTTAGGGTCTTGAAGTGGCCTTCAGACCTGTTTGGATTTTATTTGAGAAGAGCTCTGGATGTCTGAAAGTTCTTTTGCCAAAAGAGCCACTCACCTAGCTTATAAAAAAGAGCTTATGTAAAAGCAAGGAAAGCTTATTTGGGTTTAATGAAACTTTGATATCGGACTTTCATCAAGAATAATAAACTAAAATTTCCACCCCTGTCCTTTCATATTTTTTACTTGCTTCTCACCAGATATCATAGTATTACAGCCTCCCATGTCGCCACTTTCATGGCCTCCTTAAATGACAAGTTGTATAGTCTTTGGGAGAAGATAGATCTCAAGGTTTGAACAAAGTTAGATTAGTAGAGAGAGCACAATACTTTGCATCAACGGTAAAGAAAGAGACTTTAGTTGAGTGAGTTAAGTTATGTATATACAATTTGAACCTTTATTAATTAGTATAAATATCTAGGTATGATCTCGAGGATATATAGGATAAAACCGAATCACATTAAAATATCATTGTCTTTTTCGGGTTTCTATTACAATGCTTTTCATTAATTGTGGCGACGGTTTTCAATTTCCGTCATAACAGTTTTTAAGTTTTATTGTAAGAACTTACATAGTTTGTTTTAACAACTTGGCCAAGTTATTGAATTTGAAAAAAAATTGGTAATCTCAAAGAAAATCGCATCTTTGAGGTAGTTTTTTTTTTCTTATTATGAGAGTTGATATATATAAATTATGGGAATAGATATCTAAACTATACAAGTAGTATTTAGTTTTTTCCTTTTATTATGGTAGTCATTCTTTTTTTATTATAAAAGTAAATATCTGAACCAAGTAAAGGATAATAGATCTTAGTATGTCTCGATGGATTTCTAACCCATTTGATGTCAACATAAAAAAATAAAAAATAATAAAAAAAAAATTTAAAACCCCAAGAGAAAAGGAGTAGGATTCTTGAAAGATCTATGTCAACACTTAACATCCGAGAATGCTTAGTAGATCAACTTTAAATTGAACTTTTGCGTATGTCTTTCTTTGATTCCGTGCGTCCTTGGCTGGAATATTGGATGGACCAGCAAATACTTATGTATCAAACTACATATAAAACAAAAGTGATAAGTGGTCCTCGTGCAAGCCCATTTCAAAGAAAAAACTAATCTTTGTCATAGTGATGGACAAAAATTTGTGACTCTTCATTACAATTATCTAAATTCTAAGTTTATCTTTAAGTGTGTTACACGTGATTGAATAAATCTCAATTTAATCTCATGTTTGTTGGTTGCATTTTTTCAATCTTATGCAACCAATTAAAGCATCTCTAATGTAATTATCTATTTGACTTAATTTTCTTTCATACAGGATAAATAAATAATGAGACAACAAAATATTCTCCAATGCAATTATGTGAACCTGATATGAAGTTGAAGTGACAAAAATATTATTATGGAATTTGAAAATAAGTTTCTCAATTAAGAAACTCTCCTAAAAATGTTGACTATGATTTCTCAATTTTTCCAACTAATTAAAAATATGGAGAATTGTCTCACACTTTATCCTCTTAATTGTAAAATATAAAAGAAAAGAGAGTGAGATACATACTTTAAAGCATCTCCAATACAATTATCTATTTAAGTTTTACCAATGTGGCTCCATGTTCAAAAAATTTGTTAATATGTCACTAATAGAACTTCAAAAATACATAATAGCATTGGAAATGAGAATACACAAACATATATATATATATATATATAAATACCTATCGACCCAAAGCTTCAAGAAATGACTCAACTATAGTATTTAAGATTTGAAGTAGACACCTAATACATTTCTTCATGTGTAACGTGGACAGATGACAGATATCAGACACATGTTAAACATTTTCTACAGTTATAACATGTGTAATAAAAATTCAAGATAAGGAGGAAGAAAAAGTTTGAATTAAGGACCTCCAAACTCTAATATTATGGTGTGTTTACTTCATGGATTGAGGAATGAGAATGGAGAATGAGATTGATTGATGATGTTTACTTACTTAAAATTCATTCCGTAATAGGAATGAAAGTGTGGGCCCCACATCAATTTGGGGTTGTGGAATGGGAATCTCATTCCCCCCAACCCACTTGGGAATCCCATTCTCATTCCCATTATTAAAGTAAAATGTCCCTTATACCATTTTTTAAAAAAATAAAGAAAAATCTATTTTATTTGATGTTAAAAAAAAAAAAAAAAACAACATATTGTAATAAAAAATTGCATACTATTAATTTTTCATCACCAATTTCTTAATTATCATGATGGACTAATAAAATAATATGTAATATTTTTATTATTATATGTAGTTTTTTTATTTAATATTAAAAAAAAAATTACATATTATAATAAAAAAATTGCACACCAAGTTATTAAACTATTAATATAATATTAAGTTTTTTTTTTATTATAATATGCAGTTTTTTATTTGATATTAAAAAAAAATGAACATATTATAATAAAAAACTAACATTATTATAATTAATCCATAGTTTTAATTAAGGTTATTTTTGTAACTTATATTTAATCCATTTCGATTCCAAAGTAAAGTAAACAGTTTAATGGAAATAATGTTGATTCTGATTCCGATTCCTATAGTTGAAGTAAACAACTTATATGATTCCGATACTTTATTCTGATTCCAAATCATTCCGATTCCTATTCCGATTCCTCCAAGTGAAGTAAACGCACCATTATATTAGTTATCACCAAACCTAAAAGCTTGAACTGATAGAAAATAATCAAACTATAGTATTTAAAACTTAAATTTCACACACACACATGTGTATATATATATATATATTACCAAAGTGGATATTAAAAAATGTATAATAGTGTTAGAGATAAGGGTGGGCATTTGGGTTTTCTATTCGATTCCAATAGGAACCAAACATGAACTAACAAATTATCAGTTTTCAAAATGAAAACCAAACATGTTTATTTGGAAGGCCGGAACCGACCTAAGTCAAATAAGATCAAATCAGTTTGGTTCGGGTTGGTTCCATGTTTAACACCATAATCCCATATTCAACTTCACGTTGAACTTACCAAACTTTAAACCTAATCAAAACTAATATTCAGCAAATCAGATTTCAAAAACTCAATCAAAACTAATATTCAACAAAACTAATATTCAATATATAAAAAACATAAATCAAATATAAATAGCTTGGTGTTTTTTTTTTTAACAATTCCACCACATATCAAACCACTTTAAAACTCAAAACTCAAACAAACTCACCACAAAACATCAAACTTCGCAAACAAAACAATAAGAAAATTCCCAACTTTAAGCAAATTCACCGCACAAAACACAAAAGCCAAAAAAAAAAAAAAAAAAAAAAAACCCACCATACAAACCATTAGAACTTCATAATTTCACCAACAAATAAACTTAAATGAAGACCTACAAGAACCTATTCGGGCCACAACACAATATATGGAACTAGAAGTTTGGTTTGGCAATAGTGGCAAGCCAAGGGAGTTCAAGACACAGGTGTCAGGCTATCGACAAAGAAGAAAAATGAAAAAATGAAAGGGATTTGGATAGTTAGGGTTAGATGAAGAGAGGTGAAGATAAGGGTGTATGTCAGCAAAGAAGGGAAAACCAAAATCAAAATACGAGGAGTCAAGGGTGTGTGTTGACAAAGAAAGGAAAGCCAAAATCAAAATAAAAGGAGACAAGGGTGTTTGTCGACGAAGAAGAGAAAAGCTAAATTAAAATGGAAGGAGTGGTCGATCAAAGGATGTAAGGGTTGGGTTAGGCAAACGAATTATGCATGTGTCCTTCAATGATTCAAAATTTTAATGACATTGAATGGAATATGCATAATTTCATATATAAAAAAAAAAAATTATATATATATATATATTAGTGTTATTCGGATTAGTTCAATTTTGAAGACTCAAACTCGAATACAAATCGAAAACATGTTGGTTCTTAACTTTGTGACCTGAACACCCAAAAATCGATTCAGGTTGAGTCTGTTTGGGTCAGTTTATGTTCATGTGCCCACCTCTAATTAGACAAATTCTTAGTCTCACCCAAAGGGATAAATTTAACCCATCATATAGTGTGGCACTAATGGGACAAAATTTTACATTTTTTTTCTCCTTTGATTCTTAGATTTGCTTCGGATTCTTTTTATCTTCTTTTTTTTTTAAAAAAAAATGTAAAATAATAATTTATTTAATTTATTTTAAAAATTAATTTTGTATAATTTATTAATATATTTTAATGTAATATATTTTTCAATAATAATTACAAAATAACTATTATTCTTTGAGAAGTTAATTTAAATAATTAGAATTATTTTTTAAAATAATTTAAAAATTTATTTGAAAAATAATTTAAATAAAAGGCAATACAATTTTGATCCAATTTTATACTGCACCAAATATAACACTATATTAATTTATCAAATTCAATCTAATCAAATCCTATCAAAATAATTCAATATAATCTTGTATCCCAAAGTAACACTTAATGAGAATTATCTATCATAGACATGACCGTCTTAGTTGCCACTTTGCTATTAATGGTATATGTACAAATTACTAAAATCAATTTTCATCATGATTTTGTTGTTGTATTTCAACCATTTCTCTTGCATTTATAATATAGTATTACAATAATATATAGGTTTTAGATTCCAAAATAATAATAATAATAATAATATCAAGATTTTGATCCTTTTCTGGGGGAAAAAATTTTAATTTGCAAGTCAATGCAAATCGAGTATACTAATATTTCAAAAATAAGTTATTAAACCAAAACTTAAATAGCTACTATATGATATCGAAAATTGTGGTGTAAATAAACACAGACTTTGTAAGAAAATGATATTTTTGAAGTAATAAAATATTTATTAAATTTGATTTGTAATAAAAAATATAATTTTAAGGAAAGTTTGCAACTATATTGACAAAAGGGAAAAAAAAAAAAAAAGAAGAAAGACTGGTTTGAAATAAAATTTGACAGACTATTAATTGATTATAAGAGTGTAAAATAGTTGTGGAAAATAGCGATAAGAATGTAAAGTAAATCTTTTACAAGATTGTTAATATTGGTTTTATAATTTCTGATTTTCACAAATAAACTCAAAAAAGATATATATATATATATATATATATATATGTATAGGAGAGAGAGAGAAATCCATAACAATATGCAAACCATCTCCTTGGATAAAATAGGCCTTCCAAAACTAGTGAAAATAGATATAATTAAAATATTTTACTAAAAGAGACACATGGATAGTTTTCGTTGGTTGAGAGGGACGAAGACCCATATTGCCCCCTCTCTCCACCTCTATGCACATGTATATTATTATGTCTTAAAGAGATGGAGAATGTTTATCAGCAGTCTCACAATGTGTCAAGTTCAAGCCATTACACTCCAAAAAGAATAAAAAATTACATACATACACATATATATATATATGTATATACGTAATTTTTACCGTTAGTGTGTCATAATTTTTAAAATATTAGGATTACTAATCAAATTCACCCATTACATTTGAACTGAATAGAAAAGATAAATCTTTTTAGAAGAGAGAATTTGATCGATGATCTTAACGATTTAAAAATTAAGATACATTATCCATAAAAGCTCTCTTTGTATGTGCATACATACATACATACATACATACATATTGTGCAATAAAAGCAATCAATAATAATAATGTGCAAACTATGTCCTATTGCATATAGGAATTAACACCTAAATAAAATAAGACTTCTAAAACTAGCAAAAATAGATAAAATTAATATATTATTAAATTGCTAAAAAGGGATACATGGATGGTTTTCATGGTTGAGAGGGGCCATAACCCTTGAAGCCCCCTGTCATCATCTCTCGTGCATGCGTGGACACACATACATGCACACACACATATATATTAATTATATAATATATATGTATATATATTAATTACTATGGCTTAAAGATAAAGAAGATTTATTCAATAGTCTTGACTATTGTTTAAAAACTCGGCGAGTTTCGTCGATTTCTCGCATATCGGCACTCTGTCGATCCGAGAACCCCCAGATCGGAGGTCTTGCTCGTCGGAGGTGGACACTCGGCCCAATTCGACCAAACTCAGTCCAACTCGACCCAACTCAGCCTATTCGGCGAGTTCAATCACCATTTTAACCGGTCAAAAACCATCTCAAACATCACCCAACATTCTCAAAACTTCCACAAAAACAAACAACAAAAAAGAGTTTATCGACGAACATGGAGAAAGAAGGAGATTTGTCGACGAACACGGAGAAAGAAGGAGATTTACGGTGACGATGAAGAGAGCCCGACTTTGGCTTTGACAACGGCGGCTGTCCTTTATCTTGAAACGGCGACGACTACGACATATTTGAAAGGCAACGGCGACGACACACTTAAACCAAAACGGCGATGGTGATGGCCTGTTAGAGAGATGAGGGATGACAGAGGACAAATGAGAGGGAGCAAAAGGGCGAGAGAGAGAGAGAGAGAGACAGAATGAGGGTTTGACGTGTAAACTGCATTTATATAGGGTGTGGATAATTTCACCATGGTCCCTAATATTCACAAAAATCTCAGTTTATGCTTTGAAACTTAAAAAATTACAATTTCGCCCCTGAACAGTACTTTTTGAGTACTTGTCGAGTTACCGATTACTCGCTGCTCGCTAGGTCATCGATCGAGTCAGGAGTAACGAGTTTTGGAACACTGGTCTTGACAATAGTCCAAGTTCAAGTTACTGCAATGCAAAAAGAATCTAATATATATATATATATATATATATATATATATATATAAAGAGAGAGTAAAGGTTATTTACATAAACTTATAATAATTGTTAGAGAGAATCTAAACCCTAAATGATAAATAATCTCAATTTGCCCCCATTTTTTGAAATATTAGTCAAAAAAATCTCTGTCGTAAGTTAAAAATGATTTTCATCCAAATTTTTAATAGTTTTGTGACAAAAACAATAAAAGACATAAATATCTTTTCTATATTGAAAAATTAAAAATAAAAAACAAAAAACAGTCAATTACTAAACTACCCTTTTATAACTAAAATAAAAAATAAATAAATAATAAAAAATTTTAGAATTTACAATTAAATTTATATAAAAATAAATAAATAAATTACAATTTTAAATAATTGAAATAATTATAATTATTAAATAAAAATTAAATAAATTAAATAAAAAAATTTCCATTAGATTTCCATTATCAATTTTAAGATGTATGGTTGAGATTAAATTTTAAAAATAAAAAATTTAAATGAAAAGTAAATAATAAAAATTTTATCAAATCTTTACCATTCATCTTAATATAGATAGTAGATATTAATTTAAAAAATAAAAATAAAATAAAATAAAAATTTTTCCATGATTAATTTGAAAAAAATAATTAAAATAATAATTAACAATTAAAAAAATTTTCAGTCAGGTCTCCACTGTCTATTTTAAATAGACAGTAGAGATAAATATGAACAAATTAAAAAGTTAATAAAGATACAAATAATTAAACGTAACAATTTTGATAAATTAAAAGAAATAAAAAAACAAACTCAAGCACTTGAGGTTTTTAAACGAATCCAAGCACTTGGGTTTGTTGAAGAACAAACCTAGACTCCTAATCTTGTTGAAGATTAACGCAATTAATTTGATAAATTAAAAATAAAAATTTTGATAAATTAAATATAAAAATAAAAAACAAGCCCAGGTAAAATTTTTGACAAATTAAGAAATAATATAAAGACAAACCCGCGCACTTGGTTTTGTTGAAGGATAAACCCGGCACTTAGGTTTGCTAAAGGGACGAACCCAGACACCTAGGCTTGTCATCACAATGAACCCAAACACCTCGGTTTCTTTGCAACCAAATACAAACAACCCAAAAAATCATCCACGTCAATGATGGCAAGCCCAGATGAACCCATACCATATAGCCTTTATACACCTAAAAAACAACACCCAAACTTCATCTATACCACCTAAACACCACCACAATTCTCTCCAACCACATACAAACAATCTAAAAAATCACCCAGATCTTCAATCATTCATATCAGCGATGGCCCTTAATTATTCATCTAGGGCCATCTCCAAGCCTTTGTACACCTAAGAAATAGCACCCATACTACCTAAACCCATCGTCACCATTACACACCTATGCCCTACCACCCAAACAACAACCATCCTAACCCATAAACTTGAAAAGCTTACCAACCAAATGGTGCGAATCCTATATATAAAAATACGACACTCACAGTCAAATTGAAATACAACCCCAAGAAATATTAAAACAGGTTCATACGAAAACTTTGACTCATTGATTATGTCATTCAAGAACTAAAATTATAAAGAATTTTGACCCATTGAATATATGATAATCAAGAACCAAAATTATTACAAGAATAATATTGACTCAACTACCAAGATATAGATAAAAAGATGGGAGATAAGTCATGATTTTGATCATCATAGGTATAGCTTAATAAAATTACATGTTTATGAAGAACAAAATAAATACAAATCTCTATTCTTTTAATCAAGAAGTTGGCTACATCATTATTGTTCTTGTGTTTGCTTAGGCTTATAAGTTTTTTGATAGGTAAAGAAATAAAACTTAGCATGAAACCCTAGCCTCTAATAGTTGGGCTCAACTAAATATACTCATGAACTTAAAGTAAATTAAATTTTTCAACCTAAAATAATATGAACTATAATAAAATAAATTAACTTAATTTAAAACTCATTATAATTAAAATAAACTCAGTCCAAACTATGTAAAGCCCAGTTAATTTCAGTTTGCCTCTAATTGTCTTCAATTAGCACCTAAAGCCTTCAAGATTAAGCCCAATTATCTTCAATTGCTTCGTTGTCTTATTATCTCGTTGTTCTCTATGTTTACTATCTTGGTTTTCATCACTTAACCATATCCCAATTCATCTTAACCCATAAACTTGATAAGTTTACCAACCCAACCACATGTAGAGAGAGAGAAAGAGAGAAGGAAGAGAATGAAAGAGATTTAGATCCATGCTCTCGACGAGGAATTAATCGTCAAAGCCTTCTGGGTTTGATGATGGGTTTATTTAATGATTCGGATTTGAAACATATATTCGATTGGTGAGCCATAGTGAAAGAGAAAGGGTAAGAATGTGAGAGAGTGAAAGAGAAACAGTGAGATTGTGAGAGATTGAGAGAGAAAGAGAGGCAGACTGATTTAGGTTTTTTTTTTTTTTTTTTTATATGTATTTGTTTTTTAAGTTGTTGACGTCTAGAATTAGCCGATTAGGTTCTTTCAAGTCCAAACTGCAGATGAGATGGAAACGGTGCAAGAAACAGGTGAAAAGTAAAGAAAGAGGTAGAGGAAGAACACAAAGATAACAAAATTTTAGAGTAGTTCGGCCAAATTATGTTTATATTCACTGTTCTCTCTCACTATTTTTATAGAGTAACGACACTCAAAAGACTGTCCTCCTTTACAATGAAAATCCTCCCCTATTTATAGAAAATGGGAGGTGATACAGTAATGTAATAAATCAAAATGAAATAATGATTACATTTAATGCACCTGACATCTGTCAGGTCAACTCTATCAAAGCATGGATTTAGACGCTAAACCCACGCTGGCTAGGTGAATCTCCATAATCTATGCTGTAATCTCTGACGGGATTAGACGTATACGATACACTTTACTGACTTTTGCTCTAATGATTCTGACAGTGTCTGACTCGTGTCCTACGAACTGTAGTAGCTGAAAGCTCGTCTCAACAAGTTGGAATGTTCGAAGTCTGATTGAGTTTTTTTATGAATTGATCGTGTAGTCTGAGTCTGATCTCGCGAGCTGGCCGTCTGACGAGCTGTATGTTTGATGAGCAGGACTCTTAGGCGAGCTATACGTCTGATAAACTGGATCCTTAGGTGAGTTGTACCTTAACCTAATGTGCAGTCTTTTCTTCTTGGAATGTCTCGGGATTCAACTTGTCTTAAGCTTCCATCAACAGTTTTGGGCTTTTATCAACCTACTTAAGGTGACCCAAAAATATCCATAACATAAGTGATTTTTTTTTTAATTAACAATTTATATTTTATTCTAGATGTATTCCATGTCTGTAAGTAAGGCCAAATGGACCATTTTATCCTCCAAAATAATGGATCCGTTACTTTATTGATAGATTTACTATTCTATTTAATGGTTGGACTGTTTTAATTATTTCTTTTAAATTAAAGATGGTTGGATATTATTTTAAAATTTTGGGGATAAATTTATAATAACCCTAATTGTTAATTGTAGAACTCCGCACGTTTTTTCTATAAATTCTCAATTTAGTAATATAATATATTGATTCTGGATAACTGTACGACGCCACGGGGCTAATTAGCTACGGTTACAGAGCTGAAATCCACGTTAAAAAAAACAAAAGGAATTTCGCAGAACTGCACCTACGAAGGGCCCCATGAAGCTCATAAGCACTACTCGATGATGAAACATGTATAAAATAATTTTTTCATAGAAAACATATAATAAATAAATTCACCGGTTACAGATATATATTTTTTTTATTAAAAAAAAAAAAAAAAGATATTTATAAAATAGATGTTGCGATTTATTCAACCACCTTTCAAGAATCCTGCCCTACAAAAATAATAGAAAACTTGTAGGGTGGGTATAATTATATAGAACTCTATATCATGTTATACTCGTTAAAACACAGGTTTAGTAGGTAAGATTTCAGATTTCTCAAACGAGCACATACAAACATTGATACACTTTACACAAAGTGCAATCATATTATTAGATATTAGATAATAATATCACACGCCCAAGTTGTGACGAGGTAGTAAGTAGCTAGTTAAAATATAAGTACTTAAATAGCTTCTAATTGAGGAGAATTACGCTTGGTGGTAAAATTCTTGAGGACTCGACGAAGGTGGTGGGCCGTGTCTTCAGGTCGGTGGTCGTCGATCCTCGGCCGCTCCGGCAAAACCCACTTGCCGTCGCTGTTCCTCACCATTCCTTTGTTCTCATCTTGTCGCCAGCAAGCAGGCACGCCATACTCGGTCTTCAAGAAATCACAGCTTTTGTTCACCAGCGCAATGTCCCTTTGTGTTGCCGAGCAAAAACCTCGTTCTTTTCCATGAAAACCATCGATTATGTGCAGCAGAGCCTCAAGATTGTGGGCGCACCCGAAGTCCTTAGTGGGCTTGAGATAGGGGCTGTGAGTGTGGTCCAGTGCTAGCTCCACTCCAACATGTGCATAGCTCCATGGAAAGCGAGTGGCTTCTTCTAAGTATTTTTGGAATTGGAACTTCTCATTCGCAATGATTCCAGGCACTGTGGGGACTTTATCGTGGACGTTCACGACTCTAAGCACTTTAACTCCAAGCTCATCACAACGTTCTTTGAACTTAAGATTGCCCACTCGAGGACCAGCGAAAGAGTAGACTGTGATGGGAATTTTAGTGGTATTATTTTCACCGTCGTCGACGATGTTAACTCCAAGCTCTGCAATATCATAAGCACTTATAATGGCCAAGGCAGCCCCGAGACTGTGGCCTGTGATGGTTATACTGAGTTCTTCTCCATCGTAGAATTCGATCAAGCGTTTGACCTCAGCTAGAACTTGTTCACGAGCAGAGAAGGAGCAATACCGGCAGTTATCTTCTTTCTTGGTGTACAAGTCGTAAAATCCTAGTTCAATCTTGATAGAGGGATCGTCAGTGAAGTTGGCTGAGTGGAGAATGTCTTTGAGATCGTAAATCCATTCAAGATATGTGACAGTGCCCCTCCATGCAATGACTATGTCTCGTCTCCCCAGCCGTTTGACCTCCTCTTCGTCGGTTGTGACTGCGATGTAGCCCATCCAATTTGCATGAGTGCTCCATACGCTGCTCAACCTGGATTTTTGGAAGAAGTTTGGAAGATTAATGTTGGAAGTTGCATAGAGGTACCTACTGATTTGGTAGCCATGATCCATCATATCCAGCTTTTCAAAGAAATGAGCCCCCTGGTATTTACATGTGCCACAGTACTTGGAGTGAGGATCGAAGTCGAAAGAATCGTAGCAAGCTTGTGCGAATTCTCCATAACGGATGATTTCTCTTCTAAGATGGCTGTTCATGGGGTCCAGTAATCCTTCCCAGTTGTTGCAGCCCTGGACTTTCCTCCACATATCACGTAGTGGCCTGTCTTCTTCTTGTTCTTCGTCTTCGTCTTCTTCTTCTTCGTAGATTAGGGTTTCATCCAAAGGTGCTGGAGTTAAGTTTGAAACAGATGAGCGACCGAGGAGCATTTGTCTAGTGTTTGGTGAAAAAGGTTTGTTTTGAAAAGGAAGAGTCTTGTGGGTACTGTTGAAGTGGCTGCATCTGGCGATGAAGAAGCTTTGAGATAGCTGTTGAAGAGAGCACTTGGGGTTGCTGAGTGATAATATCCCAGTAGCCATTGATTGGCTAAGGCTAGCTATGATCTTTGATATTCTTCCTTTTAATCAGGTTAGGATTTGCTTGTTTGATGCTTTTGTGAGAGAAAGAGAGAGAGAGATAGAAAGGGAGAGATATAAGCCTAGCTATCTGCAATCAAAAGAGAAATGAGAATTGAAGGGTTATCGTTAAAGTTTGGTTTGTGTGGTGGGTGGATTTACTTATTAGATAGAAAGAGAGAGGGAGAGAGGATCAAAGTTAACGTGAAGTGCTTGTACAAGCCAGCTCCATTATGCAGTACCTGCACACCCTGACATGAGAGGCACTTCAGTTGATGTGCACCAGTCACTCAGCCAATACAATTAAATAATAGTTGATTTTTTTTTTTTTTTAAATGGAATAATGGGTTGTATGGACAATTATACATGGCCGTATTGGGCTGGTTGACAGAGAATGACGTAATCTGCATATGCGTGAGAGAGAGAGAGCACCTACTCACACATTGTGGCATCATAGTAAATCTTGTGAGAGAGTTCACATCTTGTGAGGGAGTTCACACGAAGCCTCGCATGTGTAACTGTGTTCAATCAAAACACGGTGCCTGATAAACGTGACTGATATTTAAAATGCTAAATAATGTGGCCTAGCTCAGTGTACGCATGTGATACAAAGGTTTTCCCTAATAAGTGATATGTTGTTCATTATAAATGTGAATTCAGTAACGGACAAAGGCAAGTCGCTGCCACACTGGAGTTTGCTGAAAAGTGGAAACACAAAAATCAACTTGTGAAAAAAAATCTTTACTATGTAAGAAGTACGTTTTTTTTTTTTTTTTTTTTTTATATAATTTCTTTCACTAGTGAAATATACAGTGGCTATCAAGGGATTGAGAGGTCTTAATTTCTTTGGCCTTTCGAACTATTCTCCATCCTCAGCTACACCTATGACAATAGGTTTTTATATATCTTAGTTCATATCTAAGGATTAATATGTATATAAAAAATAGATTTTGATCATGTATGCATTAACGCCACACAAAAAATCAGGAACACGACGACATACAATATGTATTACTAAAACCTTTTGCAATGCATACATTTCTGTTGTTGATGAATATGTTGTCAAAAAGTATATCCCTTTAATAATGTTAAAGTCATGTTGTTTTATACTAACAATAACATTTTGATATATATTATTATAAACATTATAGTAATATGCATTGCACGTTGTGGCGTTATACTTCTTTTTTCTTTTCCAAACGAATGAATGAGCTACCACAAATATATATTGGAATGAATGAACAAGCTACTACACGCGTGCACATACACGAATACATATATATATATATATATAATAGATAGATTATATTGCTTACAATATTAATTTTAACGTGTAAAGAAATTAATGTAATCATTAATTTCATAATTTGTCACCAATATTACACATAATTTTGAAAAAATTACATACATAACAAGGACTACACAAAATTCAATCATAGATACATATTTATATATAAGCACACATATATACTTATATCACATCATCACAAAAACATGTGGTCACTGTACTACTAATGAATCCAAAATCCTTTCACTTCCACCCACCCCTATAACTTTGCCAAGCCACCTCCATCCAGTTGCAATGAAGGGACCACTGGATGTAAAAAGCAATACATATCAAGGAAGCTATAATATCAATTTTAGAAAAATCATTTTTAAGGATATTATAAAAATTCCGCCGAAAAGCATTGATTTGAATGTAATCCCACTTTTTAAAATATTGGTTAAACTCCCCCTTGTCGTGGAAAAAAAGAAAAGAAAAGCAACAGCGTAAAATGGTGAAAAAAATTATTTAGTCCTAAGCTTTTTCATAAAATATCACATTTTACCAAAGATGTTATGAAAATTCCCCGAAAAATAAATTAATTCGAACCTAATCCCACTTTATAAAATACTGGTTAACCTCCCCATTGCCGTTGAAAAAATAAGCAACAATATTAAAATGGAAGGGCAAAAACATAAAATGACAAATATAATTATTATTTTAATGTAAAAAAAATTTCAATCATACAAGTCTTGAGTATAAACCTTTCTCTCACCTTTTCACTGTTGAAGTCTCTGTCTCTAATCTATTCACTGTCTCTCTTTCTCACAAATTAATATCTCTCTTCTCTATTACACATAACTAGTTTCTCTTTCTTCTCTCTCTCCCTCACTCGCATCTCTCCTCTCCTTCGTCTTGCTCCTAGCTCGTTGGTTCTCTCTTCTTTTTTTTTTTATTTGGCTGGAGGTTTATGAACACATGTTGAGTGGTAGTGGGGTTGATGGAGATCAACGATCAGATCTGCTTCTAACGGAGGAGATCCCACTTCTTGAGGAGGATCAAGAGCACCAGCAAGTCGGATTTTGCAATCAAGATTTAGGTTTCATGTGTCTAACTCTAACTTGAGCTCGCCTTGACCGAGTTGACCGTCCTAGATCCAACTCAGCAACTACTCGCCTCAGACAAATAGAACCCTTGCTTTTAGGCTTCTCGGGTCGACAGAATCTCAACAATCGAGTTTTTGGCGAATAGTCGAATTTACTCGCGGATTTTTGTGACAGTGATTCTGACAATCAATTATGCATCACATGTATAGCTCCGCATAGCTGACACGATTTTAAATGCATACGTAAAGTAAATTCACATGTATCAAGTTTGACTTTGCAAATATTAAAAATATATATTGTTTTTTAACTGATGTCAAGGATGCCTTTGAAGAAAAAAAAATAATAATAAAAACAGAAACAAAAACAAAAAGAAAGGAAAGAAAAAATTAAAATAATGAAAAATAAAATATATATAATTATTATATGAAAATGCTACTAAAACAATAAGTACGAATGCTTTAAAAATGAAACAAAAATACTTTTACGAAAACGAAAATGATTTGAAAAAAATATTCTAAATAGATAACTAAAAATAAATGTTTAATAAAAATATGAATAAATATAAAAAGAAATTAAATATTAAAAAGTAATAAAATTAAAAATATTAAAAAAAAATTAAAAAAATTGTTTTCTTTGGAGGGGATGACGACAAGGCCTGCATTCCTTTACCACCATAACATGTATAATAATATCTCCTCCACCGTAAAACATACCCAGATCGACAATGGTAAATGAAGGCCTATTCCACTGACTCAAACCTCGAATTCTTCTTACTTCCATCAAAATCATCAAATCCAAGTTATCCGACTCTTCAAACTCATAACAAGACTAAACTTATCTAATTCTACTTTATGAAACTTCAAACCCACAAATCTACAAACGACACCATAAATCCTAAACCTTTCATTGAAGGATTAGGTGTTTCTAGAGATGCCAATGAAAGACGACGACGTTCATAAGGTAGGTGATGAAGGTTGGTGTTAATGACTGCATCGTCGGACTTGGAGGCATGGAAATAAATTTGGTTGCTAAGACTTATTGTTTTTGTTTTTGTTTTGTTTTGTTTGTTCTTAAATTAAATTTGGCTGTTAAGAGTTATAAAAAATTTATCTTTATTGATTTTAATAAATGAATGATTCAACTTCAAGTCCATTTAATATCTTTTGAAATTGGATGCAAATAATATTGTCACGTATAAATATAATTTTCATACTCAAATTATTAATATACTCATTAATTAAATTTAAAAATTTTCATATCAGTACAAACAGCTATAATAATATCAATATTAACCCTATTTAAACAACTGACTCCTTAACCAACATTAATTACAATAATTTAAAACAAGATTTCTATCTTTATTCTTAATTTTCTTATTTCTTTTAAACATAAATTTTTTACCCTAATCCTAATTTTTATGCTTTATTAAGAAAAAGATAAAGCCATATTTGAAGGTTGAAGCCACCAAATTTTTCATAAAAAATGATATTTTCTTTATATTTTAATCAATCTTTATTATCTAGATGAATAAAATAAAAATAAAATTAGAAAATAGTGTTTGTATTAAAAAAAAATAAAGAATTTTTTTTTTCCTTTTATAGTGGAGAGGGGGATTAAATTAAGTAAAAATTATCTATAATTTACGTTTTAGGAAATAATGAGACTTAAACTCTTTAACCTCTTAGAATTAAAAAAAAAAATGTTCAGTCACTTCAACTAAAAAAATCATTTGATATATATATGATATATATATATATATATTTAAAGATTTTCTTTTAGAAATATTGATGTGTTTTTTTGAAGCAATTTTAAAAGTAAGCAAATTGTATTATTAATAAGTGTTTGTCATTTTTTTTTTTATAATTTTATTTGGGGATAATTTTGTCAACTAAATATTTTTGGAAGAATGAGTGTTTAAATCATTTTTATGGATGACACTAATCCACCCTTGAAAACTTCATTGTAATTTTTATTTTTCATTAATGACAATTTCAATCTTAAATAAATTCACTGAAAAGGTCAACAACCAATATAATTTTCTGTTACCACTAAACATCCAATTCCTAAGCCGGTTGAATTACAACAAATAAATAATCCAAGCTCTCAAATCAGCAAAATGGCGATTTGCTACGTTAAAAGAATTTAACACTTTGCTGCAAAATGTTACATGTGATCTTGTTCCAATAGTACAATTCATATTAGAGGAGACTCTTTAATAAATTAACCATAATATTAAAAGTAATTAAAGTTATAGTAGCCAAATAAAAGGTTTTTTATTTTTATTTTTTTAATTTTTAAGTAATCTACATTAGTTCTAGAATAACTAAAAATGGAGATAAATAATGCACTTAATTAAGTATATATATAATCTTATAATTTACAAATTTCGGCCTTTACTATAAAACATATAAAAAAAATGAAATAATGTTTTTATCAAATGATAATTTACTTACGTTTTTTATTTGTGATCGTAGTGTAATGGTTGGCAATCAAATTATATCAACTTTATATTTAAATCACAAATTAATTTTTTGCTAGCTAGAAATAAAACTTAAGCAAATATAACATTACGCTCTTTATACAAGAGATTTTTTTATATTACTTTATTGGTTATAGATGTAAATTACAAGAAGAATTAAAAATTAAGAAATACAAATTAAATCATGATTATACTTTAAGAAATTAAATGTAGCAAATTAAAATATATACTTTATAATTTTAGGATTCAATGATTTGATTTTCAAGTCAAATTAGAGATATTTATATTGTACTTAAAATATCTAAGAAGTTATATTTACCATTTATGATATATTATTATAATAATAAAGATTCTAACAAATGATAAATAAATGTTTGAATAAAAATCAAGAAAATAATAAAAATTAAATATTACTAAAAATAAGGATAGAAAATTAAAATTAATAAAATGACAAATCTACACTTTATTTTTGACATATATCCCTAAATATATTAGTTACAATTTGTAACCAATATATTTAGGGATATATGTCAAAAATATAATAGAAATTTTGTTAAAGGAAAAAAGAACAAGAGTGGCGATATTAAGACCCCTCCAAAATTGTATGTACTCTTCTAATTTTTTTTTTTTTTTTTAATTTCAATAATACAACTATATTAAATAGTTGTATTATTTTTAATAAAAGATATTGTTATTTTTCAATCATTTCTGTCATTCTTACTAACTAAACTATATCAAATAAAAAACAAAAATAAAGTAAACATAGATATCAAAATCCAAATAATAAAGAAAATATTTAAAATTTTGAATTCTTATTAATATTTAAGTGAAATAAATAAATTATAAAAAAAGAAATCTAGATCAAAGTGGAGAATGAGTTGTTTATGTTCTTGTTTGTTATTCACTTCAGATGGCTAGTCCTTTGTTTTACTTGACAACTTGAGGACGCCTAATTGCACGGAAGGGAGATTTGATTGTTTGTGTCCTACATTTACTATCGTTTTCAACAACAACAACAAAAAAAAAGAATCTAGATCTAAGTGGGATTGTGGGCGAATCAAATTAACATTGAAAAGAAGAAGAAGAGGCCGGAGGCAGCATATTTCCCAAACACGAAAAGAAAACATCTAAAAAAAATTTACTGAAAAACACTAAAATTTCCATAAATTATCGAAATCACAGGGCTGAACCCAAGCCTAAGAGGTGTTTGGGAAATAGTTTACAACCAGCAATAGGCATGCCTTGGTTAGAACCTCATGAGCTGCATCAATTGCAGGTTGAAAACTATTTCTAAACCTCCTCTTAGGCCTGGGTTCATGCCCATGCCTTCAAGAATTTTTGGAAGGGCAAATCGCAGTAGTCTTCTCCATCAAAGATCAAGGAGAAGGCTGCTGCCTCCTCCTAGGGTTTTTCAATTTTTTTTTTTTTTTTATGTTTTCTTTTATTTATTTTAGTTTGTCTATAATTTATATAAATGAAAGAATGGATATAAATACTTAAAAAACAAAATAAAGAAAAATGGATATAATTGGTAATATATAGGGTGTGCTTACAAGTTACGAACTTTTAAAAATTTTAATCGGGGTATAAATACAAAAAGCAGTATCTTTACTGTTTTTAAGGGGTACAGATATGGCTACTCAAAAAAGTGTTGAAAATTTTAAAAATTCCAAGAGGTGCACGTGTCCCCCCTAGTAATGATGACCTAGGTCCAGTGATGCAATGAGTGTTTCGCTTAAAAAGACATCTCGATGGTAGTATTCAACGACACAAGGCCCGACTAATGACAAAGGCCTAAACTTATATTCTAGAATTGATTTATGATAAAATATAGAAGAAAAATATGCATTTCACTATAATCTATAATGTATAAAATAGAGTCTATTTAGAGGTTATAAAAGACAATCAAATATTTTAAATAGAAAAGATAATCAAATTCCTAAACATAAAAGAAAATCAAATCTCCTAAACAAGAAAGGATACCATATAGAAAGAATATAAACAAAAAATAATGGGATGGAGAAATAATATAAACAAATATATATATATATATATATGATATAGAAATAAGAATCTGATTAACATGGTAATATACCCTTATAAACTTGAGATAGTGAGATAGATACAATCTTGAGTTTGGAAATTGTTGACGTCTGGATTTGGATCCTAGTCAATGAGGTTCGTTTCTCGGTCCAAACTGCAATTTCAGGTCGTAGAGATTGGGTATGCAAGGTAAAGAAGTAAAGGAGAAGAGATCAGAGGCGATGAGAGAAGACACAAGGAGATTTTAGAGTGGTTCGGTCAAATTAGATGCTTACGTCCACTGTTCACTCTCTCACTATTTTGACAGAGTATCGGCTCTCAAAAGATTATACATGATTTACAACGAAAATCCTCTCCTATTTATAGAGAAAGGGGAGTATTATAGTAAAACAGAATAAAACAAAAGTATACAGTAGGCTGAAACTACAATGATGAAATATATTTCATACGTTGAGATTTCATTTAATGCGGTTGACAGCGCATTTAATACGGCCGAAATTACATTAAATGCGGTCGAAATATCACCTCTGAGCTCTGCCCGAATGCGATTTTAAGGGCTAATCTGTATGGGTTAAGTGAGGCTATCGTAATCTTGGTTGTAGTCTCTGGCAGAGATGGTGTGCATGGCACGCTTTGAGCTGCATCTTGCATGGTATCTTCAGCTTTTGCTGACTCGCGGTCTGGGAGGCATGGCGGAGGTGGACTCTCCAGTGAACAGAGTATCCAGTTGAACTGGCGAACAAATAGGTTTCTGATGGATCGGGCACTTTGAGGGTTAATGAGATAGATCATGAATCAGTTCTCTCACGACCAGACATAATGTTAGGCGAACAGGTTAAGCGAACAGATTCGGCAGACAGATATAGCGATCAGCCTAAGCGGACAGATATTGACCACAATTGCATGCTGGACAGCGAACAAATCCGTTGTTAGGAAGACGGTAAAAAAAAAGGACAGATTGCTAAGCCTTTGGACCATTGGGCCTGTACTGTAGATCTTCTCTAGCCCAATTGACTTGATCGCTAAATTACCCATAACATACCCCCTGGCTCTTGGTGCCTTTTTGAGGACCAGGAGCTACAAATCTATAAGCGAGCAAACGTGACGGGAACAGTTACGCCACTTTTTAAATTCCGCTTTTTTACCAGACCACGTGGAGTTGTCCCAGGCAACAGTTATGAGTCACACCACGCACTGTATGCATTTAATGCACGTCTCTCAACTGACATGCTGCATGATGACAAAATCCCAAGAATCGCGTCGTACGGTTAGACTAGGGATAGTTACATAGTTGTCTTGATCCAACAGTTGGGGCTTAACTGGTTTTTTTTTTTTTTTTAAGGAAAGGGACGTTTCATTTCCTTCTCTTCTAGCATTTTCGAAAATCAGAAACTTCCTCGTTGCATGTTTTTTTCCTGATTTCCTATCGTCGTTTGTTGATCTTCAGTGGAAGCCACCGGTATCTGTCACATTCAAGGTAAGTTTCTTTTAAGTAAGGGTTTTTTTTTTTTTTTTTTTTGCATACACGACATTTCTTCTCCAAAAATCTGGGCTTAGCTCTTTCATCCCAAGGGCCTGGACAAGTGATTTCTGGCCTCGTCGGTAGAGCACTTTTGTGCTGCTTCTGGTTTGTTTGAATCTGAAATACCTGGAAAGCAGTTTTACACATACTTTTCTTCTTTCTTTTCTCTCTTTTCCTCCCCTCCCTCTTTTTTAACTTGGAGGGGTTCGTTAAATGAGGACCCTTTTGTCCCTTGCTGGTTTTCCAAGCGCACGACTTGATGCTTAAGGAAAGTAGATTTAGGTTCCCTCTGTTTCTTGGGTTTGGTTGGTTATCAGCAGCCTAATTAGCTGCTTCTTTTGTAGATGTCAAGTCGTGGACGCCGGTACTAACGAGTCATGTCCAGTAAAGAGGGCTTTGAGAAGGGTTCTTCTCAATAGGGCAGAGATTTTCCTAGTGCAACTGCCCAGGACGACAGGGACGTTCTGAGTTTCTCAGGGCGAGAAGAGGCTTTCGCTCACGAGTCCTTTTATCAACACGACTCTTCTGTTACTCGCGAGGAACTCGAGACCATAGCTAGGATGTACAGTTTCCCTTCTGGATGTTGTATCATGGTTTCTACTCATTATGATCACGTGGCGCACCCTCTTGAAGGGTTTACAACGATCAGTCGTCAACATGTAGATCTAGGATTTAGGTTTCCAGTCCACCCATACCTGATCGACTTATTGAATGATATGAAAATAGCTTATTTCCAACTCACGCCAAACTCCTATACGCAACTGAACACCTTAGCTTCCATCTTTCTCAAGAATGGCCTTCTGCCACCGACCTCAAAAATAATCTAAAGAATTTTCTTCTTTAAATCCACTACTAACCCTAAGGCCAAGAAACGAGACGGTATCTATTACATGACCGCTTGTAACTCGCCCTACAAGGTGTTCTTGCCAAAGAAGGTTGGCAGGTCAAATGTAGGAGATTATAAGTCCCGTTGGTTCTACGTGTCTTATCTATCCCTGCTAAAACTTGTTAATTTTGACTTCACCCTCAATCCTGGTGAGCCTATTTCTGCTCGCTGCTCCTGCATGCATGCATGTATCGTCATTTTTTATTGTTACTAATCTTTCTTCCTTTATGTGCGGCTGTTAACAACGGCTCGATTGACCTTCGAGTGAGGAATCAGGGGTGCTTGAGAAATTCTCTGAGGTCAAGGATCCTTCAGACGATTAATTTCCCGCAAATTACTTCTTGAGAGATTACGGGCTTGCACCTGGGGTTGGAACCAAGCCTATCAGCTTAGCATTGGACATTGAAGTGCGAAAGGGTCAAGAAGTCCCTTCTATTTTTGCAGGACCCGAGGAAGGTGCTTCTGTCTCGGTTCCAAAAAAGCTTAAAACCATGGTGCATCTTCAGATGGATTTTCCTTCACCCCTGTCGGTAGCCGAGACAGAAGAGCCCGAAGTAGAAATAACAGGTTCCCAGGGGCCTCCAACCCAGACAATAGAGCTATCACACACAGGGGCCACAACATCTACAAAGAAACAATGGGTGAAATACAAGACTATGAGGAAGAAACCCGCGAGGTATATGCCCCCACCAAAGGATTCAGTTGGCCAGGGAATCTCAATTCCTGGAGATGAGCCAACAAGACCCTCAAAGGCCGAGGATAGGGGAAAGGAGGCCATGGAGCCTCCTACTAAACGTCAGAAACTTAAGGGCAAAGCACCTATTACAAGAGGGGCTGATGAGGAGCAGGCCCATGAGGCTGATGCAGGGGAATACTTCAATGACCTATTGGATCAACTACCAGAATTGCTGGGGCCTGATAAACCGAAAGTTTATCAAAAACATGTTCGTAGTGACCAACTGATCACTTATGCCACGTGCTATAATGTGCTGGTAAACTCCAATTTTAATTTTGTAACTTGTATTATTTTCATACCCACTGCTGACACATTTTCATTGCAGACTTCATTGGCATTGATGAAGATGCGCAGAGACTTTCCCGAACTAGTGGGGAAGAAAGCTTCGCTTGAGGGGACGAACAAAAAGCTGGAAGCGAAAAATAAGAATCTCAAGGAGGAGTCCGAAGCTGCTAAGAAAGCTGCTCGCGAGCTCGAGCAAAAACTCAAGGATGTAGAGGAGTCCTTGGCTTGCGAAAAAAAGCTTCGGGACATCACCACCTCCTCGCTCAAACAGGCCATCGAGGACGTCGACAAGGTTACACAGGAGGCCATCTTACAGAAGAGACGGGCCGTAGATATCGAGAAGAAAGCCGACTCGGTGATGCAGGACTTGAACACGGTAAGGGGTAATCTTGCTCGTACCAGAGAGTTGCTCAGTCAGGCGGAGGCCCGGATCGTACATGCTAGGAATGAGGCAATCGAGAAGACGAGCAACAAGTTCCTATATACGTTATGGAAAAATCATCCTAAGCTGGACGTCTCCTTTTACGAGGAAGAGGCAATGAAGGAAGTTAAGAGGTACGCGGCTCTCGTTACCAAAGAAGCCCAGGCAAAGACCGCGAAGCCTATCTAGAAGGGGATTATTCCTGCGGCCCCTAAGAAGAGCTCTAAGTCTTCATCTGCTCAAATTGGTGTCCCTCAGGCCCATGGTGGTTCCTCTTCAGGTCCTCAGGAGTCGGTGCCAAGGGGGGTACAGGGGCCATCTTCGCAAGGAGCCCCAAGTGAAAAGGATCCGAAGAGTACTCCTGTCGGCTCTTCTAAAGCCTCTTAGGGTAGATAAATACAACACTTGTCCTCCCTACTGATAGGCTCATCTTTGAATATTGATGTTGTTGATACTATTTAATTTCATAATGCTTTACTTCTGTTTTCGGTAGCATAGGATTCCCGCTAATTTGCTTTGCTACTTTCTGAGTCTCATATGCATTTATAATAATCACGAGTAGGCACACATCATAGAATAGGCAATGAATTGAGTAAACAACGAGCCTGACCGCTCGCATAAATACCTCCCAGGGGATAAAGTAAGGAAAAATAATTTTCTGGGTTGCGAATGCATCATCAGGTTTCTCAATAGGTAGCCCTTAGCGTAAATCGTAGCTTAGGGAGCAGAAAGGAACTCCAGCGGATGAATCAATAACTTAGTTTCTCTTTCTAAACGAACAGTATCCCATTATAAAAAGTAGATCAGTTGGTTCGCTTGTAAGTATTAACTAACAATAAGTAAACCAGCTTGCGCTACTTTGCAATCGTAGCATAAATAACATTGAATAATATTGAGGAAGTAATATGAGTCGAGGAGAAAACCAGATGATAAGTATGCAATGCTGTTCGCAGATTTTCTGATCGTTGCCAAAACTGGTAGAGGCTATGCTCGAAAGGTAGGGACTCGAGCATCTACAGCCGACTGCGCTTACAAGGTTAAACCTGAGCGTCTACAGTGGACTGCGCTCACAGGGTCGATATATGAGCTATACAACCTGTTGAACCTCTCAAACTGCACTCACAAGGTCGGAGCCTGAACATTTACAGCGAGAGTTACGAAGGTTACAACCTCAGCTGCGCTCATAAGGTCGTAACCTGAGCATTTACAGCGTATTTAGGGCTGAGCTCTCAGTGGTTGAACCTCTGCTATATTCTGTTCGCGTGCGTCGATTCAGGTTGTCGAGTGTGTAGAACAACTTATAGAGGGGGAGGCCAATCTTCGAGCAGTGGTTAGGTATGCAAGCTCGTGGCCGTTTTAACCCCTCTTACCTTGTAGGACAGGTGTGGGGTCGGTATCCATCGATATTCAACCTCTTATCCCCGTAGGGCAGGTGTGGGGTCGGTATCCATCGATATTCAGCCCTTTATCCCCACAAGGCTAGCAAGTGTTTGAGCTTTAAGCCGGCTTCCCGCCTTTCACGGTCGTGTACCTTACACATAAGAATATACATAAGCATTTTTGCATTAGTGGTAATTCATAATAGTAAATAAAGAGCTTTTATTACATTTGTACATGATTGACTTTACAGAGGTAGCAGAATAGCAATAAAACTACAATGGTTATGTACAATAGGGCCTCAAGTGAACAGCATTCCAAGCCCTTGGAAGCATTGCCCCGCTTATATTCGCAAGGTAGTAAACTCCGTTATTCAAATCTTCGTGGATCGTGTAGGGTCCTTCCCAATTGGGTCCTAGCACACCTTCACTGGTTTTGCGAGCACAGGATAGAACTTCTCGCAATACAAAGTCACCTGGTTTGAATTGACGTACCCGGACTTTCTTGTTGTAGTGCCTTGCCATCCTCTGTTGATAGACGGTTGCTCTGAGACGAGTAGTTTCCCTAGACTCTTCGAGCAGGTCTAAACTAGCGGCTAGGAGCTGGTCGTTTCCTTTGGGATTGAAACTCGCTCTTCGCTGACTGAAAACTTCAAACTCCGCAGGAATCATGGCCTCGGACCCGTAAACGATTGAGAAAAGGGTTTCTCCTGTGGTGCTGTGAGCAGTTGTTCTGTAGGCTCACAACACCTTCTGTAATTCATCTACCCATGCTCCTTTTCTAGTTTCAAGCTTGGTCTTCAAAGTTTGCTTAATTATCTTGTTAACCGCTTCCACTTAACCGTTAGCTTGCGGGTGGTCTACTGTCGAGAAACTCTTAGTAATGCCGAGGCTGCTGCAGAAGTTCAGGAACTGCTCACTCGTGAATTGGGTTCCGTTGTCTGTCACGAGCTGCTGGGGGATACCAAATCTGCAAATAATGTTGTCCCACACGAACTTTCAATCTTTGTCATGAAGATCTTAGCTAGTTTCTTTGCTTCTGCCCATTTTATGAAATAATCGACTGCTACAACGGCGTACTTGCATCTTGCTCGGCCTACTGAGAGAGGTCCGATCAGGTCCATGCCCCAGATTACGAAGGGCCATGGGCTGATAATCTGTCAGAGATAGGTTGGTGGTGCTCGGGGAACTTTGGAGAATCTTTGGTACTTATCACATTTCCTCACCAAGTCAATGACATCCTACTTCATGGTTGGCAAGTAAAATCCCTATCTGAGTGCCTTTTGGGCTAGGGAGAGTCCCCCAGCATGGTTACCACAATGTCCCTCATGAATGTCTCTCAGTAACGTGGTGCAATCCGGTTTATCGATACATCTGAGTAAAGGAGCGGAAAGACCATTTTTATAGAGAACATCACCATATACACAGTACCTTGTTGCCCTTATTCGCAGGCGGCGGGCCTCTATCTTATTTTCTGGCAGTTTTTCATCTTGCAGATAATTAACCAGCGAGTTCATCCATGAGTTTACTGCCACTACTAGGGTCATTGCTTTTGCGCTGGGCTCGATACTCGACTTCGACAGAAATTCCACGGGGCACATTTCCAGCAAAATCTGTGTCCTGAGCTATTGCTAAGCGGGCTAATACATCTGCGTGGGAGTTCTGGGCACGCGAAATCTGATTCAACTCAAATTTTTTGAAGACTCCCAACAGCTCTTGGACCTTCTATAGATAAATTGTCATTTTTTACCCTCTGACTTGGTACTCACCCCTTATCTGACAGACCACCAGTTGAGAGTCACTGAATATTCTAAGTCGCTCGACCTGCATTCTCTTGGCCAAGCGAAGCCCTACTAATAGCGTTTCGTATTCTGCCTCATTATTAGTTGCTCTGAAACCGAATTTGAGTGCGCAAAGGAACTTACTCCCATCTAGGTTGATTAGTAGAATTCCAGCCTCTACGCTCATTTCACAGGAGGACTCATCCACAAATAACTCCCAGTATGGACCTTCAGAAGGCTCAACCTCGTCGTCCATAGGTCCGGTAAACTCAACAATAAAGTCTGCTAGTGCCTGCCCATTGATTGTTGATCTTGGTTTGAACTTAATGTCGAACTGGGCGAGTTCAATGACCCATTTAATGAGTCGATCAGAAGTATCCAGTTTCTGGAGGATCTGCTTTAAGGGATATTTCGTTAGAACTTTGATTTTGTGCGCTTGGAAGTAAGGGCATAACTTCCTGGACGCCATCACCAAGCAATATGCGAGCAACTCCACCAGGGTGTACCTTACTTCGACTTCTACCAACTTTTTGCTAACATAATAGACAGGGACCTGAGCTCAATTTCCTTCTTCTCTTACCAAAGCCGCACTTAGGGCATGTTGGGATACCCCCAGGTAGACTGTCAGAGATTCTCATTCATTTGGCTTAGTTAACAGCGGGGCTCACCCCATATATTCTTTCAGTTGCAGGAACACAGCCTCGCATTCTTCCGTCCACATGAAGTTCTTAGCCCTTTTCAGCACCTCAAAGAATAGAGCACATTTGTCCGAGGCTTTTGATATAAATCTGCTCAGGGCGGCTATCTGACCGTTCAAGCTCTGTATCTCTTTTACGTTGGTCGGTGATCTCATGTCTAGCAAGGCTTGGATCTTCTTTGGGTTGGCTTCGATCCCCCGGTTATTCACTATAAAACCCAGAAATTTACTTGAGGAGACTCCAAAAGCACATTTGAGAGGGTTGAGCTTCATCCGGTATCTCCTTAGGATCTGAAACATTCTCTTGAGGTCCCGGACATGATTGGCAGCCTGCTCGGATTTTACGAGCATGTCATCTTCGTACACCTCCATTGTTTTCCCAATTTGATCCTCAAATATCATGTTCACCAACCTTTGGTAAGTTGCCCTAGCATTCTTTAATCCGAAGGGCATTACCTTGTAGCAGTATAATCCCCTGTCTATAGTGAACGATGTATGCTCCTCGTCTTCAGGGTTCATAGGGATTTGGTTGTAGCCTGAGTAAGCGTCCATGAAGCTAAGAAGCTCGTGCCTAGCCGTCGCATCTACCAATTGATCGATTATGGGCAGTGGGCAGCTATCTTTCGAACAAACCTTGTTTAAATCCATGAAGTCTATACAGGTTCTCCATTTTCCCTTTTTCTTTTTCACCAGTACGGGGTTAGCTACCCAGGCTGGGTATTGAACTTCTCGGATGAACTTAGTCGCTAGAAGCTTGTTTACTTCCTCTTTCAGGGCTTCACAACGCTCTCGGTTCATCTATATCCTTTTTGACAGATCGGCTTGTGGCGAGGATTGATGTTTAGCTTGTGAGTTATTACATTCGGATTTATCCCCACCATGTCCTTGTGGTTCCAAGCGAACACATCCAGATTTGTTTTGAAGCAACCGACCAGCTGAGCCTTTATCTTCGGAATCAAGCTTTTGCCTAGGTTGAGACATCTTGTAACATCTGCCTCACTAACATGGATGTCTTCAAGCTCTTCTACTGGACCTGTACTTTGGTATGCATCGAATTCCTTGGGATCTATATCGTGGCTAATCCCTGATGAGTTGATCGCCTGTAGCTCACGCTCCGAAGCCATATCCACCTTCATCCCTCGCACTCCCCTTCTTATCGCGTCCACATAGCAGCGATGAGTCAGAGACTGCTCGCCCCGCATACATCCTACCCCGTTGAGAGTTGGGAATTTCACCGTGAGAGCCCTGGTGGAGGTAACTATGTCGAGGTCGTTCATGGTAGGTCTTCCCAACACTACATTGTATGCAGATGGAGAATTAATGATAAGGAAATCTGTTAGCACTGTGGACTGATGAGCTGTGTCTCCAAGGGTAAGGGGCAATCTTATCTGTCAGGCAGGAATGACCGAGTCTCCGGTGAACCCATACAGAGGCTCTGGGGATGGCCTGAGTTGCTCGTCACCAATTCCCATTTGGTCATAACATTCTTTATACATCACATTTACTGAACTCCCCGTGTCAATTATTATTCTCTTGACCACTGAGTTACCAATACGCGCTCGGATCACCAATGCGTCGTTATGGAGGAGGCGAACATCCCGGACATCTTCCTCTGTTAACACAATATCCTCAGACGCCCTTCTGGCTTTCTTCGCAGGCCCCCTTGATTCTCTCTGACCTGCAAGTTGGACACGTCTGGCTTCACGTACAAACCGTTCTTGTGATCTATTTGACTCCCTCACCTTTGAGGGACCCCCATGGATGGTATGAATTATCCTGACAGAAGGTCCTTGGATAGGGTCAGGCTCTTGCTGAGCTTGGATTGGTGGCTCCTGCTGGCGTTGGTGGGGACGCTGCTGTTGGGGTGGTCGTCCGGAGGGTCTTACAACATAATCCCTCAGACGACCATTTTTTATCATCTTTTCGATAGCATCTTTGAGTGCCCAACAGTCTGAGGTATTGTACCCTACCTCATTGTGGTAGGCACAGAACTTATTCCTGTTTCTTCGTCCCTTAGGAGTCTGAATGGGGACTGGTCGCTCGAAGTTCTCCCTGTTCCTTTCAGTCGCAAAGATTCTGTCTTGGGTATTAGATAAAGCATTGTACGTATTATAACAGCCTTGATACCGTGGTCATTCCAGCCCCCGGTCTACCCCCCGATCTGGGCCAATTCCTAGTCTTTTTCGCAATCTGGTTACTGTCTCTCCGGCCTTTATGGCCGTTTCCCCCATTGTTCCTCTTCCTTCCCTGATTGGAACTATCAGCTTCATCCTTCTGGGAACTGACTTTTTTAAGGTTGATTGCTTCTTTCCACCTAATTTCTTTTTCTGCTTGCTAGTAAAATTCCCCTAACTCCTTTACTGAGGATTCGTAGATGCTCTCATATAGCTTTCCATATTTCCTCAAGCCTACCGAGATAGCTGTCAGTACTTCCTCATTCGTCAGATTCTCTAAATTTATCACCTCGCGCCTAAACCTGCTGATATAGTCCCTTAACAACTCACCAGGACGCTGGTAAATGGTAGCGAGATGGCAAGGTGGAGCGAGCTGCCTCTTCAATGCCTTATATTGGGTCAGAAATTTCTGTTGACATTCTTCCCAATTATTGATGCTGCGGGGGGGGAAGATTCCTGAACCATGTCCGCGGAATATCCCCTAGCGTAATTGGGAATACGGGACATTTTACGAGCGAACTGGTCGTCTGGAGATCCATCTGAATGTTAAAAGCGTCCGACTGGTCATAAGGATTAGAGTTCCCTTTGTACTGAGGGATATTGGGAACCTTGAACCTTGGAGGAAGTGGCTCCAGCTCGACTTCTGAAGCAAATGGGGTCCTCTCCTCACTGCGGCCCCATTGTTCCTGTATTCCGGGTCGCGCTTTAAGCTGTCGGACCCTCTGAAGGAGCTCTTCAACTAAAGGACTTTGTATTTCGGTTCTCCTGACAGTGGATTGTCTGTCCTGCCTGTTCAGGGATCGATGGTCCCGAGCCCCCAATCCTCCTTCATCAAGCCTTGGCCCTGTCCTATCTCCGCGAGTGGGGATTTGATCATGGCCGCGGCCAATATGTTCCGACCGATGCTCATTGCGAGCTCGTCGAGGCCGAACGCTGGAGTGCATGCTAGAAGAATGAACTGATCCTTCTCGTACTGTCTCTCTAACGTCTCTCCCATTCGTGTCAGGGTCTTCAGCTTGTCGTCCCCGAGGAACATCCATCCCTTGAGTGGACTGGGGGGGGAGGCCCCTATGGGGTCTGGACTTGAGTCCGAATCAACGTCCTGACTTCATTGGCCAACTGTGCCATTGCGGTTTCTAACATCTCCTGTCGCAGCTGCAATACCTATATAGCATCTCCTCTTGCAGCGTTAGGCACAGATTGACAAGTAAGAAGGGGAGGTATACCTTGAGTGTCCCTCGCTGTGGGCACATTGGATGTCCTACACCAACATCGGGTAGCGCTCCGGTAGACATAGTATGCTGTTATTGGTCTGAAGCTTCGGGGCGGTTATCCGTCACGTTAAAGTTCTTAGGAATCCTCCCTCTGACCATGAAGAATAATAAACGAGCTCTGTAAGCTAAGGAGAAAAAGGTGGCGAAACTGAAGATGGGCCCCTCCTTCTAGCGCCAAAAATATTGACGTCTGAATTTGGATCCTGGTCAACGAGGTTCGTTTCTGGGCCCAAACTGCAATTTTGGGTCGTCGAGATTGGGTACGCAAGGTAAAGAAGTAAATGAGAAGAGGTCAGAGGCGAGGAGAAAAGACACAAGGAGATTTTAGAGTGGTTCGGCCCAATTAGATGTCTATATCCACTGTTCACTCTTTCACTATTTTGGTAGAGTATCGACCCTCAAAAGATTGTACATGATTTACAACGAAAATCCTCCTCTGATTATAGAGAAAGAGGAGTACTACAGTAAAACAAAATAAAACAAAAGTATACAATAGACTGAAACTATAATGATGGAATACATTTAATACACCGGGATTTCATTTAATGCGGCTGACAGCGCATTTAATACTGTCGAAATTACATTAAATACGGTCGAAAATTTCACCTCTGAGCTCTGCCCGAATGCGATTTCAGGCGGCTAATCTGTACGAGTTAAGTGAGGCCACCGTAATCTTGGTTGTAATCTTTGGCAGAGATGGCGTGTATGACACGCTTTGAGTTGCATCTTGCATGGCGTCTTCGGCTTCTGTTGACTCGTGGTCTGGGAGGCATGGCGAAGGTGGACTCTCCAACGAACAGAGTATCCAGTTGAGCTGGCGAACAGATGAGTTTCTGGCGGATCGGACACTTTGAGGGTTAATGGGATAGATCATGAATCAGTTCTCCCGCGACCAGCCATAATGTTAGGCGAACATGTTAAGCAAACAGATTCGGCGAACAGATATAACGATCAGCCTAAGCGGACAAATATAGCGATCAACCTTAGCGGATAGATATAGCGATCAGCCTGAGTGGACAGATATTGGACGCAGTCGCATGCTGGACAGCGAACAGATCCGTTGTCAGGAAGATGGTCAGAAAAAAGGACAGATTGTTGAGCCTTTGGACCATTGGACCTGTACTGTAGATCTTCTCTGACCCAATTGACTTGATCGTTAAATTACCCATAATAGAAACCAAGTCATAAAAACATCTAGTACAATGAGCTTTTGTGAAAATATTAGTAGGTTAATCAACGAAAGAGATCGAGTAAAGTTGATTGTACCCTACATGTTGCTGAAAAACCACAAGCAAATAAAGCAGTAGATCAACAGTAAAGCAGATGCTCAATAAACCAAGTAAGACCACAAACCTAAGAAATAAGCCTAATATTGGTAGTCACAAGTGCAAGAAGATGAAAACAGAGACAATAGTGAACATACACAATGGGAGAAGACATCGAGGGGTGATTGTAGAGGAGACAAAAACGAGAGACAAAACTAGGTGATGATGTCAAACAAAAAATAAAGAGGATGAGAACAGTGATAGACCAGTGCAGCACTAGAGATCATAACGGAACAAACTAGAGACAACAAATGGTGACTGACTAATGCAATGCTGGAGTAAACCAAGACGACGGTGTGTTATAGTTTTGAAACACTGGACAGGACTAGAGCAATGAGAAATAATTTGAAAAACTAAATAACAGACAAGAAAAATCAAGCCAAACCAAAGTGTCAACGGAAACAGGACAGAATAGTGGTGTGATGCCACGGTGGCTGCAGCAGCAATAGAAGACAAAGACAAGTTATGCAGTGGAACAAGCACCTCAAGATGTAGGTGTGAGAAGAAGGGCAAGGGAACAGAGACCCGCGATCGATGACCGACGACCAGCAATTAGCGGAACAAGAATCAGAAACCGAACAGCGGAACAAACCAGATGAAGAATCTAACAACAGTGCGTTGTCGGAGTAATGTAGCGGAACAGAAATTAAAACGGTGCAATAGAGCTGCGTGAGAGACAAAACCGCGACAACGCTTTAACAACAACCAGCGGCGGTGTGTTGTGGTAGTGCAGGGAGAGAGGCAGACAGCAATACTAATCCGCAGCTGCTGGTGTTGGGCGACAAATGGTGATGTGGATGTAGAACAGAGACCGCAGCTGAGAAGCAACGATGCGACTAGTGAGATGGCATAAACGAGAGCAGAGAATAGGACAATGAATAAAAAATTATAGAGCCGTAAGCTTTGATACTACGATAACATATAGAATAATATTATATATTTTACGTGATTTCCAATATACAAAATAAAGTTTATTTATAGGCTAAATGAAATCTTCTAAACATCAAAGAAAATCAAATTCCTAAGCAGAAAAGAGGATCAAATTTTATTAATAAAAAAAATACAATATGAAAATAATATAGATGTATATTTGGTACAACTTTTATCTACTAATTAAAAGTATTTTTTTTTAATTACAAAAGCTTTACATGATATTTTTTGTATCGTTTACATCTTACAAGAGCTTTTGAGAAATTAAAAAAACTGAAAATTATCTATTTTGATAAGCTCAAATTTTGAGTTTTTCCGAATAGATCTTTTTGAGTTTTTTTTAAAAGATTAAAATGCTCAATATACTCCTATTTTATTTTGTTAATTTCTTTATACCCTTATAACCTCATTAGATTTTTTTTTTTTTTTTTATAAATATAAACACATAGCCTCTACTTTCATTCATTTTTTATTTCATAAAAACTTTTAAGAACTCTTCTCTAAACAATAAATTTTTTATATTTAGTGTTTTTTTTTTTCAATTGGTTTTAGTTGATATTGCATTTTTATTTTATTTTATTGTCATGAATATTATATGTTATGTTTGTAATATATATATATATATATATATATTATTTCATTGACGAAACGCTATTAAAAATCTATTTAGATCAAATAAAATTGAAGATATAAAACCTTATTAACAAATCTAAATAAGCAATTCTCTTTTGAAAATAAAATAAAGGGAAACAAAATAATTTTTCATGTGTTTTATTGAAAATCTATGTTTTGAAAATATACTTACATCAAATAATTATTTGTTGTTTGATTAATTAATTTTTTATAATTAAGGTTGAAACAATTACATTTATCGAATGAATATACTATTCCTCTTTCTCATACCTTTTTTTGTTAAATTAATAATATAAAAATGTTTTAAAAATAATTTAACCAAACAGTCTATAATTTAAAAGAGTTTTTTTAATTAAAAACCAAATAATCAATAATTTTTTTTTTTTCAAAAAATCTACTTGGAGAAGCGGTACCAAACGAAGCCTAAATAGGAAATAATACGATGTGAAAATAATATAAATTAGAAAGAATTTGATATGAAAATAAGAATATGATTAATATCATAATAATATCCATGACACATTTAGTTTAATTATGAAGCCGATAATAATTACAATTGTTTTATACATAGTTCTATCATAATAGGCCCATTAGACAACTCGTTGGTAATAATTACAACTTGTTTAATCAATAGTGCATTTCTGCATTGTTTACATGAATGATCTTATTCTCACCGGGAGTGATAGCTCACTTATATCAGATTTTTTTTGCGAGCTGTTCAGAAATTATATTATTTTAGTATAACTTTCAAAAGCAATTATTTGATAATATGGGTTGATTTGATAACAATTTAAGAAATTGATGAAGACTTACTTTTGTAAAGTAATTGCGTAATAATTTGGTGTAGGATTTAATTAATCTTTCAAATGGTCAAAAAATATTTACTAATTTTAATATAAAGACGCTTCCAACCTTAATTGGACAAATATATATGCATATATATATATATATATATATATATATATTGTACAAAACAGAAAAATAACTTATTATGTTTTTGTGTCTATTTAGACATTCTAAAAAAACTAAATTACAATTTAGCTCAACAAAAACGAAAATGCAGGCGGAGCAATATTTTCGATTTTATTAAAATTAATCTCTTACCATTAAAGAATCTCTGTTAAAGTTGATAGCCGACGGTATAAATACTAAAAGACAAAAAACCCTCATTTTTAATTATTTTTTTGAAAAGAAATTTGAAAAATAATAAAAAATTAAATAAATAAAATTTTTCATTATATTTCTACTATCCATTTTAAAATGGATAGTGGAGATTAATATAAATTAATAAAAAATTAATAAAATATGTTTTTTTTATCATATCTTTGGTGTCGATGACTTCTTTCTTCGCCTTCTCCCTCTTTCTTTTTCTTCTTCCCCTATCTCTCTTTATCTCCCCCCTCTGTATTCTCTATGTAGAAACCCAGTTCTGGGTTTTCAATCACCTAAAATCTAGTTTTAAGTTTTCGGGCGACTAAAAATTTAGAATCTGGGAACCACTAGAAACCCATAATTTTCAATCACCAGCCTAATCTACAAACATCATTAATCATCCGCCTATTGTAAACCCATCCAAACATTGCATCCATTACAAAAACCCTAAACACCTACCCATTGCAAACTCATCCAGACATCATCTTTGTCGACGTCTTGATTTAGCCAACTAGGTTCTTTTTAAGCCCAAACTGCAGATACGATCGAAATTGGCATAAGAAACAGGCGAAAGGTAGAAGAAAAAGCAGAGGAAGAATAATGAACACCAGGAGTTTTTAAGTGGTTCGGCGCAAAGTATGTTTACGTCTACTATTCTCTCATTATTTTTGTAGATTAACGGCACTTTAAGTGTTTCTTTTCTATTTTACAATGAAAATCCTCTCCTATTTATAAAGAAGAGGAGAAGCTACAGTTACATTACAATAAGTCAAAATAAAATGATAGATTACATTTAATGAGACTGACATCTGTTAGGTCAACTCTGTCAAAACATAATTTAGATGATAAACTTATGCTGGTTAGGTGAGATTTCCCTCAAATCATGTTGTTAGCTCTGAAGGGTTAGACGTGTACGATACGTTTTACTGACTTTTATTTTGACGGTTCGACAATATTCGAGTCGCGTCTTGCGAGCTAAAGTAGTTGAGAGCTCGTATTCAAGAGCTGGAATGTCCGAAATCTGACTATGAGATTACTTTCGTGAATTGAAAATATAGTCTGAGAGTTTGAATTCGCGAGCTGACTTTCTGACGAGCTAGACAATTGGCGAGCTGCGCTGAACCCTTAGCGAGCTGTGTTTTCACCAAATGCGTAGTCCCTTTGAAAAGTTGGGCTTTTACTAACAATCTTAAGCTTTTACCATGCCACTTAAGTAATCCAAAAATAGCCATAACATCAGCCTCCCAGCTCTCAGTGCGATCTGCGGACTGGGAGTTGATAGTTCGCCAATAAAAGCTGATAGTCTGGGATCGGTTGCGTTCCCTTTCCAAATTCTGTCTCTTCTTTGGACACATGGTGACTTTTCCGGCTATCGTATAGGGCACGTCTGTTTCTGGGTGAATTTAATGTGCACGTCTATCAACTGACGGCGCATGATGACCAAATACCGAGAATCACGCTGAGCTGTTGAGATTTTAGGCTGTTGGTGAGCCCCCAGATCTGACAGTTAGGGTTTCGCACTCACGCCCCTATAAAAGGTAACAGTTAAATTATTTTTAACTTTTACCCTATCACTTTCAAAATCAACAGACGGTCCGTCTTCTCTCTTTCCCAACTTCTCTTCGCTTTAGTCTTCTGTACCGACGTCTCAAAGTCGAAGATCATCATCAAAACTTCAGTTATGCTCAACGTAAGTCATCGAATCTTCTCTTAACTTCTGGTTTTTGTTTCTTATTTGCATGCGTTGTGCATTTTTTGGGTTTGATATTGAGTTGTTCATCATGTGTTCTCGCTTCTCAGAACTTGTTCTTCACTGTGACTCTTCGTTTTCTGCTATTTTGATCTTGCTGATTGGATTTTTGTATAAGATTTGTTGTTTGTGGCATTGTGCATGCGAGTTTTAGGTAGAGACAAATATAGGTCGTTAGCTCATAGGTCGTCTGAGCTGTAGATTATGCCATCATTACTTTAACGATCTATGCGGCGTTTGTGACTTATATACTTAAGAAATTTATTAGAAAATAAAAAGTATATGTAGGGATGGTTTGTATATAGAGACCTGAAAACTCCCTTTTTACGTGTAAATGTCTTCAGGTCATAGTCGCCAGCAGTACAGAATAGATGACCTCTCTAGTACAGAGGACGATGAATCGAGAATAGCCCGAGATGTTGAAGGGGAGACTTCTACTAGCGGTGATGCCATTGAGGAGTTCACAGCTCAGATAGACCTTATAATAGCCATATCGCCTCTTGGTCGGGAAGATAGCAAAGTATTCGCTTTTCACCTCACGAAATTACAACTCGACAAGCTGGGGGGAATTGCCTTGAACTATTGCCTTTCCAAGTGTTGCTGCATCATGCTCCCCTCTTCAAGTGACCACGTGACCTTTCCACCCCACAGGTATGTTGTTGTTAGCATCCAACATTTGAGGTATGGGCCCAGATTCTCAGTTCCTAGCTACCTTCTCGATCTTCTGAATCGATTGAAACTCAGCCCCTTCCGACCGACTCCGAACTCTTACTTCCAACTTACATCGCTGGTGTTGGTCTTCTTAAAGAACTGGCTTGAAGCTCCGAATCCACGTATCTGCTCCCACTTGTACAGCTTAAAGGGAGTAACTAGCCCGAAGGGGGGAGTTCGAGAGAGAATTTATTACCTAACAGCTCGCAAGTTAGACTTTAAGGGCTTGTTGCCAAATGGCAAATTCAATATCGGGGACTATAAGTTGAGATGGTTTTACATCTCCTGTCATTCCCTTAAACGCCTCCAAAACTATAGCTTTGTCTATACCCCAGGTAGTTATGGGATTGGTATTAGCGAGCTATTTTACATGCACACTGGTTCTAACACTTCTTATTCCTTTTTTACAAAAGGGGGTAGAGAAACCATAACTGAGGAGGAGAAAGATCTTCTCAAGATGCTCGCGGACTCGGGAGAAAGGAGCGTTGCTCACGTATTTGACGATGATCTCTTCAGACAATTCTAGCTCGCTCCTGCTTCGGACAGCGAGCTAATTGATAATAAAAAAGATATTGGCATTCGAGGCCATTACGAGCTCATCTCAATCTATCAGGCCACTCAAGGAGAGACCGATCCAGCCCCACACAAGTTCCAAAAATGGGAAGAATTTCCCTTGTCAAGCACTCCAAACATCGCATTGCCTAGCCCGTTGCTCCTACGGCTTCTGCCTCTACTGAAGCAGCTACATTTGAACAAGCTACAGGAATTCCCAAAGCTCAGGCCCCCATCTCGCAGCCAGAGCCGATTGAAATTGAAAGCGATCGGGAGTGGGCTGCTGAAGAGACTGTTACAGGTGGTGAGGCTTCAACTGATGGGGCTCCCACGGGTGAGACTCCTTCAGCCAAGGTCCTAGCTGCAGGGACTACGACGGTCAATGCTCCAACTTCCTCAAGCAAGGGCACAAAAAGGAAGTCAATGGCATAGCGGGCTCCAACAAAATGCTCGTGAACTGAAAAGGGGAAGTAGCCCGTGACCGCAGAGAGGAGTGCTACGCTAGAGGCAGAGGACGAGCCCTATACTGTATGAACTTCTACAAGATTTAAAAGAAAAAAAAAATAGCATTATTCCCATCATTTTAGATGGTTCTACATTATTTGTGATTACCCTTGACTTTTTGAAAGCAGTTATATGCACTAGTCTACCGTTAACTGGCAACAGAAACTACAAGCAATGGCTACTAGCCAAGGATTTCTAATCGGTTATTTAGTACAGCATTGATGGAAACAAAATTCCTGAGCTTCTTTGATGAAATAACTACACGATTTAAGATTCCCACTAGACTATAGATAGAGTTTTCATTAAGGTTGTACTAAACTAAAAAGAGAGATGGTAGGAATGTATATAAGCACGTGTATAGTTAAACTATTAAAGAAAAATAAAAAACAGAACTTGAATTGACAAGAATTAGAAGCATAGATGACGAGTCCAATAACCACAACCGCAAAAGCATCATAGTACAACCAGTCAACCTGCAATACAAGTGTACAATCTGGATCAGTAAGAACGCCAATCCTAAACAAATGGAGGAAAGCAGCTCAAAGTTGTTTGATAATCGTATATGTTAGCATTAGACACAAAGTTGGTAACTTCCTATCAAACAAATTCAAAGTTGGTATAAAAGATATTAATCCGAAATGTATATACCTGCTGGCGGTAGAAAAATATACGAATGACAACTGCCCACATATCAGAAGTAAGCAAAGAGAGATTGAACATTGTCGCTCCACCCAACTGTATGCAAAATATCCATCTTAACAATAATTACCGCATATATATATATTTCTCAAGAAAAGCTTCTCTGTGGGAAATCAAAGAAAATGCATTCTTTACTAATTGTTAGACAGAAGAAAACTGACCTTTAAAACAAATGGAGCGAACGTGTAAAACATAAAGCTAGAAATGGTATAGCCAGCGAAAGCCAATATCTGAAAACAAAAAAAGGTGTATTCATAAAAAATGCGGAAAAAGAAAATGATCTACCGGCGTAGCATTTATTCAAGGTCTTTCTATCCTTTAGTGAATTTCTACCACAACTCATCAAGGAAGAATTATTTGTGTACCTTATTCATAATTCTGACCTGAAAAAAGAACATTAATACTTCTGCAACAAAATAAAATTTGTGTATGCTAAATGTAATATTTATATTGGTCTCTTTATTTGTTCCTACAGAATTACCTTTGTGCCCTTTGGAAAAAAAAAAATTGAATGGAAGAGTGATTGTTCAGCAGAGAAGGCAAAGATTAACCTTATAAAATTCAAGGACTGTACCAGATTAGTTTACTCACAATATCTGTTGACCATTTGATTGATTCTATACTCTTAAGTTCCAGTATAGATCTATGATAAGTTAGGGACTGAAAACAACATGATTATAACATACATGAATTTTTTCAATGTCTAATAAAAGTAATTGCTTTTGAGTCTTAAAAAAATTTTAACAACAAAATTAATCAAGTAATAGCTTGATTAATCTTACAGTATTTTTTTTTTTTTAGTATAACTAAAAGTGATTATCTTAAAACCATAATGATACCACTATGATCCTTAATATAAAAATAAATTTTGATTATGCATTTGTAACAATAACTATGTTAAAAAGATTGTTAAAAAGCTTAAGTACTTGAAGTAGCAGAAAATATTCAAAATGTCGTATCACAATAAAAAAACAAGAAAATGCTTAAAATGATGTCTTAAGTCTTAACACAGGTCCATGCGCCATCATTTGGAACAACATTATTAGTTAACAGAAGGTAGCAGGGGTTGCTGAAGCAACAAATAAATGAAGGGGTTGGCTGGAAATGTTGTGACACACTGCCACGTAATCGACTTCCACGAGTGATTGTCGCCTTTGCCTTTATGGTGTCCACTAAACTAGAAAGTGGGTGATCGCAACCTCCACGTGAAGATTTAAGGTTACAGGCACGGTTGGCTTGTTAAGGGAGTATCTGGCGCAGTTGTGGCCCACTAAAAATTTAATGATAATGGACTGATAAAATAATACGAAAGAGACACCACTAGTAAAATAGCGAGAACAAATAAATAAAAGGCTTTAGTTACTATATTTAACTATTAATTTTATCTTTAAATTGAAATCTTTTGATTGGTTTTAATTACTACTCTTATAATTAATTCAAAAACTCTCATTGAGAAGTAAAATTAATGGTTAAATAAGGTAACTAAATTGATAACTAAAATGATTATGTTATCACTTGTCCTAAAAAGATGGGATTAAAAATAGTTTTTTTTTTTTTAAAAAAGGTGGATTTTTTTTTTTTTTAAAAAAAAAATTAATGTGTATTTGCAAATGGGATTGGGGTCATTATCACCTATAAAAATAATTGAACATTCAATTTTTAAAAATATATTTTTATGATAAATTTATTACCTTTAAGTAAAATTATAAAGTAAGATCAACACAAATTAATATTGTTACCATATTAACTAGGATTCTTATATTATTTTCATATCATATTTTTACCTAATTATATCATTTCATATCATATTATTTTCTATTTCTTGTTTAGGAAATTTAAATCTTTTTTATGACCTATAAATAAGTTCATTATAAATCACACTAAAATACATATTATTCATCTATGCATTATCATGGAATTAGAGTTTATGGTTCTATAAGTTTTTCTTTTCATTGTCCTGTTTATGCTCTTGATTAATTGTGGCATTACACTAGCTCTCTTTTTCTTAGAGAAAAATATTCAAATTTTGTATTATTAAATAAATAAAAATTTAATTTAAGGATATATCTCCTTTATAACGGGAGTTCTTATTCAGATTATAGATAAATGTATATAATCAAACTAATATATATATCTTATAAAAGTTACTAATCAAACTACATTTATAGTCTTTATCCAATAAATGCATGTGATTTATAACGAAGTAAAGTAAAATAAAAATAAAAAATAAAAACAAATTATAATTCATGTGATTTTTTTATTTATGAATTTTATCATATAAAATAGTTTATGTAAAAGAAAAATAATTTACATTAATAATCATGAGTAAATCAAGACCTATAAAGATTAAACAATATTATATATTTTGTTTTTCTAGTTCGTATAAACATGATATAGTATGCGATAAAAAAAATAATAATTTGAAATGAATATAATAATTTGTGAAGTCAAGATATTCTAAAATTGAGGATCAATTTTAAATATTGGAAAAAAATATGTTTTGATCGAGAAACAGATTGGAGTGTCATGGGAAAAAAAATTATAAAAAGTAATATGTTTTGATATGAACAATGATTGAATCATGGTGGATAGAAGAAAAAAAAAACATTTATGAGACAAAGCAACAATTATGAGTGAATAAAAAAAAAAAAATTATGAGAAAAAGAGAAACTAACCATGGATCATGGTAGGAAGGTGACATGCAGAACCATCAAAGCCTGGCTTTGTTTGTGCTTCTATTTGACATTTTAGTTATATAATATATTAAAGGACTACAGAAAAAAGAAGAAAAAGCAAGAACTTTTAAAAATACTCGAGATCAATCTGTGGTGGCAACGAGAGAGAAACACACACCTTAACCATCAGTTCTATTCTATGCTTTATATATTTATATATCTAATGACTAATATTGCAAATTTAATTAACTTTTAAAAAATTTAAGGGGGACACGGCCCAATGGTGGGTCGGCCCCAGGTCTCAAAGCCGCTCTTTCACGCCGCTCCTTTTGTCGTTATCTCAGGCGGCTCCTGGTCGGGCAATTGCTTGTCGTGGTCTTGGTTGCACCACACCCTGAATCCCCGTTTTCAACAGTTGCTTGTGGGCTTGTTTTATTAGACTAAAAGTTATTTGTTGGGCTTGTTGGTACTATTTGGTTCTTGACACTGTGCTACATCATGCTCAGTTCTCTTGGAGCCAATGCATCTTGATTGCTTCGCCTTTGTTTCGCTTGTCGCTGGTATGATTAGATACAACTCGGATCTTTTCTACTAATCAACATGATGATATCTTCACAAAATCTAATCATCCTCAATATTTTCGTGACTTGGTTTTCAAATTTAAGCTTGCATCCCAAACTCAAACTTGTATCTATCTCACCATTTTGGGTTTACAGGGATGTTACCATATTAATTAGATTTTTATATTATTTTTGTATCATATTCTTTCGTATTTATATTATTTTCATATTATGTTATTTCCTGTTTATATATTTCTATATCATGTTATTTCATATTTCCTGTTTAGGAAATTTTATTATGCCTATAAATAAGCTCTAACTTGTATATTATAAAATACTGTTAAATACATATTATTCATCTATACATTATCAAGTACAATAATTGCTTTACTTTTATAATTAGAAACAAGTTTTTTAAGTTAAAAATTAAACAAACAAAAAACCATAAATATTCTTGATGAAAATCTTTAAAAAATAAAAAGTTTAAGAATATTAAATATATCAAACAGCTCTTTAAATCTTTTTAAACACAAACCATTGTTTCTTTTAAATTTTATCTTTTATTTATATAACAAGTAAAAGCTTATCTAAATACAAAATAAAATCTCGTTCTTTGTGACAAATTTAGAGGCTACAACCTTCAACTATGGTTGCTTCTTATTCTTCTACTTGATAAACTTAGGGTTAGGATTAGAAATTTATATTTAAGAGAAATAAAATAAAGACTAAAAATATATATAGTTTGTTTTAAATGAATATAATTAATTTTTGGGGGCTCAAGTGAGATTTGTGGATGGTATTATCCGCACCCTTAACTGTGATATACTAACATTATATATGCAGTACACCATTCTCAGTGACCAAGTATCCTGCATGTTTTATTTTTATTACTTTATAAAGAAATTTGAGTTTTATTATTTATATTTACCTAATATCAATTTATGTTGAAAAATCAGTCCTTTTTTTTTTGTGAAAAATCAGTCTTTCATATAAACTGTTCCCGTAGTATTGATTTCATAATTTCGTTTGACCTATAATCTTTACGGAGTTAAAATTTAAACACTAAAACATAATGGATAAACCTTTAACAAATATTCCAGTCCATTATTTATTTGCCAAATAGATCCAACATTAGTAACTTCTTTATTTTTTTCTGCAAGAATTACATATTTATTTGCTAATTTACTTGCTTTTTTTGATTTACAAATGATTGCAATATCCAAGTTAGAAGATTAATATTTCTCTCAAATATATTGATATTTTTTTGTGACCCAATTGCCGCGAAAAGCGAATATAAAAAGTATAGATTACAAGGCCGCACCATCGAAACAAATTAAAAAAATTATTAGTAGTTCTTTTGTTTTTTTATTTTTGCCAAAAGTAGTTCTTTTGTTTGTGATCACTAATAGTGGTTCATTTGGTCAGTTTTGTCCAACATATGTCCGCCACTGTTAAACCAAGAACAAAAGTCTCTCCCTCTCTCTCTCAGTCTTTTTAGGACATTAAAGTCACGTGATTGATACATTAACAATTGAAATGCCGACCAAAATGAATCATCCACATATCTTTTCTCTTGGATTTTTCAGGCTAGTTTAGTTTGAATGGCTGGGAATTTTCCTAACTCATTAATTTCAACGTAAGCCAATAATTATTTAACTATCTGTATGAATTTAAAGAATATGGGAAGAATTTCGCATTAAAAGCATAAAAGTCAAGTGAATGGTATATATTTATGAAGGGATGTTACAACTTACAATCCAATAAATTAATTTTTTGAGATATAAAATTATATATACAATATATGCCCAGTTGAGTTGTACATAACAATATGTATTCTGTATAATCTCTTTGTTTTAGTGATAAACAACCCATCAAAATCAAACGCATCTTTGATAATCTGATTCAATTAACGCTAACCATGATTAATGTCAGCTGCAGCCACATTTTCCAAGTTGCTTGTCCAACGTGCAACTGCCCATTTGCTTAGAACATATATGTGTATATATATATATATATATATATATATATTAAAACGATTTGTTTGGTAATTGCTTTTTTCTTAAAAAAAATAAAAAACAATTTGTTTAGTAATCAGTTCTTTACATCAAGTAATTAATGCAAACCGTAATTAATGTCAGTTGTATTCACGATTTCCAAATTCCAAATCCAAAGCTTCAATTGGCTTAAAAAGTAAGTGATTACGTAAAACTGTGAAAATTTGATTGTTTTGAAAAATACATCTAGCTGTCTAACTCCTCAAATAAACGTTCATAAACCCAATCTCCTCTCCGAAGTATCTATTCTCTAACCTAAATCTCCCACTGCAAACTCTAAATCCTCCAACCCTAATCTCTTGTCTAAACCTTAAATCACCACTCTAATAATCATAAACCGAAATCTTGACAATAATCTCTTGTCTAAACCTCAAATCACCCCCTCTAATAATCTCTTGTCTAAACTATCATCCTCGTTCCAAAAGAGTCACGCTCCATGACCTTCTCAATGGCGCAAGCTTGACAATGACAACCTACCTAACCCACTTGTGTCATTCTAGTGCATAATTTCATGATTAAAAAGGTACAAAAATTATGATGTTGATTTTTATTAAGTTGTTTTTCATTAATGTTGTATAAAAAAGTTTTTTTTTTTTTTAGAAACCAAGACTAACCCAGGAGTCATTGAACCAATCAGTATGAGAATATTGTAGCATAACTTAGGAAACAATTTTTAATTGATCCATTCATACGGAGATGAAAAAGAGATCCACACAAAGGTGGAAGGACAACTCATACTTAATGGTTGGAGATCTATTATTATTATTATATATGTATTTGGATTTGACAAATGGGTATCGAACCTATGTCACACATAATGAGAGACATGGGGATTGCTGGTGCCTAACCAATGTCGCCAGCAACAAGATATGTTAAGAAAACCCAATTTATTAATTTTAACAACTTACTAAAAGGTAAATATTTGTACATTTTAATGTTTAATCTACAAATTTTTTTGCTTTAAGTAGACCAAGATAAATAATGAAAGAAAATTATGAACCTTTTTTAAAATAATAAATTTACATTCAGAAAAAATTAATTAATAAATGAGTGATATTATATATTCAAATTTAATTGCCAACTTATAAAATTGAGATGGCAATTATAACAATTTGATTATCCCTAAGTTATCAGTCCAAAACAACAACAACAACAACAAAACAAAAAGGAAAAGAAAAGAAATGCAAATGGATAATTAGTGTCTTTTTTTTCTGTTTTTTATTTAAATCGGGCGATGGTGGTCGTGGATCATTACTATAACATGCTGTTATTAAAGTACCATTTGTATCTTAATTCAATAGAGCTATCATAATTGGGGTGCACAGAATTAATTTTGATCGATGTATTTTATTTCATTTACCACAACAAAAAATATATTTTATGCTTAAAAAAAAAATATACATATTTTATATTTTTAAAAGTAACATTAAAAGAAAAATATAAATAATTAGGTAGTTGATTATTATGCAAGATATTAGTTCTGTACTTCTATAATTGGCTAATCGGTGTCAAAATGCTTTTTGTGTGTAATACTTCGCTTTGATAAATTTAAAATTTAGAGTTGAAAATATAAAACTTAAGTCATGAAGATTTGACAAGGTTAACGCATTCGAAGAACACCTGATAAGTAAGTTCTGTATTTAAAGTGCTCTGACTAATACATGTTTGCATTCATGGACGTTTATGTAGTGTTTGATGTTTTAAGAACTTGAGCATATAGTATTTTAACTTATAGGAATGTATTCATTATATCAATTGTGTGTTTGGATCTCGTTTCTAAGTGTTCATTTTTTTTTTTTTTTTTGATTCAAAGTATTTTTGTTATTTAAAAATCTTTTTTGGAGAAGTGTTCTTCAACGAAAAATGTGGCCCTAGAAGTCAACTAACAACAGGAAAAAAATTAAGTCATTGCAAGGTCAAACAATGAAATTATTGGTGAGCTGACCCACCGTTGGCCTAGGCAAGTTAAGTTTGGACATTGCACACCTGCCGCAGAGCTGGAAACGCGTGCTTAAGGTGAGCTGAACCACACCTGGCCTAGACAAATTAGGGTGCACCTAGTGTAGAGCATCTCATTTTTTCTCTTTCTTTTTTCTTTTTTCTTGTTTTCATTTTCTTTTTTCATTCAAATTTTTATATATTCGTTCTTGGGAAAACATGTTTTATGTTTGAGAAAAATTAATATTTTGAACAATGAAATTGATTTTGACTTGTTTTTCACTTTCCTACTCTAATTTAAATCTTTATATTAATTTTTTTAAAAAAAAACATCTTACTTTACATTAAAGAAGGATTTCAACTTGAAAATGTAAGCTAAACAGTTTTGAAAAGTTAATTTTGTATAAATAGTTTTTTTTTTTTTTCACATAATTTATAAAGGGCTTTATTTGTATACAAAACTATTGTTTGAGAGCTTTTTGGGAGACAATCATTCTAGAATCTAGATTATTGTGTGAGTATAATTGCACATGGATTCTCATTGTGCATTTTAATCAAGCATATTATTTATTTTGCATGTTAGGATTTTTTTATATATTTTCTATTATGGATTTACATAGTTAATAACAATTATATTATGGGTTATCTATTTTAATAGAGTCAAATAAGTTATCTATTAATTGAACTCTAAAAATATCCATTGGATATGAGCTTTAATGTGCAGAAATCTAATACTAATCAAATTAGGGTTAATGGAAACCTGATTAGATTAGTATATAAAAAACATTATAAAGAGTTATGGTCTCCAGATCAAATAAACATAATTTTACTCTCTCTCTCTTTCTTCTTACCCGTTCAAGAAGAAGATTATTGAGCAACTAAGGAGATTTGACTATGGAAGATCCAATCCTATTAAGATTTATCAAATATGGATTCTGGTATGTTTTCTCTATAATAATTTTAATGATTTAATATAAGTTTCTAGATTATGATATAGGTTTTCACCTATTAAAGATTTATCTAACAAATGGTATCAAAGCATACTCATGTTGAATAATTGAGGAATTAATTAGTTTGGTTTATTGATGTTGTAATTGACGTATGAAGTATATGTTTTAAGAATATATATATTTATATCACCGGATAAAGTTTTGCATTAAATATAATATATAGTTTATTAATGTTTTGATTCATTATTGTCATCAAATATCGTGATCAGACAATAGTGCAAAACTTTTGCAAATAGTAATTTGTGTCAAGCGTCTACAGTTTTGCATTTAATAGTTGTCTGCTGTTTCTTTTTCATTCAAAAGATGTGGATCCCTATGTTTCCTATGCATAATTCTTCTTTGTACCGGATTCAATGTTATTAAAGCAAGAATATATATATTGTTAATCGGGTTGTCTCATCAAACAATTGTTTGTTTTATTTTTTTAATTGAACAAAAGGTTGTCTCATATATAATTCAGTGAGACTATTTTGGACTATTTTGGATGCGCCTCCTAACTTTTATATTCGAAAATCTTCAGTGACCATTGAATCATGTACTTTTCTTTCATATGAAGTATGACGTATATGTTTGGTTTATTGATGTTGTAATTGACGTATGAAGTATATGTTTTAAGAATATATATATTTATATCACCGGATAAAGTTTGCATTAAATATAATATATAGTTTATTAATGTTTTGATTCATTATTGTCATCAAATATCGTGATCAGACAATAGTGCAAAACTTCTGTAAATAGTAATTTGTGTCAAGTGTTTACAGTTTTGCATTTAATAGTTGTCTGCTGTTTCTTTTTCATTCAAAAGATGTGGATCCCTATGTTTCCTATGCATAATTCTTCTTTGTACCGGATTCAATGTTATTAAAGCAAGAATATATATATTGTTAATCGGGTTGTCTCATCAAACAATTGTTTGTTTTATTTTTTTAATTGAACAAAAGTTGTCTCATATATAATTCAATGAGACTATTTTGGACTGTTTTGGATGCGCCTCCTGACTTTTATATTCGAAAATCTTCAGTGACCATTGAATCATGTACTTTTCTTTCATATAGGTTATGTTAGTTATATATATATATATGTGTTATAAAATTAAAATAAATGAATAGAATGAAAGTAATAGTTAGCAGGGGGTTAAAGAGAAATTATCAAGGATTTGAGATAAATTTTTGGATGAAAAATGTGAGATCTTAGAAAGAGAGGCGAGAGAAAAAAGTGATAAAATAAATAAAAGCAAGAAAAGGGAAGAGAGAGTAGAAGCAATAAAAATGGCGTATTCATTTATCAGTGCAAGCCTTACATACATATAGATAATAGAGTCGGTTTTATGATCGATTTAAACTTTTATATTATTATAATATTAATCATCCAAATGTTTCACAATAATATGTATATATATCAGTGTCATTATATATATATATAATCAATAATACTAGCATGATAATTAAATTGATGACAGTTTTGTTTTGGTTTGAAAAGATTCAGTCTGTAAATATATGTTGCAAAATAAATTATTGAAATTTATTGCAACAATTATATTATATTGTTTTGGTTCGAAAATTAATAAAAAAAAAAATAGTCTGATATTTCAAAATAAATTGAATTGAAATTATATGTTACCAAAGTAACCTCTATAATGTAAATTTGTTTATTTTCAAATATTAAGATGTGTATGTCTATTATTTATGTGAATAATGACTAGCCCAAAGGAAGGTTGTTGTTTGGCCAAATAATGAGCATACATGTGGTAATAAATATGTGATAATTATTAGGTTTTCCATGTGAGTAATAAATCGATCCAAAGAAAGACTTATTACTTGACGAAATTAATTGTCAATGTTTGATTACTACATGGAGAGTACCACTTACAGTTGATATTTTTGTCAAAAGACTAAATGTCAATGTTGTACTAGGTATCTTATTTTAAGGCCTACCATTATGAGAATTGTTGAATCATGTTATGTATAAATCTATTAATCGAGTTTTTTTTTTTTTTTTTTTTGTTGTGACATGATAATTGATTGTGAGCTTGTATTTGATTTTGTTCTCGATTCAGTTATTTCTGTTTCAATAATATCTGTCAATATTAATTTCATTCTTATGCTTAATGACACGAATTTCAAGAATTAGAAACAGAACGTTATGATTGTTCTCGGTTACATAGATCTTGACTTTGTACTTCGGGAAGAACGGTCTGCATCTCTTAATGAGAATAATTCTGCTGATGAAAAGACGAGAATGGAAAAGTGAGACCATTCTAATCGCATGAGTCTTATGATCATGAAACGTTCTATTCCGATAACTTTTAGGAGCTCTATGTCCGAAGAGGAAAGTGCTAAGAAGTTATTTGAGGAAATAAAATAATGTTTTGCAAAAAATAAAAAGGTTGAAACAAGTATCCATTAGGTGAAACTTATTTCAATGAAGTATAATGGAAAAGGGAACATAAAGGAGAACATCATGGAAATGTCTCATATCGCTTTCAAACTAAAGACACTAAAGTTACAGCTGTCTGAGGATTTGCTGGTGCACTTAGTTTTGATTTCTCTTCCTACACAATAAAGTCAGTTTAAAGTGAGTTACAATACTCAAAATGACAAATGGACTCTTAACGAGCTCATATCTTATTGTGTGCAAGAAGAGGAAAGATTGAAGCGAGAAGGTGTTGAAAGTGCTAACTTAGCAACTATTTCTAAGGACAAGAAAAGGAAAAGAGGAAAAGAAGCTGCAGTTGGGACATCACAGCATAAGGTGCAAAAGAAACAAGATGGAGAGTTTACCTATTACTTTTGTAAGAAAACTGGACAAATAAAGAAAGAATATCCCAAATAAGCCAATTGGCGTGTCAAGAAAGGTATGCTTCTCAATCTAGTTTGTTCTGAAGTTAATTTAGCTTCTATATCTAAACACACTTGGTGGACAGATTCTGGTGCTACTACTCACATAAGTGTGTCTAAGCAAGGTTGTCTGTGGAGCCGAAAGCCAAGTGATGCTGAAAAATTCATCTATGTGGGCGATGGCAAAACAGTTACAGTAGAGGCTATAGGAACTTTTAGGTTATTATTAAAGACTGGTCAATTTTTGAATTTAGAAGAGACTTATGTGGTACCGTCTTTTAGACGGAATTTAGTTTCAATTTGTGTTTTGGACAAATTTGGTTATTCTTGTTCATTTGGAAATAATAAATTTAGTTTTTTTCAAGATTATAATCTTATAGGTACTGGTTCTTTATCTTTGCATGATAACTTATATTTGTTGGATACAATTGCCTCAATTAATGAAATCTTACATATAAATTCACGAGGTACAAAACGAAAATTAACTGATAGGGATTTCGCCACACTATGGCACAGACGTTTAGGTCATATCTTTAAACAGAGAATTCAGAGGCTTGTGTTTGACGGAATTCTTGATTCCCTTGATTTAACAAATTTCGAAGTTTGTATTGAGTGTATGGGAAACAGACAAACATTAAGAAATTAGGTGCCAACAAGTGTTTTGATGTCTTAGAAGTAATTCATACTGATATTTACGGACTATTTGCTACAGCCTTTTGGAATGGTCAACAGTATTTTATTATGTTCATAAACGGACTATTCAAGGTATAAGTACCTATATTTAATACATGAGAAGTCTCAAGCCTTGGATGTATTTAAGGCCGTTAAAGTTGAAGTTGAAAATCAACTTAGCAAGAAAATTAAAGCTATCAAATCTGATCGTGGTGGTGAATACTATGGTAGATATGACGGATCCGGTGAATAACATCCAGGACCTTTTACGAAATTCCTAGAGGAATGTGGTATCGTCCCGTAATACACAATGCTAAGCAAACCTAGCATGAATGGTGTTACTGAAAGACGAAACAGAACGCTTAAGGACATGGTAAGAAGTATGATTAATCATTCTTCTTTACCAGAATCCCTTTAGGGAGAAGCACTAAAGACTATAACATACATCCTTAATATGGTTCTGAGTAAAGCGGTAGCTAAAATCTCTTATGAACTATGGACATACAAGAAGCTTAGTATTAAATATTTATACATATAAGGTTGTCCAGCTGAGGCAAGGCCTTACAGGTCAAATGAAAGAAACTGGACTCAAAAACTGTAAGCTGCTACTTTGTTGTGTACTTTGAAATCTCAAGGGATTTCAAGTTTTATGATCCCACTACTAGATCATTTTTTGAGAAAGGAAATATGAGATTTCTTGAGAAAGTTAAGTTTATGGGGGGAGATAAAGTTAAAGACATTGTTTTTGATGATGAATTTGTTTATCTTTTTAATATTGCTATTAATAACGATTAGGCTTCTATCCCTGATATTATTCAAAATGCAAATCCAGAATATCAAGCAATGTAGAAGAGCTCTCTGTGCAAAATGAAGAAATTATATTTGAAGTGTAAACTCAACAATCTCAAGAGCATATGCCATTGAGACGATCCACTAGAGAAAGGAGAAGTACGATTCCGGATGACTATATCGTTTTTCTCTAACAACATGAGGTTGATATAGGAGTGGTGGAAGATGATCCAATCAACTTCCATCAAGCCAAACAAAGTTCTAATTCTCAAAAGTGGATTGATGCCATGAATGATGAGATGAATTCCATGATGAACAATGACGTTTGGGATCTCATTGAATTGTCTGAAAGTGCAAAACCTATTGGTTGTAAATGGATATTTAAGACCAAAAGGGATTCAAATGACAATATTGTGAGATATAAGACTCATCTAGTTACTAAAGGTTTCACTCAGAAGGAAGGTATTGATTACAAAGAGACTTTTTCTCTAGTTTCTACGAAAGACTCTTTTAGGATTATAATGACACTTGTGGCTCATTTTGATTTAGAACTATATCAGATGGATGTAAAGACTACATTTCTCAATGATGACATTGACGAATCAATATATATGGTGCAATCAGAAAACTTTGTATCTGGTGATCCAAAGAAAATAGTTTACAAATTGGAGAAATCCATCTATGGTCTCAAACAGGTTTCCCATCAATGGTATCACAAATTTCATCAAATTATTATCTCACATGAGTTTGAGGTAAATAAAGTTGAATATTGTGTATATCATAAGTTCAGTGGGAATAAATACATATTTTTGGTATTATATGTCGATGACATACTATTTATCAGCAGCGATATAAGCTTATTGCACGAAACCAAGAGATTTCTGACAAAGAATTTTGATATGAAAGATCTTGAGGACATATATTTTGTGTTAGACATACAGATACAACGAGATCGCTCTTGAAGTATCCTTGGGTTATCACAAAAGAGCTATATCAAAAAAGTTCTTGATAGATATGAATGAAATATTGTGCATCAAGAGACACCTGTGTAGCTAAAGAAGATAAGTTTAGTCTCAGTCAGTGCCCTAAAAATGAGTTGGAACGAAAGAAAATGCAAAAGATTTCTTATGCATCAGTTGTGGGAAGTCTAATGTATACTCAAGTATGCACGCGTTCAGATATTGCATTCATAGTGAGAATATTGGACAGATATTTAAGTAACCTAGGGATGGATCATTGGAAAGCAGCCAAACGGGGTTATACGTTATTTACAGAGAACAAAAGATCACATGCTCACATATTGGAGATCAGATCATTTAGAGATCGTTGGGTATTCTGATTCCGATTTTGCTGGATGCCAAGACAGTAAAAGATCCACGTCGGGTTATATTTATCTACTAGTTAGTGGAGCTATTTTCTAGAAAAGTGCTAAACAGACACTCATAACTTCTTCCACCATGGCAGCTGAGTTCATAGCCTATTATGAGACATCTAATCATAGGATATGACTATAAAATTTTATCACGGGGCTGCTAATTATGAATTGTATTGAAAGACCATTAAAGATATATTGTGACAATAATTTAGCTATGCTTATTTCCAACAATAATAGAAGCTCTATGAAGTCTAAGCACATAGACATCAAGTTTCTTGTTGTTAAAGAAAGAGTTCAGAGTCGTCAGGTGGCTATAAAACATATTGGGATAAACTCTATGATTACGGATCCGCTTACTAAGGGATTACGACCCAAGGTCTTTCATGAGCACACTAATCATATGAGTGTTATTTTGGTTGATGATGTGCATGTTTAGTGGGAGTTACTGTTTTGATATTATTTGTAATAAACATATTTTATATTTATTTTCTACAGAATAAAATATATGGTTCAATTATAAACTCTGAATGTTATTTTTGTTTGATCTCATTAAAGATTAAAGTAGGACCAATTGGAAATAGGTATGTTTGATATCACATTACATGTAATTTCCATGCTACGCATCCATACTCCATCTATGTCATTGAATATACTGGTATGATGACCATTGATGGATCTAGTTATGAATAAATATAACAAAGGTCGCTTTGATCTTATACTAATATAGTTGATGGATTAGATTGTAACTAAAGGAATATTTTCGGATGGATAGTTTTTCAGTGCGCACTTAAGATTACAGATAATATAATTGTCTTAAGAAATATATGTAGCCCAAATGGGAGATTGTTAGGATTTTTTATATATTTCCTATTATGGGCTTACATAGTTAATAACAATTATATTATGAGTTATCTATTTTAACAGGACCGAATAAGTGATATATTAATTTGGCTCTGGAGATATTCATTGTGTATGAACTTTAATGTGTAAAAATCTAATACTAATCAAATTAGGGTTAATGGGAACTTAATTAGATTAGTATATAAAAAACATTATAAAAGGTTATGGTCCCCAAGTCAAATTAACATAATTTTGCTCTCTCTCTTTCTCTTTACCCATTCAAGAAGAAGCTTATTGAGTAATTAAGAAGATTTGACTGTAGAAGATCCAATCCTATTAAGGTTTATCAAACATAGATTCAGGTATGTTTTCTCTATAATAATTCTTAATAATTTAATATAATTTTCTAGATTATGGTATAGGTTTTCACCTATTAGAGATTTATCTAACATTGCATGCACAATCGTGTGTTTGCACATAAACTGTTAGTTGATCAACGAGGTTGCAGCCTTGCTTTTCTTATGGCATCAAGGTGTAAGGAGGATTTTATTTACTTGCAAGAGTTGAGGAAATTGATTCAAAAGTGTAGTAGTGATAAGGTGCTCGAAGAAGATTTATCAAAAAGTTGTATATTAAATATCAATAAAATTGTCATCTAGGTACCAGGTGGCCAACCGCCACACCGAATAAGGGGTTTTAGGCGGTGAACCACTTAGAACATTTCCAATGTAAATATGGATTGTGAAAAAATGGAATGTTATATAAGATAAATTGATAGACGATTAAAATTAGTCTCTCAAATGTAAATTTTCTTAACTATTATTAAGCTGACATAACAAAAAAAAATAAAGGGATAATCCCAAAAAACCGGTTCTAGATTGTGAAAATGTCTATTTTACCATTTTAGTTTTATTTTTATCCAAATTACCCCCTACCGTCAGTAAGTTAACAAAAATGTTAGAAAAATTATGAAAAGACAATTCTACCCTTGATAAAACATTTTTATTTAACAAATAAAATAATTATAACATAATATTTTAAATAAAATAATTGATTAAAATAAAAAGAAATTCATCTGGTCATTTTCATCTTCAACCTCCGATCTCCATCTTCATCATCATCAATCTTCATCACCAACCATTCAACACACACTCCATAAAACCACTTCCGCCAGCTGCAACCTCTTTCTTTTTCTTCTTCCCCCTTTCTTTTTTGTCTCTCCCTATTTTTCACTGTGACTGGGAAACCCAGAAAATTCTGGGTTTCTAGTGACTGGAAACCCAAAAAATTCTGGGTTTCCAAAAATTCTAACTGGGAACCCAGAATTTTTTGGGTTTTCAGTCATTGGAACCCGCAGAAATTCTGGGTTTCCATTTTCTGGAAACCCAGTTATCATCAACCCAAAAAAATTTTACCACATTAACTTCATCATCTATTATCGATCATCAACACCATTACTAGCAATTATCAACACAATTACCAACCAAAATCAAAATCATCAAAAATCAACAACCAAAATCAAGCAAAGTCAGTAACCAAAGTCAGCAACCAAAATCAACCTAGGAAAGCACAGCACCGCAACCAGCCAACACCAGCGATGAGAAGCAAGGAGAGGGGATACCGAGAGGGAACGAGTGCGTCTAAGTGATAGACCGGCGAGGGAGAATGAGAGGGAGTGATTCGTCCGTGTGAAGGACCGGCGATGGCGAGGACAGACTTTGAAGAAGGACAACAACCCAAGGTCATCGGCGGTGTGGTCTGGTTGTGAGAGGGAAGTGTGTCGACTCGACGATGGTGGAATGGGTGCGTCAGAGTCATCGGCGGTGAAGATGAGTGACGGTCGCGATGAGATCAGTGGAAAAAGAAGAAGAAGAAAAAACGAGAAAGGAAGAAGAAGACATGGAGAGATGGTGTCGTCGGCGGCGGCGATGAGGAGAAGAAGAAGTAAAGAAAAGAAAATGGTTTCAGATGGTTTTTGTAAATAATCTAGGTTTCAGATTTTAATTTTTTAATTATAATATTATTTTATTAAATTTTTTTGAGGGATTTATTTTAATAAGTTTAGTATGATATTATTATTAATTTTAAAATGTTTATCTATTTTTAATTTTAATATTATATTTTTATTAATTTATTTTAATCAAATTTTAATTATTTTTTTTTGTATTTCCCTTTTTACCCTTAAAATCAGACGGTCAACGTAGTCAACTTAACGGAATCCATAACCGTCAGGGGTATTATCGTCTTTTTAAGTGTCTTTAGGGGGTATTTTGAATGTTTTTATTAATGTTAGGAGGGATTTTGGATCAAAATGAAACTAGAGGTGGTAAAATCAATATTTTTGTAAACTAGAACAAGTTTTTTGGGATTATCCCAAAAATAAATAAATAAATAGAGGTTGTCAACCTCAATGTTTATTTCTAGAGAGCCTATTGAACAGTTATGCCAATAATAAATGATTGAAACTTTTATTAAATAATATTTTATAGTAATTTTCTTTAATAATATATTCTTGTTTGACTATTTATCATTCAAATAAATAGAATAACATTGGAGAGCTCTTTTAGACTTGAGTGTTTGTAAATCCATATTTGTGCCACATAGAATGTACATTTCTTTGAAATTGATGATGTGTCCATTTTGTTTTAAAATATAATCTATATTTGCATTGGAGATGTTCTTAAAGTCGCCTTAGATGACCTACATAAATAGTATTTTTGTTAAAAAATAAAATAAAATGACATGGATTTGGTCTGAATTAAGTTGAAAAAATGGAGCTCCTCTCTTCTTTAAACAGCGCCACAACCTATAGAAATGTCTTTCTCTCTCTCTCTCAAACGTCTTTCAATGTGTACCCCAATTTAGCCCAAAACAAAGAAGAGACTCTAATTTCACCAAAATAGAGAAGAATAGAGCACCTGCTAACTTGATGATTTCAACCTCTCTAATAGGGGTTTGAGGAAAGAGATACAGGATAGTGATGATGGCTTATAATGATTTCAATAATGACTAATAATTGGAGCTCCGAAAAAACAATGGTACGAGAAGGAATCTAGAGGAGTTAAAGCTAACAACCTTAATGGCTTAATCCCATTAAAGATGATACAGAGGAATCTAAAGGAGTTTTCATTTCAATCTCTCCCTTTCTCTCTCCCTCTCTCTCTAGTCTGTTTGTTTCATGAGTCGAATTAAAATATGTGTTTTGTGTTTTCATCCACTATTTGATGCCTGTATGGAAAATTTTTCTATTTGACCAATGATTAATGAGTTTCCATTGACCACCAGTCTAACTACTTAAGTGACCTAGGAGCTATGTGCTTGGCACTAATGCTTTCTGGAAAATTGCCAAAAAGAGATAAGGCACTCGTAGAAGAGAAAGAAACCGCTATACTTTTAGCCCAAATGTTAGATTGTTTTCAACTGGAAGGTCTAATTTTCTCCATTACATTGGAGGTCGAGCAATCCAAACAATCTTCCATGTAGGAGTTAGAAGCTAAACTTGTATCAGTTAAGAAAGAACTTGAAAACAAGACCACTTTTTTCAATATTGGAATTTTATAATGCGATGAAATGGTGAAGATTGTCAAGGAACACTATTTAATGACTCAAAATGAGCTATAAATGCCAAACGTGACAATCAAGTTCCTATCTAATGGTGCAACAAAACTAAATCAAGTTGTTCAAACCAAGAAACGGTGTGGAGACGAAAGAATTCTTGGATATATGAATACTGAAAAGGTGTTTCCTTCATCCAGTAGACTGTTTTTGTGAAAGGTGCCTATCAAACTCATTCTCATGGTCGATGTAAGTTTTCCTAATTTTTTCCTACTTGTCATCATTTGGATGTTAAAGGACATATTAGACCAAGGTACAATAGGTATATTGATATTACGAACATCGAGTGCATATTGAAAAAAAATAGATGAAAAAATGGTTTTTTTTTTTTTAGTGTACTAAATAATTGACCTATATTGTACTAGTAACACATAATTGAAATAAGTATTTTTAGTACCATTTAACTGTTCATTTTTTTAATGACAAAAATATTCTTATTTAAAACGTTAAAAAAAACCCACTCAAACCCAAAAAAAAAAAAGGATGCAAATTTCATCCTAATATAGGGCGCGATTCATTGCGAATCAAGTCATATTAAAACATGATCATAGTGAATTACATGTCATAATAGGGTGCGATTCTAATTGAATCGTGAATCTCGTCTTCGAATCATTTCCTAATCTTTAACATTATCAACCATCCATTTTATCAATTCTTCCACAATAACATCAACAACAATATAAGGAAAAAAAAAAAAAGAATAACAATAGGGTGACATCAATCAAACCTAAAACCAAATGGTTATGGGTTCACCAGCCTACAACACTTATAAAATAAAAAGAGATGATGAAGGGTGCTGATGTTGCTGTTGGGTTCATTTATAACAGTTGCTTGTTAGTCATTGGCGATAGATGAGGACATGGATAGCGAGAGAAAGAGAGAGATGAATGAGTGAGAGAGAGAGAAGAAAACGGTAGAGAAAGAGAGATGAAAAGTTTTTATTTGATTTTTTTTAAAGGAGGGTATTAATGTATTTTCATTCAGATAGATGCTAATAAAACTCATCTTAGTTCCTTGGTATTAGTTAAACGTAACCTTAGTTTTTTAGTTCTATTTTGCACCATTTACTCTTAAAAAAAACTACATGTTGTTCATGGTAAGAATTTTTATATGCACATGTTTCAAAAAAGTATGAGTTAAAAAAGGTATAAGTTAAAAAATATGGTTTAGCTAATTTTTATGGTTATATGAATAATTCTTTAAATTCTAAGAATAAGAAAAAAAATTGTCATAAAAAATTATGCACCTAAAATAAAGGTTGATTATCATGTTCAATGGATTCAAATTCATTGAACAGAGTGAAGCAAATTTTTGAATTATTTTTTGCATTGAATGATGAATTTTGTTATGATTATTATATTGAAACTTTAGACTGTTGAATAGACATTCACATCATTTATGAAAAAACTTAACTATTTTTTTCACAATTACTCTTCATATATATGCATAATAATAACTTGATTTTAAGAGAATTGATTGAATTGTGTGAGAGCTTTTTTGGAAGCACGTTGATTGTTATGGGTATTTTTATGACCTGGACAAATGAGCTACTAAAAGCCCAAGGGTAGGCCTAATGGCCAGAAGCTCAAAGAGCCGGGTAATCTGGTCGCTATATGAGAGCTCAGTAATTTGGTTGCTGTATGAGAGACCAGTAATCTGATCGCTATATGTAAGCTCGGTAATAAGGTTGTTGTATGGTGTTCACTGTGTAGAGTGCACTGTTTCTTTCTAATGTTTGTGCTTTAAGACTTTTATTTAGCTCGTTGGGTGACATATCAGCTCGCCAAATTATCAGCTCGCTACAACTTATCCATTTGATCTTCTAAAAGCCTGAAGCAGCCTAATTTGAGAAGAAGTCAACTTTCCTAGTTTGAAGCAAATTAAATCTCGAGATTCTCGGGATCAGTTGCTGATTTGGTGGAGAATATTTTGGTATCATAGTTAATGTGAAATATGTTTTGCCTTATTTGTATATAATTCAAATTAACTCAAATTGTATCACCACTCTCTTTAAATAGAGGTATGAATTTATTATAAACTAGAGAGACAGAAAAATATGCACTGTTATTTTGTCAAATTTAAGGGTGATAATCGTAGACGTGTGCCTTATTCTTGTTGAACCATGTAAAATTTTGTGCGTGTTGTTCTTTTGTCTTGACTCTTTATTTGTTTTTGTTGTGTTTTTTTGGTTATTTACAAGTATTAGGCTTTAAGAACTTGGTCGACCAAATTTCAACGTTGATATTTTGGTGCTAGAAGGATGGGCCCAACCTATAGATTTCTTCAAGTTTTCAGACTATATGGCAAGATTAAGAACAACGAGGAGTTCATATATGGCGTTTGACCGATCTAAAAGTCATCTGGAGTAGTAGAACACTCTGTCGGTTGGGGGTACAGAGATTGGAACTTTAGCTGCTATTTTACCTCCAATTCCCTTACGTCAGCCACCTACCACCACCATTGGAGGGGACGCCATGCAGATCTGGCAGTAATGTCAAGAAGCCTTTGAGAATACTGTAATGCAATTGACAGATACGGTTAGGGCATTGGCACAAGTGCAGGTCCAAACAGCCATAGGAACGTAGGAGCCTAACAACAGTCGGTTAATGAGGCACTAGCTCATAAGATGGGGCTGTTAGGGAGAGATTGCTACCAGAAGGTTCGATCTGCTCCTCAAACTTATGTTCATGGGGAAGTGGATGACGAGCTCATGAAGAGAAAGTGCCTCCTTGTTCAGCAGGCCTGAGGATAAGGGTAAGCCATGATGAGAGCTGCCACGTGGAAGCTAATCATGAGCATGAGCGAGCTTATGAGTGAGCTTATAAGCGAGATAAAGATTATGTATCACAAAGAATTTCGCAACGGGTAGAGAGCTCATATAGGAGGCATAAGTCTCGAGATTGCTTTTCGAGCGACCAAGAAAGCAAAAGAAGCAAGTGATCTCCCATGAGAAGAACTGGGCCATAAAACCCTATGGTTGAGAAGTTATTGTAGAGGGTCTAGCAGTTGAAAGCATGACCTAGGTCCCAAGGTCAAAGAGAATAGCAAGAGGTGAGGATCCCTTTTATAAGGGAGATCGAGATGGAACCACTGCTGTCAAGGTTCAAACTCCCTAGCATCCCGCTCTATAATAGAGATAGTGACCCCAAGATTATCTTGATGCATTCAACGTACAGATGGACCAGTAAACATCTAACCCTCTGGTGAAGTGTCGTGTGTTCCCAGCCACACTAGAGAATATTTCGAGGACCTAGCTGAGAAGTCTTTCAGCTCTCAATATTGATAGCTGGAAAGAATGCCAGAGGAAGTTCATCGATCAGTACAGGGCGTTGAGAAAGTAACTTGTACCACCTTGCCACCTAACGACGATTTTTCAACGACAGAATGAATCGTTGAAGGATTACATCACTAGATTTAGGAACGAGGTGAATAATGTGGAGAATCCTTCGGAAAAAAGTATATTTACAGCAATCTCGGTGGGGCTCAGAAAAAATAGAAAGCTCTACGAGAGTATTTACAAGTCTTATGTCAAAGATCTGGGAGAGTTTTACGAACGAACTGCTAAATAGATCATATGAGAAGAAGCCTTTAAGCCAAAGAAGCCCAATAATTAGAAGAGCGATGCATAAAGTTCCTACCAAAGGAAAAAGAGAAATCATGGTAGTAAAGAAGACCAGAAGAATCGCTCCAGTAATTAGGTAGTTGAGCGGGCTAGGATTGAGCCCAGAAGAGATCGACCTCTATCTCGAGGCCGTTACGAGAATTACAACGTATTGTTAGACAGATATGATAGGATTTTTGAAACTGAGAAAAATAGAAAAAATTTTGGGAGACTAAGTCCCATAAACCTCCCCAACAAGTTTTAGAATCCAATAAAGTATTGCGCTTATTATAATGAAACTGGGCATTTTACCTTAGATTACAGAGAGCTCAGGGATGCTATAAAAAATTTAATTAGAAAAGGTCGCTTGAGAGAATATGTAGTGTGACCTGTAAATCAGCGACCCTAGCAGCAATGTCCTCAACCAGCTCAGTAGCTAGCACAATAACTGCCCCAGCAGACCGTTGAGCAGGATCATGTGCTCGCAGTAAGGACCATCTTCACTATACATGGTGGTCCTCATATTGTAGGTATATCGAACAGATCACACGTATACTATGTACGGGAGACAAATAATATCTTGCTTATAGGTCATGGTGAAATGAAAAGACCTACAAAGAAAGCAAGAATGACTTCGGATGACATCGTTTTTAGTGAGGAAGATGCTAGGGGTGTATGTTAGCCCCATAACGATGCACTTGTCATTTGAGCCAAAAAAAAGTAATGCTGAGGTATGAAGGATCATGATTGATATAGAAAGCTAGGTGAATGTTATGTACAAGAGGTGCTATGATCAGATGGGACTTGGTACGGTTTGAAACCATCCCCAGAACCCTTCTATGGCTTCACTGGAGATGTCATCACTCCAATGGGCCAGATTAGGCTTCTACTCACACTCAGAGATTTAGGTCGTCAGGCAACTGTGCTGGCAAATTTTTTATTATTGATTGCCCCTCTGTGTATAATGTTGTCTTAGGGAGACCTACGATGAATGATTTAGATGTGGTTACCTCCACCATGACACTCACAGTAAAATTCCCAACTCCCAATAGAGTAGGCTGTGTACGAGGTAAGCATCACCTAGCGCGATGCTGCTACGAGGAGACAATAAAGATGAGGGTAAAAGGGAAGAGAGTCAATGTGGTCTCATGAGGAAAGCCCCATGTTATGAGTGAAAAAAGTGTAAGCCATGACCTTGATCCTCGAGAGGTGGATGCAAACAGGGCAACAGGGTTTGTAAAAGAGCTTGAGCACGTCCAAGTCAGCGAGTTAGATGCTGAAAGATATCTAAAATTGGGCAAGGCCTAACTCCAGAAATAAAATCTCAGCTCATCAACTTTCTTAAGGAAAACCTGAATGTATTTGCTTGAAATCATGAAGATATGGTGAGAATAGATCCAAGGTCATGTCACACAGGCTGAATATTGACCCTCACCGCAAACTAGTTCACCAAAAAAAAAGCCAATGACGTAAGAGCGGTATGCAGCACTGAAAAAAGAGGTAGATAAGCTGCTGGTCAATAACTTCATTCTAGTAGCCTACTGTTCGACCTGGGTTGTCAATTCTGTGCTCGTGAAGAAAAAGAATGGGAAGTGCAGAACGTGTATTGATTTCACAGATCTAAACAAGGCATGCTCGAAAGACAGCTTCCCTCTGCCAAGAATTGATCAGCTTATAGATGCAACAGTTAGTCACTAGCTTTTAAACTTCATGGATGCTTACTCGGGCTATAATCAAATACCTATAAGCCCGGAGGATGAAGAGTACACCTCGTTCATCACAGATTGTGACCTATACTGCTACAAGGTCATGCCCTTTGAATTGAAAAACACAAGGGTGATCTATCAGAGGTTAGTTAATATAATGTTTGAGATGATGGAGGTATATGTGGATGATATACTGGTGAAGTCTAAATAGGCAGCTAACCATGTGAGCGATTTGGGGGAAATATCTCTGATACTGAGGAATTACTAGATGAAGTTGAACCCGCTAAAGTGTACGTTTGGAGTGGCCTTTGGAAAGTTCTTTGGCTTCATGGTAAATGACAGAGGGATTGAGGCCAAACTTGAGAAGATTAAAGCCCTAATTGACGTAAGGTCTCCCAATCAAATCAAAGATGTGCAAAGCCTCAATGGTCAGGTTATGGCACTTAGCAGATTTATTTCAAATGCCACAATCAAATGTATTCCCTTCTTTGATGTGCTAAAGAATGTGAAAAATTTTGATTGGACTTAGCAATATGAAGTGGCATTCCAGCAGTTGAAAGACTACATGAGTAGAGCTCTACTCTTATCAAAGCAAGTAGAGGGAGAAAAACTCATCCTGTATCTGGGGGTATCTCAGCACACCCTCAGTGTAGCTTTGGTACAAGAAGAGGGAAAGACACAACTCCCAGTATATTATGTGAGCAAGAGGCTACTTTATATAGAAACTAGGTACTCACAAATGAAGAAGCTCGCCTACTGCCTGGTGATTGCATTAAGGAAGTTACGTCCATACTTCCAAGCTCACAGAATCGAGGTCTTTACTAGGTACCCACTGAAACAGGTTCTCTAGAAGTCTGACACCTCAGGTCGGTTACTCAAGTGAGAGACTGAGTTAGCGTAGTTCGACATTGAGTACAAACCAAGATCGGCAATCAAGGCCCAAACTCTAGCAAATTTTTTTGCAGAATTCACAGGCTTGCAAAGAAGGGGGTCGAGTCTTCTGAAAGTCCAATATAGGAGCTTTATATAGATGGTCATCTAGTGAGCAGAAGACTGGGGCCAGAGTGCTATTGATTAGCCCTGAAGAACATAAAATCCTCCATACTTTGAAGTTTGGGTTTCAGGCCACCAATAACGAGGCCGAATATAAGGCATTACTAACAGGATTGCAACTAGCCAGAGAAATGCAAGCTAAGTAGTTAAGAATCTTCAGTGATTCCCAACTTGTGGTCTGCCAGATTCGAGGCGAATATCAGACCAGGGGGTCAAAAATGGCTGCTTATCTCCAAAAGGTTTAGGAGTTGCTGAGCAAATTTTAGAAGTTTGAAGTGAACCAAATTCCACGTGCTCAAAATGCGTATACAAATGCACTAGATCGTCTGGCAACTACCCGAGCTGCAGAAGACTTAAAGTCTATACTGGTAAAATTCTTACCAGTCTCGAGCACCAAAGCGAAAGACTCAATAATGGTCATAGTTATGGTAGAGGACTCGTGGATGAGCTCATTGATTAACTATTTACAAGATGGGAAGCTGCTAGAAAATAAGATTGAAGCGCGATGCCTATGAGCTAATATGCTTCATTTGAAATTCATTCGTAACATGAACAAGAGTACATAAAACATTTTATCAATTATAAAACATATATCTAACAGAATCTAGGAAAATCATGATCATCGCTTAGTCCTAAGATACCGGTGGTGGGAACGGTTAATCTCAGTCATAAGCCACTATGCTACGGAATGTTACCTCGCCTTATATAGGGCATCTGTCATAATAGTACCTTCAATACGAGCAGAGGGCGACACGACAGACTTGATATCCCATAGTTAGTGGATTTACCCCCTACTGACTTGTCATATGTGCAATAAGGTACTTTGGCCTCATTATAGTCATATCTCAGTCATATCATGGGGGAAATTTTTTTAACTGTAGTTAAAAATTTAATTCGTATGCTAAAAGAAATTAATTATAATAGCACAGTTCTTTGATTTAATTCTAAAAACGTAAAATCCAATTCCATCAATAATTTCATGTGATAACGATTATTTAAATGCATGTATAGAACATTTATAAACTAATAACATTACTATAAATTCATTTCACTATCAAAATACTTAAATATTCATAAAGTATTATGAAAGCCTACCAACAAAATAAAATACCTTTAACAATTCAAAAAAATATTTTATGCTCACACTAAAACATACTAAAATGTATTTATCATTTCGTAAAATAATTTACACTCACCGATTTCTAACTTACGAAAACTTCCCAATTTCCTAGTTTGCGATAATTTACGACTTCAATTTCCTTTGTCTCCTTGTTATCTATATATTTTAACATTCTATCTTAATCAACGTCGAAACTAATTTATTTGTATAATCATTTCAATCAACATGCATCAATCGCACAAACGTCTAATTACTTAAAAGTTTTCGAAACACCATTTTTTTTTTCAAATCGCAACAATGCCAATTATTCACATTTATTTTCTGTTCAAAATTTCTAAGTATCTTAACACAGAAAGAATGTCGAATGAAGTCTAAATTTTTCTCTAACGCTTTAAACGAAAATTTTGAATTAAACTCCTCTATATTAGCCAAACCTAACAGATTTTGAAACCATCAATCTCATTTTATTTTTCTCATCGAAATTACACTTAAACATATATCTAGGGATGTAAATGCAAGTCCAATTCATAGAATATCACCTTTATGCAATTCACCAAAGTTTTGCCGCAAAGTAATCGTTTAACATTCTAGTGAGTTTCTTCCGATTTCTATGTTAAATTTATCATCTATACATACTATAAAACCATTCAAAACATGCAAAAAATATATGTCCACCATTTTAAGCTCATTACGGTCAAACATAGCAATTTCTAGATACCATATTTTGCTTCTTATTTCAAGACCAAAATCCCACATTTCAACACATTTACAAGCATGAAAATCATCCAAACAAATCAAAATCACTTTGAACTATTTAATTTCACTCTTGACCGAGAATTACATACATCATCATATCAACATTTCTTCAAGTTCCACTCTTACATGCACATCAAAATATCATCAAAACTCATGGCAAAATAATCAAATTAATTTTGAATCATTACAACTTGACTTGGTCGAAATTTTACATGCATAAACCAACCAATTTTCCTCCAAATCTCACACCAAAAACCACATGCAAATTGATACCTATCACTTAAAAGTTACACATTCTCAAACTCAAACATAAAATCATAAATTCACACATTTATACAATTTAGTTCATGGAAAACTCAATCCTTACATTTCAAACTAACTCCAAGTGGATGGATTTCACTCCTAATTTTGTGCACCACCTTTGTATGTGTTAAAATTGCTTAAAAATAGCTTTGAATTCACACAAACCCATAGCTATGCGGCCTAAAACACCCCTTTTTGACCGTGTGTCGCTCTTTGCTTTTCACTTTTCTTTGGTGTTTTGTTTGCTTGACCAAATAAATGGATTTTACTTCTTTCGGTTTTGTCTCTTCTAGGCTTCTTGTTTGATGTCTCTCAGTCTCTCTCGTGTTAGTTGTTTGACCGAGTAAAAGCTATACTCCTCTTGTTTTCATTTTACTTCTTTCAATGACATTATAAATATGTCTCATGTTCTCACGCCACTTGTCAAAAAATCACTATGCTTACAAGACACTTGTCAAATAATTCTCATTTCTTTGTGACACATGGCTTCCATGCAAATCTACCATCTCTCTTTGCTTACCAATTGTCTTTCATGCACAATCTCTCATACTTTCGTTTCACGCATCTCGATTTTCGTCTTTTCTTATTCGAAATCGTTTTCGGTCCATTCAAAAATTTATACTATAATTCAATTTATATATTCGAAAATTTTACTAAAGTTCGATTTACATATCCAAACTATTCGAAAATTCTAACGAAACTAAATTCACATATTCGGACTATCCGAAAATTCTATTAATCTTTTTCATTTTATTCGAAAATTATACTAAAATTAAATTTTTACATTCGAATCCATCGTCGGTCTACCCGAAAATTTTATTATTCACATTCGGACTATTTAGAAGTTATATTATAACTCAATTTATCATTTTCGTGCATTTGGGAATTTCATTAATTACTTCCAGACTATTCGGGGATTGTTCTGAAAATTTAATTGTCATATTTGAATACTTTAAATCATTTTATTATTCCTAAATAATCTGAAGGGTAGTTTTATCCGATAAACTTCGGATCACTTACACTTTATTCAGATGGATTCATTTTTGATCAGTTTCAATTTTTTTAGTCTCTAATATTAATTTCGGAACATTTTGATTTGCAAGGTCTGCTTTTCAAAAGTTACTATTTATGCAAACACTTTTCGTTCGAAAATACTATTCATCAAAAAATTCATTTTCAATAATTTTCGAGATCCGTTTTTCAAAAATCACTATTCACCCAGAAAATACTATTCATACGGACGTTTTTCATTTGAAAATACTATTCATTAAAAAATAATAAATTATTTTTTATAAAACAAAATTTTGGGTTTTACACTATTATCAATCCATTAAATATTTATTCACATTCCAATTTAATATTTTTTATTAATGATAAATTTATCTTTAATTAAAGTTACTAAATAAAATGTCAACTATTTCTTATGACAATATTAATCATTTAATGGCAATTTAAAAGTCAATATTTGTTTGTGCTAATTTTTTTATACGATAAATTTAAGTTTGAATGATATATGAGAGAAAAAAAAATAAAATAATCTTAATAATCCATTATTTTTTATATTGATATGTCATTAGTTTATAAAAAGATTAAAAAAATAATAAAGAATCTTCACTCAATTTTAAAATCCACTTAAGTCTTTTAAAATATTATCCATATCAATTTTTTATTAAATTTACTTGTAATTAATTAAATTACTTGAAATTGAATTTGATTTGTCTAAACAAATTCAAAATAATCTATTTCATTAATAAATGTGTAATTTCACATACTCTCATTCAATCCCATGCTACACCAAACAAATGATTGTATTATATATATTCTAACTCAATCAAATCCAACAAATTACAATTCAAACTAATATGATATATCAAAATGATATTAGAGCATTATCAATGCAATAATTTATTTGAGTTAAATTTTTTGCCATATAGGATAGATAGATGTTAATATAAGAATTTTTTTTTTTAAAGAATATGGAGATAAGCTTTCTGACTTTCTCTCATTTCAATTATAAAATATAACAAAAGAGAGTATGACATATATTTTAGTATGATTCGTCAAAAGTGAATACATATTTTATTGTTAGATAATTATATTGGAGACAAAAAAATATATTTTCATACATTTTTTTAATCAAAATGAATTTATATCAAAAAAAAATTATTGATATGTCATTAATAAAAACTAATGATTTGACTATATTATCGGTTGGGTAACTTTAAGAGTTGCTCATTTTTAGCACTTATCATCAAATGGATCTGAATTAAATCAATTAAGTTTTTTTATTTTTTATTTTTTTATTTTTTTAAGTGGTCAAATAACTTAAAATGGTCTAAAAATTACTGAAAAAAAGTTATAATTTTTTATTTTTATCTGAATACCAAATCATTTAATGATTTTTAAAAAATATTATTCCAAGTCTATCATCCTCAAAATAATATATTTCTAACATTTGTTTTAATTTTACATTTTACATATTGCATTTAATGATAACATGATTGATCATGGTTATTTAATTTTAGTAGAAAATATATTTTACTTTATAATTTAAACTTTTATTATAATAATAATTCAATTTAAGATTATTTTATTTATTTTTATTTAAATATATAAATTTAATTTATTCTACTATAATAATTAATAATATTTTAATTATGAAATAAAGTACTATTAATATATACATAAAACTATTTTAGTTTTTATTAAAAAATTTATTTGTAATTATTTGTAGCATATTAAATGAAATTACATAACAATTAATAGTAAAAATGTATAGATATTAAATTATTAATTTTTTGATAATTTTGTTTTTTAAAAACAAATAAGATAATTATATATTCGAACGTAAGGAAAAACAAATAAGTATATTATTCAGATTTTATATTTTAATTATTATTGACTTTTTAATGACTTTTAATACTATTTAACTTTTAGATAAAAAAAGTATAATTTTTTATTTATTAATAATAACTCTTACATATAATATCAGATAGAATGACTATAAACGAACATCTAATCCTTAGTTTTATAGATAATATTACCAACTAATAAAGTCGCTGAATGGGAAAATACGGGGTAAATCTCTCAGTAGAGGTTTGCTCTTCTAGTAGTCATACCGTACAGAACCTACAGGCCTATAAATGGAGAAACAGAGTGCAAGACAAACACAATAAGCAGAAGTGTGGAGAGACAAAAAAATAAATGAGCAGTGAAACAGCAAGAAAGGTTGTGTGCGTGACCGGAGCGTCCGGGTACATCGCTTCATGGCTCGTCAAGCTTCTTCTGGCTCGTGGGTACACTGTCAAGGCCACTGTCCGTGATCCCAGTTATATTCTCATCCTCTATCTCTTGATTGAACGTTTTGTCTTACTTGTTTTCAGTGAGGTTTTTTGCTGAATTTCTATTTTTTATTTTTTATTTTTTTTTAATATAATTGTGACATGGTTCATGCAAGGAGTATTTTAACATACCCATTTGAAAATGTGGTAAATATATATATATATATATATGTATATATATATTGATTCCATCATTTTGGGTGGTATTAATGTTTCTCTTTTGCAAACGTAGAACTGTTTTGGAGAAGCACGGACCACCATGGATCTTTATGTGCTTAACATAATTTAATTTAGACCTACCATGGATACTCTAGTTATCACTTTCAATTGGTTCAGATTCTTTAAGAAGTTTGTCTCTTGAGGTTCATATTCTTGTAAATTTCGGTTTATCATGATCTTCACGCAATTTAAGTTAGAGTCCTCATATGGATCTTTTTAGTGATAGATTATATATGTGTGTATATAATATGTATGTGGTTAATTGTCAACTTGCATAAATTACATAATGGTTACTTCCTTTTAGATGTTGTGAAAAATCCTTGTGGAAGGGCTCAAAGATCGCAAAAATTAAATTTGAGAGAAAGAATGATCAAAAGCGATGGAATTATCAAATAAATACCATTTTCATCACCCATTTCAATTTTTTTTCAGTCAAAGCTCAACCTAACCAACATTCATACGATGTTTTGGGCTTCAATCTACTCATTCAACCTTCTTTACCATGTGTTTTAGAAGAATTCTTGCTGTTTAATGTTCCAGGCTTACGCTGTTTTGCATACTTCTTTACAATGTTTAATGTGTTTTAGTTGCTTTTTACACATTCTTTGGAGGCTTTAGATCTCTGTTTCAACAGTGGTTTCTTAATTCGTGAAGTTCAGATCAAACTGTCCTATCAATTGCGGAGCAAATAGCTCATACATAAATGTTAATGTGATACACTGAGGATTCCATCAATTTGACAGTAGCTTAGTTATATGCCAGATTGTAACTGTACTAACGGTTTCTTATTTTCATCTTTGTGAAATATATCAAGTCAATATTGTTTAGAGGGCATATATCTGCCAGTATATTTATAAACCTATTTACTGTTGTATGTTATATATTATAAATTATATTGCTCTTAAGTTGTGTGTTTCTGGGGCCTACTGTTAATCAAAATAGGGTGCCCAACTTTAGTATTTCATGTGTTCCCAGAATTAATTTAATTTTTTCATAGCATAATTTTGTTTTCGTAGGCAGCGGCTTGCTGTTTCTTGAGTGATTTGCTAATTATATTTTGTTTATATTCTTCTGCAGATGATCCCAAAAAGACAGAACATTTGAATGCGCTTGATGGAGCTTCTGAGAGACTTATGTTGTTTAAAGCAAACCTATTAGAAGAAGGATCCTTTGATTCTGTGGTTGATGGGTGTGATGGGGTTTTTCATACTGCATCTCCCGTTTATCTTGATGTCAAGGACAAGGATCCACAGGTTAAGTTTTGCGTTCCATTTTTAGATAATTGTAACAGCAAACTTTTTTAAAACCACAGTAAACTTTTTTGGTCTATCGAAAAATGGAAATCTAGACTTTATCAGTAAAACTTGTAGTTCCTATGTAATTGGACTATTTGCTTAGTTAATGCAACTTTGCTGGTTTCAGAATGATCTAGTTTGAGAAAATCATTAACATGGTTTAATGAGGGTCTTCTGGAAACTCCAAATCATAATTTCTAGCTTGTTTATACTGTCAGTTATTGTTCTGTCCATTTCCCACCTTCTTTCTGGTGAACAACTCAGCTTTATTCCTGACCTCTGTGGTATCAGTTACTAGTCACAAAGAAATTGATTGCATGTTCAAGTACGTAATCTTCTCCCATTCGTAGTGATACTTCCAGCTTTTGCTGTAATAGTTATGTTGATTTGGGGATAAGGTGTCCAATGAAATAGATAGTAGCTTTTGCTATAATTAAGAAAATTTTCCATCCATAATCCTCTCAAATTGCATATCAAGTCAAGGGTAGCATTCATAGTGTTCATTGTTAGACCCAAACAAGTGCATAGAATGTTCCTGTAAGTGCATTTAGGTTTTCGTAGACGGATCCATATTTCAAATTTTGAAAGATGGATCTGGAAGCCTTGAAAAGCCACAAGAGTACCTAGAAATATATCAAGAGAAGTATTGAGTCATTGATACTTAATTATAAAATATGAGGTTGTGTCATCAAATGGGAGAGGAGGGATTCAGAATTCTTCAGGATCACAACTGAGAAAGGAGGGATTCAGAATTCTTCAGGATATTAGAACTGTCAAAACGTTCACTTTCTTTATAAACAATTGAGTGTGAGAGCATTTGATGATATACAGGACACAATAGCGATATTGCTCATCTTCAATCCTGCCTGTACCTTATGTATGCGACCGTAGAGCAGATGTATCAATAATGTAACATATTTCTTCTTCATTTAAATATTAGACATAAAAACTTTTCTGACTAGCAGCAGGTATCCAGCTCTATCCATTGTAATTATTCAATTACTTGCTTTACCTTTCCTGATTTCCTTACTCAAAAATAATATATCCATTGCAATAAACTTGCTGACTGTAATATTTCTCTTATGATAAAAAGTGATGCTCTTATAGACAGCTTTGTTTTGGAGTTCTTTATTTTAGATAGTGCTGTAAGTATTCAGTTATGGTTTTAATTGTTCCCCTTATTATTTCAGGCAGAGCTAATCGATCCTGCAGTTAATGGAACTCTTAATGTTCTTAACTCATGTGCAAAAGTCCCTTCTATAAAACGAGTAGTTTTAACTTCTTCAACAGCTGCAGTTGTGCTCAATGGAAAGCCTCGAACTCCTGATGTAGTAGTTGACGAGACTTGGTTTACTGATCCTGAACTATGTAAGCAGACAGAGGTGTGTATGTGTGCTATTATTTTTTGTGGTGTTTAGAGGGCAATATGTTGTTCATACAAATCTTCAGCCTCTTGTATTGCTGTAAGGATTCCAGGACAAACATAAAGAAGCACTAGATTAATCAAAAGAGTTCATTTTACAGATTTTTCATGATTGAACAATTAGTAGATCAATAGAATATAGTGTGTGCGTGTGTGTATGTATATGTATGTGTGTGTATATATATATATATTCCATGTTGATGCTTATTGTGTTGCCAAGGCCCAAGTGATTAATAGTTAGATTGCACGAATGAAGAGATCCGTTGATCACCATTATAATGTAGGTTGAATTATTAATTTGCTAAATATATCAGCAATTTTGAATTTTTTGTCTTATATTCTGGTTTTACTTTTAAGCTTGTGTGCACTGGCATAGTTCTATCACTCAAGGCTATTGAAAATTTACTAGTCTAGGGGCTTGTGTATTTATTATTAAATAAAGAAAAGACCTTACCATCTACATCTTGGCAATAAGTATAATAGTAGATTTTCCATTTGTTTCCTGTTTAATTCATCAATTTCTGGGTTTTAGTGGTACTGGTATGTGCTCTCAAAGACCTTGGCTGAGCAAGCTGCCTGGAAATTAGCAAAAGAGAAGGGTCTTGACTTGGTTACTATAAACCCAGATATGGTCATTGGTCCTCTCTTACAGCCTACGCTTAATACAAGTGCTGCAGCAGTTCTAAACATAATCAACGGTATTCCTACTCAAACAAGGTTAATTTTTGTATTCTTCATGTGAATAGCCTAATAAGCAAAAGATTTTCAGCCCATCAGAGTTATAATCCTCTTTGTTTTATGTCATACTTGTCAACCTATGTTTTATTATTGTAGGAAAGCTGTCATAAAAATAGCAAAATATTTTATTATTGTTATATTAAGTGATTATGAGATCACCTATGTTTTTCTGCTATAAATGTTAAAATTTGATTTAAATTTGTTTCTAATTAGATCAACCGCTTAAATTACTGTTGCATCTCCAAAAATATATGTAATATCTTTATCTAAGAATCCAAGTGTTTTACAGAGTGTCGACGTTTTTCTTGTATCTGAATATGTCAGTTGGGCATCCTTAACCAAAAATTTCATTGCAAAAGAATGAAGGAGATGCTCATCTGATTTTCTTGGATATTTGGAGAGAATTTATAGAAAATTCGACATATAAGCTTGTTGAATTTTAAGGGAATTAAATCAAATCACTGGCCTGTGAAAACATAAATACGACTAGTTTGTGGAATTTCCAGTTGGGAAAATTCAAAATGCCGTTGGTAAAATGGTGGTTGATAAACTTTCAGTGGCTTGCGGAATGTTGGTGAATTAAGGCTGGTTTGCTAACCGCAGTTTTAGTGGCAAAATTATGAAACATAGAGACGCTTCCACTGCTTAAATTTAGGGTGATAGGACAAGCCAAAATTATGAAAAGAACCACTACTCAGTACTCACTCAATTGGTGCATTAATAACTGATATTTGGCTTGCTTGGCTTGTGTGATGGTTAACTAGGTTTATATTTTGTGGAACATGTGTAACACTGTAGCATTTTTGTTTTGTGCTACCTGAAGGTAGGGAAGTGAGAATCTATGGGCAAAGTCTCTAATGGTTGTACAAAAAGTGATAATAGTTTGGCCTTTCTGTGAGACTTATTAATTAACTAGGTTTCTGCACACAGCAGCTCTATATATTTATTTAGTTGGATCTTTTAGATGAAGAAAGTTCTGGTGGGGCACGTTATTAATTTTTTTTTCTTTCCCCCCTTTTTAACTTGAGTGTCAATATTAAGTAAAACAGAATATAATATCCAGAGGCACAAAAATAGTACAACATGCCATTGAAATATTATATATCAACTTAATTGAAGTTATTGCTTACTTCTATTTTTATGGTGTTTTTTCCCTCCCTGAATGCAGGAGCACAAACTTTTCCCAATTTAAGTATTGGATGGGTCAATGTTAGAGATGTTGCCAATGCACATATTCAAGCATTTGAGGTTCCATCAGCCAGTGGAAGATATTTGTTAGCTGAGAGGGTTGTGCACTTTTCAGAAATAGTGAAGACTTTACGGGAGCTTTTCCCTGCTTACAAATTTCCAGAAAAGTAAGTTATTTGTTTCTGCTTAAATTTGAAGGCATGACAAGTAATAAATGCTTGTGAATGACTGTGGGTGCTTCTTTTGAGCTCGTGTTTGTATGACATGTTTTTCTTCTTCAATAATAATTGTGTGCTATATTTTGAGGATTTTCACGAGAATGCTGAGTGAAAATGTGTGTGCATATGTGGGTATCTATTCTCTCTCTCTCTCTCTCCTCATTTTTTTTTTTTTTTTGGTGGTTTTAAGTATAAATTCAGTTAAGTTTGACTTCAGACTTTATTTTTCATTCTATAATTCAGTTTTCACACTTTACAGCTTTGAGATTTTGCCAAATGATTAGAGTAGATTTCCGGATTAGCAAATTTTGAAGAAATTACTTGGTCTTAGATGTAGGTACTCTTACTTTTGTGTCTAAAATGTTGCCTTGAATTTATATCTAGGAGCTGTTTTCCGCATCTCATTTCTGCATATTGAATCTTAGGAAAAGTGTTTCATTGATTAGTCTATTATGTGTATTATGTCAAGTAACCACTGTTAGGAAGAGGTGTCTTATGGTTTAGTCTAGTATGCATACTATGTGTTAGTTATTTTTATCAAGTACTGCAGGCAGGTATAACGGTCAAAAAGAGCAACATTCTTTTTGGTTTTCTAAGCATATTTGCTTTTGGATTTTATTCGTTCCTCTCTCAATACTGTAGCTAGACAGTGTTGATTCAGCGGGCATTTGGACCTATTACTATTGCAAGTTTAAGTATTTGTTGATATGGATGACTATTTAGGGATGCCACTTTATGTAATCTAAAAGTTTCCTTCTCGTATTATTATTATTATTATTATTTTGTACTTGTCCCTTATTATTATTATTATAACTTTGACCAGGTGTGCGGATGACAAGCCATATGATCCGACATATCAGGTGTCGAAGGAAAAGGCAAAAGCCTTGGGTATCGACTTCATTCCCCTTGAGGTGAGCCTCAAGGAAACTGTTGAATCCTTGAAGGAGAAAGGATTTGTTGATTTCTAGATGTCCTGCTATCTCCTTGAGAGTCCATAATAAGTAAATAAATAAACGTAAGTGACTCAAGGTGTTTCTCAATGTTTTGGCTGTTATTTTGTTGTTTTTTCACTGGTCTCTAGCTTTGCTGTATCTATATGCACACTCTTTATATATATATGTAAGGAAGTTTCTCCCCTAAGTTTTCTGTTTTGGCTATAATTTCAGTAGCGAGGATGGAATGGTTTGTATACAATATCATTACCCTAAATTTCACTATTTGATAGTCAACAACAACATTCATGAAAAGTTCTCATCTCTATATAAGGTTTAGTTACTTTATTGATTTGGGTAAGATTATTCAAACCAAAATTTTCACTAGCCTTTGGATTAGTTATAAGATACTTCAATAACTACTATTGGAACTAATCTAATGTAAACGGTTTTTCCGAGAGAAATTGAAAATCCCATAACTTACATAGGGCAAACTCCTAAAATTCCCGTGACTCGGATATCTGTCCAAGTTAACGAGCTTGATCAAGAAACATTGTTAAGTATTACTAATACAAATATATAAATATATGTATATATATATATGTATGATAGTCCAGCGATTGCAACAATGGATCTCTTGAACCTCATTCCGTAATTTTAAGTTTTATTAGCAAGATAGGGCAAAACATGATGGTGTCTACGTAAAAAGCTTAAAACTCTGATCGAGCATTTGTGGGGTTCATTAATTTGGAGCCTAAACACTACTATTGGCCATGAGAGTACTTGCAACAGAAATTTCTGGATACTCCAAGCCAGTTACCTAAAAAGGAAGCAGCAAACTGGTCAAGGTGCATTAAACCCCAGCATAAAATATCCATAACAGAATAAAATAGTAGCACAGCGGTCGACAATTAAAATGTTGTACCATAACACCTCTAATTTCATAACCCCAGCATGGGCAAAATTTAGTCATAACATTTTCTTTTGGGTGCAACGATTGATTTTTAATTCTTAATTATTGGATCCAAAGCCACACAACTATCACTAATTAATAGCATTCAACATGAACGATGCTGATAAATAAAGAAAAACAAATTCTAAACAAACATGACAGCAAATCCAATACATCGATTATTGAAGGATGAGATCAAAATTGAAAGAATTTAATTGATTGAAACATTCTAGTGAAACATTTTAATTTAATCTCCAAAATACAAGATTATCTAGTCACTTCATGTGTTTAATATTTATAGGAAAAATCCCAAAAAATACCTGACATATGAAATAATGTCGTTTACTGCCCATTGTTTCATTTTATAAAAAATCCTACTTCTATTACCTAATTAACATAAAAGTTAAAAGAATGTAAAAAGACTATTTTACCCCCGAAATTTTTATTAAAAAAAAAAAAATTATAAAATATTATTTTAAAATAAAAAAATTATATTCTAATGAAAATTAATATCCACCGTCCATCTCATATATGGATGGTAGAGATCAATCCACAAAATTAAAAAGTAAAAAAAATTAATAGAGAAAAAAAATGAACAAGCCATGAGTATCATCATCATTGTCAACCTTCAACCTCTTATCATCCTTTAACCTCTTATCATCAGCCCTTGACTCTCAACATCAACCCAGATTTTTCATCATCAATCTTCTACAAATACAATAACTAAGCTCCTATAATCATTAACAAACACAATTAAAAAAAAAAAAAAAAAATAGAAACAAACAAATGGTTGCAATCTAGGTCTTCGGCAGTGAAGACCCAAATGGTCTCCGATGGTGGAGACCCTGATGGTTTCCACCATTAGAGATTGACCAATGAAACACCAATCAACAGGAAAAAAAAAAAAAAGGTGGTGGTGGATGGTCTCCACGATGGAGACCCGATCTATATCTCTGGCATTGGAGACCCAAACTGGGTCTCCATCATAGAGATTGGGATGGTCTCCACGATTGGAGATCCAGGTGGGTCTCTAATAGTGAAAACTTGCCATTGTCGCTACCACCACCATGTCATTGTTGCCACTGAGATTTCGCTACTTGATATCATCACTAATCAGAGATCGATAAGAGAGAGAGGGGACCACCGGAGATAGAGCGAGAAAAGAGGAGAGATAGAGAGAGAAACAACAGAGAGAGAGTTGAGATAGAAAAAAAATTATATATATTTATGATTTTATATTTAATAATATTTATTTTGATTTTTATATTTTAATTAATTTTTTATTGCTTCCCCTTTTTACCCCTAGAGTTAAACTATAAACCATATAAATATAATGGATTTCGTGACTGTCAAGGGCATTATCGTCCTTTCGTATGCCTCCATGGGAAATTTTGGATATTTATGTTAATGTTAAGTTGTATTTTGATGAATATGAAATAATGGGTTGCAAAATAGATATATTCCCATATATTAGGTTGTTTTTAGGAATTTTCCCATATTTATATAATTTCTTCATGTTCAAAACTCTTACATGTTAACTTGAGAAATGATCAAAGTTTAACATCTTTATATTCAAAATTTGTATTATAGTTTGCAAACAGTATGTAAACTTTAACATGTTTTCAATTGTCATCATGCAAGTTTAATTAGTTTCTTTCTCAACAGCAAATCTACAAAGCGATGGCCTTGATTCATTCAACAATTAGAGATTGTACCTCATAATGCCAGATTTGGACTCTCTCAACACCTAACATTTTTTCTCAGCTTCCTGAAGAATGTGATTGGTAGTTTAATTAAAAGTGTTGAAAGCGACAACATCCCAATCATTCATTAATTGTATTTGTGTCATAAGATTAAATACAATAAGGAAAAGTTTTCATGAGGAGAGAATAAAAATCCCATAACACCTACGTAGTACAAACCCCTAAATTCCCTGTGACTTGGCCCAGACATCAATTTCTTGTGACCTGGCCCAAACATTAAGAAACACTGTTAAAGTATGATCAATATATATATATATATATAGTAATTCTACCATCAGTATCTCCTAACTTTAAAAAGTTAGAATGAATGAATCAAATTTATTTATTACTTTCTCTCTCCTAAAACAAATTCTTTCTTTTATTTAATTTAATTGTAATAGATAAATTTGATTGGTTTATCTTACCTTTTAAAATTTGAAGGCATTGATAGTAAATTCATTATATATATATTAAGAATCTTCTAAACTCTCATTCTATCATTTAGATTTAATTACCTAGATTGGGTTAAAACATGGCCCAGTTCATCTATTGGATCTACCAAAAAACCATAAAACCTTGATCATGCGTGTGTGGGGTTGGTTAATTTTAGAGTTTAAATACTATTATTGGCCATCACGGTACCTCGTAACAAAATTTCCAAATATGCCAAGCCAATTACTTAAAAAGGAAGCAGCAAATTAGTCCATGTGCATCAAACCTCATACAAAAGCTAGAACATCCATAACCCATTAAAAAAGTAGTACACAAGTTGGAAATTAAAATGTTGTATCATAACATCTCTAAATAATTTTTTTTTTTTTAAAAGTTATAAACAAACATGATAGCCAATCCAATCCTTTAATTATTGAAGGATGACATCCAAATTGAAAAAATTTATTTGACTGAAACATTGTAACAAAATATTTTAATTTAATCTCTAGAATCACTTCATGTGCTTAATATTTATATAATTTCTCCATGTTCAAAGCTTTTTCATGTCAACTTGAGAAATGATCAAAAGTTTATCTATTGACAAGTATCACTTATTTTTAGTGACTTTAAACTACCAAAACAAAGAATGGAAGCTCATAATAACATGTGTGTTTACTAATGATGTATTTTAGAATATATTTGTATGTTGTAGTTTTGCTTATTAGATATATCAAGCTCAAGTGGTCAAATCCTTATTTAAATAAAAACTTCGGTCCTTTTAGAGTTCATCAGCATGGTTGAATTAGCATGAAACAACATAAATATCCTTAAAAAAACTCAGTCACTTTACAAAGGCAACGTTTCTAATCGTGTTTTGTAGACTTGAACACATTGCAACTACATATCTTTCTTATATTTGGGCCCAAACACGGGTAACATTATAACCTAATTAAAATGTGACACATGAGTTTAAAATATAACCAATCTTCTAACAATGATGTGGTAAAATTCATGTTATTAACACATTCGAAAACTTCCTTCATATAAGCAAAAAGGAAGTAATGAAAACACATATCCAAAGAGTTTCCAACTAAACATTATTAACTATTTGACAGACATACATTGTAGTAGGGTATATTATGCTAACGTGGAGCAAGTCTTACCTACCAACTTCCTTGGAACCCGACAACCTATGTCATCCACAAACCAAACAAAGAGCGTGGTTGATCTTGATACTAGAATGGTTGGTGAAAAACCCTCTAATGCTCAAATCAGTAGACTAATCATGATAATGAAAATAATGCAATAAAAAGTAAAGCAAAGTTCGATTCTACGAACGGAAAGGATTAATGTCATTGGCTACATGACAGCACGGATGATGGTCTAAAGTGGTGGTCTGGCACTGGAAATGTGACACTAGGTGGGGTAAGGATGACATGGTGATTGATGGCAAATTTCTAATGTGTTTTAAAAATAAATTTCAATGATAAGATTTTTCTAATTAAAACATAATGCCAAATAGTCACACTAGAAACTTATGTAAATATGCACGATCTATAGTAATATTCTACTAAGTAGAGTATCGTTTCCATGAGAATTGTCGAAATTATTTATGTGTTAAGTACTAAACCAGTCAAGAAAAATCCTTAACCAAACTATCGAAATTAGATTTGAGTAAAAAAATTATAAACTAAGAAATTAAACTAAGAATTCAACTTAAGAAAAATCCGTGGTTGGAAAATATCTAGGCGTACAACTTAAGAAAAATCAGTAGTCTGATTCGACTACAATTGTGTAGCCTACCGGTGTTGCAATAAAACCTGTCGTTCTTGCAACGTAACTTGTTGATTCCGAAGTAAAATGTCCATCCTTCCCATGGATTGCTTGAGCACATTTTCTAGCTTCGGCTTCTTTTCTTGAAGAGGGATATAGAATTGCTGATGTTGTTCCTATAATAAAATGTCACTTGTTTCCACGTACTAATCCATCTTCTAGAGCATTTGTATAATCATTTTCATTGTAGATGGTTTCTCTTCTTGAGGAGGAATGTTGAACTGTTCATAATATCTTTGAAAATCAGGAGGTATGTAAGGATGCTGCAATTGATTTTGAAAATTCAGTGGATATGATAGCCATATATATGAGCTTTGTTCTTGCTTTTCACTCCATGTGTAGCCCGATTGACCACTTCTCCTTGGATTGTAGAAGTTCAAATTTGGGTGATAGTATTGCTCATTGAAGTTAGACATGTAATGGTTCGGTGCTTGGTTGATCCAACAACTATCACTCCATTCTCTATCACTTCAATCATTATAACTCCTAAATGGGCTTTGGAATGTGTTCATCCCACTAGCATTACACCACTTGTAATTCTGGTAGGCCATTCACAACCTAAGAAAAAAAACAAAATAATTAAATAACAAAAAGAAATATTTGAATTAAAAAAATCTCGACTGGTATTAATATTAACAATAACTTGGCATAGTCTTCAGCAACGACGTCAAAAACTTGATGACAAGTTTCTAGTGTGTTTTAAAAAAAAAATTGAATGATAATATTTTTCTAATTAAACCACAATACCAAATATTCACACTAGAAACTCATACAAGTATATATAGTTCTCAAGTAATATAGTAGTGAGTAGAGTATTGTTCTCACAAGAATTGTCCAAATCTAGTTAAGTACTAGACCTGTCAAGATTACACCTTATCCAAACTATCGAAATTGGATTTGAAATTGAGAAAATAAAAATTAAGAAATTAAACTAGCAATTAAACTTGGAGTAAATCAGTAGCTGAATAATATCTAGACATATACAGCTTCACTTAACCATATCATTCAATTCATTTTCCTCTTCCTAAAAATAGTTTTTCTCTAGTATTTAATCAAATAATTCTAAAGTAGTAACCAGTCTCTCTTGATAGTCAAGCATTTATTCAAATTAATTAATCTGACTATATCTCTATGTAGATTTACTAACCTGAACCCATTAAGTTCATATTATCCTCACACGATTACATAACTATATGAGTATATCTCTATCCCATATCAGGTCTCATAATACTTCTCTTGATAACATTAAATTCCCAAGATCTAATCAACTAACGGATCCAAATTAATCGACTACCATTAAATACTAGTAAGATAGAATACAAAATAAAAATCAATTATAAAATATTACTGAATCACTAAATAAATTAAAATAATGGTCAAGTTATATTGTAGCCTAAACATAAGAATTTAGTGCATTATCATTAAAATAACTAAAACAAGAACCAACAACATATTTAAATAATTAAAACAAAGCATAAAGAAATGTCATTGAATTGGTGTAATTCTCTCGTCTTCAAGGTCGGATTCATCCTTCCAGCTTAACTCCCAGTATGTTGTAACCCTTATGCCTGCAACTATTGAGGGCAAAGCCATCATCACGCGAAGCTCCCTCTCTTCTCCTCTCTTCTGCTCTCTCTCCCTTGAATTGTGTGTCTAATGATATGGAAAGCACACCTATTTATAAACACGAATGGGTGGACAATTTAAAGCAATTTCCAAGTCTGCAATGTGAAGAATTTATTGCAACAATTAATGCGCCAGACCAAAATTGGAATCCGGAAAAGAAATAGGGGTCGCGACTTGTGGTCCCATGATCAAACAAGCGACTAAAACAAGTAGAGGCAGCAATATAGGTCACGACACGACGGGTTGACACGAATTCGTGAAAAATAAATGGGTATAGGTTGAAGTTAAATGTTATTATCGTAATCATGTCAACCCGTCTAACTCGTTTATTAAATGAATCGAATCGGGTTTGGTTAAACGAATCGCGGGTTGACACAATTAAAATTGGGATCAAATTATAATTTAATATATTAAGAGGGTTAAGATGTAATTATACATTTATATATATATGTACATTTAACAAATCCCTAACAGTCTAACCCTTTTACTAACAATTTGAAATGTCTGTCGATAACCACTTACATCAGTGACCACCACTTCGATCTTCCTCCTCCTTCCTCAAAAAAAGGCCACACAACAACACCACCGACAACGGCACCAACACTGAAGATGTTGCGGAGATCTGACGACAACGCAGCTATCTAACGTGACGACAGCCCAACGATGACAGGCGACTCGACGACAACCCAATGACCCCAACGATGACAGGCAACCTGACGACAGCCCGAAAACGCGATGACACACGACAACAGGCGAACTGACGACACGACGACACCATCCAATGGGTTGTTGTGATTTTTAAATGTGTGATAATATGGAATTTTGTTTAATTGATTTAATGTGTGGGTTTTTATGTGTTGAATTAGTTGTTTAAATGTTTGTTTGTGAATTATTTATTATATTTGTGTTTGATTTTGTTGTGGTTTTTAAATGTGAATTATGTGGAATTTCTTGTAGTTGATTTAACGTTTAGGTTTTTATGTGTTGAATTAGGTGTTTAAATATTTGATTGTGAATTATTTATTATATTTGTGTTTAAATTGAGTTTGATTTTGTTGTGGATTTTACATGTGCATGATATGAAATTTTATGTAGTTGATTTAATGTGTAGATTTTCATGTGTTGGAATGCTGAATTAGGTGTTTAAATATTTAATTGTGAATTATTTATTATAATTGTGTTTGTATTGAGTTTGATTTTGTTGTGGGTTTTAAATCTAGATGACATGAAATTTTATAATTAATTTAATGTGTAGATTTTATAGTTGATTTAATATTTAGTTGAAATATTATTTATTATATTTGGATTAAACGAATTAAATGAATTAAACGAATTAAACGGATTAAATAGGTTAAACGAATTAAACGAATTAAACGATTAAACGAGTTAAACGAATTCGTGTCGAATTGATCGAATTCATAAACAAATAGAATCGAATACAACTTAATCCGATATGCCAACCCGTTTTGTAGGGGTGGCAAAAAGGATTGGTGTGTCGGGTTGAGTCGGATTCGATTTGATTCATTATGAATTCGTCCAATTCGACACGAATTCGTTTAAGAAACGAGTTGACATTTTTGGATTCGACACGAATTCGTTTATACACAACGGACACGACACGAATTCGTTTAACTCGTTTAATCATTTAAACCGTCTAATTCGTTTAACTCGTTGAACCCGTTTAACTCGTTCAACCCATTTAATTCGTTTAACCCGTATAATTCGTTTAATTAAAATATAATAAATAATATTTCAACTAAATATTAAATTAACCATAAAACCTAAACAATAAATCAATTATAAAATTTCATATCATCTACATTTAAAAACCACAATAAAATCAAACTCAATCTCAATTTAAACACAAATATAACAAATAATTTACAATCAAACATTTAACATCTAATTTAACTCATAAAAACCTACACATTAAATCAACTATATAAAATTTCACATCATCTATATTTAAAAATCACAACAAAATCAATTTTAATACAAACACAGATATAACAAATAATTTACAATCAAATTTTTAAAACACCTAATTCAATACATAAAACCTACACATTAAGTGAATTACACCATATCATCCACATAGATTTTAATGACAAAATCACAACAAAATCAAAGTCAATACAAATCCATATAAATTAAAATGACATAATATTATCATTCTCCAACATCAAATTTTTATCACTTAAAAATTATATCCTCATTGATTCCAATCTCCAAAGGGACCTTCAAGCTATACAAAAAACACAAAAACACAAAATTAGATATCTACATTCACAATTTTAAAATTAATGACGAAACATAATTAAAAAAATTACCACTAAATGAAAGAATTTGGTGTTGAATCTTCTACTGATTCACTAAGAGCACTTGCATTAGGGGGAGTTTCAGTAACACTTAAATTCAATATATCTTCAGTGACGTCTTCGAACGAAACAATCTCCCTCTCTACAATAATTAATGACGAAAGTAACTGAAAAATAATGACAGATAATTATAAGAAATCACTATCACAAAATTAGTGTGTTACCTCTACCAATTATCCAGTCTCGAGTGCAAATTCCTCATGTTTTGTCACAATATAGCTGGGACATCTAAGCACTCCCACAAAAATTACATCTTCAAAGTAATATATCATCAGTAATATATCTATCTAATTAACTATATAGAACAACAAATGCAAAGGCTTTGGTCACCTATTGTGACATAGTTTTCACAATCAGTTTAGAACTGTATTCAATTAAACCTGGAATTCAGATCACACACCAAAACACTCTACTTAATCTTGTATCTCCATGCAACACTAGAGGCCTACTAGACATCATGAAGATTTTTTTTTTTCCTTTCTTTTTACAAGACATACAAACGACACTCAAAGTGTGTAAACCATCGAAATTTATCGACCATTGCTTCTCATCTGCAATTCAAACAAGGCTTCAAACTCTCAAAACCAAACAATTCAATATCCAAAAATCAAAAAACAACACCTTTTCTCTCTCCAACAAACCATTTTCAGCTATAATACTCTCCATGATCGTACCGAGTTCAAATTAAGCTTCCAAGAATCAAAATTTCACGAAAAAGAAAACCACAAAAAGCCCATCCAATTCACTAAAAATCTTCTCTTTATACTCATATGCCTCATCCACATCGAATCCAAATCAACCTCAAAAAATCTCAAAGAAAAAGTAAACCAAATCAAGAAACTCAAAACTCTACTAAATTATACAGTTATAGTCAAAACTAACAACTCTTAAAAAACCATAATAACCCCATTGAGCAGATAAAAAAACTAAAACAACCCAGTAAACAAATCAGAAAATAGTGTAACAGATACTGTTTTGTTACATGTAACAAATACATAAATGAAAATGGTCAAGGTGGTGACCGGACTGGATGGTTACCAACAGTGTACCGAAGCTGGTCAAGTTGAAGCTGGTGACCGAACAGCTACTAAGAGGGAGATGCTGGTCGTCGTAGATGTTGGGGTCGGGTTGTGTTGTCGGGTTGGATGATGAGTTGGACGGCTACCCAAGCTTTAAACAATTCTCAGTAACACTACGGAAAATCGAAAGCTCCCTACTAAAATCCTTAATCAAACTAACAAACCCCTGAAGCTTACAAGACAAATTAACCATCCACTGATTTTGAACCTCTAAATTCCTCAATGCCTTGCCTTTAAACTTATCAGCAACTATCCCTACACATCTATGAACACTATTCCCATATCTATGAACACTACCCAAGCTGGTCAAGCCGAAGCTGGTGACCGTCTGTCGTGCTGCTCGTCCGGTGGTCAACTGGTCCGTCTGCCGTGCTGCTCATGGGGTCTGGTCTGTCTACCGTGCTGCTCGTCCGATGGTCGTTTGGTCCGTCTGTTGTTTGCTCGTGGCGTCTGGTCCGTCTGCAGTGCTGCTTGTCTGGTGGTCAACTGGTCCGTCTGTCGTGCTGCCCATGGCATCTAGTCCGTCTGCCGTGCTGCTCGTGGCGTCTGGTCCGGCTGTCATGCTGCTCGTGGCGTCTGGTCAAGTGGCGGTGCTGCTCGTGGCGTCTGGTCGAGTGGCGGTGCTGCTCGTGGCATCTGGTCGAGTGGCGTCTGCTCGTGCAAGGTGATCTGCAAAAAGAAAGGGGCTGCGGCTACCGAAGGTTTGCTGGTTAGGGATTTGCTGAAGTGTATGTATATATATAAATGTATAATTACATTATAATCCCTATAATATATTAAATTATAATTTGACCCCAATTTTAATCGTGTCAACCAGCGATTCGTTTAACCAAACCCGATTCGATTCGTTTAATAAACGGGTTAAATGGGTTGACACGATTATGACACGAATTCGTTTAACTGTAACCTATGCCCATTTATTTTTAACGAATTCGTGTCGACCCGTCATGTCGTAACCCATATTGTCACCCCTACCTTTTTGCCACCCCTTTTAAACAAGTTACTAAGTTGCAGGATGTTGGTGCCACTTCTGAACCTGCGTCAACAACCTGCATCAGTCATGGCCGGTTGTTGTCGCTACTTGCTTCTTCTTTTGTTAGCTGCGACGTCCTTTTTCTTCTTGAGAATTGCTTTTGTTTACCATGTGAACTTTGTCTTCTTGTGAAATTTCATCACTCATGACTTTCATGAGCTTGACTTGCGGCTTGGCTTCTTGAATTCACACGGCTTCACTAACAACTTGCACTTCCATTTCCAATTCAAGAATGATTAACAAATTGGTTAATATTGTTTTAAACCGTCCAAAAACACTGCTTGGAATAAGACAAACATGCAACATGCCTTTTCATGAATTAAATAGATCCACAAACCACGCATGAATTAGTAATCAACTGCAAACAAGCATGGACGACATGACATAGTTTATAATGATTTTTAGCCCATTATTTTCCCTTAAAACAATTCATAATCTATCCCATTTGATTATTTCCACTCATACCTCACCAATTACACAAAAACAACTAAAAATACTAACTCAAGAATTCATCATAAATATTAGGTAAATGGGTACAAAATAATGACATATTTTAGCGTAATCAGTGATGAACCGAATTGGTCTTGAACCGACGGAGGAAGGAAAGTGCTGTAGAAGATGTAGAGAGCAGTAGACTGTCAGAGTCTAGATCTGGATCATAGAGGTATTGAAGGACAAGGATAAAAAAGAATGTTCTGTCACGTACAAGAAACAAGAGACAAAAAAAAGAAATGCGCATAGAAAATTTGAGAAGAATGAGAGAGATATTGAAGGCGATGAAGTGTTTAATATATATTTAGAAAAAATGAATTTTTTTACTTTTTCTTTTTAAAAATAATTAGAAAAACTAAAAAATAATATATAAAAAAATGAAGGTCCACTCATACACAATGACCACCTAACCTTGTATTCAACACCACCACCCTTTACGACGCCATTCTCATCTTCTCCCAATTAAAAAAATCGATATGTCAGCACCACGGTTGTCGCTTGTTTCAACTTCCATAGACGCTCCCGCTGCCAAGCTCTCCTCTCTCCTGTAAGCACCATCGATGCCTCCTCATTCCTCCAGACCGCTGCAGCTTCTGTCTCCAATCCTGACGACAACAACATGAACAACAACAACAACAACCACAACAACAAGAAGCAACAGCGCCTACAATGTCGTCGTAGCCAAGCTCTTCAACGATTACGGCAACACTGAGTTTTAAGGCCGAGGAGGAGGCACTGTTGTCAAAGATTTACAACGTCCAACCACCTAGAAACCTAGATTTTTCAGGTTTTTAATCTGTGACGATTTGAAAAGATTCAAGGACAAGCTTGATGTGTTTCAATGGACTAAAAGAGAGAAATTGCAGATATCAAACATGGAGGAAAATTTTAAATTTCATTCACATTGACTAGCATAGAACAAGAATGTTGGTAATTTTTTCAATAAACCAATTTATTAAAACCTTGCAAGTGTACAAATCATTTATCGAGTATAGTAGACAAGTAAAGATCAATTGCACGAGCAGTTTTAACTTATTTTGATTTTAAATTTATATAAAACTTAAACTAGGAACAAGTGAATTAAATAAATGGGGTTTGGAATTTAAAACTAAACATTAAATTGTAGCGGGAAATTAAATTAATTAAATCAATAAAGCAAAACTTAGTTAAAAAATCCTATCCACCACTAAACAATCCCTCATTTTGTTAAAAAGATTAATAAAGCTAATTCATGTTAGTGGATGATGAAGACATTTACAACAAGATAATGGTCATACTATATGTCGTATTGATTTTTCCTTAGATTATACATAAATCACAGGATGTTTATGTAGATACCTGTAATTCTAATTACAATTTAGCATGACGTCTACATAGATTTAATAATTATAATCCATTAAGAACTAGAAAAATATGCATGTCACACAAATCCTAGAAAGTGACGTCTATCCTAAGTATATATGAATTAATGATCATCTATTGGTTCGTAAGCGATTGATTGTTGCAAACTAAAAATATGCTCATTTGGTGTACGGTTTATTTTCTTACAACATAATCCTAAAAATACGCTTTTAAGGTGATCAGTTAAATAAACATAATTAATAGAATAAAATTAAACTAAAGGCATTAATTTCATCATGTAAAATATAAAATTTTATTGAAAAAAATAAACAAATTGAGTTCATGTCTAGAGCTTCATTCTGCCAAACTAATAAACTAATTACATAAACATATAAATAAAGAAAAGAAAAAGAAAAAATAGAACCAAATTGGCTTTCTTGCTCCTTGCTACAGCTCCACACCCTTTGAATGAATGTCAATTGTTGTATGAACTTGAGTATTTATAGGCATACAAATCTAGTTTAATCAAAACTCGAACATTTCTCTTAATTTGGATGAAATTTTGTTATCTTTATCTTTTTTTTGTTCTAATCTCATCCAAATATGCTTGACTAATTAGTTTAGGATGTGAGAATGCTTAGGAAGTTGATTAGGATTGCAAAACAAAGAGTTTCAGTTCAATTAGGGTTGTCCGTAACTATCAGGTCTTATGACAGCTTGACTTTCAGGTACCATGACAGCTTGACTTTCAGGTACTTAATTACTTATAACTTTCTCTAAAAAATTTTAATTGATAAACCATTAACAGCTATGGAAACTAGACATCTGAGGTTTTAATTTAATAGGTTATGGCTCGTGTAACTCAAATTATGCAATTCGTACGAGATCCCACAACTCACATCACTTTTCTGTCAAAAAATTCTGCAATTTCCTTCTAGAAACTTTTTAAATCCAATTTCGTATTTTATCCAGTTCGATTTCCTTATATCACAGTTTTTTAATCATTTTTTAATTCTTCAATTATTCAATCATTCTCTAAATTCCTCTTGATCTTCTTCCCTAATTCAAATTCTTATACTAAAAGAAATTTGACTTAAATCAAATTTTTGTCTCCTTTTTAACTCAGATTTGAATGGTAAATTGCAGAATTAACCCCTTGAATTTCTTTAATTTCTCAAAACTGCATTAATCTTTAAAAATCCTTCAATTCTATCTTTTTTCTTCTCAAAACCTAAATTTAAACACTAAAACATCAAATGCATTAAAAATACCAGTTCCACTAAAAAACACAACATAAATAATACGTAAATTAGGTATAAAATTAATATAATAAATGATCTAATAGAGAACCACTATTTATGCAAAGATTAAACTTAATCTCAGCCTTTAATGACTACCTGAATTTATCCTAACCATACAAAGATTGATTAACAAACTAAATTGATACTGTTACCATATTAATTCTTATATTATTTTCATATCATATTTTTTTCCTTTTTATATCATTTTATATCATGTTATTTCCTATTTCTTGTTTAGGAAATCTAATTTTTTTTTTATAGCCTATAAATAAGTTCTATTTTGTACATTATAAATCATAGTAAAATATATATTATTCATCAATGCATTATCATGGAATTAGAGTTTATCGTTCTATAAGTTTTGGGTTATTATCATTTTAGCCCCTAGAATTGAAAATAATATCAAACCACCACTTGTTTTGAAAATATTAACTAAAAAGGTCCAACTGTCAATTAGAACAGTAAATCAATCAAAAAAATAACTATACTGTGAATTCTAAGGGTATAATCGTCAAAAAAATAACGGTACCGTGAATTCCAAGGGTATAATCGTCAATGTCCTTATTAGGACAGCTGGATTGGAAAAAAATAAAAAATTTTCATTAAATTTTTCTGTCAGTCACTCTCTCTCTCCCTCTCTTTCTCCTTCTTTTGTCACTTACACTCTATTTCTCTCTCTCTTCTTCTTCTTCAATCTCTCAAATCATCATCAGATTTAGAAAAACCATATTCATCAGGTCCACTCATCAGTACTGGAAGAATGATCAGCAACCCTTGGCTCGAAATCACCAAACCACGATGGAGTGAAGCCAGTGAAGCTATGTTTCCGGTTCGTCAGCTCAAACACACCCACCACCTATGTTTTGGAAAGTCGTCGCCGTCGTTGAAGCTCTCCAGAAATCGATTGGTGCTTATACGGAGGCAAAAGTGCAGACAGAACCCAATGGTCTCCATCGCCGACGACTTCACTGTGTTCATCCTCACTAACTTTGATGAGGAGAAAAACTGGATCTATTCCATCGACCGCCCATTCAGCATTCTCGATCTCCAGAAATTACTTGGCTCTTGTGTGGGTTTGATTTGGCTGTGATTGGGGCTCCATTAAAGCTCTAGGTTTCTTGCTTTTCATCAACTAGTTTGTTCTCTTTGATCTCTGTTGTCCTTTGTATGCTTCTCTACTGCTTTCAATAGAGTTTAAATCTGTTGGCTCTATCTGTTTTGATGCTTTTGAGACCAAAAAAATTGATGGTGTTCGGTTGTAGAGAAATGGATGGAATTTTTTATTTTCTAGGTCTGAATAGATTTGTTTGATTTTTTTGGATGTTTGGTTGTAGAGATATTGATGAAATTTTGTGATTATTGGTGGATGGAGTGTTTTATTTTTGTTATATTTGTGCTGGATTTTTGTGATTTTTTTGTAATTTTTGTGATTATTTATTTCTGTTGGTAGATCTAGGTTTGAACCTAGATCTTCAACATTACGTTGAAGATCTATGTTCAAATCCAGATCTTCAATATGGTTTTATTTATTTATTTTTAATTTACTATATTTGTTAAGATTAATATTAATATTTTAAAAATTAATGTACTACCATTTGACCATTAAGATTATTTTTTATGAAAATTTTTTACAATTAATTAATTATAATAAAAAAATTAATTTAAGAAATTAATTTAATTTAATTCAATTTAACAAATAATAATAGTTAATAAAGATTTTTATTTATTTTATTTTGGTTATGAAAGGATAGTTTGGTAATTGAGTAATTTATTTTGTTTTTTATTTTTAAATTTTTCAATATTATAGGGGTGTTTTGGTCTTTTGATGTTTTTGTCACAAAACCACTAAAATTTGGATGGAAACCGCTTTTGGTTTATGGTAGGGGGTTTTCTGACTAATATTTTTAAAAGTTTGAGTGAATTGAGGTTATTTTCGTTTTCAGGGGGTTTTTTGGATTTTTCCCATAAGTTTTTCTTTTCATTGTCCTGTTCATGCTCTGGATTGTGGCATTACACCAGCCATGGCCTCTATTCTCAGCCACGGTCTCTGACTCTATTCTGTTGTCGTACTGCATGCAATCTTTGTTCTGTGGCCACAGTTTCTGTCTCACTGCATACAGTCTTTGTTCTGCTACCGTACTGCGTGCAGTCTCTGTTTTGCTGTTATGGTATTTGTCTTTCTGTTGCCGCATCACCACTACTCAGTTACTCTTTTTTTTTTTTTTTTCAATTGTGGTCTTTGTGTCTGTTTCACTGCTGCACCTTGTTTCGCTGGTTTCACTGTCACACCATCTCAGTTCTAAACCTGGTTCATTGTCGCACCGTCTTTGTTCCGAACCTATTCTCACCGTCTCACCATCAAAGTCGTACCATCACACCTGGTCTAGTGTTATCGAATCACCATCTCTACTCCACTGTGTTGCAAACCGAACTGGAAGCAACAAAGTTAACTACAGAAAGATTTCGAGAGATTTATTCTTAAGAGAAATGAAGAAGAAGAAAAGGGTTTGAGAGAATGTTTAAGAAAGAAATAGAAGTATTATTCATTGGTTTTCTTCGAATGAAAATAGAATCCGTATACAATGCTGAAAAGGCAACATTTTCCACTAACACTCTGCTGACTCACCAACTAACTAACTGACTCTTAATCCTGATTGTTAACATTTCTAACAGATTTAACACTCTCATCCTTATGTTCCAAAACGGTGCGTTCCACACTTCTTTTTATGTATTGTTGCGACGTCGTTCCCTTTAACTTGCATCAATACCCTCCCCTTCAAAGTTCCTTGTCCTCAAGGAAAAACCCAGGAAATTGTAGCTTGAATTCCTGAGCATACTCCCACGTCGCTTCAGATGGTGCTTGTCCCTTCCACTATACTAAGAGCTGAATAGCTGCAACATTTTTCCTTTTCACCATGTGTCGGTCTAAAATAGCTTGTGGATACTTTGAAAAGCTGTGACCAAGTGGTAGTGTTGGTGAAGATTGAATATTAGCATGAACTGGTTTAAGTTGGGAAACATTGAAGACATTATGTATTTGAGCCTCTAGTGGTAGCTTCAACTTATAAGCGACAGCTCCAATTACATCTTGAACTTGGAATGGTCCAAAGTACTTAGGTTGAAACTTGTGGTGCCAATGATGTACAGTGCTCTGTTTGTAAGGTTGGAACTTCACATATACCCAGTCTCCAATTTGAAAATTTCTATCACTCCTTCCTTTGTCAGCCATATTCTTCATCCTAACTTGAGCCCTCTCAAGGTGATGCTTTAATAGCTTGATGGCATCTTCCCTGTTCCTTAGAAAAATATCTACTTCTTCAATATTGGAATCATGAGGAAAGTGAGGAATATGGAGTGGTGGATCATAACCATACAGAGCCTCAAATGGAGTCATGTGAATATTGGTGTGGTAAGAAGTATTATACTAGAATTCAGCTAAAGGCAACCATTGGAACCAAGTGTGTGGCATGTCTCCAGCCATGCAACGAAGGGAAGCATGTAAGCAACGGTTTACCACCTCAGATTGACCATCTGTTTGTGGGTGATAAGCAGCAGATAGTTGTAACTCAACCCCTTGCAATTGAAACAACTCTTTCCAAAATTTACTAATGAAAGTGGCTCCCTTATCACTAGTAATGGTTTGTGGCATTCCATGGAGCTTATAGATAAAATCAAGGAAGGCCTGAGCAACTATGCGGACCGTAAATGGATGAGACAACCCAATGAAGTGGGCATATTTCGTCAGCCTGTCTACCACCATAAAAATAACTGACCTGCCTTGAGACTTCGGAAGTCCTTTTATGAAATTCATAGTGAGATGAGTGAAAATTCCTTTTGGTATAGGCAGAGGCTGCAAAAGTTCTGGAGTACCAATATTTTCTAGCTTGTATTGTTGGCATATAAGGTAGTTGCTGATATAATTACAAACATCTTTCCATAGACCTCTCCAGTAAACCATAGCAGATATCCTTCTTACAGTCACTGTCACACCCGAATGTCCTCCTATTGAGGAATCATGGTAGTATGCCAATAGCTTGTTTCCTAAGGCAGGATCATTTCCCACTACTAATTTGCCTTTCCTTGTAAGCTTTTGATGCTGCTAACTATAACTAGGATGACTACTTGAATTATGCTCTTTATCTATGATGATGTTCCGCAGTATCGTATCTGTGGACCAAGTTATTTCGATAGCTTGTAATAAATCTGAAGACAGAATGGTTACAGTCATATTGTAAATTTCTGAAGTCGGTAACCTTGAAAGTGCATCAGTTGCGAGGTTCTCTTTTCCCTTTCTATAACGAATCTCATAATCGAATTACATGAGCTTAGCAATCCAAGATTGTTGGGATGGTGTTGTAACCCTTTGCTCCAACAAGTGTTTCAAACTTTGGTGATCCGTTTTGATAACAAAATGTTGGTTAGCCAAGTAAGGCTCCTATTTTTTTTATAGCAAACAGAATAGCTAACATCTCCTTTTCATAAATGGAAAGCATTTGATTCCGTGGGGAGAGAGACTTACTAATGAAAGCTACAGGGTGACCTTGTTGCATGAGGACTGCTCCTATTCCTGTACCAGAAGCATCAGTTTCTACTAGGAATTCTTTGGTAAGATCTGGTAAGGCAAGCATTGGTGCTGTCACCATAGCATTTTTTAATCTTTCAAAGGCCACTTGAGCCTTCTCATTCCATAAGAAGGAATTTTTCTTGAGGAGTTCTGTCAAAGGTTTTGCAATCTGCCCATATCCTTTGACAAACCTTCTATAATACCCTGTCAATCTAAGAAAACCTCTCAACTGTTTAATGTTTGTAGGATTAGGCCACTCTTGAACTGCTTTGATCTTCTGTGGATCAGTTTTTACCCCTTCCGGTGTGATGATATGCCCGAGATACTCCACTTGCAAAGAACCAAAAGAACACTTACTCATCTTAGCAAAAAGATTGTTGGCCCTCAATACATCTAAGACTGTTTTGAGATGTAATAAGTGGTCTAATTTACTATTGCTGTAGATCAAGATGTCATCAAAGAATACCAATACAAACTACCTCAAATAGGGTCTGAAGATGGTATTCATTAAATTTTGGAAAGTAGAGGGAGCATTGGTCAAACCAAATGGCATGACCATAAACTCATAATGTCCATCATGAGTCTTGAATGCAGTCTTTTCAATGGAATTTGGATGCATTCTAATCTGCCAGTACCCCGATCTTAAATCTATCTTTGAAAATATTGTTGCTTCTCCCAACTCATCAAGTAACTCTTCAATAACAGGGATTGGATATTTATCCTTAATAGTGTTATTGTTTAAGGCCCTATAGTCAATGCACATTCTCAAACGTCCATCTTTCTTCTTTACTAACACCACTGGACTAGTATATGGATTGGTGCTAGTTTTAACAACGCCTGACTCCAACATTTCTTTAATCAATTTCTCTATCACATCCTTTTGTACTCCCCCATATCTATATGGTCTCATATTGATAGGTTGACTTTCTTCTTTCAAAACAATTTGATGGTCATGGGATCTTGAGGGTGGAAGGCCTTCTGGTTCTTTAAAAAGATCCTGATATTGCTCGAGTAACTCATTCATTTCTTTCCATTCCGACCCAAACTTGCTGACCTGTATTTCATACAATTCTGTAGCAGTATCTTCCGCAGCTTGCATGATCAAATGAGCAGAGGCTAACTGGTGTGTTTTGACTAATAATTTGTTAAGATGTGCTTTGTCAATGACTGTCACATCCTTATGTTCTTCACCTTGTAACACATTCGTTCCCCCACAAAAAAAAATTATTCTCAACTCCTTGAAATTCCATATTATGTTTCCTAAGGTAGCCAACCATTGTGCCGCCAATATTATGTCATAATTGGTGAGAGGTAGAGTATATACATCAGTAACAAAGGTTTGTCCTTGCACTTTCCATTCAAAACTTGGACAAACTGAAGTACATATCAACCTTTGACCATTTGCTACTGTCACTGTAATTCCTTCTACCTGATGTAGCTTACACCCTATCTTTTGTGCAGTATTGTCACTTAGGAAGTTGTGAGTACTTCCTGAGTCAATCAAAATATACAACCTTTTCCTTCCATACGTACCCACCAACCTCATAGTATGAGATCCAGTCTCCTCATTCAAGGCTTGCAATGACAATTGCATTAGATGAGGTTCTATCACTTCAGCATCTATTTCTTCCCTCCATACTTCTTTTTCTTCTTCTGTATTCACATTTAATTCTAACACAAATGCTTGTTTGGTTTTGCATTTGTGCCCAAGTGCATACTTCTCATTGCACCAAAAACATAACCTTTTAGCCCTTTTGTCATCAAAATCTTTACTAGTCATGGTTCTTGAATTCTTGGTAGGTGGATATGGTAATTTAGAAATGTTTGGTGTAGGTAACAGACCTGTATTTATTCTTGGTCGTTGGCCATTGTTTGTGTCACTAGATAGATTTTGGTTATTGTAGGTTGGTTTATGTGTCAAGTGTGATGAGTTTGATTGATTTGGAACTTTAATTCCTGGTTTTGGTTGACCCTTAATGGCTGCAATCATATTCTCTTGCAACTTAGCTAAGGAATAGGCTTCAGCTAATGTCTTAGGTCTAAACATCCTAATGGCATTTTCCAATTTTACATTATGACCAGATAAGAAGAAGCTAGTGGCTTGTTCTTCACTAATATCAGCCCTAGGATATTTCTCATCGAAAGCATCTAGATAATCTTGTAAGGAGTGTACCTGTCTTAAGTTCCTCAATTCAACCAACAGATCATCGTAAGCATGAGATTCGAATCTTGAACTCAAAGCTCCCACATATTCCTCCCATGAAATCGATAAACCCTTTTTGATCTTAATGAACCCCTGATGCCATTGAAGAGCCTTTCTCTCCAGATGCAATGCTACTACCTTAACCCAGTTCTCCTTTGGTGTGCCATCCACTTTGAAAAAATACTCAGCGTGAAGGAGACAGTTATCAAACTCTTCTCCTTTGAATTTAGGAAATTTTAATTTAGTATTTCTTCCCCATGGAATTCTCTGATCCTCTTCTCTTCATAAAACCTCATCACCAACATGATCCGTTCCTCTGCTCCTGCTTAAAATCTCAGTATGTTGAAGACTCAATCCTCCAATCAAACTTTTAATCTCCTCCATGGATTCCTTTAACAATTGTTGTTGACGTTTCTCAGCTTCTTGCACCAATTGCACAACTTCACGTCGCCATTCTTGATTACGAGTGTCGTCCGCCATGGTCGCAGGATTGCTGCTTTGATACCAATTTGTTGCAAACCAAACTAGAAGCAACAAAGTTAACTACAAAAAGATTTCGAGAGATTTATTTTTGGGAGAAATGAAGAAGAAGAAAAGGGTTTGAGAGAATGTTTAAGAAAAAAAATAGAATTATTATTCATTGGTTTTCTTCGAATGAAAATAGAATCCGTATACAATGCTTAAAAGGCAACATTTTCCACTAACACTCTGCTGACTCACCAACTAACTAACTGACTCTTAATCTTGATTGTTAACATTTCTAACAGATTTAACACTCTCATCCTTATGTTCCAAAACGGTGCGTTTCCACACTTCTTTTTATGTATTGTTGCGACATCGTTTCCCTTTAACTTGCATCACACTGCCGCACCATCATGGTTCTTTTTGTTTCGTTGTTTTTGTCTTTCTCCTTGCACCGCCACATTGCACTGCCGCATCACATCGCACCACTACTACACCACCACTCTCTTGGCCTGGTCTTGGTCTTTATTTCAATCTCATTGTAACGCTGCCATTGCCTCCGTTCTCTATCATTTTTATGTCTCTTCATGTTGCCACCGCCGTTCTTGCTACCTCACAAGCTGTCTCAAGCTGCTACATCACAGGTTGCATTACATCTGGTTTGTTTTACAGTTCTCTCTAGGTGTGATGAACTTAGCAATCTATGGAAAGGGAGACACTTTTCTATAAGAATTATAATATCATAAAACTGAGCTATATAAATTTTTTTTTTTTAATGTTTGCTTTATTTGCTAAAAAAACATTATATGAAATAAAAATAGTTAAAATACATAACCATTAAAAGATATATAATTTTATAAGATTGTAAACAAAATTTTTTAAAATAATATTCTTAATACAAGTATAACAGCAAAAACATATTAATTATTAGTTGATTGTGCACTAGCTCTATTAAAGGAAAAAGTTCAAAATTCATATTATTAAAAATGTAAATAAATAAAAATTTAATTTAGAGATATATCTTCTTTATAATGAAAGTTATTATTCAGATTCTAAATAAATGTATATAATTAAATTAATATTTTTATTATTAAGTTACTAATCAAACTACGTTTGCAGTCTTTTATTTAATAAATATATGTGATTTACAACAAAGTAAAATAAAATAAAAATAAAAGATAAAAATAAATTATAATTCATGTGAGTTTTTTTATTTAGAAATTTTATCATATAAAATAGTTTATACAAATAATAATAATAATAATAATAATTCACACTAATAATCATAAGTAAACCAAAGCCTATAAAGATTAAACAACATTATATATTTTGTTTTCTAATTTGTGTAAATATGATATAGTATACAACAAAAAAATAATTTGAAATAAATATAATAATTTGTGAAGTCAAAATATTTCAAATTTGAAGACCAGTTTTAAATAATGGAAAAAAAAAAAGAAACATGTTTTGATCGGAAAACAGATTGAAGTGTAATTGGAAAAAAATTGAGAAAAAGTAATATGTTTTGATATGAACAGTGATTGAATTATGGCGGATAAAAGAAATAAAGAACATTTATGAGACAAAGCAACAATTATGAGTGAATAAAAAAAGTTATGAGAAAAAGGGAATCAAACCATCGATGATGGTAGAAAGGTAGACATGAAAAAAATAAAGAACATTTATGAGACAAAGCAATAATTATGAGTGAATAAAAAAGAGTTAAGAGAAAAAGGGAATCAAACCATGGATGATGGTAGAAAGGTAGACATGTAGAACCATCATAGCCTCTCTTTGTTTGTGCACCCATAAAGAAGAAAAAAGCAAGAACTTTTAGTTAATACTCGGGATCGAACTATAGTGGCAACAAGAGAGAAATTCACACCTTAACTGTTGCTGTTCTATGCTACTCTAATACAATGAAATTATATTATATATTTATATACTTAATGACTAATAAACTTAATTATTTTTTAATGCCCCCGACCCAATGGTGGGTCTACCCCTGGTCTCAAGCCGCTCTTTCACAAAACTTCTGGTCACACAATTGCATGTCTTGATCTTGGTTGCACAACACACTAAATCCCCGTTTTCACCAATTGCTTGTGGGCTTGTTTTATTGGACTAAAAGTTATTTATTAGACTTGTTGGCACTATTTGGTTCTTTACACTGTGCTAGACCATGCTCAGTTCTCTTTGCGCAGCTGCATCTTGATTGATTCGCCATCATCTCGCTTGCCATTGGTTTGACTGGATACAACTCGATCTCTTCTGTTAATCAAGCCACTGATATCTTCACAAAAGCTAGTCATCCTTAATGTTTTTGTAACTTGGTTTTCAAATTCAAGCTTGCATCTCAAACTCAAATTTGCATCTATCTCATCATCTTAGATTTGCGGGGATGTTACTATATTAATTAGATTCTGTTATAGGTGTTTCGACGATTATGGAAAGAGGTGGAAAAAGCCCAAAGATTAAGCCTAATATGTTGTTTTATGAGAGGAGACCCAAAAAACTGGTCAAAACCAATTAACAGTCAAAGAAGGGAATATATGGTTATCTCTCAGCTTGTGTACCCAAGCACATTTGATCATATGGCTGATCATTTTAACTACTGAGTAATCAAGTAGACGCATGAAGGTTTGACTGTATCTGGTCGTGCTCGAAAAACTGCTTGATAAGTGCTCTTTAAAGGCTTTTAGAGCGATCAAGAGGTTTTTGTACCTATTCGCTGGCTGAATGGGCTGATCCCTTTATCAAATTTGCTCGTTTGAGAATCTGCTCGTTTGAGGTAACATTTGATCGCTCAGGTAGCCTGTTTGTTCTGGGTGTTTGTTGAATTTGACCAGTTGACTTTCTAGAAAGCCGAATCAATTCAATTCAAGAAAGGAGTCAACTTGCCTATTTTTATGCAAATCAAATCACAATATTCTTGGCAATTGCTACAGATACGGTGGAGATAATCTTGAGAAATATTATCTCAATTAAAATAAATTATTTTTAGCTTTATTTATAAGATTCTTAAACCAATTCAAATTGTAACATCTCCACTATAAATGGGGGATGAAATTCGTTGTAAAAGACAGAGTGAGAAATAGATACTGTTGCTCTGAGAGAGAAGAAGTGACAGTCGTGGACGTAAGCTATTATTTTGCTGAACCACGTAAAAATTACGGTGTTCTATTTGTTTTGGTCTTGGTCATACTTGTTTTGTCTGTTGATTGTTATTTCGCAGGTATTGGGCTTCAAGAATCGAGTTGACCAAAATTCAGTGTCAACATCTTTCGGCGTTAGAGGAAGGGCCCAGACTACGATTCTATAATCTTTTCAATACTTTTTTTTTTGTTTAGTGGTGATTTCTAATATGGCTAGGATCAAGACAACTAGGATTGTTGCGTCAGAAGCTGACCAATCGGAGGGCCACCAGGGCGAAGGTCATGCTGCAGGAACCTCCAGTGTGACTTTGCCTTCGCTTCCCCCGCATCAGGCAGCCGCTGGAGGAGAGGCTGTACTAATTTGGCAGCAGCACCAGGAAGCTTTAGAAAACACGGTGGCACAATTGGCAGAGGCCATCAGAGCTCTGACACAAGCCCAGGCTCAGGAGGTCCCTAGGAATGCAAACCCCCAATGCTAGTCGGTGGATGTCATGCCGGCCACAAGAGAAGAGGTTGGTAGAGTAAGAGTACAGCCAGTAGGTTCCGTTCGTTCCTCAAATTTACGCTCAAGAGGGGGTAGGCGTCAGGCTCATGAAGAGGAAGTGGCACCTCACATTCCCAATTTAAGGATAAGGATAAGTCAAGATGGCAGTCGTCGTGTGGAGGCTGATCGTGGGAATGAAAGAGCTCGTGGACGCAATGAGGAGCGTGTGCGCCGAAGAGAGTTGCACCATGCGGAGAGTTCTCATAAAAGAAACAGGTCGCATGAAAGAATACTTGTTAGCCGAGAGATGTCACGAAACCAATTGTCTGGATATAGGGAAAGTAGGAGGAGTCGACGGTCCCTAGCAGGAAGAGCTGAACGGTACGATCCAGTGGTGAAAAAGCTAATACAAAGGGTCCAGCAACTGGAAGCAAGACCTAGGCTCTACGGTCAAGCGGAGGTACGAAAAGATAGAACCCCTTTCACAAGGGAAGTTGAGATGGAGCCATTACCGCCGAGATTTAAGCTCCCAAGTGTCCCACTTTATAATGGGGACAGTGACCCATACGACCATCAAGATGTTTTCAATGTTCAGATGGACCTCCAGACATCCAACTCTCTGGTCAAGTGCCGAGTGTTCCTAGCTACATTGGGAAATATGCTGAGGGCATGGTTGAGGAGTCTTCCAGCTTGTAGTATTAACAGCTGGGATGAATGTTAGAGAAAGTTCACCGACCAGTACAAGGCATTGAGAAAATAATTCACGCTAACTTTCCACCTGGCAACGGTCTTTCAGAAGCGAGATGAGACATTAGAAGACTATATTGCTAGGTTCAGGTAAACAATGTGGAAAACCCCTCGGATGAAAGTATCATGACGGCAATTTCAGTAGGACTTAGGAAAGATGGAAATTTTTATGAAAGCATTTATAGGTCCCCTGTAAAAAATCTCGATGAATTTTATGATCGAGCAGCAAAAGAGATTTGCTAGGAAGATATTTTCAGGCAAAGAAAATCCAACGATCAGAAAAACGGAGCAAGTAGTTCTCATTAGGGAAAAAAGAAGGGTCAAGGCGAGAGTGAAGAGAGCGGTCGTAAGAATCGCTCCAGTAATCAGGTAACGAAACAATCAAGAAATGAGCCCGGGAGAAAGACATCCCCACTATGGAATCGCTACCAGAATTATAACGTCCTGACAGATAAATAGGATAGGATATTTGAAGCAGAGAAAATATGGGAGAATTTCGGGAAGCCTAGTCCCATAAATATCCTGAAGAGATTCCAGGATTCGAGGAAGTATTGTGCCTATCATAGAGAAAACGGACACTATACTTCTCAATGTAGGGAACTCAGAGATACAATAAAGGAATTGATCAGAAGAGGTCGCTTGAGGGAGTATGTGGTGCGACCAGAGAATTAGCATCCCCAGCAAGAATATCAACCAGCACAGGAGCGCCCTGATTCGGTTCAGTAACCTGCCCAGTAACAATCTCAGCAGATAGCCGATCAGGGCCATATACACATAGTAAAAACCATTTTTACTATTTATGGTGGACCGCATATTACAGGGACATCAAATAGATCATAAGAGCGCTATATGCAGAAGGCCAGTCATGTCCAGCTAACAGGGCACAGTGAAGTGGAGGAGCTAGCTAAGAAAGCCAGAATGACTTTAGGTGGCATTGTGTTCAGTGAAGAAGATGTCAGAGATGTACACTGGCCCCATAATGACGTGCTGATTATCAAGGCAAGGATTGGAAATGCCGAAGTGAGGAGGATAATGATGGACACAGATAGCTCAGTAAATGTGATGTATAAGAGTTGTTTCGAACAGATGGGCTTGAGGTCCGAGCAGTTGGCGCCGTCTCCTGAGCCCCTCTTTGGATTTACTGGAGATGCAATTGTGCCATTAGGACAAATCAAACTCCTCCTTGCTATTGGATATTTAGATCGGCAAGCTTAAACAATGGTAGATTTCTTTATTATTGATTGCCCGTCAGCATACAACGTTATCCTCGAAAGACCAGCTATGAACGATCTAAACATAGCAATATCGACCAGGACTCTTACAATTAAGTTCCCCACGCCAAATGGGGTAGGATGTGTTTAGGGAGAGTAGGAATTGGCGAGGAGATGTTATAAAAACACAGTAAAGGCGGGGATCAAAGGGAAGAAGGTCAGTATGGTGACCGAGGAAAAATCGCGACCAGTTAATACTACAGAGGTGAGCCAGGACTTTTGATTCGAGGGAAATAGATAAAGACCGAGCAACAGGCCCTGTGGAAGAGCTAAAAGATATGCAAGTCAGTGAGCAAGATGTCGAGCGATGTTTGAAGATAGGGAAAGATTTACTACTAGAAAATAAGGCACAGCTCACTAATTTCTTAAGAGAAAATCTAGATGTCTTCGCATGGAATCACGAAGACATGGTGGGGATCAGCCTGGACGTGATGTCACATAAGATAAACATTAATCCTCACTATTGACCAATTCATCAAAAGATGAGGCCAGTGATGGGGGAACGTTATAGAGCGCTAAGGGAAGAGGTAAAAAGACTTCTGGCGAATAAATTCATAAGAGAAGTCTATTACCGGGTCTGGATAGCAAACCCTGTTCTAGTAAAGAAGAAGAATAGAAAGTGAATGACTTGTATCGACTTCACCAATTTAAATAAGGTTTGTCCAAAAGACAGCTTTCCTCTACCAAGGATTGATCAACTCGTTGATGGTACTACTAGTCATCAGCTCCTTAGTTTAATGGATGCTTACTCAAGGTATAACCAAATCCCGATGAACCCTAATGATGAAGAGCATACTTCGTTCTTACTGATCGTGGACTTTATTGCTATAAAGTGATGCTGTTTGGGTTGAAGAATGCTGGAGCAACCTACCAAAGGCTAATAAACATGATGTTTGAAGATCTCATCGGCAGAACAATGGAGGTTTATGTTGATGATATGTTGGTAAAGCCCAAGCGAGCATGCAACAGTAGGGGAAAGCTGGGAGATCTTGAAGTGTGCATTTGGAATGGCTGACGACCTGGGAGAGATGTTCCAGATCTTGCGGAAGTTTCAGATAAAGTTGAATCCCTTGAAGTGTGCATTTGGAATGGCTTCGGGCAAGTTCCTAGGATTCATGGTCAACAGTAGGGGAATTGAAGCAAACTCCTAGAAAATTAAAGCCCTGATTGACATGAAATCGCCTACCAAGATCAAGGAAGTGCAGAGTTTAAACGGCCAAGTTGCTGCTCTCAGTAGGTTTATATCCAGATCGACAGACAAATGCATTCCATTCTTTGATGTGTTGAAAAAGGCAAGGAACTTTCAGTGGACTGAAGAATATGAAGCGGCCTTTCTACAGTTAAAAGAATACATGGACTGAGCATCTTTGCTATCTAAGCTAGTGGAAGGGGAGAAACTGATCATTTATCTAGAGGTTACCCAGCACGTCCTTAGTACGGCTTTGGTCCGTGAGGAAAATAGGAAACAACTTCCTGTATAATATATTAGCGAAAGGTTGTTCGATGCGGAAACCAAATATACACCTATGGAAAAACTTGTATACTGTTTGGTAGGAGCATCAAGGAAGCTCTGTCCTTATTTTCAGGCCCATACCATCGAAGTCCCGATCAGGTATCCCTTGAAGCAGGTTCTTCAGAAACCTGACACATCTAGCGGCCTACTCAAGTGGGTCATTGAGGTCGCCCAGTTCGAAATAGAATTCAAGCCTCGGACAGCAATTAAGAGGCAAGTGCTAGCAGATTTTGTGGCCGAGTTCACAGGACCAAGGAGTGAAGAACCCGAATCTTCTGAAAGCCCTTTTTGGGAGCTATATGTAGATAAATCCTCAAGTGAGCATAAGGTTAGGGTAGGAGTGATGCTAATAAGCCTAGAGGGCCATAGAATTTTATGCGCTTTGAGGTTCGGATTTCAGGCCACCAATAATGAGGCAGAGTATGAAGCATTGCTAGCAGGATTGAGGTTAGCTAAGGAGGTACGGGTAGAATGATTAAGGATATATAGTGACTCTCAGTTCATCGTATGTTAGGTCCGAGATGAGTATCAGGTTAAAGGGTCCAAGATGACCATTTATCTACAAAAAGTTCGGGAACTCTTGACAATATTTGAGAGATATGAAGTGTACCATGTTTCGTGGTCACAGAACTTTCACGCGGATGCATTAGCTCGTTTAATCACAGCAAAAGACACAAACTTCATGGGAGCTGTACCGGTGAGATTCTGCCGGCCCCCAGTACAGAGCCACGAGATGAGATGATGACAATAGCGGTGACATAAGATTCCTGGATGAATCCTCTTGTGAAATATTTGGATAATGGAAAATTGCCTGAAGACAAGTTAGAGTCTCGTCGTCTTCGAGCACGAGCAACCCGATACTGTATCTATGATGACAGACTCTACGAAAGAGGATTCTCGGCTCCGCTGCTTAGGTGCATTGATGGGTTGGACTATTAAACCGTTCTAAATGACATACATGTTGGACATTGTGGCAATCATGCCAGGGGGCCATCATTGGCTCAAAAAGCTCTTCGACAGGGGTTTTATTGGCCAACAATGAAGCAAGATGTAATTGAGATAGTCAAGAAGTGTGATAAGTGCCAGAGGTTCGCCAAGGTACCTAAAGCTCCACTAGCTTTCTTGCAACAGATGGTTAGTTCGTGGCCTTTCGCTATTTGGGGCATGGACCTGATCAGATCGCTCCCGACAGCTTAAGGAAGATACAAGTATGTCATTGTAGCAGTGGATTATTTTACGAAGTGGGCAGAAGCTAAAGAACTTACCGAAATATCTACTGCCAAAATCGAGAAGTTTGTTTGGGAAAATATTATTTGCAGGTTTGGAGTTCCGCAGCAGATCATGATAGATAATAAAACTCAGTTTAGCAGCGAGCAGTTTCAAAAGTTTTGCAGGGATCTTGGGATCAAGAAGAGCTTTTCGATAGTAGACCACCCACAAGCAAACGAGCAGGTGGAAGCTATCAATAAAATCATCAAGCAAAACTTGAAGACCAAGCTGGAAACAAGGAAATGAGCTTGAGTGTATGAATTGCAGAAGGTGTTGTGGGCTTATACAACCACTTCTCGTAACTCCACAAGAGAAACTCCTTTCTTATTGGTGTATGGTTTGAAAGCAATGATTCTAGTAGAGTATGAGGTTGCTAGTCAACGTAGAGCAACGTTCAGATAGGAGGATAATGATCATCTGCTCGCAGCCAATTTAGATCTGATCGAGGAAGCAAGAAATGAAACTCAAATAAGGATTGTTATTTACCAGCAAAGAGTTGCCAAGTTCTACAACAGAAAAGTCCGTGTTCGAAAATTTAAGCCAGGGGATCTGGTCTTATGCCTCATTTTACCAGCCACCCGAAAAGCCAGTGATGGAACTCTCGGCCCAAATTGGGAAGGACCTTATATTGTGAAGGGTAGTCTGGAAAATGGAGCTTACCACTTGACTAATTTAAATGGAGTAGAAGTCCCCCAAGCATGGAACGTCGAGAATCTTCGGCCATATTATGTTTGAATTATTTAGCTTATATTTTGTTCACTTATTTTTGTTTGGCTTATATGAATGTAGCTATTACATCAATAAAAATTCTCTTCGAAAAGCAATTTCTGATCGTCTCATCCTTATTCGACAATTTATTGTTTTATCTCTACTCACACTTTTGAAGGTTCAATTGTTACTTGTGAGCGAGTAGACTCTGGAAGGTGCAATTGATACCTGTAAGCAAATGCTCTGGAAGATATGATTACCACCTATAAGTAGCTGGGCTTTAGAAGGTGTAATTATCATCTATGAGCTAAAAACGTCCTGAAAGGCCTTAGCATTACTTCTCAGCGAGCAGACTCTGGAATTAATGTTTATGGCTTGTGGACTCACGAAATAATCCTGGAAGATCTATGTAGCCTGTGAGTGGACAAGCTCTGGAAGAGACATTTGATCTGTGGATTTAAATGCTGGGAAGAACTGACATAACCTGTGAGCAAGCAAGCTCTGGAAGGTGTGTCCATCACTTATAAATTCTTACAAGTCTTGGAAAGTTTAAATTATTATCATACAACCTGTGGGCATTAGAATTATAACTTAATCTGTTTTATGCAAGCGATCTATCCAGATATTTTATTATAACCGAGCAGAGGTAAAAGGCCTTAAAAAGGGTAATTTCAGTACATTAGCTGTTCTCACACCTACTCTACCCGGCCAAAGGATGAAATAGATTACTATTTCGGCCTATGTGATTTAATAAGCGACCAAGAAAAGCGCGTAAAAAGAGAATAAAGACAAGTAATGCCGAAGATTCATAAAATTGAGTAATGTTGTTCATGACATGAATTTGTATTTACGACAAATAAAAAATTCCTAAGAAGTACTAGGAGGAATATCTTGCTCGCCCGTAGCTTTAGCCGAAGCTCCGCCTTCATCTTCTATAATAATTGGCTGAAGAGAGCTGGAGTAAGGTCCTGCATAAGTTGGAGGGATGCGATCAGAAGGAGGATGTTTTGACTGGGAAGCTGGGAGATTGACCTCTAACTGAGCCTTTTGAGCAACCCTCTCCACATACTATTTCACCTCCTCCACGACTTCTGGACCAAAGAACGAGACATCCACATCTGATCGTTTAAGCCATAAGTTGTACAAAAATAAACTCCCCGTTTTTTCCTCCACTTCCCTGACTAAGGCTTCAGTACGGCTCTGCTCAAAGGCTAGTTTTTTGTTAAGGGAAATCACCTCCAGCCGTATCGATTCAATAACTATTCTAGCCTCGACTACTCCATGCTCGCGTAAGGCTAGTTCCTCCGTTAGTTGCTCATTTTCCACTTTCAGTTTTTTCTCTGAGTCTTGGGAATGATAAAGTGCCTTCTTCAACTTATTGATCTCCCTATCCCTCGAGGCAATAAGTTCATTTTGCACCTTCATAGCCTTATGCTGTTCCAGTCTCTGATTCAGGGATTTTTCATGTTCTTGTTCTAGATCGCAGTAAGTTTCCTGAGATTTTCAACCTCTAACTTGAGAGAGTTCACTTCGTCTTGGACTTTATTTCTTTCATCCTCCAGAGAATTTATAGTTGCTTCCATGGTAGCTTTTTCCTCGGGCCAATCCGAGATCTCTCCAAGAAGCTTCATGTATACCATGGATGCTTGAAACGAGTTGTTAGTAAAGCGAATAAAAGCGAATAAAAGCGATAATAGTATGTACAAGGACTTACGAGCAGATTATGGAAACCTAGGTAGTTAATTAGCCTCTCGCCCTTCATCTCTTCATTATAAAGGGCAGGTTTCTTCATGCTAAGAAATTGAGGCGCGCTATCTAAGAGATCACTGTAGTTGATTCTCGCATCAAAGTTCTGGGTTTGCTCTTCGATGACGGGCTTTGCGACCCCGATTCTGCAATCTCCTTGCGTTTATCAACACTCCGGGGGCGATGAGCTGGTGAGCTGTTGGCGACGGGGGTTGATTGTGAAGCAGCTTCTTTGTGAGTATCCTTGTTCGAAGGCTTTCTCCCTACTGATTTATGCCTCATAACGCGAACAGGAGATGTGGCAGAATCCTTTTGAATAGGTGACCCTGTGGGAGCCTCAACGGTCAGTAGGGAATTGGAACCCCCAACAACTTGGCCAGATTTCTTTGAAAGAGGAGCCTTACTGGGAAGGGGTTGTTCGAAGTAAAGCCTTACAATTGTTGAAGATTGGCTCTCTTGCAGATGTGGAAGTTCCTTCCCAAAGGCCTCAAAAGCAGAAGAAATCTCTTTGTCTTTACGAGCTCCTAGGTCAGAACGCTTGTCAAGTAACTTTTGGTGAGCTACAAGAGTAAGACCGTGTAGTTGAAGGAGATGATTAGATGGCAGATGGTTGTCTGAGAGACTTTTTACCTCTGAAAATTTTTCCAGCAAAGCTAACTCTTGGCTGGTCAAGGGAATCTCACCCTTGGCAACGTCTGCATGAAAGTGAATGTAAATAACGAGCAGAATGCGAGCAAAAAAATTATATATAAATATACTTACTTAGAGAAGAGCAAAATGAGAAGTTTTTATGGTTGGACAAAGATAAGCAAGATACGTAGAACCATCGCGACTTGTAGTCACCTACATTGGACTTACTAACCTCCTTTAGAATGTTTACTTTGTAAGGAGAGTTTCGGGCCGAGATATAATAAAATCCGTCTTTCTTCTCGGATTTAAGGCCCGTGGTGCTCTTAAAAAGAAAAAGATATTAGATCATTGTAGGAGTTAGTGGAGGAAGACTGTTTTTAAGAAAAATTGAGGCAATGGCAGTAAGATGAATGTAGGAGTTAGGAGTAAGTTGAAAGGGGGCTAAGTTAATATCGTTTAAAAAGGCGACCAGATAAGGATAGACTGAAAATCTAAAGTCAGCTTTTATATGCTAACGGCTAATAGAAAAGAATCCTTTAGGAGGATAGGCCAGGTGGTCATGGGTTTTCGGCACTATAGCCAGACACCCGGAAGGTAAGGAGAAGTCCCCAGCGATGGATTTAAGCTCGCTGAGACTAAGAGAAGATTCATGTCTAAAAAAGGGGTTGCGAGCGGGTGGAGTATGGTGCCTGGAAGGGTCTGAGGCAATCTCACCACTCTGAGAGGTCATATTATCAGTATTCCTGACTTGGTTAAGCTCCTCTTTGAAGTTCACGTCAGCAGACCACACTTTATGACCGCGATGACTACAACCAGAAATCTACAAAAGCAACGAGGAAATCAGGTCGTAGATAGCAGACCAGAATTCAGTGTTTAAGGTTATTTCTACTTTTCTAAAGAACAAGTCGTGCGTGCAGGGGGCTACCAAACCCAGGGGAGCCCTATTTACAAGCCTAAAGGACTACAGAAATTATCAAACAACCAATAAATTTCCAACTCTACTAGAGTTAGGGTGTCAGGTGGCTACAAGCAGGGGATGGCACACGTATGTATGACTTAAACATTTGGAACGAGTGTTTAGTTCAGGCTCTCCAGATTTAATCATGCCAAAGAAGTAATGGAGACATCTACAAATTACAATAAACTCGTATGTACATATGATCCAACAATGCAAGCACAAATCATAACTGAAAAGATTGACAGAAGTCATGAAGGGTTACCTTAGGTGTAGAAGATTTCGTTGACAAAGAAGAAGGTGATGTAGGGAAGCAATAGCAGGCGAGAGAAAGTTGGAAGCAAAGAGGCGTCTGCTCTTGAAAATGACTGGCAAAGGAAGCAAATGAAACAACTGGAAGTTTATAAATAGCTGTCACTCTAAAGCCTCAACCGTCAGATCAAGACAGCTATGAAACCGTCATTAATCCAGCGATATAGCACGAAACCCGCGATTTCGTCATCATGCGCAGTCAGTGAGGAGACGTGCATTGAATGCACATTAATAGCATACGACATATGACGTGTGGTAAACTGAAGAAGAGGGAGACACCATGTGTCACAGGACAAGTTAGTATTTGAAAAGGCAATGGTTCATATCCCGCCAAAATTACTCTAAGTATAAGCATGTTACTTCCAGTACAAAGAATGCACTGAGAAGCAAGGAGGCTAGTATTCTGGGTGTTTCGACGATTATGGAAAGAGGTGGAAAAGACCCAAGGATTAAGCCCAATAAGTTGTTTTATGAGAGGAGGCCCAAGAAACTGGTCAAAACCAGTCAATAGTCAAATGAAGGAATATATGGTTGTCTCTCAACCTGTGTACCCGAGCACACCTGATCATATGACTGATCGTTTTAACTACTGAGTAATCAAGTGGATGCGTGAAGGTTTGACTATATTTGGTCGTGTTCGAAACACTGCTCGATAAGTGCTCTTCAAAGGCTTTTAGAGCGATTAGGAGGTTTTTGTACCTGTTCGCCGGCTAAATGGGTTGATCCCTTTATCAAATCTGCTCGTTTGAGGTAACATCTGATTGCTTAAGTAGCCTATTTGTTGTGGGTGTTTGTTGAATTTGACCAATTGACCTTCTAGAAGGCCGAATCAATTCAATTCAGGAAAGGAGTCAACTTGTCTATTTTCATGCAAATCAAATCACGATATTCTTGGCAATTGCTGCAGATACGATAGAGATAATCTTGAGAAATATTATCTCAATTAATGTAAATTATTTTTTGTCTTATCTATAAGATTCTTAAACCAATTCACATTGTAACATCTCTATTATAAACGAGGGATGAAATTCGTTATAAAAGACAGAGTGAGAAATAGATATTGTTACTCCGAGAGAGAAGAAGTGACAATCGTGGACGTAGGCCATTATTTTGTCGAACCACGTAAAAATTGTGGTGTTCTATTTGTTTTGGTCTTGATCATACTTGTTTTGTCTGTTGATTGTTATTTCGCAGGTATTGGGTTTCAAGAACTAGGTTGACCAAAATTCAGTGTCAACAAATTCTTATATTATTTTCATATCATATTCTTTCCGGTTTATATTATTTTCATATTATATTCTTTCCTATTTATAATATTTTCATATCATATTATTTCATGTCTATATATTTCCATACCATGTTATTTCATATTTAGGAAATTTCCTGTTTAAGAAATTTTATTATCTTTTGTGGCCTATAGATAAGCTCTAACTTATATATCATAAATTACAGTGAAATACACATTATTCATCTATACATTATCAAGCACAATAATTACTTTACTTTTATAATTACAAACAAATTTTTTTAGTTAAAAATAAAACAAACAAAAAATCATAAATATTCTTGATGAAAGTCTTTAAAAAATAAAAAGTTTAAGAATATTAAATATATCAAACAGCTCTTTAAATCTTTTGGGATAATCCCAAAAAACCTCCTCTAGTTTGAGAAAATATCCATTTTACCATCCATGTTTTCATTTTTATCCAAAATTCCCCCTAACGTTAAGAAAAATACTCAAAATACCCCTTAAAAGCAAGTACAAAGATAATAATACCCTTAACCGTTATAAATTCCGTCAACTTGACTTGATTGACCAGTTGACTCTAGGGGTAAAATGGGAAATGTAATAAAAAATTAATTAAAATATAAAAAATAAAGGGATAACCCCAAAAAAGCTTCTTTAGTTTGAGAAAATATCCATTTTACCATCCATAATTTCATTTTTATCTAAATTTCCCCTAATGTTTAGAAAAATACTCAAAATACCCTTTAAAATCATATAAAAGAACGATAATACCCTTAACCGTTATAAATTCCGTCAACTTGACTTGGTTGACCAGTTGATTATAAGGATAAAATAGAAAATGCAATAAAAAATTACTTAAAATATAAAAAATAAAAGTAAATAAAATAATATACTAATATTAAATATAAAAATATTATACTAAAATTAATCAAATAAATAAATAAAATAACATTATAATTAAAAAACAAAATTAAAAAATCGAAAACCTTATTCCATTCGCCGTTCATCATCATCATTCCCATCTCTTTTTCTTCTTCTTCTTCCACTCATCTCGTCCCCACCGCCATTGATCTCCACCATCGATGACCATGGCGTACCCAACTCTACCGACTCTTTTAAAACCAGGTTGGGTTTGATGATGATAACTGGGATATTGAGTTTGTGAATCCCAAGATTGGGGTTGATGGTGGTGATGGTAGGTTTAATTGGGTTTGATGGCGATGGTGGCAGTGGTTATGTTGGGGTTTGGGTTTAATTGAGCTTCTTGTTATGAATCGATGGTGTGGTGTTGGGGTTTGATGGCTGGGTATAAGTTTGATTGGGTTTCTGGGTTTGTTCTTGTGATTGAGTTTTGGGATTAATGATGGTAATTGAGATATTAGGTTTGTGAATATGGGTTTCCAACAAAAAATTTATCAATAGCTAAGTTAATTTTTCTGAGATGATGATGATGGATAACTAGGATATTGGGCATTAGATTTTTTTTTTTTTTTTCTATTTTTGGTTCAATTTTTCTTCAACTTCAGTTTATAATGTTTTGATTTTTTGTAATATTATTTGGATTTAATATTATTTATTTTAAATTTTAAATTTTATATTATATTATTTAAATCAAGGGTAAATTGGACATTTTAATTTTTTTCTAATATTTTCATTAAAAAATTGATAGTTGGAGGGATTTTGGACAAAAATGAAACCTTAGTGGGAAAATGAACATTTTTTCAAAATAGAGCCTGTTTTTTAGGATTATCTCTATTATTTAAATCAAGGGTAAATTGGACATTTTAATTTTTTCTAACATTTCCGTTAAAAAATTGACGGTAGGAGGGATTTTGGACAAAAATGAAACCTTAATGGGAAAATAGACATTTTTTCAAACTAGAGCCGGTTTTTTAGGATTATCCCAAATCTTTTTAAACACAAACCATTGTTTCCTTTAAATTTTATCTTTTTATTTATATAAAAATTAAAAGCTAATCTAAATACAAAATAAAATCTCATTCTTTGTGACAAATTTACAGGCTACAACCTTCAACTATGGTTGCTTCGTATTCTTTTACTTGATAAAATTAGGGTTAGGACTAGAAGTTAATTTATATTTAAGAGAAATAAAATAAAGACTAAAATAAAATGGATAAACCTTTAACAAATATTCCAGTCCATTATTTATTTGCCAAATAGATCCAACATTAGTAACTTCTTCTTTTTCTATTTTTTTTTCTGCAAGAATTATATATTTATTTGCTAATTTACTTGCTTTTTTCGAATTACAAATGATTGCAATATCCAAGTTAGAAGATTAATATTTCTCTCAAATAAACTGATTTTTCTTGGTTACCCAATTGACGCGAAAAGCCAATATAAAAATAAGAGATTACAAGGCCACACCATAGAAACGAATTAAAAGAATCATTAGTAGTTCTTTTTTTTTTTTTGCCAAAAGTAGTTCTTTTGTTTGTGATCACTAATATTGGTTCATTTTGTCAGTTTTGTTTAACATTTGTCCGCCACTACTAAACCAAGAACAAAAGTCTTTCTCTCTCTCTCTCTATCATTATTATTATTATTATTATTATTATTGATGCCATTGTAATTTCTTTCCTGTCAGAATCAAGCTAAGATCAAAGATTACGAACCCTCAAGACAAATCTCGGAAGCCAGGGTCGTCTAGGTGCATGTGAATCGAGTCATCCTAATATAGGGTGCGATTCATTGTGAATCGAGTCATATTAAAACATGATCATAGTGAATTACATGTCACAATAGGGTGCGATTCGAATTGAATCGTGAATCTCGTCTTCGAATCATTTCCTAATCTTCAACATCATCAACCATTTATTTTATCCATTCTTCCATAATAACATCAACAACATAAGAAAAAAAAAAAAATAAAAAAAATAACAACAGGGCGACATCAATCAAGCCCAAAACCAAATGGTTATGGGTTCACCAGCCTACAACACTTATAAGCTAGCCAGGGTCGTCTAGGTGCATGCGTATGTATATTCACATGAATAGAAATGTACGTACACGTTATTTGCTGTTGGACACATCCTCCACCTATTCATGAATGACCTCGAAACTGAAAATATATGAAAAAGGGCAGAGATGGGAAACTTGAACCAGTTGTCTCGGTCTTTTTAGGACATTGAAGTCACGTGATTGATACATTAACAATTGAAATGCCGACCAAAATGAATCATCCACATATCTTTTCTCTTGGATTTTTCGGGCTAGTTTAGTTTGAATGGCTGGGAATTTTCCTAACACATTAATTTGTCAACGTAAGCCAATAATTATTTAACTATCTGTATGAATTTAAAGAACATGGGAAGAATTTCGCATTAAAAGCATAAAAGTCAAGTGAATGGTATATATATGAAGGGATGTTACAACTTACAATCCAATAAATTAATTTTTTGAGATATAAAATTATATATACAATATATGCATAGTTGATTTGTACATAACAATACAAAATATGCGTTAATATTTACCAAGTAAATTAATTCGGACATGAGTTGATTGGCATGGAACAACATTAAAATATGTATTCTGTATAATCTCTTTGTTTTAGTGATAAACAACCCATCAAAATCAAATACATCTTTGATAATCTGAGTCAATATTTATGCCTGCATCAGCAATGCCTTATATATATACATACATACATATATGTATGTATGTATATATATAAGGATCCTTTTGGGTACATTTAGGTATGCATACTCTTTTTAAAATTTGACCTGCTAGCAACTTAGTAACCTGTTGAAGTGGTCACATTTTTATCTGATGGCAACCGGCTAACCTGCTATACCAGTCACGATTTCAATTTTCCAAATCTTTCGATTAATGCTAACATGATTAATGTCAGCTGCAGCCACATTTTCCAATTTGCTTGTCCAACATGCAACCGCCAATTTGCTTAGAACATATATATATATATATATATATATATTTAAAACGATTTGTTTAGTAATTGTTTTTTTCTTAAAAAAAAATACAATTTGTTTAGTAATTAGTTCTTTACATCAAGTAATTAATGCAAACCGTAATTAATGTAAAACCATAATTAATGTCAGTTAATGTATTCACGATTTCCAAATTCCAAATCCAAGGCTTCAATTGGCTTAAAACGTAAATGGTTATGTAAAACTGTGAAAATTTGATTGTTTTAAAAAATACATCTAGCTGTCTAACTCCTCAAATAAACGTTCAAAAACATAATCTCCTCTGTGAAGTATCTGTTCTTTAAACCAAATCTCCCACTGCAAACTCTCAATCCTCCAACCCCAATCTCTTGTCTAAACCTTAAACAACCGCTCTACTAATCATAAACCGAAATCTCTTCTGTAACCTTCAACCTTATTCTCTAACCATCAATAGTTATCTCTTCTCTTTGTGAAGCAATGTCTGATGTTAAAATAATTTATGAAATGGAATGACACACAATTTGCCATATTGAGAAGTTCTATATTGCTGTTTCAGCTTTAACTGATGCACAAAAACAAAACATCGAGGAACTGGGTTTTGGTTTTTTATTGATAATCTCATGCCTGAAAATAATCAGACCTTCATGCACAACGTTGCTTCAAAGTATTCATCTTACGACTTATGAAATCTTTCTGTATGGAAAGTAGATTCATATGAAAGAGTTGGATTTTGAAAAGGTAATAGGTCTACGAAATGAGCCTGATGAAATCAATTGTAGAATAGATGAATTTGATATGTTGTATGAAAATTTGAAAAATATGATTAAGGGTGAAAAGAGATACATTAAAATCAGTTTGTCGATGGACAAACTATAAACGATGAAGGGGGAAGATGATATGTTCAAGATTGTATTTGTTTTGTTTGCTTTATCTACCTTGCCATGTCCACCGAAATCACCTGTAATTGATGAATCTTTGCTCATTACATTTAAGTATCCGAAGATGATAATACGAAGTGGGTGACCTATTGCTTTCAATATTACATTAAAAGGTGTTAGAAAGTTTAAAGATGATTGGTATAAAGGTTGTTTCATGAGTTACATTCCACATTTGCAAATATTTTATTAGGGGTGTGTAAAACAAAATAAAATTTATGCGAACAACTTCAAAACACCTTTGATTGCTTGGACGGAGGAAAAGGCTGTAGCCATAGATAAGTTGGTGACCAAATGAGGGGGTTTGTATAGCACCACCATAGATGTTGGTGAGCCATATTGGTCTTCCATCCATGAGGACTTGATTAGGAGTTGAACGCAATGAAGGATAAACTTGCATCAATTGAACGTTCAATTGATCAAAGACAGCCCAAATCCCTCATTTTGGTAATAAAACATCCAGCCTTGCATGGCAACATTGAAAGATGAGGTGGCAAAAATGCATACGGAATACTATAATGAAGCTAATCATGTTGTCTGCTCAGTTGAAAGTATTCGACCTTACATGCCAATGTCAAAGAATGAAGTAGCAAAATTGCATACGAAGCATCATAATGAAGCTAAGCATGACGTCCGCTCGGATGAAATTTCCATTTAAGATGAAGTTGAGCCCCTTAAGCAAAGCCAAATAAAAGATTGTCCTTCTATGTGAATAATCCTCTTGGTTCAATTTCTGAAGACAAAATTATTCTGTTGAACTTCATTTTCGTGGCCCTGCAAAAAAGAAAACCAGGTATATCAGGTTTGTTATTGTATTTTTGATCATTCAATATCTGAATATTTACACTGATTACATTTGTGGAAATCTGATCAAAATATTGAATATTAGTTTAATGCATTATCTATTCTTTCAGTGACTCAAAAGCAAGGTATTTCATGTTTGTATTGTCTACCATTGTTCCTCTTACTCTTGGTCAGTCACAAAAAGTTGCTTTTATATCAAAGGCAATTTTGTCCAAATCCTATAACATATAGGTGACATTAAAACTCAAACTATTAGTTTGATAATATGCACAAGTCATCTTATGTTAAATGCTACTTAAAAAAATGAATTGGCTCCCAAAACTACAAAAACCTTGAATATGCTACTCAATCAAGTTATTATTATTATTATTATTTTGTTCATTTGTGTAACAACTCAATGTTTGGTTTTGCACCAATTTACTTAGTAATGACCGAGAAATTTTTTAAAGAAGATAGAATTTTAAAGAGAGAAAAGAGAGTGGAAGAGATGTTGAAGGAAGAAGATGTAAATCATATTGTACAATTATTTTGGTAATTGTTTGGCTATAAGGTGAAAGGAAGTATTGTTGATAGATTTTTTTTTTTTTTTTTTGGAAATATTATATTAAATTTGAGATTTAGATGAAAGGAAAATTATTCGAACTCATAATATTTAAAGAGCAAGAGGTTACCATTTGACCAATTTTATCTTATCATATAGACAGTTACTAAGTAACAATAAAACTTTTGGATGCAATTAAAAACAAATATACATAATCTTATTATGTTAAAATTGACTAAGTTGTACTTGTATTGTATATTTAACAACTGAGATCATACCTATTAAGAATAAGAAATGTGATACCCTCTCTCGAGGATATTATAGTTCATATGTATGAAATGAAGAAATGTACAAATTTACCCCTTTAGAAAATAAATAAAATGAATTTTCAGTATTAAGTAATAAAATTTAAGGTTTGTGAACATTTTTGTTAGATTTGGAAATAAGTGGAAATTAATAAAGTTGAGAGACTTAAAAGAAATTTTTCAGATATTTTGAAAGAATTCTCTAGAAGCTTGGTAAAATCGTAATTTTGAGAAAGCTTAAGGATGAAAAATAAGCTTGACCCATGCTTATAAATAGGCATGAGTGTGTGGTGTCAGTGGAAGAAAGAAATCCAAGTGAAAAGAGAGAGAAAAAAAGGGAGAGAAGGAGAGGGAGAGTGAAGTAGCGAGCTCAACAGAAGAAGGAGGAAGTTGTTATTGTCGTTCTCGAGGCTGGACACCACCATATTTGAGGAGAATCAAGCTGCCGGAAGGTGAAGATCGAAGTTGAGAACCAGATCTAGTAAGAATTGGTTGTCTATGGTGTTATTTTTAGTGAAAGCATGTTAAAGGCTAGTTTATGGGTTTTCAAATGAAGCTGACGTGAAATTTTGCGTTGATCTAAAGCTTAAGTAGCGAGCTAAAGAGAAAGTGAAGCGAGAAATTAAGGAGGAATCTAGTAAGTGAAGTAGCTAAGTTAACTTGTGTTGATTTTTGGAATAGAATGGTTGAGGTTGGTTATGTGACTTGTGAGGTAGCAACCTGAGTAGGGTTGAGAGCTGGTGAACAGTTGTTGAATATATGTTTGATATGTTTGAGATCAAGTTATGCAGTATTAGTGTTGTGTAGCTGAGCATGTCGAGGATATAGTGAAGTTTAGTGTTAGTGGCTTTATAAGCGAGCTGGGTAGGTACCCTCAACCCTTTCAGCGCTGGGCAAGCTGGCCTAGAGCCCGAGCTCGTAGGAAGTGAGCTATTTGATGAAATCCCAACTCACTTGGTTACCTGTCCGAGTTGGACGAAGGCAATGGTTGGTTAGAGCGACCTCAACGAGCTGATGATGTTTATAATCAGGTCGAGCTAGCTAAGGTTGTAAGCTAAGCAGGCCCTGATAGGGTATCAACTCGCTATAATAAATGTGCTAAGCGAGCTCTCTGTGTTGGGACTAAGAGAATGAGCTCACATAAGCAAGGCCGAGAGATGAAGCTTATGTAGGTCGAACTGTGGGCAGTTAAGTAGAGTTGAGGAACTCACCCTGGCAAAACCTTAAGCTCGCAATTCGAGCTAGGCAGGACAGTTCGCAACAGCCCAGGTATAGTAAGTGTGTTAAGGTTGTTTTAAGGTGAATTAACCCGCAAGCTAAGTAAAATCTTATTATGACTAAGTGTAGGTAGCATTTCGAACTAAAGGAGGTCGTTGAAGGCAAGAAGTGAAGTAATTGGAAGCAAGTTGTGAGTGTGATATATTATTTTAAATACTTTTAAATTATATTTAGCAATTAATTTTATTTATTTAATTGCTTTAAATGAAAATAAATGATTTATTCATATGCATTATATAATATTTATTTTTATAGCATGATTTAGTAAAAATTTTCAAGTATAGAAAAGGTTTTCAAACCTAGTGGAGGGCCTAAGTCCTATTAGTATGACCTTCTAGCTTTAGACTCGATCAATATACTCCATGATGTATGGTATAGTATTGGGAGGGTTAGTCCTGCTAACATCAGAGGGGGATTGAGTTTGTCCTGTCTGTCGCTTTCTACACTCGTGGAGAATTTCTCGACGTACAGTGAGCAATAATAGTTCTGCCACACATGTATACAAGATGTCTTTGTAGTATTGTCACAGTGAATGATGCTAGCCTTTTCACTACATGACCTCCCATACTGAACGGAATTGGTCCAGCCGTCTTTGTGGTTTTAGCATTTCTTAGATGGCCATTAGAGATTTATAGAATAACTATCATACAATTAGAAGCAACAAAATTTTAGAAGAAAATATTTTTTTTAGAAATATTACACATTTTTTCTAAAACTTATAGAAATTTTATGAAAAACCCCAAACTTTTAGAAACCAAATTTCTTTTTTCAAAGATAAAGGTTTTCAAAATGTTTTTGGGAAGAACATTTTTAAATAAAATGCATACACACTCACTGGGCTTTAGAGCTCATTACGTTTTTATGTCCAAAAACCTCCCCAAATGCAAGTGCAGGTACAGACAATCCCGATACCAAAGAGCCACGATCAGATTAGGTGGGTCCCGACCGAGGACGTAGCATAATCTTTTGTAAAAATTATGATTTGGGTTTACTCATGTAATTTACATATTTCTCTGACATTGCAACACTTTTATAAACGCATACTTGCTTTAAATATTCTTATTTTATTAAGTTTATTTGATGCATAAGAAATATGATTTTAATAAGTATGATTTATATGGAAACAATTAAATAGTTACGGGTTCGCTCTATAATGTCCTTTTGAAGCCTTATTAATTGGGTTTCAGAAGAGTCTCGTAAGATGCCTAGTAGGATCACTGGATTTAGTAGTAGAAATTTAGGTCGGGTCCTATCAGTTTTGATATCAAAGCTAAGGTTCAATGATTTTTTAAGATAAAACTAGAAAATGTTATTTTAAGAAAGGGGTTTTCACATAGCTACATGGTTTTATGAACTTGTTTTTCACTTCATATATGTATGATTTGGGTTTTTTTTTTTTTTTTTTTTTCTGATTCAAAGGTAATTTTGTTATTTAAAATTTTTTTTTTGGAGAAGTGTTCTTCAACAAAAAATGTAGCCCTAGAAGTCAACTAATCATGGGAAAAAATTGAGTCATTGTAAGGTCAAACAAAGAAATTATTGGTGAGCCGACCCACTGTTGGCCTAGACAAGTTATGGTTGGACATTGTTTCCACCGCAAAGCTAGAAACATGTGTTTCAGGTGAGCTGAACCACGTTTGGCCTAGACAAATTAGGGTGCACCTAGTGTAGGGCATCTCATTTTTTCTCTTTCTTTTTTCTTGTTTTCATTTTCTTTTTCCATTCAAATTTTTATATATTCGTTCTTGGGAAAACATATTTTATGTTTGAGAAAAATTAATATTTTGAAAAATGAAATTGATTTTGACTTGTTTTTCACTTTCCTACTCTAATTTACTTTATATTAATTTCAAAAAAAAATATTACTTTACATTAAAGAAGGATTTCAACTTGAAAGTGCTTACTAAATAGTTTGGAAAAATTAATTTTGTTATAAATAGTTATTTTTTTCACATAATTTATAAAGAGCGTTTATTTGTATACAAAACTATTGTTTGAGAGCTTTTTGGGAGACAATTATTCTAGAATCTGGATTATTGTGTGAGTATAATTGCATCTAGATTCTCATTGTGCAATTTTAATCAAGTACATTATTTGATTTGCATGCATAGTCATGTGTTTGCCCATAAACTGTTAGTTGGTTATTGAGATTGCAGCCTTGCTTTTCTTGTGGTGTCAAGGTATAAGGAGGATTTTATTTATTTGCAAGAGTTGAGGAAATTGATTCAAAAGTGTACTAATGATAAGGTGCACACTCGAAGAAGATTTATCAAAAAGCTATATATATAAATATCAATAAAATCGCTGTCTAGGCACTACCGCACTAGGCGGCTAACCGCCACACTGAATAGGGGGTATTAGGCAGTGGACCACTTAGAGTCACCTTAGGCAACCTACCTAAGCATTATTTTCTTTAAAAAAAATAAAAAATAAAAAATAAAAAAAAAAATCGAAACGACATCGTTTTGGTCTAAATTAGGTTAAAAAATAGAGCTCCACTCTTCTTTAAACAGCGCCATAACCTATAGAAACGTCTTTCTCTCCCTCTCTCTTGAATGTCTCTCTTTCAACGTATACCCCAATTTAGCCCAAAACAAAGAAGAGACTCTGATTTCACCAAAACAGAGAAGAAAAGAATAAAGTACCTGCTAACCTGATGATTTCAACATCTCTAATAAGGGTTTGAGGAAGGTGATCCAGGATATGGCAATGACGACTCATAATGATTTCAATAGTGCTAATAATTGGAGCTTCAAAAAAAAAAAAATGGTAGGAGAAGGAATCTGGAAGAGTTAAAGTTAACAACCTTAATGGCTTAATCCCATTAACGATGATACGGAGGAATCTAGGGGATTTTTCATTTCAATCCCCTTCTCTCGATAGTCTGTTTGTTTCATGGGTCGAATTAAAATATGTGTTTTGTGTTTTCATCCACTATTTGATGCCTATATGGAAAATTTTTCTATTTGACTAACGATTAATAAGTTTCCATTGACTGCCAGTCCAACTACCTAGGCAACCTAAGAGCTATGCGCTAGGCGCTAACGCTTTTTGAAATATTGCCAAAAAGAGATAAGGCACTCGCAGAAGTGAAGGAAATCGTTATACTTTTAGCCCAAATGTGAGATTGTTTTCAAATGGGAAGGTCTAATTTCCTCTCTTACATTGGAGGTCGAGTAATCTAAACAATCTTCCAATCGTGTGCAGGAGTTAGAAGCTGAACTTTTATCAATTAAGAAAGAACTTGAAGACAAGACCACATTTTTCAATATTGGAATTTTATGATGTGATGAAATGGTGAAAATTGTCAAGGAACACTATTTAAAGACTCAAAAGGAGCTATAAATGCCAAACATGACAATCAAGTTCCTATCTAATGGTGCAACAAAACTTAATCAAGTTGTTCAAACGAAGAAACGATATGGAGACGAAAGAAGTCTACGATATGTGAATACTGAAAAGGTGTTTCCTTCATCCAGTAGAATGTTTTTATCAAAGGTACCTATCAAACTCATTCTCGTGGTCTATGTAAGTTTTCTTAATTTTTTCCTACTTGTCATCATTTGGATGTTAAAGGACATATTAGACCAAGGTGCAATAGGTATACTGATATTATGAACATCGGGTCATATTGAAAAAAAAAAAAAAAATAGATGAAAAAATGGGGTTTTTTTTTTTTTTTTTAGCACTAAATAACTAGGCATATATTTTACTAGCACCACATAACCGAAATAAGTATTTTTAGTACCATTTAACTGTTTATTTTTATAATGATAAAAATACTATTATTTAAAATGTTAAAAAACCCACTCAAAAAAAAAAAAATGTGAATTTCATCCTAATATAGGGCATGATTCATTGCAAATCGAGTCATATTAAGACATGACCATAGTGAATTACTCGTCATAATAGGGCACAATTCGAATTGAATCACGAATCTCGTCTTCGAATCGTGTCCTAATCTTCAACATCATCAACCATCCATTTTATCAATTCTTCCACAATAACATCAACAACAACATAAGGGAAAAAAAAAAAAAGAATAACAACAGGGTGACATCAATCGAACCTAAAATTAAATGGTTCTAGGTTCACCAGCAACAACACTCATAAATTAACAATAATAATAATAAATTGAAGGAGATGATGAAGGGTGCCGATGTTGCTGCCGGGTTCATATACAACGGTTGCTCATTATTCATCGGTGATGGATGAGGACATGGATAGCGAGGGAAAGAGAGAGATGGAGGAGTGAGAGAAAGAAGAAAATGGTAGAGAAAGAGAGATGAAAAGTTTTATTATATGTTTTTTTAAGGAGGGTATTAATGTATTTTCATTTAGATAGGTGCTAGTAAAACTCATCTTAGTTCCTTGGTATTAGTTAAACATTACCTTAGTTCTTTAGTGCTATTTTGCACCATTTACTCTTAAAAAATCTGCATGTTGTTCATGGTAAGAATTTTTATATGCCTATGTTTCAAAAAGATATGGGTTAAAAAATATGATTTAGATAATTTCTATGGTTATATGAATGATTCTTTAAATTCTAAGAATAAGAAAAAAAATTGTCATAAAAAATTATGCACCTAAAATAAAGGTTGATTATCATGTTCAATAGATTCAAATCCATTGAACAGAGTGAATCAAATTTTTGAAATTATTTTTTGCATTGAACGATGAATTTTGTTATGATTATTACATTGAAGTTTTAGACTGGTGAATAGACATTCACATTATTCATGAAAAAGCTTCACTATTTTTGTCACAATTACTCTATAGATATATGCATATCAATAACTTGATTTTCAGAGAATTGATTGAATTGTGTGAGAGTTTAGCACGATGATGAAAAAAGCTACCTTTACAATTGTTTGATGCTACCTAATGATGAAAAAGGTTATCTTCATAAATATGTGAAAGTCATCATAAAAGGTTATTTAAACAAAAGGTACATCAAAAGAAAAAAAAAAATTATTAGCTTGAAAAATAAAATTAAAGTAGAGCAAAATTACTAGACTCATTATTAGATTTAAAACAAAAGTTACATCAAAAGAAACATTTAAATACTTAAACGCTTCAAATTTTAAAATTCAACATTCGAAATTGAAGTACCCCTTGAAAAAAAAAAGTTACAAGTAAAAAAGACGCTTGCACACTCTAGCTTTGAAAAGATAATTTTTATCATATCAATTATATTATGATCGATTCAATTTTTTTATTGAAAATTTGAAAATTGTTTTCAAAATTTAATTAATCCCTTTGCTCTTGTGCGTTGTGTGTTCATCTCTTGGGCTTTTTAATCATACAAACACATAAAGCTTTGATTAAGTTAATTATTATCTTGCTTATGTTTTGAGACAATTACGATTTTTGGTGTGTGATTTTAACTTTTTCATTGTTAGTGAAATAAGTTATTGAAATTTTTGGTTCTTTAATTAATTAGTGTTTGTGATGCATTCCTAGGTCAACTTTGTTTTTTTGTTTTCAATTGGCTTCAAGTTGAAATAAAGTGATTTTCCTTTTTAAAAGGTCTCATGATATTTTTTTAATTTTTTAAATTGGTATTTGTGGGGATTTTCTCCGGTACAATAATACAATATATTTTTCTTTGTCTCTTTCGCAGCAACGAGCACTGCCAGTGTTCAAGGGAGAGTTTATTAATAGGCTGTTTAAGTTTGTTTAATAAAATTTTATTTTCAATAATTTATTTGCACTTGATTTTGGTCGTTGAAGGTTTTATTTTCAGGTTTGAATGATTTATCTGATCATTTGTTTCAACTTCACAACAAGAATAGATGAGGTGTTCATTGATTCCTTAAATGCACTTAATGTTAATGTTTTGTCACGAAATAGTCAAAAAAGGTTAGTTTTATATTCTTGTAATTGGCTTATTTTGTATCAAAATACATTTTGCATGTAATACTAGCTTTGTTAAGTTCAGAGTTAAGAATTGAAAACATTATATGAATCTCAAGCATCAAGGAATCAAGGCATGAAGATTCGACATGGTTAGAAAGACTCTAACAACACTTGGTAAGTAAGTTTCATATTTGAAGTGTTCAAGCAATATAGGCTTGCATTTGTGGACATTTATGTAGTTTTTGATGTCTTATAGGAAATTGAGCATGTAATATTTTGAGTCATAGGTGTGCATTCGTTATATACATTGTATGTTTGGATGCTGTTTTTAAGTGTTCATGGTTTTTGGTCTCCTTCAAAGGGTATTTTCATAGTTTTGGAAAAACCTTTTAGAGATGAGTTCTTTACAACAAAATGTAGCCTTGTGTTGTGTATATTTTAACGACCTGAGAAAATGGGTTAGTAAGGCCAAATGGTTCAGCCCAGTAAAAGCCCAATAGGTTTAGGAGTTAAAATGTCATCATGGGAGCTCAGGCTGTTGTGTCTGAGCTCGCAGTCCGCGATCCAGAGAGCTTGCAATATGGTTCTTAGCTCGCTTACCATATTTAGCTCGCGATATGGAATAAGTTTAGCATATCAAGCTCGTTCAAAGTATTTTCTAGAAACCTGAAACAACCTAATCCTAAAAGAAGTCAAGTTACCTATTTTGAAGTAAATCAAATCTCGAGAATCGCAGAGTTCGTTTTAGATTTGGTGGAGACTGTTTTAACATTGACACGTTATTTTGATTTTTCTAAGGAAACTCTTTTAATGTTGTTTAAAGCCAAACATGAAGGCTTCAAATCTCTTCGATTTTTTTACTTTATGTTCTTCATTGTCACCAAACTCAAATCTCACAACTTAGAAAAACAAAACAAAAATAAAATAAAATAAAATAAGCCAACTCCAGAAGACTTATTTCACATTCTATATAAAACCGAGAAAATTCAAAGTATATGGCTAATTTTTTGGGTTTTGATATGGCAACATCACAAAGGGGTTTTATGATGTACAAATAAACGGAGGTGCTAAATTGCGGAGGTAGAAAGATATTCTAGTGGTTTTGAGAGAATGGAGAGCTATTAAATAGAAGAAGTGAATATGACAATCGTGACTCAAAGCTTATAACAAAGCAAGAAATGATGAAAAATAGAGAAGAAATATTTAAATGAGGGTAAATTTGTATTTTTTTTTTTTTTTTGAGAATGGGTAAATTTGTATTTTGACTTTAATATGATAAACAATTTTAATATAAGTAAGAAAATAAACTTTGAACCTTTGGAAACTTTAAAAAACAAAAAAACTTGGAACCTTGGGAAAGTTGCCCAAACGATATGCGTGTATTTTTAGGCCTTGAATAAATTCAAATCCAATAATTTATTTGGTGGTTGCATGAGATTGGATGTCTCCCATCCCATGCAACCATTTTATGATTTATCCCATGTTGGTGGATACATTTAACCCACCAACACTTTTTTTTTTTTTTTAATTCTTTTTCCTTTCTTGCATTAATTATATAAAACAATAAATTTATTTTTTATATTATTTTTCTATACTTTATTAAAATATTAAAAATAATATATTTCAATAATTATAAAATAAATATTATTTTAAAATTAATTTTAAAGAGTTACATATTCCCCAGTACAACTTAAAATAAAATATTTAGCCATGACATTTTCCATTTTGATAAAATGCTGTTAAGACATCCTTTCTTAATGAAAAAATATAATATTGAATTATTCTTGTTCCATGAAAAGAAGAAGATAAAGTATTATATATTATTATTATTATTATTATTAGAAGTAAATACACGATATTCCTCTAAGGTAAAACTTTTTATGAGCGGATTAATATTTACATTTTTGTAACACCATACCTCGACGTTAACAGTCAACAAGGGTTAAAATTAATGGTTGATCGGGATTTTCATGCAATGACAAAAACACTCTCAACATTTTAAATTTTAATAGACGATGAATAAGGATAAAAAAATTATAATAAATTATTAAAATCAAAATCAAAATTAAAAATTAAAAAATATTTTGAAAGAAACAAATATTTATATATATAATCTTTAATCTTTGTTCTCCGTTATAGTGATAGATGACTGAGATCAATTTCAAAATGAACAAATCATCGCCAACATCATCCATCAAAATAGATTAAAAAAAAAAATTAATTGTCATCAACATCATTCATCACCCACCCAGTTCATCTTCCACATCATCCATCACTTAGTTAATTAACAATAATATTATCCATATTTTATAAATTTAAATGAAGAATTCTATTTATATCAAAAAAAAAAAAATGAAGATTTCCATTAATTGAAATATAAATTTTAAAAGTTAATAGGAACTCAATTGAATATTGTCGAGGATGGATGGCAATTACGTATTCAAATTGTTTCTGAAAGCTAAGTAAAGTTGTTTTGAATCTTAATTATTAATTTATAGATACAATTAGCCTTGACATTCCTATTTAATTATTAATAGGAATGTCAACATTAATTGTAACTATAAATTAAAGTAGAGATTTGCTAACTTAATAGGAATGTCAAGGTTAACTGTATCTATGAATTAATAATAATAAATAAAAGTAGAAATTTGCTAACTTGGGTAAGGTTAACAACCTTTAATACCATAACAATCAACTTTAACAATACAAATATGTAATTGTTTACTCAAAGTTGGTGTGTCTTCATGGAACAACACACCTGCATTGCTTTTATCCATAAAAGAGTGTGCAAGTTCGAGGAACAGTCCACACAAATGTGAACAAGTGCCACTTGGGCCTTCCTCTGTGTATAAATAAATTATGTTTAAGTCATTTTAAAGCGATAAGGACAGTTTTCCCCTCAAAATAGTAGTCATCTCTTCCGATTCCTTAGGGGTAAATTAATAAAATATTGTGTTTCAAACTATGTCATAGTATCCTTGGGAGTAAATTAATAAAGTGTTATATTTTGGGTCGTACCATAATGTTTATGATTCCTATCATAGTGATCCGGTAGCTGTAATACGTACTAACAATGTTAAAAAAAAAAAAAAAAAAAAAGAATACATAATTGTTTGGTCTTGGACAATAAACTCAATGGATTTTAAATGAGTGATGCTATTAACAATCCATTAAATATTTATTCACATTCCAATTTAATATTTTTCATTAATGCTAAATTTATCTTTAATTAACGTTACTAAATAAAATGTCAACTATTTCTTATGACAATATTAATAATTTATTGGCAATTTAAAAGTCAATCTTTTGTTTGTACTAATTTTTTTATATGAGAAATTTAAGTTTGAGTGATGTATAAGAGAGAAAAAATAAAACAATCTTGATCATTTATTATTTTTTATGTTAATATGTCATTAGATTATAAAAAGATTAACAAAAAAGGGAAAAAAAATTGGGAAAGAGTCCTTACTCAATTTTAAAATCCACTTAAATCTTTAAAAATATTATCCATATCAAATTTTTATTAAATTTATTTGTAATTAATTAACTTACATATAATTGAATTTGATTTATGTATGCAAATTCAAAATAATCAATTTCCTTAATAAATTCCTAATTTCACACACTTTGGTTGAATCTCATGCTACATCAAACAAATGATTGTACTATATCTAATCTAACTCAATCTAATATAATGTAATACAATCCAATCTAATACGATATATCAAAATGATATTAGAGCATCATCAATGCAATAATTTATCTGAGTTAAATTTCTTGTCAAATATGGTAGATAGATGTTGATGTAGGAAAAATTTTTTAGAGAATATATATGGAGATGAGCTTTCTGACTTTTTCTCATTTTAATTATAAAATATAACAAAAGAAAGTATGACATATATTTTAGTGTGATTGATCAAAAGTGAATGCATATTTTATTGTTAGATAATTGTATTGGAGATAAAAATATATTTTTTCATTTTTTTTAATCAAAATGAATATATATTAAAAATATTATTGATATGTCACTAATAAAAACTAACAATTTGACTACATTATTAGTTGAGTAACTTCTTGTTTTTAGCACTTATCACACAACGGATTTGAATTTAATCTATTAATTTATTTTTATTTTTTTTAAGTGGTCAAATCGCTTAAAACAGTCCAAAAATTACTAAAAAAAAAGTTATAATTTTTAACTTTTATCTGAATATCAAATTATTTAATGATTTTTAAAATATGCTACTCCAAGTATATTATCCTCAAAATAATATATTTTCAAAATTTGTTTTAATTTTGTATTATACAGATTACATTAATGATAACATGATTGATTATTCTTGTTTAATTTTAGTAGAAAATATATATTACTTTATAATTTAAATTTTTATTGCAATAATAATTTAATTTATATTATTTTATTTATTTAAATATATAAATTTAATTTACTCTATTATAATAATTAATTATATTTTAATTATAAATTAAATTATTATTAATATACATAAAATTATTTTAGTTTTTATTAAATAATTTATTTATAATTATTTGTATTGTATTAAATGAATAATAATTTTTAGATATATTATAAAATTAAGATAATTATTAAATAATAAGGGTAATTCTAAAAAACCGGTTCTAGTTTGAAAAAATGTCAATTTTCTCATTAAGGTTTCATTTTTGTCCAAAATCCCCCCTACCGTCAATTTTTTAACGGAAATGTTAGAAAAAATTAAAATGTCCAATTTACCATTGATTTAAATAATAGAGATAATCCTAAAAAACCGACTCTAGTTTGAAAAAATGTCCATTTTCCCACTAAAATTTCATTTTTATCCAAAATCCCTCCAACTATCAAATTTTTAATGAAAATATTAGAAAAAAATTAAAATGTCCAATTTACCCTTGATTTAAATAATATAATATAAAATTTAAAATTTAAAATAAATAATATTAAATCCAAATAATATTAAAAAAAAATCAAAACATTATAAATTGAAGTTGAAGAAAAATTGAACCAAAAATAGAAAAAAAAAAAATCTAATGCCCAATATCCTAGTTATCCATCATCATCATCTCAGAAAAGTTAACTTTGTTATTGATAAATTTTTTGTTGGAAACCCATATTCACAAACATAATATCTCAATTACCATCGTTAATCCCAGAACTCAATCACAATAACAAACCCAGAAACCCAATCAAACTTATACCCAGCCATCAAACCCCAACACCACACCATCGATTCATAACAAGAAGCTCAATCAAACCCAAACCCCAACATAACCACTGCCACCATCGCCATCAAACCCAATTAAACCTACCATCACCACCATCAACCCCAATCTCGGGATTCACAAACTCAATATCCCAGTTATCATCATCAAACCCAACCTGGTTTTAAAAGAGTCAGTAGAGATGTGTAAGCCATGGTCATCGATGGTGGAGATCGATGGTGGTGGGGACGAGATGAGTGGAAGAAGAAAAAGAAAAAGAGATGGAAATGATGACGATGAACGGCGAATAGAATGAGGTTTTCGATTTTTTAATTTTGTTTTTTAATTATAATGTTAGTTTATTTATTTATTTTATTAATTTTAGTATAATATTTTTATATTTAATATTAGTATATTATTTTTTTACTTTTATTTTTTATATTTTAATTAGTTTTTTATTGCATTTTCTATTGGGATAATCCCAAAAAACCTCCTCTAGTTTGAGAAAATATCAATTTTACCACTCATATTTTCATTTTTATCCAAAATGCCCCCTAACGTTAAGAAAAATACTCAAAATACCCCTTAAAAGCAAGTAAAAAGACGATAATACCCTTAACAGTTATAAATTCCGTCAACTTGACTTGGTTGACCAGTTGACTCTAGGGGTAATATAGGAAATGTAATAAAAAATTAATTAAAATATAAAAAATAAAGGGATAATCCCAAAAAAGCTCATTTAGTTTGAGAAAATATCAATTTTACCATCCATAATTTCATTTTTCTCCAAATTTCCCCTAATATTTAGAAAAATACTCAAAATATCCTTTAAAAGCATATAAAATAACGATAATACCCTTAACCGTTATAAATTCCGTCAACTTGACTTGGTTGACCAGTTGATTATAGGGATAAAATAGAAAATGCAATAAAAAATTAATTAAAATATAAAAAATAAAAGTAAATAAAATAATATACTAATATTAAATATAAAAATATTATACTAAAATTAATAAAATAAATAAATAAAATAACATTATAATTAAAAAACAAAATTAAAAAATCGAAAACCTCATTCCATTCGTCGTTCATCATCATCATTCCCATCTCTTTTTCTTCTTCTTCTTCCACTCATCTCGTCCTCATCGCTATCGATCTCCACCATCGATGACCATGGCGTACCCATCTCTATCGACTCTTTTAAAACCAGGTTAGGTTTGATGATGATAACTGAGATATTGAGTTTGTGAATCCCGAGATTGGGGTTGATGGTGGTGATGGTAGGTTTAATTGGTTTGATGGCGATGATGGCAGTGGTTATGTTGGGGTTTGGGTTTGATTGAGCTTCTTGTTATGAATTGATGGTGTGGTGTTAGGGTTTGATGACTGGGTATAAGTTTGATTGGGTTTCTGGGTTTGTTTTTGTGATTGAGTTTTGGGATTAATGATGGTAATTGAGATATTAGGTTTATAAATATGGGTTTCCAACAAAAAATTTATCAATAACAAAGTTAACTTTTCTGAGATGATGATGATGGATAACCAGGATATTGGGCATTAGATTTTTTTTTTTCTATTTTTGGTTCAATTTTTCTTCAACTTCAGTTTATAATGTTTTGATTTTTTTTAATATTATTTGGATTTAATATTATTTATTTTAAATTTTAAATTTTATATTATATTATTTAAATCAAGGGTAAATTGGACGTTTTAATTTTTTTTTCTAATATTTTCATTAAAAATTTGATAGTTGGAGGGATTTTGGACAAAAATGAAACCTTAGTGGGAAAATGTACATTTTTTCAAACTAGAGCCGATTTTTTAGGATTATCTCTATTATTTAAATTAAGGGTAAATTGGACATTTTAATTTTTTCTAACATTTCTGTTAAAAAATTGACGGTAAGAAGGATTGTGGACAAAAATGAAACCTTAATGGGAAAATGGACATTTTTTCAAATTAGAGCCGGTTTTTTAAGATTATCCTTTTTCTATTTTATCCCTATAATCAACTGGTCAACCAAGTCAAGTTGACGGAATTTATAACAGTTAAGGGTATTATCGTTCTTTTATATGCTTTTAAAGGGTATTTTGAGTATTTTTCTAAACATTAGGGGAAATTTGGATAAAAATGAAATTATGAATGGTAAAATTGATATTTTCTCAAACTAAATGAGCCTTTTTGAGATTATCCCTTTATTTTTTATATTTTAATTAATTTTTTATTACATTTTCCATTTTACCCTTAGAGTTAACTGGTCAACCAAGTCAAGTTGACGGAATTTATAACGGTTAAGGATATTATCGTCTTTTTATTTGTTTTTAAGGGGTATTTTAAGTATTTTTTTTTAATGTTAGGGGGAATTTTGGATAAAAATAAAAATATGAGTGGTAAAATGGATATTTTTTCAAACTAAAGAAAGTTTTTTGGGATTATCCCTAAATAATATCTAATTATGAAAAATGTTACCAATCGGTAAAGAGACTGAATTCAACAGGCAAGTACGAGTGGAGGAGAATCTCTTAATAGAGACTGAATTCAACAGGCAAGTACGAGTGGAGGAGAATTTCTTAATAGAGATTTTTTTTTCTTTTTAATAATCATACGGCACAGGGCCTGCAGGCCAGACACAATAAGCAGAAGTGTGAAGGGACAAAAAGAAATGAGCAATGAAACAAGAAGAAAGGTTGTGTGCGTGACCGGAGCGTCCGGGTACATCGCTTCATGGCTCGTCAAGCTTCTTCTGGCTCGTGGGTACACTGTCAAGGCCACTGTCCGTGATCTCAGTTATATTCTCATCCTCTCTCTCTTGATTGAACGTCTTGTCTTATATGTTTTCAGTGAGGGTTTTTGCTTACATTTTTTTTTTTAACTTTTAATTTTTTTTCTATATAATTGTGACAAGGTTCATGCAGGCATTACTTTAACATACCCATTTGAATATTTGGTACATATACATATATATATATATATATCTATAGATTACACCATTTTGGGTGGTATTGAGGTTTCTCTTTTGCAAACGTAGAACTGTTTTGGATAAGGATGGACCACCATGGACTTTATGTGCTTAACATAATTTAATTTAGACCTACCATGGATACTCTATTTTTAACTTTTACTTGGTTCAGAGCCTCTAAGAAGTTTGTCTCTTGATGTTCATATCCTCATAAATTTTGGTTTATCATGATCTTCACGCAATTTAAATTAGACTCCTCATCATGGATCTTTTTAGTGATAGATTATATATGTGTGTGCATATAATATGTATGTGGTTAATTGTCAGCATGTGTACTTACGTATGCATGTATAAATTACATAATGGCTTACTTCTTTTTAGATGTTGTGAAAATCCTTATGGAAGGGCTCAAAGATTGCAAACATTAAATTTGAGAGAAAGAATGATTAAAAGCGATGGATTTATCAAATAAATATCATTTGCATCATCCATTTCAAATTTTTTTGAGTCAAAGCTCAACCTTACTAGCATTCATACGATGTTTTGGGTTTCAACCTACTTATTCAACCTTCTTTACCATATGTTTTAGAAGAATTCTTGCTGTTTAATATTCCAGGCTTACGCTGTTTTGCATACTTCTTTTCAACAATCTGCGCGCTGTGAAAGCATGAGTAGAATCAGGATTAAAATTTCTTTGAGGATGTGTGATTGTTTGAGACTGCTTTTTGATGATGTTTATATTGAACATTGTTAAATTTATTGTTAATTTTTATATTTTGTCCCATTCTGGAATGACGTATTGTGACATATATCTAGCAGTAGACATGCCTGCTGAGGCCAGTCGGTTACCAAATTTGATACTTTTATGTTTGGGAGCACTAGTTTGGTCATAACTAATTGGATAGTGATTATTGACTCCTTGTGCTTATTATTGGTAGGAATTTATTTTATCTTTTGTATATTAGGAAATGCTACTGTCTGGGAGTGAATATTATTTATTTATCTATGAAATGCCTCAATCTGATTAGATCATCTTAGACCTGGACAAAATGAAGCATTGAATTTTTATTTTTTTCTGCAGAATACACTATTTTTTTTTTTTTTTTAAAAAAAAAAAATTATTTTATCAATGTTTTCTTCTGCAGCATTCTTGAGTTGCTGTACCTTCAAGAGTCAGATTCTGATTTTAAGGGATTTTTTGGAAATATCGGTGATTATTGCCGATTCACCTTTCGCTGTTACACGTTCTTTGGAGTGTTTAGAGTTGCTTCAACAATTGTTTCTTGTTCCCATGGGTTTGGATCAAATCATCTTATCTTAGCAACTGCAGAGCAAGTAGCTTGCACTTTAAATATTAATGTTATACATTGAGAATTCTGTCAGTTTCACAGTACCTTAACTGTATGACAGATTGTAACCATAATTACAGTTGTTTTCTTTTTGAAGTTATTAACTTTTCTATGTCATATATGAGAGGTTATAATGCTCTTTAGTTGCTTTTTACACATTCTTCGGAGGCTATAGATCTCTGTTTCAACAGTGGTTTCTTAATCAGACTGTCCTACCAATTGCGGAGCAAGTGGCTCATACATAAATGTTAATGTGATACATTGAGGATTCCATCAGTTTCACAGTAGCTTAACTACATGCCAGATTGTAACGGTTTCTTATTTTCATAGTTGTGAAGTATATCAAGTCAGTATTGTTTAGAGGGCATAAATCTGCTAGTATATTTATAAACTTATTTACTGTCTGATGTTATATATTATAGATTATATTGCTCTTAAGTTGTGTGTTTCTGTGGCATTCTGTTAATCAAAATAGGGTGCCCAACTTTAGTATTTCATGTGTTCCCAGAAATAATTTAATTTTTTCATAGCATAATTTTGTCTTCGTAGGCAGCAGCTTGCTGTTTCTTTAGTGATTTGCTAATTATATTTTGTTTATATTCTTCTGCAGATGATCCCAAAAAGACAGAACATTTGAATGCGCTTGATGGAGCTTCTGAGAGACTTATGTTGTTTAAAGCAAACCTATTAGAAGAAGGATCCTTTGATTCTGCGATTGATGGGTGTGATGGGGTTTTTCATACTGCATCTCCCGTTTATCTTGATGTCAAGGACAAGGATCCACAGGTTAAGTTTTGCGTTCCATTTTTAGATAACTGTAATAGCAAACTTTTTTAAAATCACAGTAAACTTTTTTGGTCTATCCTAAAAATGGAAATCTAGACTTTATCAGTAAAACTTGTAGTTCCTATGTAATTGGACTATTTGCTTAGTTAATGCAGCTTTGCTGTTTTCAGAATGATCTAGTTTGAGAAAATCATTAACATGGTTTAATGAGGGTCTTCTGGAAACTCCAAATCATAATTTCTAGCTTGTTTATACTGTCAGTTATTGTTCTGTCCATTTCCCACCTTCTTTCTGGTGAACAACTCAGCTTTATTCCTGACCTCTGTGGTATCAGTTACTAGTCACAAAGAAATTGATTGCATGTTCAAGTATGTAATCTTCTCCCATTCGTGGTGATCTTCCAGCTTTTGCTGTAATAGTTATGTTGATTTGGGGATAAGGTGTCCAATGAAATAGATAGTAGCTTTTGCTATAATTAAGAAAATTTGCCATTCATATGAAAACTGGTCTTTTGTCTATGAGCTGGCTCTCTCCTTCCATAATCCTCTCAAATAGCATATCAAGTCAAGGGTAGAATTCATAGTGTTCATTGTTAGACCCAAACAAGTGCATAGAATGTTCCTGTAAGTGCATTTAGGTTTTTGTAGATGGATCCATATTTCAAATTTTGAAAGATGGATCTGGAAGCCTTGAAAAGCCACAAGAGTACCTAGAAATATATCAAGAGAAGTATTGAGTCATTGATACTTAATTATAAAATATGAGGTTGTGTCATCAAATGGGAGAGGAGGGATTCAGAATTCTTCAGGATCACAACCGAGAAAGGAGGGATTCAGAATTCTTCAGGATAAACTAGAACTGTCAAAACGTTCACTTTCTTTATAAACAACTGGGTGTGAGAGCTTTTGATGATAAATAGGACACAATAGCGATATTGCTCATCTTCAATCCTGCCTGTACCTTATGTATGCGACCGTAGAGCAGATGTACCAATAATGTAACATATTTCTTCTTCTTTTAAATATTAGATATAAAAACTTTTCTGACTAGCAGCAGGTATCCAGCTCTATCCAGTGTAATTATTCAATTACTTGCTTTACCTGTCCTGATTTCCTTACTCAAAAATGATATATCTATTGCAATTAACTTGCTGACTCTAATATTTCTCTTATGATGAAAAGTGATGCTCTTATAGACAGCTTTGTTTTGGAGTTCTTTATTTTAGATGGTACTGAAAGTATTTAGTTATGGTTTTTAATTGTTCCCCTTATCATTTCAGGCAGAGCTAATCGATCCTGCACTGAATGGAACTCTTAATGTTCTTAACTCATGCGCAAAAGTCCCTTCTATAAAACGAGTAGTTTTAACTTCTTCAATGGCTGCAGTTGCGCTCAATGGAAAGCCTCGAACTCCTGATGTAGTAGTTGACGAGACTTGGTTTACTGATCCTGACCTTTATAAGCAGACAGAGGTGTGTATGTGTGCTATTATTTTTTGTGGTGTTTCGACAGCAATATGTTGTTCATACAAATCTTCAGCCTCTTGCATTGCTGTAAGGATTCCAGGACAAACATAAACAAGCACTAGATTAATCAAAAGAGTTCATTTTACAGATTTTTCATGATTGAACAATTAGTAGATCAGTAGAATATAGTGTGTGTTCGTGTGTGTATGTATATGTATGTGTGTGTATATATATATATTCCATGTTGATGCTTATTGTGTTGCCAAGTGATTAATAGTTAGATTGCACGAATGAAGAGATCCGTTGATCATCATTATAATGTAGGTTGAATTATTAATTTGCTAAATATATCAGCAATTTTGAATTTCTTGTCTTATATTCTGGTTTTAATTTTAAGCTTGCATGCACTGGCATAGTTCTATCGCTCAAGGCTATTGAAAATTTACTAGTCTAGGGGCTTGTGTATTTATTATTAAATAAAGAAAAGACCTTACCATCTACATCTTGGCAATAAGTATAATAGTAGATTTTCCATTTGTTTCCTGTTTAATTCATCAATTTCTGGGTTTTAGCCGTGGTACTGGTATGTGCTCTCAAAGACCTTGGCTGAGGAAGCTGCCTGGAAATTAGCAAAAGAGAAGGGTCTTGACTTGGTTACTATAAACCCAGATGCGGTCATTGGTCCTCTCTTACAGCCTACGCTTAATTCAAGTACTGCAGCAGTTCTAAGCATAATCAACGGTATTCCTACTCAAACAAGGTTAATTTTTGTATTCTTCATGTGAATAGCCTAATAAGCAAAAGATTTTCAGCCCATCAGAGTTATAATCCTCTTTGTTTTATGTCATAGTTGTCAACCTATGTTTTATTATTGTAGGAAAGCTGTCATAAAAATAGCAAAATATTTTATTATTGTTATATTAAGTGATTATGGGATCACCTATGTTTTTCTGCTATAAATGTTAAAATTTGATTTAAATTTGTTTCTAATTAGATCAACCGCTTAAATTACTGTTGCATCTTCAAAAATATATGTAATATCTTTATCTAAGAATCCAAGTGTTTTAAGAGAGTCGACGTTTTTCTTGTATCTGAATATGTTAGTCGGGCATCCTTTATAAAAAATTTCATTGCAAAAGAATGAAGGAGATGCTCATCTGATTTTCTTGGATATTTGGAGAGAATTTATAGAAAATTCTACATATAAGCTTGTTGAATTTTAAGGGAATTAAATCAAATCACTGCTCTGTGAAAACATAAATACGACTAGTTTGTGGAATTTCCAGTTGGTTGGCTGAGTAGAACTGGGAAATACAAAATGCCATTGGTAAATGGTGGTTGATAAACTTTCAGTGGCTTGCGGAATGTTGGTGAATTAAGGCTGGTTTGCTAACCGCAGTTTTAGTGGCAAAATTATGAAACATAGAGACGCTTCCACTGCTTAAATTTAGGGTGATAGGACAAGCCAAAATTATGAAAAGAACCACTACTCAGTACTCACTCAATTGGTGCATTAATAACTGATATTTGGCTTGCTTGGCTTGTGTGATGATTAACTAGGTTTATATTTTGTGGAACATGTGTAACACTGTAGCATTTTTGTTTTGTGCTACCTGTAGAAAATATCAGAGGGAAGAAAGAAATAATTGTCTCTCTTATTTTATTCTGAATGAATTGTACAAACTTATATAGAAAGAACAGAAATCAACTAAAATAGAAAAAACTGACAATTAGGAAAAACCTTTTATTCTAAGTAGCAAAATAAGCTAATAATTAAGACTAATTCCTAAAAATCAGCTTGTAGTCAAACGAGAATCTTCCTTCTGATTTATCAACACTCCCCCTCAAGTTGGTGCAAATATATCTGTCATGCCCAACTTGCTAACCTGAAACTCAAATGGTTGTCTTAACAAGCTCTTAGTTAGGACGTCTGCAACCTGCTGTGTGGTAGGAACAAAAGGTGTACAAATTACTCCTTCTAGTTTTTCTTTTATAAAGTGTCTGTCAATCTTGACGTGTTTTGTCCTGTCATGAAGAACTGGATTATATGCAATGCTGATAGCTGCCTTATTATCACAGTACAACTTCATAGGAAGACTTACTGGTCTTTTAAGTTCCTCTAGCACCCTTTTCAACCAAAGTACTTCACATACTCCTTGAGCCATTGATTTAAACTCAGCTTCAGCACTACTTCTAGCAACAACACTTTGCTTTTTGCTTCTCCAAGTGACTAGATTGCCCCATAGGAATGTGCAATATCCTGATGTTGATCTTCTATCAGTGACTGATCTTGCCCAATCTGCATCTGTATATACCTCGACTCCTTTTTTTTCATTTTTCTTGAAAAAGAGTCCTTTCCCTGGTGTACTCTTCAGATACCGAAGAATTCTGTACACAGCTTCAAGATGTTCTTCATATGGAGAATGCATAAATTGACTAACCACACTTACAGCAAACGCAATATCTGGTCGAGTATGAGATAAGTAAATCAACCTTCCAACTAACCATTGATATCTACCTGTGTCAACTGGAACATCACTTTTCACATCTTCTAGTTTAACTTAACATTCGCTTCTATTGGAGTGTCAGCAGGCTTACATCCGCTCATCCCAGTTTCTTTCAGAAGGTCTAAGATATACTTCCGTTGTGACACTACAATACCTTTCCTTGATCTTGCAATTTCCATACCTAAAAAATATCTCAACTGCCCCATATCTTTAATTTCAAACTCCTTGGCGAAACTTTGCTTCAATTTTCTCATCTCTTCGATATCATCCCCTGTCAAAATGATATCATCTACATAAACAATCAAAATCGAGATCTTGTCTTTAGTGGAGCTTTTTGTGAACAGAGTGTGATCTGATTGTCCTTGGCTATAACCTTGGTTCTTAACAAACTTTGTGAATCTCTCGAACCATGCTCTAGGTGACTGTTTTAGACCATATAGGGATTTTTTTAGCTTGCATACTTTAGATCCAAAGATTTCAGTAAAGCCAGGAGGAGGTTCCATATAGACTTCTTCTTCTAGGTCTCCATTCAGAAGTTGATTTAATGGCCAATCAAGATTAGCTGCAACAGACAAAATCACTCGAATGGTATTTAGCTTTGCCACCGGAGAAAAGGTTTCAGAGTAATCTACTCCATAAGTCTGAGTAAAGCCTTTAGCCACTAACCGAGCCTTATATCTCTCTATTGATCCATCTGAGTTGTACTTCACAGTGAACACCCATTTACAACCAACAACAGTCTTTCCTTGTGGCAAATTCACCTTCTCCCAAGTAGTATTCTTCTCCAGAGCTCTCATTTCCTCAAACACGGCTTCCTTCCATTTAGGAACTTTTAGAGCTTCTTGTACATTATTTGGAATGACAATACTAGACACTTGTGAAATAAAAGCACGATAAGGAGATGACACATTTTTATAAGATATAAAATTTGATAGAGGATGTTGTGTACATGACCTAACACCTTTCCTAAAAGCTATGGGAAGATCAAGTTGAGTTGAAGAATTTGATTCAAAATTACCTGAAGGACTATTGTTAGGAATTGCTGATGAGTTATTGTTGATCTCATAATCTAACCCCTGATTAGATTCTTGGTGATGCTGCAAGACAGTGTCCTTTTTCTTTTGTTCTTTTGAATACACAAGACCTTTAAATCGTTTTCCACACATCTCTATTGTTTCAGTGTTTTGATTTTGAGATGGCATCAAAGGCATCAAAGGTTGAGGTTGTTTATCATTTTCAGTAGTTAACTCACTTGTTTCCATAGATTTTGTAGTTTTCTCTGCATGTTCTTTAAAGGTTGTATGTACAAAACATCATCAAAACTAATACTTAAATTAGACTCATTTAAGAGCACATCTTCACTATTACTCTCCCCTTGAAGATGAGAATTGTGATAGTATGATTGTCCTTAAAAAAAAGTGACATCTCTTGATACAAACATTTTTTGTAAAACTGGATCAAAACATTTATAACCTCTTTGATTTGTAGGATAGCCTACAAAAATACATTTGTGTGCCTTTGGATCAAGTTTCGTACGCTTAGGATCATGATTATGAACAAATGCAGAGCTTCCAAAAATTTTCAAGGGAATGTCAAGTGGTAGTCGAGAAGAAGGAAAACAATTTTTGAAGGTCTTTATTGGCGTTTTAAATTTCAAAATTCTTGTAGGCATCCTATTAATCAGGTATGTGGCTGTTAAAACAGCTTCTCCCCATAGATACTTTGTCACTTTAGTTGTAAAACTTAAGGCTCTAGCAACTTCGAGGAGATGTTTGTTTTTTCTTTCAGCCACCTCATTTTGTTGAGTATAATTGCAAGAACTTTGATGCACAATTCCTTTCTCAACAAAAAAATTCCCTAACACATTATTAAAATACTCTTTTCCATTATCACTTCGAAAAATTTTAATTTGACTTTGAAATTGTGTTTGAATCATTGTATAAAAATTTTTAAACACATTTTCAACATCAGATTTGTCCTTTAGGAGGAAAACCCAAGTGACCCTAGTATGATCATCAATGAAAGTGATAAACCAACGTTTTCCAGAAAAAGTTGCCACTTTAGAAGGACCCCATACATCACTATGAATCATTGTAAATGGTTTTGATGTTTTATATGGTTGAGACGGAAAAACAGCCCGATGATGTTTAGCAAGCTCACAAAATTCACAACGAAAAATTGAAGGACTTTTATTCATAAATATCTTGGGTAACAAATGTTTTAAATACTGAAAATTCAAATGTCCTAAACGAAAATGCCATAACATAATCTCACTGTCATTGACAACAGAAATAGAATTAAAACAAGTTTGCCGATCTTGCCTTTCAATGGTTGATCTGTTATTTAAAAAATATAGGCCACCATCTTGTCTAGCACTGCCAATTATCTTCCTCGAGGTTAAATCCTGAAATTTACAATGAGAAGACCAGAAATTAACTTGACAATTATGATTGTGGGTTAACTTACTGACAGATAACAGGTTGTATGACAAGTGAGGAACATGAAGGACATCTTTAAGGGTTAGAGATGGGGAAATAGTAATTGTGCCTTTTCCAGCAACAATTGCAAAAGAACCATCAGCTATTTTCACCTTTTGATTTCCTGCACAAGGTATATATGAAGAAAACAACTGCGATGTCCCAGTCATATGATCAGTAGCTCCGGAATCTAATATCCAGGAGCCATTAGAATTAGTAAATGCTATGGTTGCGGTGGAAAAATTACCTGACTGTGCTAAAGAACAAGATGAATTAGAATTCCCTATAGACTGGGACTGAAACATTTTGTACAGATGCTCAATTTGTTCTTTCGTGAAAGGATCAGTGTCTGAGGAAGATTGTAGCCTTGGATCTGTATTGCTAGCTTGAAACGCATGAGAATCTGCCCCTGACCTTGTATCACTGCCTGGTTTTTTCTTCCAATTTGCAGGCTTTCCATGAATCTTCCAACAAGTCTCTCGTGTATGCCACGGCCTTTTACAATAATCACACCAAGGCCTTTGTTTACCTCCACGCTTATCTCCTTCCATATTAGTACCACGAGCAACAAGAGCGGATCCATCAATCTCTGTTTTTGGTTCCTCTACTTTCTTCAACATCACTTGTCTTCGAGCTTCTTCTCTATGCACCTCAGAAAAAACCTCTCTAATAGATGGCAATGGCTTTCGCCCTAATATTCTTCCTCGAACTTCATCAAGATCTTTATTTAGACCTGCCAAAAAAACAAATACACGACTTCTCTCCACCTTTTTCTTGTACCGAACACTATCGCTTTTGCTTTCCCAATCTTCATCTTCAAACATATCTAACTCCTGCCAAAGTGACATCATCTCATTATAATAAACTGTTACCTCTCGATCTCCTTGCTACATTCGCTACATCCGAGTATTCAGATCAAACAATTGAGAATAATTCTCTAAGTCTGAATAAGTTTCTTGAACTGCTTCCCAAACATCTCGTGCAGTTGGTAGAAACATAAAGGGTTTTCCAACAATTGGATCCATGGAATTAATTAGCCAGGCAGTAACCATTGAGTTTTCTGATCGCCATTGCTTGTATTTTGGGTCATCAATGGCTGGCTGTTTTACTTCCCCATTTAAGTATCCAAGTTTACCTTTACCGTCAATCACCAAACGCACGGATTGAGACCATTCAAGATAGTTTTTGTCATTCAATTTATGAATGGTAATCTGAAGAGAATTATGGATTGTCAGACACAGCCAAAGATGGTTGAGAAACTCCCTCTGATGTAGTCGCACTACTAGTGGCTTCTGTGCTGGCTGTACTAGAGCCAACCATGGCCGCTTTAAAATTCATGATGACTTCCTAATAGCTCTGATACCATATAGAAAATATCAGAGGGAAGAAAGAAATAATTATCTCTTTTATTTTATTCTGAATGAATTGTACAAACTTATATAGAAAGAACAGAAACCAACTAAAATAGAAAAAACTGACAATTAGGAAAAACCTTTTATTCTAAGTAGCAAAATAAGCTAATAATTAAGACTAATTCCTAAAAATCAGCTTGTAGTCAAACGAGAATCTTCCTTCTCTGATTTATCAACACTACCTGAAGGTAGGGAAGTGAGAATCTATGGGCAAAGTCTCTAATGGTTGTACAAAAAGTGATAATAGTTTGGCCTTTCTGTGAGACTTATTAATTAACTAGGTTTCTGCACACAGCAGCTCTATATATTTATTTAGTTGGATCTTTTAGATGAAGAAAGTTCTGGTGGGGCACGTTATTAATTTTTTTTTTTTCCCCCCCTTTTTAACTTGAGTGTCAATATTAAGTAAAACAGAATATAATATCCAGAGGCACAAAAATAGTACAACATGCCATTGAAATATTATATATCAACTTAATTGAAGTTATTGCAACTTAATTGAAGTTATTGCTTACTTCTATTTTTATGGTGTTTTTTCCCTCCCTGAATGCAGGAGCACAAACTTTTCCCAATATAACTTTTGGATGGGTCAATGTTAGAGATGTTGCCAATGCACATATTCAAGCATTTGAGGTTCCATCAGCCAGTGGAAGATATTGTTTAGCTGAGAGGGTTGTGCACTTTTCAGAAATAGTGAAGACTTTACGTGAGCTTTTCCCTGCTTACAAATTTCCAGAAAAGTAAGTTATTTGTTTCTGCTTAAATTTGAAGGCATGACAAGTAATAAATGCTTGTGAATGACTGTGGGTGCTTCTTTTGAGCTCGTGTTTGTATGACATGTTTTTCTTCTTCAATAATAATTGTGTGCTATATTTTGAGGATTTTCACGAGAATGCTGAGTGAAAATGTGTGTGCATATGTGGGTATCAAGGAAAAGTGTTTCATTGATTAGTCTATTATGTGTATTATGTCAAGTAACCACTGTTAGGAAGAGGTGTCTTATGGTTTAGTCTAGTATGCAAACTATGTGTTAGTTATTTTTATCAAGTACTGCAGGCAGGTATAACAGTCAAAAAGAGCAACATTCTTTTTGGTTTTCTAAGCATATTTGCTTTTGGATTTTATCCGCTCCTCTCTCAATACTGTAGCTAGACAGTGTTGATTCAGCGGGCATTTGGACCAATTACTATTGCAAGTTTAAATGTTTGTTGATATGGATGACTATTTATGGATGCCACTTTATGTAATCTAAAAGTTTCCTTCTCGTATTGTTATTATTATTATTATTATTATTATTTTTGTACTTGTCCCTTATTATTATTATAACCTTGACCAGGTGTGCGGATGACAAGCCATATGATCCGACATATCAGGTGTCGAAGGAAAAGGCAAAAGCCTTGGGTATCGACTTCATTCCCCTTGAGGTGAGCCTCAAGGAAACTGTTGAATCCTTGAAGGAGAAGGGTTTTGTTGATTTCTAGATGTCCTGCTATCTCCTTGAGAGTCCATAATAAGTAAATAAATAAACGTAAGTGACTCAAGGTGTTTCTCAATGTTTTGGCTGTTATTTTCTTGTTTTTTCACTGGTCTCTAGCTTTGCTGTATCTATATGCACACTCTTTATATATATATGTAAGGAAGTTTCTTCCCTAAGTTTTCTGTTTTGGCTATAATTTCAGTAGCGAGGATGGAATGGTTTGTATACAATATCATTACCCTAAATTTCACTATTTGATAGTCAACAACAACATTCATGAAAAGTTCTCATCTCTATATAAGGTTTAGCTACTTTATTGATTTGGACAAGATTATTCAAACCAAAATTTTCACTAGTCTTTGGATTAGTTATAAGATACTTCAATAACTACTATTGGAACTAATCTAATGTAAATGGTTTTTCCGAGAGAAATTGAAAATCCCATAACTTACATAGGGCAAACTCCTAAAATTCCCGTGGCTTGGATGTCTGTCCAAGTTAACGAGCTTGATCAAGAAACATTGTTAAGTATTACTACTATAAATATATATATGTGTGTATATATATGTATGATAGTCCAGCGATCGCAACAATGGTTCTCTTGAACCTCATTCCGTAATTTTAAGTTTTATTAGCAAGATAGGGCAAAACATGATGGTGTCTACATAAAAAGCTTAAAACTCTGATCGAGCATGTGTGGGGTTGATTAATTTGGAGCCTAAACACTACTATTGGCCATGAGAGTACTTGCAACAGAAATTTCTGGATACTCCAAGCCAGTTACCTAAAAAGGAAGCAGCAAACTGGTCAAGGTGCATTAAACCCCAGCATAAAATATCCATAACAGAATAAAATAGTAGTATAGCGGTCGACAATTAAAATGTTGTACCATAACACCTCTAATTTCATAACCCCAGCATGGGCAAAATTTAGTCATAACATTTTCTTTTGGGTGCAATGATTGATTTTTAATTCTTAATTATTGGATCCAAAGCCACATAACTATCACTAATTAATAGCATTCAACATGAACGATGCTGATAAATAAAGAAAAACAAGTTCTAAACAAACATGACAGCAAATCCAATACATCGATTATTGAAGGATGAGATCAAAATTGAAAGAATTTAATTGATTGAAACATTCTAACGAAACGTTTTCATTTAATCTCCAAAATACAAGGTAGTCACTTCAATGGTTTAATATCTATAGGAAAAATCCCAAAAAATACCTGACATATGAAATAATGTCGTTTACTGTCCATTGTTTCATTTTATAAAAAATCCTACTTCTATTACCTAATTAACATAAAAGTTAAAAGAATGTGAAAAAGACTCTTTTACCCCCTGAGATTTTTATTAAAAAATATAATAATTATAAAATATTATTTTAAAATAAAAAATATATAAATATTCTAATAAAAATTAATATCCACCATCCATCTTATATATGAATGGTAGAGATCAACCCATAAAATTAAAAAGTAAAAAAAAAAAAATAATAGAGAAAAATATGAACAACCCATAAGTATCATCATCATTATCAACCTTCAATCTCTTATCATCAGCCCTTGACTCTCAATATCAACCCAGATATTTCATTATCAATCTCCTATAGATACAATCACCAAGCTCCTACAATCATTAACAAATAATTTATAAAAAAAACCAAGTGGTTGCAATCTGGGCCATCGACGGTGGAGACCCTGATGGTTTCCACCATTAGAGATTGACCAATGAAACACCAATCAATAGAGGAAAAAAAAAAAAAAAAAAAGGTGGTGGTGCATGGTCTCCATGGTGCAGACCCGATCTAGGTCTCTGTTGTTGGAGACCCAAACTAGGTCTCCAATCGTATAGATTGGGATGGTCTCCGCAATTGGAGATCCAGGTGGGCCTCTGATAGTGAAAACTTGCCACCATTGCTATTACCACCATGTCGTCATTGCCATTGAGATTTTGCTACTTGATATCATCACTAGCCGGAGATAGAGAAGAGAGAAAGAGGACCGCCGGAGATAGAGCGAGAAAAGAGGAGAGATACAGAGAAGCAACAGAGAGAAGTTTGAGATAAAACAAAAATTATATATTTATGATTTTATATTTAATATTATTTATTTTTATTTTTATATTTTAATTAATTTTCCATTGCTTCCCCTTTTTACCCCTAGAGTTAAACTATCAATCATATCAATATAATGGATTTCGTGATGTCAAGAGCATTGTCGTCCTTTTGTATGCCTCCAGTGAGAATTTTGGATATTTATATTAATGTTAAGTTGTATTTCGATGAATATGAAATAATGGATTGTAAAATAGACATATTCCCATGTATCAGGTTGTTTTTTGGAATTTTTTCATATTTATATAATTTCTTCATATTCAAAACTCTTGCATGTTAACTTGAGAAATGATCAAAGTTTAACATCTTTATGTTCAAAATTTGTATTATAGTTTGCAAACAGTATGTAAAATTTAACATGTTTTCAATTGTCATAAAGTGCTTTTAATTAGTTTCTTTCTCAGCAGTAAATCTACAAAGCGATGGCCTTGATTCATTCAACAATTAGAGATTGTACCTCATAATGCCAGATTTGGACTCTCTCAACACCTAACATGTTTTCTCATATTCCTGAAGAATGTGATTGGTAGTTTAATTAAAAGTGTTGAAAGCGACAACATCCCAATCATTTATTAATTGTATTTGTATCATAAGATTAAATACGATAAGGAAAAGTTTTCATGAGAAGAGAATAAAAATCCGACAACACCTACGTAGTACAAACTCCTAAATTCCCTATGACCTGGCCCAGACATCAATTTAAGTTAACATAGTATGATCAAGAAACATTGTTAAAGTATGATCAATATATATATAATAATTCTACCATCAATACCTCCTAACTTTAAAAAGTTAAGATGAATCAATTAAATTTATCTATTACTTTCTCTCTTCTAAAACAAATTCTTTCTTTTATTTAATTTAATTGTAATAGATAAATTTGATTAGTTTATCTTACATTTTTAAAATTTGGAGGCACTGATATTAAAATCACTATATATATATATTAAGAATCTTTTAAACCCTCATTCTATCATTTAAATTTAATTACCTGGACTGGGTTAAAACATGACCCAGTTCATCTATTGGATCTACCAAAAAAGCATAAAACCTTGATCATGCATGTGTGGGGTTGATTAATTTAGAGTTTAAATACTATTATTGGCCGTCATAGTACCTCGTAACAAAATTTCCAAATACGCCAAGCCAATTACCTAAAAAGGAAGCAACAAACTAGCCCAGGTGCATCGAATCTCATACAAAAGCTAGAACATCCATAATCCATTAAAAAAGTAGTACACAAGTTGAAAATTAAAATGTTGTATCATAACATCTCTAAATAAATAAATAAACAAGTTCTAAACAAACATGATAGCCAATCCAATCCTTTAATTATTGAAGGATGACATCCAAATTCAAAAAATTTATTTGATTGAAACATTCTAACAAAATATTTTAATTTAATCTCTAGAATCACTTCATATGCTTAATATTTATATAATTTCTCCATGTTCAAAGCTTTTTCATGTCAATATGAGAAATGATCAAAAGTTGATCTATTGATAAGTATCACCCATTTTTACTGATTATAAACTACCAAAACAAAGAATGGAAGCTCATAATAACATGTGTATTTACTAATGATGTATTTTAGAATATATTTGTATGTTGTAGTTCTGCTTATTAGATATATCAAGCTCGGGTGTTCAAATCCTTATTTGAACAAAAACTTCGGTCCCTTTAGAGTTCATTGGCATGGTTGAATTAGCATGAAACAACATAAATATCCTCAAAAAACTCAGTCACTCTACAAAGACAACGTTTCTAATCGTGTTTTGTAGACTTGAACACATTACAACTACATATCTTTCTTTTATTTGGGCCCAAACACGGATAACATTATAACCTAATTAAAATGTGACACATGAGTTTAAAATATAACTAATCTTCTTACAATGATGTGGTAAAATTCATGTTATTAACACATTGGAGAACTTCCTTCATATAAGCAAAAAGGAAGTAATGAAAACACATATCTAAAGAGTTTCCAACTAAACGTTATTAACTATTTGACAGACAAACATAGTAATAGGGTACATTATGCTAACGTGGAGCAAGTCTTGCCTGCCAACTTCCTTAGAACCCGACAACCTATGTCCTCCACAAACCAAACAAAGAGCGTGGTTGATCTTGACATTAGGATGGAGCCGGTCAAAGACCCTCTGCCGCTCTAATAAGTAGACTAATCGTGATAATGAAAATAATGCAATAAAAAGTGAAGCGAAGTCCGATTCTGCGGACAGAAAGGATCAATGTCATTGGCTATATGACAGCATAGATGGGGTAAGGATGAAATAAAAAAATGAAGGTCCACTTATACACAATGACCACCTAACCTTGTATTCAACACCACCACCCTTTACGACGCCATTCTCATCTTCTCTCAATTAAAAAATCGCCATGTCAGCACAACGGTTGTCGCTTGCTTCAACTTCCATCAACGCTCCCGCTGCCAAGCTCTCCTCTCTCCTGTAAGCACCATCGATGCCTCCTCATTCGTCCAGACCACTGCAGCTTCTGTCTCCAATCCTGACGACAACAACATGAACAACAACAACAACAACAACCACAACAACAAGAAGCAACAGCCTACAATGGCGTCGTAGCCAAGCTCTTCAACGATTACGGCAACACTGAGTTTTAAGGCCGAGGAAGAGGCAGTGTTGTCAAAGATTTACAACGTCCAACCACCTAGAAACCTAGATTTTTTAGGTTTTTAATCTGTGACGATTTGAAAAGATTTAAGGACAAGCTTGATGTGTTTCAATGGACTAAAAGAGAGAAATTGCAGATATCAAACATGGAGGAAATTTTTAGATTTCATTCACATTGACTAGCATAGAACAAGAATGTTGGTAATTTTTTTCAATAAACCAATTTATTAAAACCTTGCAAGTGCATATATCATTTATCGAGTATAGTAGACAAATAAAGGTCAATTCCACGAGGAGTTTTAACTTATTTTGATTTTAAATTTATATAAAACCTAAACTAAGAACAAGTAAATTAAATAAATGGGGTTTGGAATTTAAAACTAAACATTAAATTGTAGCGGGAAATTAAATTAATTGAATCAATAAAGCAAAACTTAGTTAAAAAATCCTATCCACCACTAAACAATCCCTCAATTAGTTAAAAAGATTAATAAAGCTAATTCATGTTAGTGGATGATGAAGACATTTACGACAAGGTAATGACCATATTACATGTCATATTGATTCTTCCTTAGATTATATATAAATCACATGATATTTATGTAGATACTTGTATTCTTAATTAAAATTTAGTATGACGTCTACTTAGATTTAATAATTAGAATCCATTAAGAACTAGAAAAATACGAATGTCACACAAATCCTAGAAAGTGACGTCTATTCTAGATATCTATGAATTAATAATCCTCTATTGATTCGTAAGCAATTGATTGTTGCGAACTAAAAATATGCCCATTTGGTCTACGGTTTATTTTCTTACAACATAATCTTAAAAATATATTTCTAAGATGATCAGTCAAATAAACAAAATTAATAGAATAAAATTAAACTGAAGACATTAATTTCATTATGTAAAATATAAAACTTTATTAAAAAGATAAATAAATTGAGTTCATGTCTAGAGCTTCATTCCGCCAAACTAATAAACTAATTACATAAACATAAAAATAAAGAAAAGAAAAAGAAAAGATAGAACCAAATTGGCTTTCTTGCTCCTTGCTACAACTCCATGCCCTTTGAATAAATGTCAATTGTTGTATAAACTTGAGTATTTATAGACACACAAATCTAGTTTAATCAAAACTCTAACCTTTCTCTTGATTTGGATGAAACTTTGTTATCTTTATCTTTTTTTTTTGTTCTAATCTCATCCAAATATGATTGATTAATTAGTTTAGGACGTGAGAATGCTTAGGAAGTTGATTAGGATTGCAAAACAAAGAGTTTCGGTTCAATTAGGGTTGTCCGCAACTATCAGGTCTCTTGACAGCTTGACTTTCAGGTACTTAATTACTTATAACTTTTTGTAAAAAATTTTAATTGATAAACCATTAGCAGTTATGGAAACTAGACATCTGGGGTTTTAATTTCATAGATTATGGCTCGTGTAACTCAAATTATGCACTTTGTATGAGATCTCGCAACTCACATCACTTTTCTGCCAAAAAATTCTGCAATTTCCTTTTAGAAACTTTTTAAATCCGATTTCGTATTTTATCTTGTTCGATTTCCTTATATCACAATTTTTGAATCCTTTTTTAATTCTTCTTCAATTATTCAATCATTCTCTAAATTCCTCTTGATCTTCTTCCCCAATTCGAATTCTTATACTAAAAGAAATTTGAATTAAATCAAATTTTTATCTCCTTTTTTTAACTCAGATTTAAATGGAATTTGCAGAAGTAACCCCTTGAATTTCTTCAATTTCTCAAAACTGCATTAATGTTCAAAAATCTTTCAATTCTATCTTTTTTCTTCTCAAAACCTAAATTTAAACACTAAAACACCAAATGCATTAAAAATACCAGTTCCACTAAAAAACATAACATAAATAATAGATAAATTAGGTATAAAATGATGATAATAAATGACCTAATAGAGAACCACTATTTATGCAAAGATTAAACTTAATCTCAGCCCTTAATGACTACCTGAATTAATCCTAACCATACAAAGATTGATTAACAAACTAAATTGATATTGTTACCACATTAATTCTTATATTATTTTCATATCATATTTTTTCCTTTTTAGATCATTTTATATCATGTTATTTCCTATTTCTTGTTTAGGAAATTTAATTTTTTTTTATAGCCTATAAATAAGTTCTATTTTGTACATTATAAATCATAGTAAAATATATATTATTCATCAATGCATTATCATGGAATTAGAGTTTATCGTTCTATAAGTTTTTCTTTTCATTGTCCTGTTCATGCTCTGGATTGTGGCATTACACCAGCCATGGCCTCTGTTCTCAGCCACGGTCTCTGACTCTATTCTGTTGTCGTACTGCATGCAGTCTTTGTTCTGTGGCCACAGTTTCTGTCTCGCTGCGTGCAGTCTTTGTTCTGCTACCGCACCGCGCGCAGTCTCTGTTTTGCTGTTATGGTCTCTGTCTCAGTTCTGTTGCCGCATCACCACTACTCAGTCACTCCTTTTTTTTTTTTTTTTTTTCAATTGTGGTCTTTGTGTCTGTTTCGCTGCCGCACCTTGTTTCGCTGGTTTCACTGTCACACCATCTCTGTTCTAAACCTGGTTCACTGTCGCACCATCTTTGTTCCGAACCTATTCTCACCGTCTCACCATCAAAGTCGTACCATCACACCTGGTCTAGTGTTACCGAATCACCATCTCTGCTCCACTGCCGCACCATCACGGTTCTTTTTGTTTCGTTGTTTTTGTCTTTCTCCCTGCACCGCCACATTGCACTGCGGCATCACATCGCACCACTACTACACCACCACTCTCTTGGCCTGGTCTTGGTCTGTATTTCAATCTCACCGTAGCGCTGCCATTGCCTCCGTTCTCTATCATTTTTTTGTCTCTTCATGTTGCCACCGCCGTTCTTGCAACCTCACAGGCTGTCTCAAGTCATTATCTCAAGCTGCTACATCACAGGCTGCATTACATCTGGTTTGTTTTGCAGTTAGAAATCCATGGAAGGGAGACACTTTACTATAATAATTATAATATCATAAAATTTAGCTATATATATATTTTTTATAATGTTTGCTTCATTTGCTAAAAAAATATTATATAAAATAAAAATAATTAAAATACATAACTATTAAGGGATATATAATTTTATAAGATTATAAACAAAATTTTTTAAAATAATATTCTAAATACAAGTATAACAGCAAAAATATACTAATTACTAATTATGAATTGATTGTGCATTAGCTCTGTTAGAGAAAAAAGTTCAAATTTCATATTATTAAAAATGTAAATAAATAAAAATTTAATTTAGGGATATGTCTTTTTTATAATGGGAGTTATTATTCAGATTGTAAATAAATGTATATAATCAAATTAATATATTTATTATTAAGTTAATAATAAAATTATATTTGTAGTCTTTTATCTAACAAATGTATGTGATTTATAACAAAGTAAAGTAAAATAAAAATAAAAGATAAAAACAAATTATAATTCATTTTTTTTTATTTATAAATTTTATCATATAAAATAATTTATGCAAATGAAAAATAATTCACACTAATAATCATAAGTAAGCCAAGTCCTACAAAAATTAGACAATATTATATATTTTGTTTTCTAATTCGTGTAAACATGATATAATAAACGATAAAAAAATAATAATAATTTGAAATAAATATAATAATTTGTAAAGTCAAAATGTTTCAAATTTGAAGATTAATTTTAAATAATGGAACAAAAAAAAGAACACGTTTTGATCGGGAAACAAATTGAAGTATAATTGGAAAAAAAATTGAGAAAAATGAACATGTTTTGATATAAACGGTGATTGAATCATGGTGGATAAAAGAAAAAAAGAACATTAATGAGACAAAGCAATAATTATGAATGAATAAAAAAAAGTTAAAAGAAAAAGGGAATCAAACCATCGATCATGGTAGAAAGGTAGGCATGCAGAACCATCAAAGCCTCTCTTTGTTTGTGCATCCATTTGACATTCTGCTTAAATAATATATGAAATGACAACAGGAAAAAGGAGAAAAAAGCCAAGAACTTTTACTTGATACTCGGGATCAAACTATGGTGGCAACAAGAGAAACTCACACCTTAACTGTTAGGGCTGTTCTATGCTTTTGTAATACTATGAAATTATATTCATATACTTAATTATTTTTTAATGTCCCCGACCCAATGGTGGGTCTGCCCCTGGTCTCAAGCCGCTCTTTCACGCCACTCCTGGTCACACAATTGTATGTCTTGATCTTGGTTGCACACAACACACTGAATCCCCGTTTTCAAATTGGACTAAAAGTTTTTTGTTGGGCTTGTTGGCACTATTTGGTTCTTTACACTGTGATAGACCATGCTCAGTTATCTTTGCGCCGCTACATCTTGATTGATTCGCCATCGTTTCGCTTGCCATTGGTCTGATTGGATACAACTCGATCTTTCTGTTAATCAATCCACTGATATCTTCACAAAAGATAATCATCCTTAATATTTTTGTGACTTGGTTATCAAATTTAAGTTTGCATCCCAAACTCAAACTTGCATCTATCTCACCATCTTAGGTTTACGGGGGTGTTACTATATTAATTAGATTCTTATATTATTTTCATATCAGATTCTTTCCGGTTTATATTATTTTCATATTATATTCTTTCCTATTTATAATATTTTCATATCATATTATTCATGTCTATATATTTCCACAATGTTATTTCATATTTAGGAAATTTCCTGTTTAGGAAATTTTATTATCTTTTGTGGCCTATAGATAAGCTCTAACTTATATATCATAAATTACAGTGAAGTACACATTATTCATCTATACATTTTCAAGCACAATAATTACTTTACTTTTATAATTAGAAACAAATTTTTTTAGTTAAAAATAAAACAAACAAAAAGTCATAAATATTCTTGATGAAAGTCTTTAAAAAATAAAAAGTTTAAGAATATTAAATATATCAAACAGCTCTTTAAATCTTTTTAAACACAAACCATTTTTTCTTTTAAATTTTATCTTTTTATTTATATAAAAAGTAAAAGCTAATCTAAATACAAAATAAAATCTCATTCTTTGTGACAAATTTAGAGGCTACAACCTTCAACTATGGTTGCTTCTTATTCTTCTACTTGATAAAATTAGGGTTAGGACTACAAATTTATATTTAAGAGAAATAAAATCAAGACTAAAAATAGAGATTTTGTTTTAAATGAATATAATTAATTTTGGGGGCAGAAATCAGATTTGTAGATGGTATTATCCGCACCCTTGACTGTGATATATTAACATTATATATATATGCAGTACATCATTCTCAGTGACCAAGTATCCTGCATGTTTTATTTTTATTACTTTATAAAGAAATTTGAGTTTTATTATTTATATTTACCTAATATCAATTTATGTTGAAAAATCAGTCCTTTTTTTTTTTGTGAAAAATCAGTCTTTCATATAAACTGTTCCCGTAGTATTGATTTCATAATTCCGTTTGACCTATAATCTTTATGGAGTTAAATTTAAACACTAAAATAAAATGGATAAACCTTTAACAAATATTCCAATCCATTAGTTATTTGCCAAATAGATCCAACATTAGTACCTTCTTCTTTTTCTATTATTTTTTCCCGCAAGAATTATATATTTATTTGCTAATATACTTGCTTTTTTCGAGTTACAAATGATTGCAATATCCAAGTTGGAAGATTAATATATCTCTCAAATATACTGCTATTTCTTTGTGACCCAATTGACGCGGAAAAGCCAATATAAAAATAATAGATTACAAGGCCACACCATAGAAACGAATTTAAAGAATCACTAGTAGTTCTTTTGTTTTTTTTTTTATTTTTGCCAAAAGTAGTTCTTTTGTTTGTGATCACTAATATTGGTTCATTTGGTCAGTTTTGTCCAACATATGTCCGCCACTATTAAGCCAAGAACAAATGTCTCTCTCTCTCTCTCTCTATCGTTACTGTTATTGTTATTATTATTACTGATGCCATTGAAATTTCCTTCCAGTCAGAATCAAGCTAAGATCAAAGATTACGAACCCTAAAGACAAATCTCGGATGCTAGTTAGGGTCGTCTAGGCGCATGCATATGCATATTCGCGTGAATAGAAATGTACGTACACGTTATTTGCTGTTGGACACATCCTCTGCCTATCCATGAATGACCTCGAAACTGAAAATATATGAAAAAGGGCAGAGATGGGAAACTTGAGCCAGCTGTCTCGGTCGTTTTTAGGACATTGAAGCCACGTGATTGATACATTGACAATTGAAAAGCCGACCAAAATCAATCATCCACATATCTTTTCTCTTGGATTTTTCAGGCTAGTTTAGTTTGAATGGCTGGGAATTTTCCTAACACATTAATTTGTCAACATAAGCCAATAATTATTTAACTATCTGTATGAATTTAAAGAATATGGGAAGAATTTCGCATTAAAAGCATAAAAGTCAAGTGAATGGTGTATGTACGAAGGGATGTTACAACTTACAATCCAATAAATTAATTTTTTGAGATATAAAATTATATATACAATATATGCCCAGTTGAGTTGTACATAACAATATGTATTCTGTATAATCTCTTTGTTTTAGTGATAAACAACCCATCAAAATCAAACGCATCTTTGATAATCTGAGTCAATATTTATGCCTGCATCAGCAATGCCTTATATATACATATATTCATATATATATATATATATATAGCGACCCGCTAGAGTACATTTGGGTATGCATACTCTTTTTAAAATCTGACCTGCTAGCAACCCTAGTAACCTGTTGAAGTGGTCAAATTTTTATCTGATGGCAACCGGCTAACCTGCTATACTCTTTTTAAAATTGTCATAAAAATTTATGCACCTAAAATAAAGGTTGGTTATCATGTTCAATGGATTCAAATCCATTGAACATAGTGAATCAAATTTTTGAAATTATTTTTTGCATTGAACGATGAATTTTGTTATGATTATTACATTGAAGCTTTAGACTGTTGAATAGACATTCACATTATTCATGAAAAAGCTTCACTATTTTTTTCACAATTACTCTTTAGATATATGCATATTAATAACTTGATTTTCAGAGAATTGATTGAATTGTGTGAGAATTTTTTTTTGGAAGCATATATGTTGATGAAAAAAGCTACCTTTACAATTGTGTGATGCTACCTAATGACGAAAAAGGTTATCTTCATAAATATGTGACAGTCATCATAAAAGGTTATTTAAACAAAAGGTACATCAAAAGAAAAAAAAAATTATTAGCTTGAAAAATAAAATTAAAGTAGAGCAAAATTACTAGACTCATTATTAGATTTAAAACAAAAGGTATATCAAAAGAAACATTTAAGTACTTAAACGTTTCAAAATTTAAAATTCAACATTCGAAATTGAAGTACCCTTTGATAAAAAAAATTACGAGTAAAAAAGACACTTGCACACTCTAGCTTTGAAAAGCTAATTTTTATCATATCAATTATATTATGATTGATTCAATTTTTTATTGAAAATTTGAAAATTATTCTCAAAATTTAATTAATCTCTTTGCTCTTGTGCGTTGCGTGTTCATCTCTTGGGCTTTTTAATCATACAAACCCATAAAGCTTTGATTAAGTTAATTATTATCTTGCTTATGTTTTGAGACAATTACAATTTTTGGTGTGTGATTTTAACTTTTTCATTGTTAGTGAAATAAGTTCTTGAAATTTTTGTTTCTTTAATTAATTGGTGTACGTTTGTGATGGATTCCTTGGTCGACTTTGTTTTTTTGTTTTCAATTGGCATCAAGTTGAAATAAAGTGATTTTCCTTTTTAAAAGGTCTCATAATTGGTATCATGATTTTTTTTTTTTTAATTTTTTAAATTGGTATTTGTGAAGCTTTCCTCCAATACAATAATACAATATATTTTTCTTTGTCTCATAATTGGTATCATGATTTAGGGGAGAGTTTATTAATTGGTTGTTTAAGTTTGTTTAGTGAAATTTTATTTTCAATAATTTATTTGCATTTGATTTTGGTTGTCGTTGAAGATTTTATTTTCAGGTTTGAATGATTTATTTGATCATTTGTTTCAACTTCACAACTAGAATAGATGAGGTGTTCATTGATTCCTTAAATGGACTTAATGTTTTGTCACGAAATAGCCAAAAGAGGAGATTGTTAGTTTTATATTCTTGTAGTTGGCTTATTTTGTATCAAAACACATTTTGTATGTAATACTAGCTTTGTTAAGTTCAGAGTTAAGAATTGAAAACATTATATGAATCTCAAGCATTAAGGACTCAAGACATGAAGATTTGACATGGTTAGAAAGACTCTAACAACACTTGATAAGTAAGTTTCATATTTGAAGTGTTCAAGCAATATAGGTTTACATTTGTGGACATTTATGTAGTTTTAGATGTCTTATAGGAACTTGAGCATGTAGTACTTTGAGTCATATGAGTGCATTCATAATATGCATCGTACGTTTGGATGTTGTTTTTAAGTGTTCATGGTTTTTGGTCTACTTCAAAGGGTATTTTCATAGTTTTAGAAGAACTTTTTGGAGACGAGTTCTTTACAAAAAAAAAATATATGTAGTCTTGGATGTTAGATAATCATAAGAAAAAATTGCGAGTCGTTTTGAGATCAGACAATTATGGACGTTTTTGTAATGCTGCACAAAGCTTGATAACAAGTGCCTCAAGTGCGTCCACTCACTGTCAGCCCGCTGCAAGGTAGCATACACCCATCTAGGTTGTCTCGTATTTCCCTTTTTTTTTTTTTTGTTTTCATTTTTTCTCGTGCAGACTTTTTAATTTTTATTCATGTGTGAACATATTTTTATCGATGAGAAAAATATTTTAAAAAATAAAATTGATTTCACTTGTTTTTAATTTTTCTTATTAACTTTTCCAATCTAATTTAAAGTCTTATATTGAATTAGAGAATGATTTTAATTACTGAGAAACGTTCACTAAACTGTTTTGAATTCTAAATTAATTGTACTATAAATAGTTGTCTTTTTTATATGGTTTATAGGGAGCTTTTATTTACATACATAGCTATTGTTTGAGAGCTCTCCCAAAACAATTATTCTAGAGTCTAGACTATTAGTGTGAGAGCATAATCGCTTCTAGATTCTCATAGACTATTTTGACTGAAAAAGAAAAAAAAAAAAACACATTACTTGATTTGCATGCGTAGTTGTGTGCGCGCGTATAAACAGTTTGGTTGATCGTCGAAATTGTAGCTTGCTTTTCTTGTGGCATCCAGGAACGAGGAGGATTTGCTTCTCTTGTGGGAGTCAAGGAAGTTGATTCAAGAGTATAGTGAGTTAGAAGACAAAGCGATTTCTCATCTTAGTTTGTGGAAAATGAAATTGGGTCTGCTAGTAGATAAAGAGGGATTAAATAACTAGGCAAAGGGGTTACACTATGAAAGCTATTTGTAATTCATCTATGATTAATGGAGTTTTGATCAAAAGTGGTTAAAGAGAATTCCAGTCCTATAGTTTTAACTTATTGGGTTTTCCATATAAAATTCATAATTCTATCTTTTTTTTTTTATCTTTCCTTTTTACTTTTTATTTTTATTCTATTGTATTTTAATTCTTTTTTGGAAAACCAAAATGGATTTATTCAAGAAACATTAGTCAAAACAATGTTCGAGATACACTCTGAAACAAAATTAAATCAAGATTGACTAAAATTGCTACGAAAAGCTAAAGTTGTTAGTCTATAAGCTATCTCATTGCTGCCCTTCGCATGAGTGAATTGACACTTAGGATTGCCCAAATGAACTAACAAAAAGGGAATATCTCTTATGAAGGGACCTTCAATAGCAGAGAAATTCTTAACCTTTATTGTCAAAATAACAAGACAAGCATCTACCTCCACCATTTGAGGTTAAAAACATGAACCAAAACAAACTTCAAACTTTCTCGGAATGCTAGATATTCAGCCAAAAAAAGGATTAAAAAAACCCAACAACTTCATAAAAAGAGCACATTTAACATCTCCGCGATGATTATGAATCAAAGCTTTAATTCCTATAAAATCAGTCATATTACCTATTGCAGTATTTACATTGAGTTTTAGAGAACTCTAATTAAGGGGCTGCCACTTCACATGCGAAACTGGAGAAATTGTCTCAAGCCAATCTTGAACAACTCCATTAAACTTGTGATACTCAACGAGATAAAAAGCAGCTTCTTCTAAGATCAGCTCTGCCTTTTTAGGTGTTCTACCATGAAGAATAAAATTTCTATCCCCCCAAAAGTTCCATGAAATCAATAGCCACAGCTTAAAATTGGAGATAGAAAGATGGTCACACAATTAAAGCATTAGACCCAACATCGATGAACCTATGAAACTCCTCAGATAATTCCAAAAGATACTCTTTTTCCAACAGTTTTTTGCCCAAAGACATAAAATAAGAGCATGAAAGATACAATCCTCCTCTTCACAACAGCAACTACATAGTTTAGAGCAAATCACCACTTGAGGAAATAAGTTATCATAAGTAGTAATAAATCAAGAAAAATGCACCACCCAAAAATTGTTGTGTTTTAATTTTTTAAATTCATAAAACGATATTACAATCTATTTACTCCTTTTCTAGGTTACAGTTCAGTAATTGAATAGCACTTTCTCAATAAAAATAACTTATGGGATCACCATATAATCAAGGATTAATGTTTATAATTGAGTTAGATATAGATAAATTGGGATTACTTAAAAGGATTTCTTTAAAGTTTGGTAATTCCCAGAATTCTTGTTGGAACCACTCAATCACGAGAAACCAAAATATTACACAAGATAAAAGAGCTGCGCTAGGTATAGTCGCCAAGCGACTGTCCCAGGCCAATCATTGTTTTAATATTGACACGTTACTTTGATTTTTCTAAGGAAGCTCCTGTAATGCCTTTTAAAGCCAAACATGAAGGCTTCAAATCTCTTCATTTTTTTTACTTTATGTTCTTCATTGTCACCAAACTCAAATCACACAACTTAGAAAAACAAAATAAAATAAAATAAGCCAACTCCAGAAGACTCATTTCGCATTCTATATAAAACCTAGAAATTTCAAAGTACATAGCTAATTTTTTGGGTTTTGATATGGCAACAACACAAAAGGTGTTTTTATAATTTACAAATAAACAGACAATAGGAGGTGCTAAATTGCTGAGGTAGAAAGAGATTCTAGTGGTTTTGAGAGAATGGAGGGCTATTAAATAGAAGAAGTGAATATGACAATCGTAACTCAAAGCATATAACAAAGTAAAGAAATGATGAAAAATAAAGAAGAAATATTTAAATGAGGGTAAATTTGTATTTTGACTTTAATGCCATAGCCAATTTTAATATCAGTAAGAAAATAAACTTTAAACCTTTGGAAACTTTAAAAGACAAAAAATTTTTGTGTCGCATTTTTATGATAGCGAGTGACTTGGAATAGTCATTCAAACAATACGTGTGTATTTTTAGGTCTTGAATAAATTCCCATCTAATAATTTGTTTGGTGGTTGCATGAGATTGGATTTCTCTCATCCCATGTAACCATTTTATGATTTATCCCATGTTGGTGGGATAAATTTAACCCACCAACACTTTTTTTTAAAAAAATTTTTAAAAAAAATTTAATATTATTTTATATACTTTATTAAAATATTAAAAATAATATATTTAAATAATTATAAAATAAATATTATTTTAAAAATATTTTTAAAGAGTTACATATTCCCTAGTGTTGACGTGAGAAACCAGTCAACCAGATTCTTGAGCCCAATGTCGCAATGCTAAGAAGACCTGCAACAAAGAGACTAGATAATGGCAAAAGAGAAGAGAAGAAGGAAGAATAAACAACACAATGTTTAAAGTGGTTCGGCCCTTAGAAGCTACCTACGTCCACTGTTTTTGTTATTTCTGGTGATGAGTTTCTCTCAAAGTGTTTCGCTCTCTTTTTTACAATAAATGCTCCCCTCTATTTATAGAGAAGAGGGGGCTACAAAGGGAACAATCAGACAAAAATGCCTAAATCTATTACAATTAATGCTACTGAATTGCATTTAATGCTTCTGACTTTCGCCAGGTCAACTATGGCAACACATGGGCCGAATGCTAACCCATGCTGTTTTGGTGAGATTTTCCGGAATTATGCTGTCATTAGGTGGAGTAACCTTACTTATCGTGTAAGATACGCTATCTTACTGTTCTGAACTGATACTGGGCGAACTGAGGTGAAAAACGGACTGAAACATTGATATGGGCGATCTTGACTTCGTAACGGCTCAACGATCTCAACGTCGTTACGGCCATAATGGCAGATCCGCGACCTTGACTTCGCTATTCTTCTGACGAGCTCGACCTCGTTAGCCTTTAGACCAAGCTTGCGAGCTGATATGCCGAGCTTCACACTTGGTCTTGGTGACTTGGACCACTATCTTTATGGGCTTCTGCCAGCCCATTTGAGGAGTTCGAAAAACACCCATAACACCTAGTACAACTCAAAATAAAATACTTAGCCATGACATATTCCATTTTGATAAAATGCAATTAAGACATCCTTTCTTAATGAAAGAAATATAATATTGAATTATTCTTGTTACAAGAAAAGAAGAAGATAAAGTATTATATATTGTTATTATTAGAAGTGAATACACGATACTCTTCTGAGGTAAGATTTTTTACAAACGGATTAATATTTATGTTTTTGTAACACCATACCTCCTCGTTAGCCGTCAACATGGGTTAAAATTAACGGTTGATTGGGATTTTCATGCAATGACAAAAATATCCTTAGCATTTTAAATTTTAATAGTTAGATCGATTTGTCAATGAATAAGAATAAAAAATTATAATAAATTATTAATATCTAAATCAAAATGAGAAATTTAAAGATGTTTTGAAAGAAACAAGTATTAAAAAAAAAAAAAAAAATCTTTAATCTCTTTTTTCCATCACAGGGATAGACAACAGAGATTAATTTCAAAATGAACAATTCATCGTCAACATCATCCATCAAAATAATTGAAAAAAAAAAAAAGAATCATCATCAACATCCACTTAGTTCATCTTTCACATCGTCCATCACCCGATTAATTAACAATAATATTATCCATATTTTCTAAATTTAAATAAAGAATTCCATTTACATTAAAAAGAAAAAAAGAAAAGAAATCCATTAATTGAAATATAAAATTTAATAGTTAATAGGAACTCAATCGAATATGTTGTCGAGGATGGATGGCAACTACGTATTCAAATTGTTCTTGAAAGCTAAGAAAAGTTGCTTTGAATTTTAATTATTAGTTTATACATACAATTAACCTTGACATTCCCATTAAATTATTAATGGGAATGTCAAAAGTTGATTGTATCTATAAATTAAAGTAGAAATTTGCTAACTTAATAGGAATGTCAAGGTTAATTGTATCTACAAATTAATAATTATAAATAAAAGTAGAAATTTGCTAACTTAGGTAAGGTCAGCAGCCTTTAATACCCAAAAAATAAACTTTAACAATGTGAATATGTAATTGTTTACTCAAAGTTGGTGTACTTGGTGGAAACACACCCGCATTGGTCTAAAAAACGAGTGTGCAAGTTCAAGGATCAGTTCGTACAAATGTTGATAATTACCACTTGACCGCTCCTTCATATATAAACAAATTATGTTTAAATCATTTTAAAGTGATAAGGATAGTTTTTCTCTCAGAACAGTGGTCCTCTTTTCCAATTCCTCAGGAATAGATTAATAATTTAAAATATATTATTTCAAGACTATCATCCTCAAAGTAATATATTTCTAAAATTTGTTTTAATTTTACATTTTACCTATTATATTTAATGATAACATGATTGATTATTGTTTTTTAATTTTAGTAGAAAATATAATTTACTTTACAACTTTAAACTTTTATTGAAATAGTAATTCAATTTAAGATTATTTTATTTATTTTTATTTAAGTATATAAATTTAATTTATTCTACTATAATAATTAATAATATTTTGATTATAAAATAAAGTATTATTAATATATACATAAAACTATTTTAATTTTTGTTAAATAATTTATTTGTAATTATTTATAGTATATTAAATGAAATTATATAATAATTAATAATAAAAATATATAGATATTAATTTATTAGTTTTCTAATAATTTTATTTTTAAAAGCAAACAAGATAATTATATATTTTGAAGTAAGAAAAAATAAATAAATATATTTAAAAGTAAACAAGATAATTATATATTTGAAAGTAAAAATAAATAAATAAATATATTATTTAGATTTTATATTTGAGTTATTATTTAACTTTTAATGATTTTCAGTACTATTTGATTTTTAGATAAAAATATATATAATTTTTGGATATAATATCAAGTACCATGATTATTAAAAAATTATTAAAAAATATTAATTCTTTAGTTGTATAGATAATATTACTGACTAGTAACGTCGCTGAATTGGCAAATACGGAATCTCTCAACAGAGATTTTTTCCTCTAATTATACCGTACAGAACCGACAGGCCTATAAGCAGAGTGCAGGCCAAACACAATAAGCAGAAGTGTGGAGAGACAGAAGAAGAAATGAGCAGTGAAACAGCAAGAAAGGTTGTGTGCGTGACCGGAGCGTCCGGGTTCATCGCTTCATGGCTCGTCAAGCTTCTCCTCGCTCGTGGGTACACTGTCAAGGCCACTGTCCGTGATCCCAGTTATATTCTCATCCTCTATCTCTTGATTGAACGTTTTGTCTTATATGTTTTCAGTGAGGTTTTTTGCTGGATTTCTATTTTTTTATTTTTAATTTTTTTAATATAATTGTGACATGGTTCATGCATGGAGTATTTTAACATACCCATTTGAAAATTTGGTAAATATATATATATGGATTACATCATTTTGGGTGGTTCTGATGTTTCTCTTTTGCAAACGTAGAACTGTTTTGGATAAGGACGGACCGCTATGGATCTTTACGTGCTTAACATAATTTAATTTAGACCTACCATGGATACTCTAGTTATAACTTTTAATTGGTTCAGATTCTTTAAGAAGTTTGTCTCTTGATGTTCATATTCTTGTCAATTTTAGTTTATCATGATCTTCACGCAATTTAAATTAGACTCCTCATATGGATCTTTTTAGTGATAGATTATATATGTGTGTATATAATATGTCTGTGTTAATTGTCAACTTGCATAAATTACATAATGGTTTACTTCCTTTTAGATGTTGTGAAAAATCCTTGTGGAAGGGCTCAAAGATTGCAAAAATTAAATTACATAATGAAGCATTGAAAACATTTTTTTTTTTTCTGCGGAATACACTTTTTTTAAAATTTTTTTAATTTTATTCATGTTTTCTTATGCAACATTCTTGAGTTGCCATACCTTCAAGAGTCAGATTCTGATTTTAAGGGATTTTTTAGAAATATCGGTGATTATTGTCGGTTCATCTTTTGTTGTCACACGTTCTTTGGAGTCTTTAGAATTGCTTCAACAATTGTTTCTTTTTCCCATGCAGTTTGGATCAAATCATCTTATCTTATCAACTGCAGAGCAAGTAGCTTGCACTTTAAAGATTAATGTTATACATTGAGGATTCTGTCAGTTTCACAGTAGCTTAACTGTATGACAGATTGTAACCATAATTACAGTTGTTTTCTTTTTGAGGTTATTAACTTTTCCATGTCATATATGAGAGGTTATAATGCTCTTTAGTTGCTTTTTACACATTCTTTGGAGGCTTTAGATCTCTGTTTCAACAGTGGTTTCTTAGTTCGTGAAGTTCAGATCAGACTGTCCTATCAATTGCGGAGCAAATAGCTCATACATAAATGTTAATGTGATACACTGAGGATTCCATCAATTTCACAGTAGCTTAATTATATGCCAGATTGTAACTGTACTAACGGTTTCTTATTTTCATCTTTGTGAAGTATATCAAGTCAATATTGTTTAGAGGGAATATATCTGCTAGTATATTTATAAACTTATTATATTACTCTTAAGTTGTGTGTTTCTGGGGCATTCTGTTAATCAAAATAGGGTGCCTAATAACTTTAGTATTTCATGTGTTCCCAGAAATATTTTAATTTTTTCATAGCATAATTTTGTCTTTGTAGGCAGCAGCTTGCTGTTTCTTGAGTGATTTGCTAATTATATTTTGTTTATATTCTTCTGCAGATGATCCCAAAAAGACAGAACATTTGAATGCGCTTGATGGAGCTTCTGAGAGACTTATGTTGTTTAAAGCAAACCTCTTAGAAGAAGGGTCCTTTGATTCTGTGGTTGATGGGTGTGATGGGGTTTTTCATACTGCATCTCCCGCTTATAATGATGCGAAGGATCCACAGGTTAAGTTTTGCGTTCCATTTTTAGATAATTGTAATGGCAAACTTTTTTAAAACCACAGTAAACTTTTTTGGTCTATCCTAAAAATGGAAATCTAGACTTTATCAGTAAAACTTGTAGTTCCTATGTAATTGGACTATTTGCTTAGTTAATGCAACTTTGCTGGTTTCAGAATGATCTATTTTGAGAAAATCCTTAACATGGTTTAATGAGGGTCTTCTGGAAACTCCAAATCATAATTTCTAGCTTATTTATACTGTCAGTTATTGTTCTGTCCATTTCCCACCTTCTTTCTGGTGAACAACTCAGCTTTATTCCTGACCTCTGTGGTATCAGTTACTAGTCACAAAGAAATTGATTGCATGTTCAAGTACGTAATCTTCTCCCATTCGTGGTGATACTTCCCGCTTTTGCTGTAATAGTTATGTTGATTTGGGGATAAGGTGTCCAATGAAATAGATAGTAGCTTTTGCTATAATTAAGAAAATTTTCCATCCATATGAAAACTGGCCTTTTGTCTATGAGCTGGCTCTCTCCTTCCATAATCCTCTCAAATTGCATATCAAGTCAAGGGTAGCATTCATAGTTTTCATTGTTAGACCCAAACAAGTGCATAGAATGTTCCTGTAAGTGCATTTAGGTTTTCGTAGATGGATCCATATTTCAAATTTTGAAAGATGGATCTGGAAGCCTTGAAAAGCCACAAGAGTATCTAGAAATATATCAAGAAAAGTATTGAGTCATTGATACTTAATTATAAAATATGAGGTTGTGTCATCAAATGGGAGAGGAGGGATTCAGAATTCTTCAGGATAAATTAGAACTGTCAAAACGTTCACTTTCTTTATAAACAATTGGGTGTGAGAGCTTTTGATGATATATAGGACACAATAGCGATATTGCTCATCTTCAATCCTGCCTGTACCTTATGTATGCGACCGTAGAGCAGATGTATCAATAATGTAACATATTTCTTCTTCATTTAAATATTAGACATAAAAACTTTTCTGACTAGCAGCAGGTATCCAGCTCTATCCATTGTAATTATTCAATTACTTGCTTTACCTGTCCTGATTTCCTTACTCAAAAATAATATATCTATTGCAATTAACTTGCTCACTGTAATATTTCTCTTATGATAGAAAGTGATGCTCTTATAGACAGCTTTGTTTTGGAGTTCTTTATTTTAGATGGTACTGTAAGTATTTAGTTATGGTTTTTAATTGTTCCCCTTATCATTTCAGGCAGAGCTAATCGATCCTGCACTGAATGGAACTCTTAATGTTCTTAACTCATGTGCAAAAGTCCCTTCTATAAAACGAGTAGTTTTAACTTCTTCAATGGCTGCAGTTGTGCTCAATGGAAAGCCTCGAACTCCTGATGTAGTAGTTGATGAGACTTGGTTTACTGATCCTGACCTTTGTAATCAGACAGAGGTGTGTATGTGTGCTATTATTTTTTGTGGTGTTTAGACAGCAATATGTTGTTCATACAAATCTTCAGCCTCTTGTATTGCTGTAAGGATTCCAGGACAAACATAAACAAGCACTAGATTAATCAAAAGAGTTCATTTTACAGATTTTTCATGATTGAACAATTAGTAGATCAGTAGAATATAGTGTGTGTTCGTGTGTGTATGTATATGTATGTGTGTGTATATATATATATTCCATGTTGATACTTATTGTGTTGCCAAGTGATTAATAGTTAGATTGCACGAATGAAGAGATCCGTTGATCACCATTATAATGTAGGTTGAATTATTAATTTGCTAAATATATCAACAATTTTGAATTTCTTGTCTTATATTCTGGTTTTAATTTTAATCTTGTGTGCACTGGCATAGTTCTATCACTAGGCTATTGACAATTTACTAGTCTAGGGGCTTGTGTATTTATTATTAAATAAAGAAAAGACCTTACCATCTACATCTTGGCAATAAGTATAATAGTAGATTTTCCATTTGTTTCTTGTTTAATTCATCAATTTCTGGGTTTTAGCCATGGTACTGGTACGTGGTCTCAAAGACCTTGGCTGAGGAAGCTGCCTGGAAATTAGCAAAAGAGAAGGGTCTTGACTTGGTTACTATAAACCCAGATATGGTCATTGGTCCTCTCTTACAGCCTACGCTTAATACAAGTGCTGCAGCAGTTCTAAGCATAATCAACGGTATTCCTACTCAAACAAGGTTAATTTTTGTATTCTTCATGTGAATAGCCTAATAAGCAAAAGATTTTCATCCCATCAGAGTTATAATCCTCTTTGTTTTATGTCATAGTTGTCAAACCATGTTTTATTATTGTAGGAAAGCTGTCATAAAAATAGCAAAATATTTTATTATTGTTATATTAAGTGATTATGAGATCACCTATGTTTTTCTGCTATAAATGTTAAAATTTGATTTAAATTTGTTTCTAATTAGATCAACCGCTTAAATTACTGTTGCATCTCCAAAAATATATGTAATATCTTTATCTAAGAATCCAAGTGTTTTAAGAGTGTCGATGTTTTTCTTGTATCTGAATATGTCAGTTGGGCATCCTTAACCAAAAATTTCATTGCATAAGAATAAAGGAGATGCTCATCTGATTTTCTTGGATATTTGGAGAGAATTTATAGAAAATTCTACATATAAGCTTGTTGAATTTTAAGGGAATTAAATCAAATCACTGCTCTGTGAAAACATAAATACGACTAGTTTGTGGAATTTCCAGTTGGTTGGCTGAGTAGAACTGGAAATACAAAATGCCGGTGGTAAATGGTGGTTCATAAACTCTCAGTGGCTTGCGGAATGTTGGTGAATTAAGGCTGCAGGTTTGCTAACCGCAGTTTTAGTGGCAAAATTATGAAACATAGAGACGCTTCCACTGCTTAAATTTAGGGTGATAGGACAAGCCAAAATTATGAAAAGAACCACTACTCAGTACTCAATTTGTGCATTAATAACTGATATTTGGCTTGCTTGGCTTGTGTAATGGTTAACTAGGTTTATATTTTGTGGAACATGTGGAACACTGTAGCATTTTTGTTTTGTGCTACCTGAAGGTAGGGAAGTGAGAATCTGCGGGCAAAGTCTCTAATGGTTGTACAAAAAGTGATTATAGTTTGGCCTTTCTGTGAGACTTGTTACTGCACACAGCAGCTCTATATATTTATTTAGTTGGATCTTTTAGATGAAGAAAGTTCTGGTGGGGCACGTTATTAATTTTTTTTTTTTTTCCCCTTCTTTACTTGAGTGTCAATATTAAGTAAAACAGAATATAATAACCAGAGGCACAAAAATAGTACAACATGCCATTGAAATATTATATATCAACTTAATTGAAGTTATTGCTTACTTCTATTTTTATGGTGTTTTTTCCCTCCCTGAATGCAGGAGCACAAACTTTTCTCAATTTAAGTAATGGATGGGTCAATGTTAGAGATGTTGCCAATGCACATATTCAAGCATTTGAGGTTCCATCAGCCAGTGGAAGATATTGTTTAGCTGAGAGGGTTGTGCACTTTTCAGAAATAGTGAAGACTTTACGTGAGCTTTTCCCTGCTTACAAATTTCCAGAAAAGTAAGTTATCTGTTTGTGCTTAAATTTGAAGGCATGACAAGTAATAAATGCTTGTGAATGACTGTGGGTGCTTCTTTTGAGCTCGTGTTTGTATGACATGTTTTTCTTCTTCAATAATAATTGTGTGCTATATTTTGAGGATTTTCACGAGAATGCTGAGTGAAAATGTGTGTGCATATGTGGGTATCTATTCTCTCTCTCTCTGCTCATTTTTTTTTTTTTTTTGGTGGTTTTAAGTATAAATTCAGTTAAGTTTGACTTCAGACTTTATTTTTCATTCTATAATTCAGTTTTCACACTTTACAGCTTTGAGATTTTGCCAAATGATTAGAGTAGATTTCCGGATTAACACTTTTGTGTCTTAGATGTAGGTACTCTTACTTTTGTGTCTAAAATGTTGCCTTGAATTTATATCTAGGAGCTGTTTTCCGCATCTCATTTCTGCATATTGAATCTTAGGAAAAGTGTTTCATTGATTAGTCTATTATGTGTATTATTAAGAAACCAATGTTAGGAAGAGGTGTCTTATGGTTTAGTCTAGTATGCATACTATGTGTTAGTTATTTTTATCAAGTACTGCAGGCAGGTATAATAGTCAAAAAGAGCAACATTCTCTTTGGTTTTCTATAAGCATAGTTGCTTTTGGATTTTATCCGTTCCTCTCTTAATACTGTAGCTAGACAGTGTTGATTTTATTTGGTTGATGGTAGATTCGGTGGGCGTTTTGACCTATTTCTATTGCAAGTTTAAATGTTTGTTGATATGGATGACTATTTAGGGATGCCACTTTATGTAATCTAAAAGTTTCCTTCTCGTGTTATTATTATAACCTTTGCCAGGTGTGAGGATGACAAGCCATATAATCCGACATATCAGGTGTCGAAGGAAAAGGCAAAAGCCTTGGGTATCGACTTCATTCCCCTTGAGGTGAGCCTCAAGGAAACTGTTGAATCCTTGAAGGAGAAGGGTTTTGTTGATTCCTAGATGTCCTGCTATCTCCTTGAGAATCCATAATAAGTAAATAAATAAACGTAAGTGACTCAAGGTGTTTCTCAATGTTTTGGCTGTTATTTTCTTGTGTTTTTACTGGTCTCTAGCTTTGCTGTATCTATATGCACACTCTTTATATATATATATTAGGAAGTTTCTCCCCGAAGTTTTATGTTTTTGGCTATAATTTCAGTAGCGAAGATGGAATGGTTTGTATACAATATCATTACCCTCAATTTCACTATTTGATAGTCAACAACAGCATTCATGAAAGGTTCTCATTTCTATATAAGGTTTAGCTACTTTATTGATTTGGGTAAAATTATTCAAATCAAAATTTTCACTAGCCCTTGGATTAGTTATAAGATACTTTAATAACTACTATTGGAACTAATCTAATGTAAATGGTTTTTCCGAGAGAAATTGAAAATCCCATAACTTACATAGTGCAAACTCCTGAAATTCCCGTTACTCAGATATCCGTTCAAGTTAACAAGCTTGATCAGGAAACATTGTTAAGTATTACTAATACAAATATATATATATGTATGTATGTATGTATATATATATGTATGATAGTCCAGCGATCTCAACAATGGGTCTCCTGAACCTCATTCCATAATTTTAAGTTTTATTAGCAAGATAGGGCAAAACACGATGGTGTCTACATAAAAAGCTTAAAACTCTGATCGAGCATGTGTGGGGCTGATTAATTTGGAGCCTAAACGCTACTATTGGCCATGAGAGTACTTGCAACAGAAATTTCTGGATACTCCAAGCCAGTTACCTAAAAAGGAAGCAGCAAACTGGTCAAGGTGCATTAAATCCCAGCATAAAATATCCATAACAGAATAAAATAGTAGTATAGCGGTCGACAATTAAAATGTTGTACCATAACACCTCTAATTTCATAACCCCAGCATGGGCAAAATTTAGTCATAACATTTTCTTTGGGTGCAACGATTGATTTTTAATTCTTAATTATTGGATCCAAAGCCACACAGCAAATCCAACATGACAGCAAATCCAATACATCCATTATTGAAGGATGAGATCAAAATTGAAAGAATTTAATTGATTGAAACATTCTAACGAAACCTTTTCATTTAATCTCCAAAATAGAAGGTAGTCACTTCATGTGTTTAATATCTACAGGAAAAATCCCAAAAAATACCTGACATATGAAATAATGTCGTTTACCGTCCATTGTTTCATTTTATAAAAAATCCTACTTCTATTACCTAATTAACATAAAAGTTAAAAGAATGTAAAAAAGACTCTTTTACCCCCTGAGATTTTTATTAAAAAATATAATAATTATAAAATATTATTTTAAAATAAAAAAAAATTATATTCTAATAAAAATCAATATCCACCATCTATCTCATATATGGATGGTAGAGATCAACCCACAAAATTAAAAAGTTAAAAAAAAAAAATTAATAGAGAAAAATATGAACAAGCCATGGGTATCATCATCATTATCAACCTTCAACCTCTTATCATCCTTTAACCTCTTATCATCAGCCCTTGACTCTCAACATCAACTCAGATATTTCATTATCAATCTCCTACAGATGCAATCACTAAGCTCCTATAATCATTAACAAATAATTTATATAAAAAAAAAACCAAGTGGTTGCAATCTGGGTCATCGGCGGTGAAGACCCAAATGGTCTCCGGTGGTGGAGACCCTGATGGTTTCCACTATTAGAGATTGACCAATGAAACACCAATCAATAAAGGAAAAAAAAAAAAAAAAGTGGTGGTGCATGGTTTCCATGGTGCAGACTCGATCTAGGTCTCTGTTGTTGGAGACCCAAACTAGGTCTCCAATCATATAGATTGGGATGGTCTCCACAATTGGAGATCCAGGTGGGCCTCTGATAATGAAAACTTGCCATTGTCACTATTACCACCATGTCATCGTTGCCATTGAGATTTCGCTACCTGATATCATCACTAGCCGGAGATAAAGAAGAGAGAAAGAGGATCGTCGGAGATAGAGCGAGAAAAGAGGAGAGATAGAGAGAAGCAACAGAGAGAGGGTTGAGATAAAACAAAAATTATATATATTTATGATTTTATATTTAATATTATTTATTTTTATTTTTATATTTTAATTAATTTTTCATTGCTTCCCCTTTTGACCCCTAGAGTTAAACTATCAATCATATCAATATAATGGATTTCGTGGCTGTCAAAAGCATTGTCGTCCTTTCGTATGCCTCCAAGGGGAATTTTGGATATTTATATTAATGTTAAGTTGTATTTCAATGAATATGAAATAATGGATTGTAAAATAGACATATTCCCATATATCAGGTTGTTTTTTGGAATTTTTCCATATTTATATAATTTCTTCATGTTCAAAACTCTTGCATGTTAACTTGAGAAATGATCAAAGTTTAACATCTTTATGTTCAAAATTTGTATTATAGTTTGCAAACAGTATGTAAAATTTAACATGTTTTCAATTGTCATAAAGCGATTTTAATTAGTTTCTTTCTCAGCAGTAAATCTACAAAGCGATGGCCTTGATTCATTCAACAATTAGAGATTGTACCTCATAATGCTAGATTTGGACTCTCTCAACACCTAACATTTTTTCTCATCTTCCTGAAGAATGTGATTGGTAGTTTTATTAAAAGTGTTGAAAGCGACAACATCCCAATCATTTATTAATTGTATTTGTATCATAAGATTAAATACGATAAGGAAAAGTTTTCATGAGGAGAGAATAAAAATCCCACAATACCTACATAGTACAAACTCCTAAATTCCCTGTGACCTGGCCCAAACATCAATTTAAGTTAACATAGTATGATCAAAAAACATTGTTAAAGTATGATCAATATATATATAATAATTCTACCATCAATACTTCCTAACTTTAAAAAGTTAAGATGAATCAATCAACTTTATCTATTATTTTCTTTCTCCTAAAATAAATTCTTTCTTTTATTTAATTTAATTGCAACAGATAAATTTGATTAGTTTATCTTACCTTTTTAAAATTTGGAGGCACTGATATTAAAATCACTATATATATATATTAAGAATCTTCTAAACCCTCATGCTATCATTTAAATTTAATTACCTAGACTGAGTTAAAACATGGCCCAGTTCATCTATTTGATCTACCAAAAAAGCATAAAACCTTGATCATGCATGTGTGGGGTTGATTAATACAGAAGGTTTAAATACTATTATTGGCCGTCATAGTACCTCGTAACAAAATTTCCAAATACGCCAAGCCAATTACCTAAAAAGGAAGCAGCAAACTAGTCCAGGTGCATCGAATCTCATACAAAAGCTAGAACATCCATAACCCATTAAAAAAGTAGTACACAAGTTGAAAATTAAAATGTTGTATCATAACATCTCTAAATAAATAAATAAACAAGTTCTAAACAAACATGACAGCCAATCCAATCCTTTAATTATTGAAGGATGACATCCAAATTGAAAAAATTTATTTGATTGAAAGATTCTAACAAAATATTTTAATTTAATCTCTAGAATCACTTCATGTGCTTAATATTTATATAATTTCTCCATGTTCAAAGCTTTTTCATGTCAACCTGAGAAATGATCAAAAGTTGATCTATTGATAAGTATCACCCATTTTTACTGATTATAAACTACCAAAACAAAGAATGGAAGCTCATAATAACATGTGTGTTTACTAATGATGTATTTTAGAACATATTTGTATGTTGTAGTTCTGCTTATTAGATATATCAAGCTCGGGTGTTCAAATCCTTATTTGAACAAAAACTTGGGTCCTTTTAGAGTTCATCGGTATGGTTGAATTAGCATGAAACAACATAAATATCCTCAAAACACTCAGTCACTCTACAAAGGCAACGTTTGTAATCGTGTTTTGTAGACTTGAACACATTACAACTACATATCTTTCTTTTATTTGGGCCCAAACACGGGTAACAATATAACGTAATTAAAATGTGACACATGAGTTTAAAATATAACTAATCTTCTTACAATGATGTGGTAAAATTCATGTTATTAACACATTGGAAAACTTCCTTCATATAAGTAAAAAGGAAGTAATGAAAACACATATCCAAAGAGTTTCCAACTAAACTTTATTAACTATTTGACAGACACATTGTAATAGGGTACATTATGCTAATGTGGAGCAAGTCTTGCCTGCCAACTTCCTTAGAACCCGACAACCTATATTCTCCACAAACCAAACAAAGAGCGCGGTTGATCTTGACATTAGGATGGAGCCGGTCAAAGACCCTCTGCCGTTCTAATAAGTAGACTAATCGTGATAATGAAAATAACGCAATAAAAAGTGAAGCGAAGTTCGATTCTGCGGACAGAAAGGATCAATGTCATTGGCTACATGACAGCATAGATGATGGTCTGAGGTGGTGGTCTGGCACTGGAAATGTGACACTAGATGGGGTAAGGATGAAATAAAAAAATGAAGGTCCACTTATACACAATGACCACCTAACCTTGTATTCAACACCACCACCCTTTACGACGCCATTCTCATCTTCTCTCAATTAAAAAAATCGCCATGTCAGCACCACGGTTGTCGCTTGTTTCAACTTCCATCAACGCTCCCGCTGCCAAGCTCCCCTCTCTCCTGTAAGCACCATCGATGCCTCCTCATTCGTCCAGACCACTGCAGCTTCTGTCTCCAATCCTGACGACAACAACATGAACAACAACAACAACAACCACAACAACAAGAAGCAACAGCCTACAATGGCGTCGTAGCCAAGCTCTTCAACGATTACGGCAACACTGAGTTTTAAGGCCGAGGAGGAGGCAGTGTTGTCAAAGATTTACAACGTCCAACCACCTAGAGACCTAGATTTTTTAGGATTTTAATCTGTGACGATTTGAAAAGATTCAAGGACAAGCTTGATGTGTTTCAATGGACTAAAAGAGAGAAATTGCAGATATCAAACATGGAGGAAATTTTTAGATTTCATTCACATTGACTAGCATAGAACACGAATGTTGGTAATTTTTTTCAATAAACCAATTTATTAAAACTTTGCAAGTGCATAAATCATTTATCTAGATAAATAAAGGTCAATTCCACGAGTAGTTTTAACTTATTTTGATTTTAAATTTATATAAAACCTAAACTAAGAATAAGTAAATTAAATAAATGGGGTTTGGAATTTAAAACTAAACATCAAATTATAGTAGGAAATTAAATTAATTAAATCAATAAAGCAAAACTTAGTTAAAAAAATCCTATCCATTACTAAACAATCCCTCAACTAATTAAAAAGATTAATAAAGCTAATTCATGTTAGTGGATGATGAAGACATTTACTACAAGGTAATGGTCATACTATATGTCATATTGATTCTTCCTTAGATTATATATAAATCACATGACATTTATGTAGATACTTATATTCCTAATTATAATTTAGTATTACGTCTACTTAGATTTAATAATTAGAATCCATTAAGAACTAGAAAAATATAAATGTCACACAAATCCTAGAAAGTGACATCTATCCTAGGTATCTATGAATTAATGATCCTCTATTAGTTCGTAAACAATTGATTATTGCAAACTAAAAATATGCTCATTTGGTCTACGGTTTATTTTCTTATAACATAATTCTAAAAATATGCTTCTAAGGTGATCGGTCAAATAAATATAATTAATGGAATAAAATTAAATTGAAGACATTAATTTCATCATGTAAAATATAAAACTTTATTGAAAAGATAAATAAATTAGTTCATGTCTAGAGCTTCATTCCGCCAAACTAATAAACTAATTACATAAACATAAAAATAAAGAAAAGGAAAAGAAAAGATAGAACCAAATTGGCTTTCTTGCTCCTTGCTACAACTCCACGCCCTTTGAATAAATGTCAATTGTTGTATAAACTTGAGTATTTATAGACACACAAATCTAGTTTAATCAAAACTCTAACCTTTCTCTTGATTTGGATGAAACTTTGTTATCTTTATCTTTTTCTTGTTCTAATCTCATCCAAATATGACAGATTAATTAGTTTAGGATGTGAGAATGCTTAGGAAGTTGATTAGGATTGCAAAACAAAGAGTTTCGGTTCAATTACGGTTGTTCGCAACTATCAGGTCTCTTGACAGCTTGACTTTCAAGTACTTAATTACTTATAACTTTCTCTAAAAAATTCTAATTGATAAACCATTAGCAGTTATGGAAACTAGACATCTGGGGTTTTGATTTGATAGATTATGGCTCGTGTAACTCAAATTACGCACTTCGTATGAGATCCCGCAACTCACATCACTTTTTTGCCAAAAAATTCTGCAATTTCCTTTTATAAACTTTTTAAATCCGATTTCGTATTTTATCCAGTTCGATTTCCTTATATCACAATTTTTTAATCCTTTTTTAATTCTTCTTCAATTATTCAATCATTCTCTAAATTCCTCTTGATCTTCTTCCCCGATTCGAATTCTTATGCTAAAAGAAATTTGAATTAAATCAAATTTTTGTCTCCTTTTTTAACTCAGATTTGAATGGAATTTGCAGAATTAGCCCCTTGAATTTCTTAAATTTCTCAAAACTACATTAATCTTCAAAAATCTTTCAATTCTATATTTTTTCTTCTCGAAACCTAAATTTAAACACTAAAACGCCAAATGTATTAAAAATACCAGTTCCACTAAAAAACATAACATAAATAATAGGTAAATTAGGTATAACATGATGATAATAAATGACCTAATAGAGAACCACTATTTATGCAAAGATTAAACTTAATCTCAGCCCTTAATGACTACCTGAATTAATCCTAACCATACAAAGATTGATTAACAAACTAAATTGATACTGTTACCATATTAATTCTTATATTATTTTCATATCATATTTTTTCCTTTTTATATCATTTTATATTATGTTATTTCCTATTTCTTGTTTAGGAAATTTAATTTTTTTTTTATAGCCTATTTCTATTTTGTACATTATAAATCATAGTAACATATATATTATTCATCAATGCATTATCATGGAATTAGAGTTTATCGTTCTATAAGTTTTTCTTTTCATTGTCCTGTTCATGCTCTGGATTGTGGCATTATACCAGCCATGGCCTCTGTTCTCAGCCACGGTCTCTGACTCTATTCTGTTGTCGTGCTGCATGCAGTCTTTGTTCTGTGGCCACGGTTTCTGTCTCACTGCATGCAGTCTTTGTTCTGCTACCGCACCACGTGCAGTCTCTGTTTTGCTGTTATGGTCTCTGTCTCAGTTCTGTTGCCGAATCACCACTACTTAGTCACTCCTTTTTTTTTTTTTTTTTTTCAATTGTGGTCTTTGTGTCTGTTTCGCTGCCGCACCTTGTTTCGCTGGTTTCACTGTCACACCATCTCTGTTCTAAACCTGGTTCACTGTCGCACCATCTTTGTTCCGAACCTATTCTCACCGTCTCACCATCAAAGTCGTACCATCACACCTGGTCTAGTGTTACCGAATCACCATCTCTGCTCCACTGCCGCACCATCACGGTTCTTTTTGTTTCGCTGTTTTTGTCTTTCTCCCTGCACCGCCACATTGCACTGCCACATCACATCGCACCACTACTACATCACCACTCTCTTGGCCTGGTCTTGGTCTGTATTTCAATCTCACCGTAGCGCTGCCATTGCCTCCGTTCTCTATCATTTTTATGCCTCTTCATGTTGCCACCGCCGTTCTTGCTACCTCACAAGCTGTCTCAAGTCATTATCTCAAGCTGCTACATCACAGGCTGCATTACATCTGGTTTGTTTTGCAGTTAGAAATCTATGGAAGGGAGACACTTTTCTATAATAATTATAATATCATAAAATTGAGTTATATAATTTTTTTTTTTAATATTTGCTTCATTTGCTAAAAAAATATTATATAAAATAAAAATAATTAAAATACATAACTATTAATGGATATATAATTTTATAAAATTATAAACAAAGTTTTTTAAAATAATATTCTTAATACAAGTATAACAGCAAAAATATACTAATTATGAATTGACTGTGTACTGGCTCTGTTAGAGAAAAAAGTTTAAATTTCATATTATTAAAAATGTAAATAAATAAAAATTTAATTTAGGGATATATCATTTTTATAATGGGAGTTATTATTCAAATTGTAAATAAATGTATATAATCAAATTAATATATTTATTATTAAGTTAATAATCAAATTATATTTATAATCTTTTATCTAATAAATGTATGTGATTTATAACAAAGTAAAGTAAAATAAAAATAAAAGATAAAAACAAATTATAATTCATGTTTTTTTTTTATTTATAAATTTTATCATATAAAATAATTTATGCAAATGAAAAATAATTCACACTAATAATCATAAGTAAATCAAGTCCTATAAAGATTAAACAATATTATATATTTTGTTTTCTAATTCGTGTAAATATGATATAGTATACGATAAAAAAGAATAATAATTTGAAATAAATATAATAATTTGTAAAGTCAAAATGTTTCAAATTTGAAGATCAATTTTAAATAATGAAAAAAAAAAAAAAGAACATGTTTTAATCGGGAAACAAATTGAAGTGTAATTGGAAAAAAAAAAAAATAGAGAAAAATGAACATGTTTTGATATAAACAGTGATTGAATCATGGTGGATAAAAGAAAAAAAAGAACATTAATAAGACAAAACAATAATTATGAGTGAATAAAAAAAAGTTAAAAGAAAAAGGGAATGAAACCATCGATCATGTTAGAAAGATAGGCATGCAGAACCATCAAAGCCTCTCTTTGTTTGTGCATCCATTTGACATTCTGCTTAAATAATACATGAAATGGCTACAGGAAAAAGGAGAAAAAAGCCAAGAACTTTTAGTTGATACTCGGGATCAAACTATGGTGGCAACAAGAGAAACTCACACCTTAACTGTTAGGGCTGTTCTATGCTTTTGTAATACTATGAAATTACATTCATATATTTATATACTTAATTAATTTTTAATGCCCCCGACCCAATGGTGGGTCTGCCCCTGGTCTCAAGCCGCTCTTTCACGCCACTCCTGGCCACACAATTGTATGTCTTGATCTTGGTTGCACACAAGACACTGAATCCCCGTTTTCAACAATTGCTTGTGGGCTTGTTTTATTGGACTAAAAGTTTTTTGTTGGGCTTGTTGGCACTATTTGGTTCTTTACACTGTGATAGACCATGCTCAGTTCTCTTTGCGCCGCTGCATCTTGATTGATTCGCCATCGTTTCGCTTGCCATTGGTCTGACTGGATACAACTCGATCTTTCTGTTAATCAATCCACTGATATCTCCACAAAAGCTAATCATCCTTAATATTTTTGTGACTTGGTTATCAAATTTAACCTCGCATCCCAAACTCAAATTTGCATCTATCTCACCATCTTAGGTTTACAGGGATGTTACTATATTAATTAGATTCTTATATTATTTTCATATCAAATTCTTTCCGGTTTATATTATTTTCATATTATATTCTTTCCTATTTATAATATTTTCATATCATATTATTCATGTCTATATATTTCCACAATGTTATTTCATATTTAGGAAATTTCCTGTTTTGGAAATTTTATTATCTTTTGTGGCCTATAGATAAGCTCTAACTTATATATCATAAATTACAGTGAAATACACATTATTCATCTATACATTTTCAAGCACAATAATTACTTTACTTTTATAATTAGAAACAAATTTTTTTAGTTAAAAATAAAACAAACAAAAAATCATAAATATTCTTGATGAAAGTCTTTAAAAAATAAAAAGTTTAAGAATATTAAATATATCAAACATCTCTTTAAATCTCTTTAAACACAAACCATTGTTTCTTTTAAATTTTATCTTTTTATTTATATAAAAGTAAAAGCCAATCTAAATACAAAATAAAATCTCATTCTTTGTGACAAATTTAGAGGCTACAACCTTCAACTATGGTTGCTTCTTATTCTTCTACTTGATAAAATTAGGGTTAGGACTAGAAATTTATATTTAAGAGAAATAAAATAAAGACTAAAAATAGAGATTTTGTTTTAAATGAATATAATTAATTTTGGGGGCAGAAATCAGATTTGTAGATGGTATTATCCGCACCCTTGACTGTGATATATTAACATTATATATATATGCAGTACATCATTCTCAGTGACCAAGTATCCTGCATGTTTTATTTTTATTACTTTATAAAGAAATTTGAGTTTTGTTATTTATATTTACCTAATATCAATTTATGTTGAAAAATCAGTCCTTTTTTTTTTTTTTTTTTTTTTGTGAAAAATCAGTCTTTCATATAAACTGTTCCCGTAGTATTGATTTCATAATTCCGTTTGACCTATAATCTTTATGGAGTTAAATTTAAACACTAAAATAAAATGGATAAACCTTTAACAAATATTCCAATCCATTAGTTATTTGCCAAATAGATCCAACATTAGTACCTTCTTCTTTTTCTATTATTTTTTCCCGCAAGAATTATATATTTATTTGCTAATATACTTGCTTTTTTCGAGTTACAAATGATTGCAATATCCAAGTTGGAAGATTAATATTTCTCTCAAATATACTGACATTTCTTTGTGACCCAATTGACGCGGAAAAGCCAATATAAAAATAATAGATTACAAGGCCACACCATAGAAACGAATTAAAAGAATCACTAGTAGTTCTTTTGTTTTTGTATTTTTGCCATAAGTAGTTCTTTCGTTTGTGATCACTAATATTAGTTCATTTGGTCGGTTTTGTCCAACATATGTCCGCCACTATTAAACCAAGAACAAATGTCTCTCTCTCTCTCTCTTTATCGTTGTTGTTATTATTATTACTGATGCCATTGCAATTTCCTTCCAGTCAGAATCAAGCTAAGATCAAAGATTACGAACCCTCATGACAAATCTCGGATGCTAGCTAGGGTCGTCTAGGTGCATGCGTATGTATATTCACGTGAATAGAAACGTACGTACACGTTATTTGCTGTTGGACACATCCTCTGCCTATTCATGAATGACCTCGAAACTGAAAATATATGAAAAAGGGCAGAGATGGGAAACTTGAGCCAGCTGTCTCGGTCGTTTTCAGGACATTGAAGACACGTGATTGATACATTGACAATTGAAACGCCGGCCAAAATCAATCATCCACATATCTTTTCTCTTGGATTTTTCAGGCTAGTTTAGTTTAAATGGCTGGGAATTTTCCTAACACATTAATTTGTCAACGTAAGCCAATAATTATTTAACTATCTGTATGAATTTAAAGAATATGGGAAGAATTTCGCATTAAAAGCATAAAATTCAAGTGAATGGTATATATATGAAGGGATGTGACAACTTACAATCCAATAAATTAATTTTTTGAGATATAAAATTATATATACAATATATGCCCAGTTGAGTTGTACATAACAATACAAAATATGCATTAATATTTACCAAGTAAATTAATTCGGACACGAGTTGATTGGCATGGAACAACATTAAAATATGTATCCTGTATAATCTCTTTGTTTTAGTGATAAACAACCCATCAAAATCAAACGCATGTTTGATAATCTGAGTCAATATTTATACCTGCATCAGCAATGCCTTATATATACATACATTCATATATATATATATATATATATAGTGACCCGCTAGAGAACCTTTGGATATGCATACTCTTTTTAAAATCTGGCCTGCTAACAACCTAGTAAGCTGTTGAAGTGGTCACATTTTTATCTGATGGCAACCGGCTAACCTGCTATACCAATCACGATTTCAATTTTCCAAATCTTTCAATTAATAACCATGCTTACTGTCAACTGCAGCCACATTTTCCAATTTGCTTGTCCAACGTGCAACTGCCAATTTGCTTAGAACATATATATATATTTATTTATTTATTTATTTTTCTTAAAAAAAAAAAAAAAAACAGTAATTAATGTAAAACTATAATTAATGTCAGCTGTAGTCACGATTTCCAAATTCCAAATCCAAGGCTTCAATTGGCTAAAAAGTAAGTGGTTACGTAAAACTGTGAAAATTTGATTGTTTTGAAAAATACATCTAGCTGTAACTCCTCAAATAAACATTCATAAACCCAATCTCCTCTCCGAAGTATCTGTTCTCTAACCTAAATCTCCCACTGCAAACTCTTAATCCTCCAACCCCAATCTCTTGTCTAAACCTTAAACCACCACTCTAATAATCATAAACCGATATCTCTTCTCTAACCTTCAACTTTATTCGCTTATCTAACCATCAATAGTTAACCGATGCACACAAACAAAGCATGAGGAATTGGGTTTTGGTTTTTTATTGATAATCTTATGCCTTGTCATTCTCATTCCAAAAGAGTCACGCTCCATGACGTTCTCAATGGCGCAAGCTTAACAATGACAACCTACCTAACCCACTTGTGTCATTCAAGTGTATAATTTCATGATTAAAAAGGTAGAAAAATTATGATGTTGATTTTTATTAAGTTGTTTTTCATTAATGTTGCATAAAAGAGGGGGTTTTTTTTTTCTTGATTTTTAGAACTGAGACTGATCTAAGAAATTATAAGACCAATAAAAATAGGAATGTTGTGGCATAACTTGGGAAATAACTTCCAATTGAGAGAGATCCATCCATATGGAGATGAAAAAAAGGCTCATGCCTCACACATAATGGGAGGAATGGGATTGGTGGCGTCTATCGAATGTTACCAACAACAAAGACTATAAAAGACGTATGTTAAGAAAACCCAATTTATTAATTTTAACAACTTACTAAAAGGTAAATATTTGTACATTTTACTGTTTAATCTACAATTTTTTTCCTTCAAGTAGGCCAAGATAAATAATGAAAGAAAATTAAAAACATATGAACTTTTTTAAAATAATAAATTTACATCGAGAAAAAAATAATTAATAAATGAGTGATATTATATATTCAAATTTAATCGCCAACTTCTACATATGTAAAAATTGAGATGGCAATTATAACAATTTGATTATCCCAAGTTATCAGTCCAAAACCAAAAAAAAACAAAAAAACAAAACAAAAAACAAAAAACAAAAAACAAAAACAAAAACAAAACAAAACAAAAAAAGAAAAGAAAAGAAATGCAAATGGATAATTAGTGTTTTTTTTTTTTTTAATTAAATCGGGCGATGGTGGTCGTGGATCAGGACTATGACATGCTGTTATTAAAGTGCATTTGTATCTTAATTCAATAGAGCAATCATTATTGGGGTGCATAGAATTAATTTTGATCGATGTATTTTATTTCATTTACCACAACAAAAAATATATTTTATGCTTAAAAAAATATATACATATTTTATATTTTTTAAAGAAAAATTAAAAGAAAAATATAAATAGTTAGGTAGTAGATTATTATGCAAGGTATTAGTTTTGCACTTCTATAATTGGTTTATCGGTATCAAAATGCTTTTTGTGTGTAATACTTCACTTCGATAAATTTAAAATTTAGAGTTGAAAATATAAAACTTAAGTCATGAAGATTTGACAAGGTTAACGCATTCGAAGAACACCTGATAAGTAAGTTCTGTATTTAAAGTGCTCTGACTAATACATGTTTGCATTCATGGACGTTTATGTAGTGTTTGATGTTTTAAGAACTTGAGCATATAGTATTTTAACTTATAGGAATGTATTCATTATATCAATTGTGTGTTCCGATATCGTTTCTAAGTGTTCATATTTCTTTTTTTCTGATTCAAAGGTATTTTTGTTATTTAAAAATTTTTTTTGGAGAAGTGATTTTCAACGAAAAATGTAGCCTTAGAAGTCAACTAATCATAGGAAAAAAATTGAGTCATTGCAAGGTCAAACAATGAAATTATTGGTGAGCCGACCCACCGTTGGCCTAGACAAGTTAAGGTTGGACATTGCGCACCTGCCGCAGGAAACGTGTGCTTCAGGTGAGCTGAACCATATCTGGCCTGGACAAATTAGGGTGCACCTAGTGTAGGGCATCTCATTTTTTCTCTTTCTTTTTTCTTTTTTCTTTTGTCTTTTTTCTTGTTTTCATTTTCTTTTATCACTTTTGAAAAATGAAATTGATTTTGACTTGTTTTTCACTTTTCTAGCCTAATTTAAATCATGTGCAAGAGACAGAAGCTGAACTAGTATCAATTAAGAATGAACTTGAAGATAAGACCACATTTTTCAATATTGAAATTTTATAATGCGATGAAATGGTGAAGATTGTCAAGGAACACTATTAAAAAAGGAGCTATAAATGCCGAACGTGCAACAAAACTCAATCAAGTTGTTCAAACCAAGACGGTATGGAGACGAAAGAAGTCTTGGATATGTGAATATTGAAAAGGCGTTTCCTTCATACAGTAGACTGTTTTTGTCAAAGGTACCTATCAAACTCATTCTCATGGTCAATGTAAGTTTTGTTAATTTTTTTCGTACTTGTCATCATTTGGATGTTAGACGACATATTAGACCAAGATGCAATAGGTATATTGATATTATGAACACCGGGTGCATATTGAAAAAAAATTAGATGAAAAAATAGGTTTTTTTTTTTTTTTTTGAACTAAATAACTGGACCTATATTTTACTAGCACCACATAACTGAAACAAATATTTTTAGTACCATTTAACTGTTCATTTTTTAATGACAAAAATACTCTTATTTAAAATGTTAAAAAAACCCACTCAAAAAAAAAGCGAATTTCTCCTAATATAGGGCACGATTCATTTGCAAATCAAGTCATATTAAGACGTGATCATAGTGAATTACAAGCCATAATAGGGCGCGATTCGAATTGAATTGTAAATCTCGTCTTCGAGTCATGTCTTAATTTTAAACATTATCAACCATCCATTATTTCACAATAACATCAACAACAACATAAAGGAAAAAAAAAAGAATAACAATAGGCGACATAAATTGAATCCAAATCAAATGGTTCTGGGTTCACCAGCCTGCAATACTCATAAAATAACAATAATAATAATAATAAATTGAAGGAGATGATGAAGTGTGCTGATGTTGCTGTCGGGTTCATCTACAACGACTGCTTGTTAGTCATCGGTGATGGATGAGGACACGGACAACGAGAGAAAGAGAGAGATGGGGGCGTGAGAGAGAGAAGAAAATTGTAGAGAAAAAGAGATAAAAAATTTTTATTTAATGTTTTTTTAAGGAGGGTATTAATGTATTTTCATTCATATAGGTGCTAATAAAACTCATCTTAGTTCCTTGGTATTAGTTAAACATGACCTAGTTCTTTAGTGCTATTTTGCACCATTTACTCTTAAAAAATCTGCATGTTGTTCATGGTAAGAATTTTTATATGCCTATGTTTCAAAAAGGTGTGGGTTAAAAAATATGATTTAAATCATTTCTATGGTTATATGAATGATTCTTTAAATTCCAAGAATAAAAAAAAAAAAAAAAAAAAAAATTGTCATAAAAAATTATGCACCTAAAATAAAGGTTGGTTATCATGTTCAATGGATTCAAATCCATTGAACAAAATGAATCAAATTTTTTAAATTATTTTTTGCATTGAACGATGAATTTTGTTATGATTATTGCATTGAAGCTTTAGACTGTTGAATAGACATTCACATTATTCATGAAAAAGCTTCACTATTTTTTTCACAATTACTCTTTAGATATATGCATATTAATAACTTGATTTTCAGAGAATTGATTGAATTGTGTGAGAGTTTTTTTTTTTGGAAGCATGTTGATGAAAAAAGCTACCTTTACAATTGTGTGATGCTACCTAATGACGAAAAAGGTTATCTTCATAAATATGTGACAGTCATCATAAAAGGTTATTTAAACAAAAGGTACATCAAAAGAAAAAAAAAATTATTAGCTTGAAAAATAAAATTAAAGTAGAGCAAAATTACTAGACTCATTATTAGATTTAAAACAAAAGGTATATCAAAAGAAACATTTAAGTACTTAAACGTTTCAAAATTTAAAATTCAACATTCGAAATTGAAGTACCCTTTGATAAAAAAAAAAATTACAAGTAAAAAAGACACTTGCACACTCTAGCTTTGAAAAGCTAATTTTTATCATATCAATTATATTATGATTGATTCAATTTTTTATTGAAAATTTGAAAATTATTCTCAAAATTTAATTAATCTCTTTTCTCTTGTGCGTTGCGTGTTCATCTATTGGGCTTTTTAATCATACAAACCCATAAAGCTTTGATTAAGTTAATTATTATCTTGCTTATGTTTTGAGACAATTACGATTTTTGGTGTGTGATTTTAACCTTTTCATTGTCAGTGAAATAAGTTCTTGAAATTTTTGTTTCTTTAATTAATTGGTGTACGTTTGTGATGCATTCCTTGGTCGACTTTGTTTTTTTGTTTTCAATTGGCATCAAGTTGAAATAAAGTGATTTTCCTTTTTAAAAGGTCTCATAATTGGTATCATGATTTTTTTTTTTAATTTTTTAAATTGGTATTTGTGAAGCTTTCCTCCAATACAATAATACAATATATTTTTCTTTGTCTCATAATTGGTATCATGATTTAGGGGAGAGTTTATTAATTGGTTGTTTAAGTTTGTTTAGTGAAATTTTATTTTCAATAATTTATTTGCATTTGATTTTGGTTGTCGTTGAAGATTTTATTTTCAGGTTTGAATGGTTTATTTGATCATTTGTTTCAACTTCACAACTAGAATAGATGAGGTGCATTGATTCCTTAAATGGACTTAATGTTTTGTCACGAAATAGCCAAAAGAGGAGATTGTTAGTTTTACATTCTTGTAGTTGGCTTATTTTGTATCAAAACACATTTTGTATGTAATACTAGCTTTGTTAAGTTCAGAGTTAAGAATTGAAAACATTATATGAATCTCAAGCATTAAGGACTCAAGACATGAAGATTTGACATGGTTAGAAAGACTCTAACAACACTTGATAAGTAAGTTTCATATTTGAAGTGTTCAAGCAATATAGGTTTACATTTGTGGACATTTATGTACTTTTAGATGTCTTATAGGAACTTGAGCATGTAGTATTTTGAGTCATATGAGTGCATTCATAATATGCATCGTACGTTTGGATGTTGTTTTTAAGTGTTCATGGTTTTTGGTCTACTTCAAAGGGTATTTTCATAGTTTTAGAAGAACTTTTTGGAGACGAGTTCTTTACAAAAAAAAATATATGTAGCCTTGGATGTTAGATAATCATAAGAAAAAATTGCGAGTCGTTTTGAGATCAGACAATTATGGACGTTTTTGTAATGCTGCACAAAGCTTGATAACACGTGCCTCAGGTGTGTCCACTAACTGTCGGCCTGCTGCAAGGCAGCATACACCCATCTAGGTTGTCTCGTATTTCACAAATTTTTTTTTTTGGTTTTCGTTTTTTCTCGTGCAGGCTTTTTAATATTAATTCATGTGTGAACATATTTTTATCGATGAGAAAAATATTTTAAAAAATAAAATTGATTTCACTTGTTTTTAATTTTTCTAATTAACTTTTCCAATCTAATTTAAAGTCTTGCATTGAATTAGAGAATGATTTTAATTACTGAGGCACTAAACTGTTTTGAATTCTAAATTAATTTTACTATAAATAGTCGTCTTTTTGATATAGTTTATAGGGAGCTTTTATTTACATACATAGTTATTGTTTGAGAGCTCTTTAAAACAATTATTCTAGAGTTTAGACTATTAATGTGAGAGCATAATCACTTCTAGATTCTCATAGGCTATTTTGATAAAAAAAAAAAAAAAAACACATTACTTGATTTGCATGCATAATTGTATGCGCACGTATAAACCGTTTGGTTGATCATCGAAATTGTAGCTTGCTTTTCTTGTGGCATCAAGGAGCGAGGAGGACTTGCTTCTCTTGTGGGAGTCAAGGAAGTGGATTCAAGAGTGTAGTGAGTTACAAGACAAAGCGATTTCTCATCTTAGTTTGTGGAAAATGAAATTGGATCTGCTAGTAGATAAAGAGGGATTAAATAACTAGGCAAAGGGGTTATACTACGAAAGCTATTTGTAATTCATCCAGGATTAATGGAGTTTTGATCAAAAGTGATTAAAGAGAGTTCTAGTCCTAAAATTTTTAACTTATTGGACTTTCCATATAAAATTCATATGTCTATCCTCTTTTTATCTTTCCTTTTTACTCTTATTCTACTGTGTTTTAATTCTTTTTTAGAAAACCAAAATGAATTTATGTAAGAAACACTAGCTAAAACAATGTTCGAGATACACTCTGAAACAAAATTAAACCAAGATTGATTAAGGGATTGTTTGTTTTTTTATCTGAAAACTGAATATTGTTGCTAAGGACTGAAAATTGAATAATGACTGAAATCTGAAATCTGATAGACATGTTTGTTTTTTCTTTTCTTAACTCTGAATGTATAATAATTTTGTTTGTTTTTTAAAATTAAAATTATCTAATTACTAGTAATTTGACATTTATATTTTTTTACTATTAGTTATTGTATAACTTTATTTAATATGATACAAACAATTACAATAAATTAATTAATAAATATTAAAACACTTATATATATAATATTTTTATTTATAATTTAAATAAGATTAATTATTATTGTAGAATCAATTAAGTTTATATATTCAAATAAAAATAAACAAAATGGTCTTAATTGAATTACTATTACAACAAAAGTTGAAATTGTAACTTATATATAATATTTTTATTCATAATTAAAATAAAATTAATTATAATAGTAGAGTCAATTAAATTTATATATTCAAATAAAAATAAATCAATTGGTTTTAAATTAAATTACAATTACAACAAAAGTTGAAATTGTAAAGTAATATATATTCTCTACTATAATTAAATAAGAATAATCAAATATTTAAACAAATTGATTTACAATTTGATCTCTGAGTTGTTGCATAAATACTTGATCAATAAAGATTCTAATCGAAATTTGATCGGAGAAATATAATAATTCAGTTATAAGAAAATTTGATGTTAAGATTTTTAGGGTTTTTATTTTTCAATGTTGTTTGTTAAAGTATTAAAAGAAATTTGTATAATGTAAAATTAAGATAAACTTGGAAACATATTATTTTAGGAAGGATAAACTTGGAATAATATATTTATAAAATCATAAAGTGATTTTGTATTAAGTGAAAAGCGAAAAAGTGTTACTTTTTTTTTTTCAGTGGTTTTTAGGTTGTTTTAAGTGATTTGATCATTTAAAAATAAAAATAAAAACAAAAATCTCTTAATTGGCCTAATTCAGCACCATTAAATGTTAAGTGCAAAAAACAAATAACTCTTAAAATTGCTACGAAAAACCAAAATTGTTAGCCTATAAACTGTCTCATTTCTCTTTCTAGGAGTGAATTGGCGCTTAGGATTGCCCAAATAAGCTAACTAAAATGGAATATCCCTTATGAAGAGGCCTTCAATAGTAGAGAAATTCTTAGCCTTTATTGTCACAACAACAAGACGAGTATCTATCTCCACCACCTGAGGTTTGAAAACATGAACCAAAGCAAACTTCAAACCCTTTCGAAAAGCTAGATACTCAGCCAAAAAAAAAGGTAAAAAAAACCCAAACAACTTCATAGAAAGAGCACATTTAAGATCTCCCTAATGATTATGAATCAAAGCTCTAATTCTTATAAAATCAGTCACATTACTTATTGCAGTATTTACATTGAGTTTTAGGAAACTCTAATTAGGGGGTTGCCACTTCACATGCGAAATTGAAGAAATTGTCTCAGGCCAATCTTGAACAACTTTATTAAACTTGTGATACTTAACAAGATAAAGAGCAATTTCTTCTAAGATCAGCTATGCCTTTTTAGGTGTTCTACAATGAAGAATAAAATTTCTATCCTCCCAAAAATTCCACGAAATCAATAGCCACAACTTAAAATTGGAGGCAGAAAGATGGTTACACAAATAAAGCATTAGACCCAACATCGACGAACCTATGAAACTCCCCAAATAATTCCAAAAGATACTCTTTTTCCAACAGTTTTCTACCCGAAGGCATAAAATAAGAGCATGAAAGATAGAGTCCTCCTCTTCACAACAGTAACTACATAGTTTAGAGTAAATCACCACTTGAAGAAATAAGTTACCACCGGTAGGCAATAAATCATGGAAAAAGCATCATCCAAAAATTGTTGTGTTGTAATTTTTGAAATTCATAAAACGATATTACAATCTATTTACTTCTTTTCTGGGTTCTGGTTCAGTAATTGAATAACACTTTCTCAATGAAAATAATTTATCGGATCACCATATAATCAAGGATTAATGTTTATAATTGAGTTAGATATAGATAAATTGAGATTACTTAAAACGATTTCTTTAAAGTTTGGTAATTCCCAGAATTCTTGTTGGAACCACTCAATCACCAGAAACCAAAATACTACACAAGATAAAACAGTTGCGCTAGGTACAGTTGCCAAGCGACTATCCCAAGCCAATCGCTGTTTTAACATTGACACATTACTTTGATTTTTCAAAGGAATCTCCAGTAATGCTGTTTAAAGCCAAACATGAAGGCTTCAAATCTCTTCATTTTTTTTTTACTTTATGTTCTTCATTGTCACCAAACTCAAATAACACAACTTAGAAAAACAAAATAAAACAAAATAAGCCAACTCCAGAAGACTTATTTCGCATTCTATATAAAACCTAGAAAATTCAAAGTACATAGCTAATTTTGTGGGTTTTGATATGGCAACAACACAAAAGGGGTTTTTATGATGTACAAATAAATAGACAATAGAAGGTGCTAAATTGCCGAGGTAGAAACAGATTCTAGTGGTTTTTAGAGAATGGAGGGCTATTAAATGGAAGAAGTGAATATGACAATTGTAACTCAAAGCATATAACAAAGTAAAGAAATGATGAAAAATAGAGAAGAAATATTTAAATGAGGGTAAATTTGTATTTTGACTTTAATACGATAACCAGTTTTAATACAAGTAAAAAAATAAACTTTAAACCTTTGGAAACTTTAAAAAACAAAAAATGTATGTGTCGTATTTTTACTATAACAAGTGACTTGAAATAGTCATTCAAACAATACGTGTGTATGTTTAGGCCTTGAATAAATTCCAATCTAATAATTTGTTTGGTGATTGCATGAGATTGGATTTCTCCTATCCCATGCAACCATTTTATGATTTATCCTATATTATTGGGATAAATTTAACCCACCAATATTTTTTTTTTTTAAATTTTCTTTCTTACATTAATTATATAAAACATTAAATTTATTTTAAAAATAATATATTTCAATAATTATAAAATAAATATTATTTTAAAGAGTTACATAGTCCCTAGTACAACTCAAAATAAAATATTTAGCCATGAAATATTCCATTATGATAAAATGCAGTTAAGACATCCTTTCTTAATGAAAGAAATATAATATTGAATTATTCTTGTTACAAGAAAAGAAGAAGATAAAGTATTATATATATTATTATTAGAAGTAAATACACTACACTCCTAAGAGGTAAGACTTTTTACAAGCGGATTAATATTTATGTTCTTCAAATACCATACCTTCACGTTAGCAGTCAACAAGGGTTAAAATTAACGGTTGATTGGGATTTTTATGCAATGACAAAAATATCCTTAGCATTTTAAATTTTAATAGTTAGATCGATTTGCCAATGAATAAGGATGAAAAATTATAATAAATTATTAATATCAAAATCAAAATAGGAAATTTAAAAATATTTTGAAAGAAACAAATTAAAAAAAAAAAAATCTTTAATATTTTTTGTCCATCATAGGAATAAACAACAGAGATTAATTTCAAAATGAACAAATCATCGTCAACATCATCCATCAAAATAATTAAAAAAAAAAATGAATCATCATCAACATCATTCATCACCCACTCAATTCATCTTCCACATCGTCCATCACCCGGTTAATTAACAATGATATTATCCATATTTTCTAAATTTAAATGAAGAATTCCATTTACATCAAAAAAAAAAAAAAAAAAAAGAAATCCATTAATTGAAATATAAAATTTAAAAGTTAATAAGAACTCAATCGAATATGTTGTGAGGATGGATGGCAACTAGGTATTCAAATTGTTCTTGAAAGCAAAGAAAAGTTACTTTGAATTTTAATTATTAGTTTATACGTACAATTAACCTTGACATTCCAATTTAATTATTAATGAGAATATCAAAGTTGATTGTATCTATAAATTAAAGTAGAAACTTACTAACTTAATAGGAATGTCAAGGTTAATTGTATCTGTAAATTAATAATTATAAATAAAAGTAGAAATTTGCTAACTTGGGCAAGGTCAACAACCTTTAATACCAAAAAAATCAACTTTAACAATATTAATACGTAATTGCTTACTCAAAGTTGGTGTGTCTTAGTGGAACAACACACCCGCATTGTCTTTGTCTATAAAAGAGTGTGCAGGTTCAAGGATCAGCCTGCATAAATGTTGACAATTACCAATTGGTCATTCTTCTATACGTCATTCTTCTATACGTGAATAAATTACGTTTAAGTCTCTTCAAAGTGATAAGGATAATTTTTTTCTCAATAGTGGTTCTCTCTCCCGATTCTTCGGGAATAGATTAATAAACTATTGTGTTCCGAGCCATGCTATAATGTTCTTGGGGTAAATTAATAAAGTGTTATATTCTAGGCCATACTATAATGTCTTATATCTCCTATCACAGTGGTTCGATAACTATAATTTGTATTAATAATGTTAAAAAAAAAAAAGCGTAATTGTTTGGTCTTGGACAATAAATTCAATGGATTTTAAATGAGTGATGCTATTAACAATCCATTAAATATTTATTCAAATTCCAATTTATTATTTTTTATTAATGATAAATTTATCTTTAATTAAAGTTACTAAATAAAACATCAACTATATCTTATGATAATATTAATCATTTAATGACAATTTAAAAGTCAATCTTTGTTCGTGCTAATTTTTTTATACAATAAATTTAAGTTTGAATGATATACGAGAGAGAAAAAATAAAACAATCTTGATAATCCATTATTTTTTATATTAATATATTATTAGATTATATAAAGGTTAAAAAATGACAAAGAATCCTTACTCAATTTTAAAATCCACTTAAATCTTTTAAAAGATTACCCATATCAAATTTTTATTAAATTTATTTGTAATTAATTTATTTATTTGAAATTGAATTTGATTTGTCTAAACAAATTCAAAATAATCTATTTCATTAATAAATGTGTAATTTCAGATACTCTCGTTCAATCACATTCTACATCAAACAAATGATTGTATTATATTTATTCTAACTCAATCCAATCCAATAAAATACAATTCAATATAATATGATATATCAAAATGATATTAGAGCATCATCATACAATAATTTATTTGAGTTAAATTTCTTGCCATATAGGATAGATAGATGTTAATATCAGAAATTTTTTTTAAAGAATATGGACATGAGCTTTCTGACTTTCTTTCATTTCAATTATAAAATATAACAAAAGAGAGTATGATATATATATATATATATTTTAGTATGATTGATCAAAAGTAAATGCATATTTTATTGTTAGATAATTGTATTGGAGATAAAAATATATATATTTTTTCATGTATTTTTTTAATCAAAATGAGTTTATATTAAAAAAATTATTGATATGTCACCAATAAAAACTAATGATTTGACTATATTATCGGTTGAGTAACCTTAAGAGTTGTTATTTTTAGCGCTTATTACCTAATAGATCTGAATTAAATCCATTAAATTATTTTTATTTATTTTTTTAAATGATCAAATTACTTAAAACTGTCCAAAAATTACAGAAAAAAGCTATAATTTTTTACTTTTATCTAAATATCAAATCATTTAATAATTTTTAAAATATATTATTTTAAGTCTATCATCCTCAAAGTAATATATTTTTAACATTTGTTTTAATTTTACATTTTACATATTGCTTTTAATGATAACGTGATTGATTATTCTTATTTAATTTTAATAGAAAATATATTTTACTTCATAATTTAAATTTTTATTATAATAATAATTCAATTTAAGATTATTTTATTTATTTTTATTTAAATATATTAATTTAATTTACTTTATTATAATAATTAATAATATTTTAATTATGAAATAAAGTATTGTTAATATATACATAAAATTATTTTAGCTTTTATTAAATAATTTATTTATAATTGTTTATAGCATTTTAATAAAATTACATATTGATTAAAAATAAAAATATATATATTAAATTATTAATTTTCTAATAATTTTATTTTTTAAAAATAAACAAGATAATTATATATTTAAAAGTAAAAAAAATAAATCAATATATCATTTCGATTTTATATCTAAGTTATTATTTAATTTTTAAATAAAAAGTATATCAGTTTTTATTTATTAATAATAATTTTTAGATATAATATCAGTAGAACGATTATTAAAGGATATCTCAGAGTTAGTTTTATAGATAATATTACCGACTAGTAATGTCGCTGAATTGCGAAATACGAGGGGAATCGCTCAGCAGATATTTTTTCTTCTAATAATCATACCGTACAGAACCGACAGGCCTATAAATGGTAGTGCAGGCCAAACACAATAAGCAGAAGTGTGGAGAGACGACAAGAAATGAGCAGTGAAACAGCAAGAAAGGTTGTGTGCGTGACCGGAGCGTCCGGGTACATCGCTTCATGGCTCGTCAAGTTTCTTCTCGCCCGTGGGTACACTGTCAAGGCCACTGTCCGTGATCCCAGTTATATTCTCATCCTCTCTCTCTTGATTGAACGTTTTGTCTTATATGTTTTCAGTGAGGGTTTTTGCTGATTTTCTTTTCTTTTTTTTTTTTAATATGATTGTGACATGGTTCATGCGTGGATTATTTTAACATACCCATTTGAAAATTTGGTATATATATATATATATATATATATATATATATATATATATATATTTATATGGATTACATCATTTTGGGGGTTATTGATGTTTCTCTTTTGGAAACGTAGAACTGCTTTGGATAAGGACGGACCACCATGGATCTTTATGTGCTTAACATAATTTAATTTAGCCCTACCATGGATACTCTAGTTATAACTTTTAATTGGTTCAGATTATTTAAGAAGTTTGTCTCTTGATGTTCATATTCTTGTCAATTTTAGCTTATCATGATCTTCACGCAATTTAAATTAGACTCCTCATATGGTTCTTTTTAGTTATAGATTATATATGTGTGTGTATATAATATGTATGTGGTTAATTGTCAACTTGGATAAATTACATAATGGTTTACTTCCTTTTAGATGTTGTGAAAAATCCTTGTGGAAGGGCTCAAAGATTGCAAAAATTAAATTACATAATGAAGCAATGAAAACATTTATTTCTTTTTCTGCGGACTACACTTTTTAAATTTTTTATTTTATTTTATTCATATTTTCTTCTGCAACATTCTTGAGTTGCTGTACCTTCAAGAGTCAGATTCTGATTTTAAGGGATTTTTTAGAAATATCGGTGATTATTGTCGGTTCATCTTTTGTTGTCACACGTTCTTTGGATTCTTTAGAGTTGCTTCAACCATTGTTTCTTTTTACCATTCAGTTTGGATCAAATCATCTTATCTTATCAAGTGCAGAACGAGTAGCTTGCACTTGAAATATTAATGTTATACATTGAGGATTCTGTCAGTTTCACAGTAGCTTAACTGTATGATAGATTGAAACCATAATTACAGTTGTTTTCTTTTTGAAGTTATTAACTTTTCTATGTCATATGTGAGAGGTTATAATGCTCTTTAATTGCTTTTTATACGTTCTTTGGAGGCTTTAGATCTCTGTTTCAACAGTGGTTTCTTAATTCGTGAAGTTCAGATCAAACTGTCCTATCAATTGCGGAGCAAGTAGCTCATACATGAATATTAATGTGATACATTGAGGATTCCATCAGTTTCACAGTAGCTTAACTGTATGCCAGATTGTAACCGTACTAACGGTTTCTTATTTTCATCGATGTGAAGTCGAGTCAATATTGTTTAGAGGGCATAAATCTGCTAGTATATTTGTAAACTTATTTACTGTCTTATGTTATATATTATAAATTATATTGCTCTTAAGTCGTGTGTTTCTGGGGCATTCTGTTAATCAAAATAGGGTGCCTAACTTTAGTATTTCATGTGTTCCCAGAAATATTTTAATTTTTTCATAGCATAATTTTGTCTTTGTAGGCAGCAGCTTGCTGTTTCTTGAGTGATTTGCTAATTATATTTTGTTTATATTCTTCTGCAGATGATCCCAAAAAGACAGAACATTTGACTGCGCTTGATGGAGCTTCTGAGAGACTTAAGTTGTTTAAAGCAAACCTATTAGAAGAAGGGTCCTTTGATTCTGTGGTTGATGGGTGTGATGGGGTTTTTCATACTGCATCTCCCTTTTATCATGATGTCAAGGATCCACAGGTTAAGTTTTGCGTTCCATTTTTAGATAATTGTAATGGCAAACTTTTTTAAAACCCCTGTAAACTTTTTTGGTCTGTCCTAAAAATGGAAATCTAGACTTTATCAGTAAAACTTGTAGTTCCTATGTAATTGGACTATTTGCTTAGTTAATGCAACTTTACTGGTTTCAGAATGAGAGTTTGAGAAAGTCCTTAACATGGCTTAATGATGGTCTTCTGGAAACTCCAAATCATAATTTCTAGCTTGTTTATACTGTCAGTTATTGTTCTGTTTATTTCCCACCTTCTTTCTGGTGAACAACTCAGCTTTATCCTGACCTCTGTGGTATCAGCTGCTGGTCACAAAGAAATTGATTGCATGTTCAAGTACATAATCTTCTCCCATTTGTGGTGATACTTCCAACCTTTGCTGTAATAGTTATGTTGATTCGATCATTTCTCCTAAAAATGGGGATAAGGTGTCAAATAAGATAGATAGTAGCTTTTGCTATAATTAAGAAAATTTTCCATCTATATGAAAACTGGTCTTTTGTCTATGAGCTGGCTCTCTCCTTCCATAATCCCCTCTCAAATTGCTTATCAAGTCAAGGGTAGCATTCATAGTGTTCATTGTTAGACCCAAAGAAGTGCATAGAATGTTCCTGTAAGTGCATTTAGGTCTTCGTAGATGGATCCATATTTCAAATTTTGAAAGATGGATCTGGAAGCCCTGAAAAGCCACAAGAGTATCTAGAAATATGTCAAGAAAAGTATTGAGTCATTGATACTTAAGTATAAAATATGAGGTTGTGTCATCAAATGGGAAAGGAGGGATTCAGAATTCTTCAGATCACGACCGGGAAAGGAGGAATTCAGAATTCTTCAGTATAAATTAGAACTGTCAAAACGTTTGCTTTCTTAATAATCAATTGGGTGTGAGAGCTTTTGATGATAAATAGGACACAATAGCGATATTGCTCATCTTCAATCCTGCCTGTATCTTATGTATGTGACCCTAGAGCAAATGTATCAATAATGTAACATATTTCTTCTTCATTTATATATTAGACATAAAACCTTTTCTGACTAGAAGCAGGTATCCAGCTCTATCCAATGTAATTATTCAATTACCGGCCTTACCTGTCCTGATTCCTTTCTCAAAAATAATATATCTATTGCAATTAACTTGCTGATCGTAATATTTCTCTTTTGATAAAAGGTGATGCTCTTATGGACAGCTTTGTTTTGGAGTTCTTTATTTTAGATAGTGCTGTAAGTATTCAGTTATGGTTTTAATTGTTCCCCTTATCATTTCAGGCAGAGCTGATTGATCCTGCAGTGAATGGAACTCTTAATGTTCTTAACTCATGTGCAAAAGTCCCTTCTATAAAACGAGTAGTTTTAACTTCTTCAGTAGCTGCAGTTGCGTACAACGGAAAGCCTCGAACTCCCGATGTAGTAGTTGATGAGACTTGGTTTACTGATCCTGATCTTTGTAAGCAGTTAAAGGTATGTATGTTTGCTATTATTTTTTGTGGTGTTTAGACAGCAATATGTTATTCACACAAATCTTCAGCCTATTGTATTGCAGTAAAGATTCCAGGAAAAACATAAACAAGCACTAGATTAGTCAAAAGCATTTTGCAGCTTTTTCATGATTGAACAATTAGTAGATCAATAGAATATAGTGCGTGCGTGCATGCATGCGTGCGTGTGTGTGTATATTCTATGGTGATGCTTATTGTGTTGCCAAGTGATTAATAGTTAGATTGCATGAATGAAGAGATCTTTTGATCACCATTATAATGTAGGTTGAATTATTAATTTGCTGAATATATCAGCAATTTTGAATTTCTTGTCTTATATTATGGTTTTAATTTTAAGCTTGTGCGCACTGGCATAGTTCTATCACTCAAGGCTATTGACAATTTACTGGTCTAGGGGCTTGTGTATTTATTATTAAATAAAGAAAAGACCTTACCACCTACATCTTGGCAATAAGTATAATAGTAGATTTTCCATTTGTTCCCTGTTTAAGTAATCAATTTCTGGGTTTTAGCTGTGGTATGTGGTCTCAAAGACCTTGGCTGAGGAAGCTGCCTGGAAATTAGCTAAAGAGAAGTGTCTTGACTTGGTTACTATAAACCCGGCTATGGTTATTGGTCCTCTCTTACAGCCTACGCTTAATACAAGTGCTGAAGCAGTTCTGAGCCTAATCAAAGGTATTCATACTCAAACAAGGTTAATTTTTGTATTCTTCATGTGAGTAGCCTAATAAGCAAAAGATTTTCAGCCCATCAGAGTCAGAATCCTTTTTTTTTTATGTCATAGTTGTCAACCTATGTTTTATTATTGAAGGAAAGCTATCATAAAAACAGCTAAATATTTTATTATTGTTATATTAAGTGATTATGAGATCACCTATGTTTTTCTGGTATAAATATTAAAATTTGCCTTAAATTTGTTTCTATTTAGATCAACCAATCAACCACTTAAATTACTGTCGCATCTCCAAAAATATATGTAATATCTTTGACTAAGAATCCAAGTGTTTTAAGAGTGTTGACGTTTTTCTTGTATCTGAATATGTCAGTTAGGCATCCTTAACGAAACATTTCATTGCAAAAGAATAAAGGAGATGCTCATCTGATTTTCTTGGATATTAGGAGAGAATTTATAGAAAATTCTACATATAATCTTGTTGAATTTTAAGGGAATTAAATCAAATCACTGCTCTGTGAAAACATAAATACAACTAGTTTGTGGAATTTCCAGTTGGTTGGCTGAGTAGAACTGGGAAATACAAAATGCCGTTGGTAAATGGTGGTCGATAAACTTTCAGTGGCTTGTGGAATGTTGGTGAATTAAGGCTGGTTTGCTAACCGCAACTTTAGTGGCAAAATTATGAAACATAGAGACACTTCCACTGCTTAAATTTGGGGTGATAGGACAAGCCAAAATTATGAAAAGAACCACTACTCACTCAATTCGTGCATTAATAACTGATATTTGGCTAGCTTGCTTGGCTTGTGTGATGGTCAACTGGGTTTATATTTTGTGGAACATGTGGAACACTGTAGCATTTTTGTTTTTGTGCTACCTGAAGGTAGGGAAGTGAGAATCTATGGGCAAAGTCTCTAATGGTTGTACAAAAAGTGATAATAGTTTGGTCTTTCCGTGAGACTTGTTAATTAACTAGGTTTCTGCACACAGCAGCTCTATATATTTATTTAGTTGGATCTTTTAGATGAAGAAAGTTCTGGTGGGGGCACGTTATTAATTTTTTTTTTTTTTCCCTGTTTTTACTTGAGTGTCAATATTAAGTAGAACAGAATATAATATCCAAAGGTACAAAAATAGTACAACATGCCATTGAAATATTATATATCAACTTGATTGAAGTTATTGCTTCTATTTTTACGGTGTTTTTTCCCTCCCTGAATGCAGGAGCACAAACTTTTCCCAATTTAAGTCTTGGATGGGTCAATGTTAGAGATGTTGCCAATGCACATATTCAAGCATTTGAGGTTCCATCAGCCAGTGGAAGATATTGTTTAGTTGAGAGGATTGTGCACTATTCAGAAGTTGTGAAGACTTTACGTGAGCTTTTCCCTGCTTTCAATCTTCCAGAAAAGTAAGTTATTTGTTTCTGCTTAAATTTGAAGGCAAGACAAGTAATAAATGCTCGTGAATGATCATAGCTGGTTCTTTTGAGCTCGTGTTTGTATGACATGTTTTTCTTCTTCAATAATAATTGTGTGCTATATTTTGAGGATTTTCACGAGAATGCTGAGTGAAAATGTGTGTGCATATGTGGGTATCTATTCTCTCTCTCTCTCTCCTCATTTTTTTTTTTTTTTTGGTGGTTTTAAGTATAAATTCAGTTAAGTTGACTTCAGACTTTATTTTTCGTTCTATAATTCAGTTTTCACACTTTACAGCTTTGAGATTTTGCCAAATGATTAGAGTAGATTTCTGGTTAACAAATTTTGAAGAAATTACTTGGTCTTAGATGTAGGTACTCTTACTTTTGTGTCTAAAATGTTGCCTTGAATTTATATCTAGGAGCTGTTTTCCGCATCTCATTTTTGCGCATTGAATTTTAGGAAAAAGTGTTTCATTGATTAGTCTATTATGTGTATCATATCAAGTAACCAATGTTACAAAGAGGTGTCTTATGGTTTAGTCTAGTATGCATAATATGTGTTAGTTATTTTTATCAAGTACTGCAGGCAGGTCTAACAGTTAAAAAGAGCAACATTCTTTTTGTTTTTCTAAGCATGGTAGCTTTTGGATTTTGTCCGTTCCACTCTCAATACCGTAGCTAGACAGTGTTGATTTTATTTGGTTGATGGTAGATTCGGTGGGCATTTGGACCTATTTCTATTGCGAGTTTAAACGTTTGTTGATATGGATGACTATTTAGGGATGCCCCTTAATGTAATCTATAAACATTTCCTTCTCTTACTATTATTATGGGATTTTCTCCCGTACCAAATCGAAAGCGAAGCTAATAATTTTGTTGTAACCTTTACCAGGTGTGCGGATGACAAGCCATATGTTCCGACATATCAGGTGTCAAAGGAAAAGGCAAAAACCTTGGGTATCGACTTCATTCCCTTTGAGGTGAGCCTCAAGGAAACTGTTGAATCGTTGAAGGAGAAGGGTTTTGTTGATTTCTAAAGTCCTGCTATCTCCTTGAGATTTCATAACAAATAAATAATTAAACGTGAGTGACTCAAGGTGTTTCTCAATGTTTTGGCTGTTATTTTCTTGTTTTTTTCAGTGGTTTTGTTGAATTCTAAAGTCCTGCTATCTCCTTGAGAGTCCATAATAAATAAATAACTAAATAAACGGGAGTGACTCAAGGCATTTTTCAATGTTTTGGCTGTTATTTTCTTGTTTTTTCACTGGTCTCTAGCTTTGCTATATCTGTGTGCACTCTCTTTATATATAAAGGAAAGTTTCTCCCCTAATTTTTCTGTTTTGGCTACAATTTCAGTAGCGAAGGTGGAGTGGTTTGTAGACAATATCATTACCCTAAATTTCCCTATCTGATAGTCAACAACAGCATTCATGAAAGATTCTTATCTCTATATAAGGTTTAGACACTTTATTGATTTGGGTAAGGTTAGTCAAACCAAACTTTTCGCTAACAACCCTTGGATGGGTTATAAGATTCTTCAATAATTATCATCGGAATTAATTTAATGTAAATGGTATTTCTGGGAGGAATCGAAAATCCCCTAACTTACGCAAACTCGTAAAATTCTCGTGGTTTGGATATCCGTTCAAGTTTAACGGGTTTGATCAACAAACATTGTTAAGTATTACTTGTACAAATATACATGTGTATAATAGTCCAGCGATCTCAACAATGAGTCTCTTGAACCTCAGTCTATCATTTAAAATTTACCATCAAAATAGGGCAAAATACAATCGTGTCTACATAAAAAGCTTAAAACTCTGTTCGTGCATGTGTGGGGTTGATTAATTTGGAGCTTAAACACTATTATTAGCCATGAGAGTACTTGCAACGGAAATTTCTGGATACTCCAAGCCAGTTAGTAAAAGGGAAGCAGCAAACCGGTCCGGATGCATCGAACCCCAGCATAAAATATCCAGAACAGAATAAAATGGTAGTACAGTGGTCGATAATTAAAATGCGGTCGAAAATTTTTTGGGTGCAACGATTGATTTTTAATTCTTAATTATTGGATCCAAAGCCACAGAACCATCACTAATTAATAGCATTCCACATGAACGATGCTGATAAATAAAGAAAAACAAATTCTAAACAAAAATGACAGCAAATCCAATACATTGATTATTGAAGGATGAGTAAATTGAAAGAATTTAATTGATTGAAACATTCTAATGAAACATTTTAATTTAATCTCGAAAATACAAGGTAGTCACTTCATGTGTTTAATATTTATAGGAAAAATCTCAAAAAATCACCTAACATATGAAATAATATTGTTTTACTATTTACTATTTCATTTTTATTTAAAATCCTACTTCTGTTACCTAATTAACATAAAAGTTAAAGGAATGTAAAAAGACTCTTTTACCTCTGAGATTTTTATTAAAAAATATAATAATTATAAAATATTATTTTAAAATAAAAAATTATATTCTAATAAAAATTAATATGTACCATCCATCTCATAGATGGACGTTAGAGACCCACTCACAAAATTAAAAAGTAAAAAAATTAATAGAGAAACAAATGATCAAGCCATGAGCATCATCATCATCATCATCAACCTTTAACCTTTTATCATCAGCCCTTGACTGTCAACATTAACCCAGATTTTTCATTTTTCAATCTCCTACAAATACAATCATCAACAAACACAATTAAAAAAAAGGGGGGGGAGGGGGTGGAGGTTGGGCCGGGGCCAATCAATAATCAACAAACACAATTTAAAAAAAAGGGGGGGAGGGGGGAGGGGGGTGGGGGTGTGGTGCCAATCAATAGAGATCAATTTAAAAAAAAAAAATCAATAAAAAAAAAAAGTGGTTGCAATATGAGTCTTTGGCGGTGGAGACCTAAATCCACCATTAGAGACTAACCAATGAAACACCAATAAAAAAAAAAAAAAGGTGGTTAGGCAGGTGCGTGGGTTTCCATGGTGGAGACCTAAGTCTCCACCATTGAAGATCCAAGTGGGTTTGTAATGGTGAAAACTTGCCACCGTTGCTTACCATTGCTATATTGTTATCATCGTTGAGATTCTGCTACTTGATATCATTACTAGTCGAAGATGGAGAAGAGAGAGAGGAGACTAGAGATAGAGAGAGAAAAGAGGACAGATAGAAAGAGAAGCAACAGAGAGAGAGTTGATATTAAAAAAAATTATATATATGATTTTATATTTAATATTATTTATTTTGATTTTTATATTTTAATTAATTTTCCATTGCTTTCCTCTTTTTGCCCCTACAGTCAAATTATCAACCATATCAACATAATGAATTCCCTGACCGGGGCCAATCAATAATCAACAAACACAATTAAAAAAAAAAGGGGGGGAGGGGGGAGGGGAGAAGGGGGTGGGGGTGTGGTGCCAATCAATAGAGATCAATTTTTTTTTTAAAAAAATCAATAAAAAAAAAGTGGTTGCAATATGAGTCTTTGGCGGTGGAGACCCAAATCCACCATTAGAGACTAACCAATGAAACACCAATAAAAAAAAAAAAAAAAAAAAAGGTGGTTAGGCAGGTGCATGGTGAGGAGTGGGTGGGTTTCCATGGTGGAGACCTGAGTCTCCACCATTGGAGATCCAAGTGGGTCTGTAATGGTGAAAACTTGCCACCGTTGCTTACCATTGCTATATTGTTATCATCGTTGAGATTCTGCTACTTGATATCATTACTAGTTGAAGATGGAGAAGAGAGAGAGGAGACTAGAGATAGAGAGAGAAAAGAGGATAGATAGAGAGAGAAGCAACAGAGAGAGAGTTGAGATTAAAAAAAATTATATATATGATTTTATATTTAATATTATTTATTTTGATTTTTATATTTTAATTAATATTATTTTAATTAATTTTCCATTGCTTTCCTCTTTTTGCCCCTAGAGTCAAATTATCAACCATATCAACATAATGAATTCCATGACCGGGGCCAATCAATAATCAACAAACACAATTAAAAAAAAGGGGGGGAGGGGGGAGAGAGGAGGGGGGTGGGGGTGTGGTGCCAATCAATAGAGATCAATTTTAAAAAAAAAAAAAATAATAAAAAAAAAGTGGTTGCAATATGGGTCTTTGGCGGTGGAGACCCAAATCCACCATTAGAGACTGACCAATGAAACACCAATCAAAAAAAAAAAAAAAAAGGTGGTTAGGCAGGTGCGTGGTGAGGAGTGGGTGGGTTTCCATGGTGGAGACCTGAGTCTCCACCATTGGAGATCCAAGTGGGTCTGTAATGGTGAAAACTTGCCACCGTTGCTTACCATTGCTATATTGTTATCATCGTTGAGATTCTGCTACTTGATATCATTACTAGTTGAAGATGGAGAAGAGAGAGAGGAGACTAGAGATAGAGAGAGAAAAGAGGACAGATAGAGAGAGAAGCAACAGAGAGAGAGTTGAGATTAAAAAAAATTATATATATGATTTTATATTTAATATTATTTATTTTGATTTTTATATTTTAATTAATATTATTTTAATTAATTTTCCATTGCTTTCCCCTTTTTGCCTCTAGAGTCAAATTATCAACCATATCAACATAATGAATTCCATGACCATCAGGATATTATCATCATTTCATAAGCCTCCAAGAGAGATTTTAGATATTTATGTTAATTTTAAGTTGTATTTCAAATAAATATGAAATAATGAGTTGCAAAATAAATATATTTTCATATGTCAGGTTGTTTTTTGGGATTTTCCCATATTTATGTAATTTCTTCATGTTCAAATATCTTACATGTTATCTTGAGAAATGATCAAAGTTTAACATCTTCATGTTTAAAATTTGTATTATAGTTTGCAAACAGTATGTAAAATTTAACATGTTTTCAACCGTCATAATGCAAGTTTAATTAGTTATTTCTCAACAATGAATCTAAAAAGTGATGGCCTTGATTCAATCAACAATTGGAGATTGTACCTCATAATGCTAGATTTGGACTCTCTTCATACCTAACATTTTTCTCACCTTCCTGAAGAATGTGATTGGTAGTTTAATTAAAAGTGTTGAAAGCAACAACATCCCAATCATTTATTAATGACATTTGTATCATAAGATTAAATATGGTAAGGAAAAGTTTACATGAGGAGAGCATAAAAATCCTACAACACCTATGCAATACGAATTCCTAAATTCCCCGTGACCCAGAAATCAATTTAAGTTAACAGAGTATGATTAAGAAACATTGTTAAAGTATGATCAATATATACTTACATATATATGTATATAAATATAGAGTAATTTTATTATCAGTACCTACTAACTTTAAAAAGTTAGGACGAATAAATCAAATTTATTTATTGTATTTTCTCTAATAAAATAAATTCTGTATTCTATTTAATTTAAATGTAATGGATGATTTTGATTGGTTCGCTCTAACTTTTTAAAATTAGGAGGTACTAATGGTTAAATTATTATATATATATCGACTAAGAATCTTCTAAACCCTCATTCTGTCATTTAAATTTAATTACCTAGATAGGGTTAAAACATGGTCCAGTTCATCGATTGAATCTACAAAAAAAGCTTAAAACCCTAATCATGCATGTGTGGGGTTGATTAATTTATACTTTAATTACTATTATTGGCTGTGACAGTACCTTGTAACAAAATTTCCAAATAAACTAGGCTAGTTACCTAAAAAGGAAGCAACAAAATAGCCCAGGTGCATCAAACCTCATGCAAAAGCTAAAAAATCCATAACCCATTAAAAAGTAGTACACCAGTTGAAAATAAAAATATTGTATCATAACATCTCTAAATAAAGAAAAACAAGTCCTAAACAAACATGGCAGCCAATCTAATTCTTCAATTATTGAAGAATGACATCAAAATTGAAAGAATTTATTTGATTTAAACATTCTAACAAAATATTTTAATTTAATTTCTAGAATCACTTCATGTGCTTAAGATTTATATAATTTCTCCATGTTTAAAGCTCTTTCATGTAAACTTGAGAAATGATCTAAAGTTGATCTATTAATAAGTATCACTCATGCTTACTGACTATATACTACCAAAACAAAGAATGGAAACTCATAATAACATGTATGTTTACTAAGAATGTATTTTAGAATATATTTGTATGTTGTAGTTTTGCTTATTAGATACATCAAGCTTGGGTGGTCAAATCCTTATTTGAACAAAAACTCCAGTCCTTTTAGAGTTCATGGACATGGTTGAATTAGCATGAAACAAGATAAATATCCTCAAAAAACTCAGTTACTCTACAAAGGCAACGTTTGTAATCATGTTTTGTAGACTTGAACACATTACAACTACATATTTTTCTTATATTTAGGTCCAAATGCGGGTAACATTATAACCTAATTCATGTTATTAGCACATTCGAAAACTTCCTTCATATAAGCAAAAAGAAAGCAATGAAAACACATATCCAATTCGAGTTTTCAATTGAATGATGTTAGCTCTTTGATAGACGCATATTGTATTAAGGTACATTATGCTGACGTGGAGTAATCTTGCCTACCGATTTCCTTGGAACTAGATAACCTAAGTCCTACACAAATCAAATAAAGAGCGTGAGTGATCTTGACATCAGGATGATGCCGACCAAAGACTTTCTAACTCTCAAGTCAATAGACTGTTTATGATAATAAAAATAGTGCAATAAAAAGTAAAGCATTGTTCGACCGTGTGGACGGAAAGAATCAATGTCATTGGCTATGTGGCAGCGCTGATGATAGTCTAAGGCGGTGGTTGGCACTGACAATGTGACACCAGATGGCACAAGGATGACATGGTGATTAATGACAAATTTCTACTGTGTTTTAAAAATAAATTTCAATAATAAGATTTTTTGAATTAAAACACAATACCAAATATTTACATTAGAAACTCGTGCAAGTATATACGGTTTACAAGTAATATAATACTAAGTAAAGTATCGTTCCCACGATAATTGTCTAATTTATTTATGTATTAAGTACTAAATCGGTCAAAACAATTTCTTATCCAAACTATCGAAATTAGATTTGAGTAAATATATTATATACTAAGAAATTAACTAACAATTCAACTCAAGAAAAATCAGCAGTTGGAAAATATCTAGGTATACGACTTACGAAAAATCAGCAATCTGAACCGATTGCACTTACATAACTTGTCGGGTCACAAATGTCGAACCCTACTCTAATTTAAAGAATTCTTCTACTTGAGCATCCTTATAACTCTTTGGGTATAATCAATATGTGAATTCCCTCTGGAACTGTGCCCATGAATCTCTACCTAAATGTCTCCTCTCCAAAGCTTACAACCAATCTTTTACTCTATTTTCTAGGAGGAATGTGGAGAATAATACTGCCTGTTCATTAAAGCACCCTATCACTCCATAAATCTTACTAACACGATCTAACCATGCGAGGGCACTCTCAAGATCACTACTCCCATCAAACGGTTTCTTACCTAATTTACAAATGCGTTCGATTGAACATCTTGGTGCTTCTGGGGTCTCGCGCAACTAACGCATTATCGTCGTCAATATTTGAGCTATTTGTTTCGCATTAAAACCTCCTTTAGCTAATTCGATCGGTCCCGACGGTTCTAGATGGAGCTCATTCATAGAGGCATTCACTGACCCTGTAATGTGCTCAGCCTTCCAGCCTAATGGTGCATCAGATGTTGGAGCCTCTAGATGGTTCCTTTGGGATCCCTACGACCTCATTAGTGCATAGTGATGTAATTTCAACAAAAATAAAATTATATAACATTTGAAATTTTCAAAAATCATATGCATGAAATCATGTGCTTTGATACCAACATTGACGGGCTCCGACCTTATACTCGAGGCAGCTCGCTTGGTAACCTCACAGTGGGCTTCCAATTATGATCTGCTCTGATTGAAAGATTCTCGTGAAGTTAAGTTTTTTACTTTTATTGAACATTTTTTAAAACTCTTTAGAAATTTTTTTCTAACGGAAATGAGTGAAAACTTTTTTTTTTTAATATATATTTACAAAACAGGATTTATAAAAACAAAAAATTTGATAGTACAATGATTGTTTTTATAAAAATTTCCACCTTGTAAAACTTAATAGAAAAACCTGTATACTTTTAAAACAATAACAATCTCAACTTTTAGGCTTCAAGCCCTCTTTTGCTTTTTCACAATCAATCACAAACATGTTTTTAAATTTAAAATATAACTTGAAAATCATTTACATGTCATGCATGAATACGTTTTCCAAAAATTACATACAATTACATATAAAAGTTATTATATAGGTTTCAAAAACATTTATATCATACATATATAAACACAGTTATACAGCAGCACACGACGTTGTCTGACTACTCTGGGCTTTGAGTCCCTACTATCGAAACATTTGCACCTAGGAGATTTTGTTTATAAAACATAAAAATTAAGGATGAATTAAACGAGCTTAATGAATGTCATAAATTTTCTATTCTATACTTTCGAAAATACGCCTTCCTAAAACTTTAATATAATTTCATAATTGTTTCAATACTATAAAACTAAAATGCATTTTTTGGAAACCTCATCTGGAACAAATGCATGTTTAAACATTCAGCATAAACATAATTCATACATAATAAAACTGAATTATAACCTGACAGCCTGTATTATTTTAACTTTGTTGTAAACTATAAAAGGTGGTGGCAATACAATTTTTTGAAAAATTTCTCTTTGTGAAATAAGCTAACCATCGACGCCTAATATCACATGACACTCTCAATATATGGCAGAGCGGAATCTTGTATCGCTCTAAGTGGAATCCTGCATTGCTTAAGCCATATGTCTGGTAACTAAGCAGTGGAATCCTACATCGCTCAGGTAGTTAGCTAACTTGTAATATACCCTATATACAGCAAAGCGAAATCCTACATCACTCTCAGGTGAAATCCTGCATCGTTTAGGGTACTCTACCGTTATCGATAATTTCTAAGATACCTAGAAGGTGTACCATAGACTTCTAAAAATATTTCCATACATGCTACTTTTCATCGTATAATCCATAATTCACATAAACTTTTTAAAATTCATACAGAAGGTTTTCATGTTGAATATATTTACTTTAAAATCAATTTTCAACATTTCAATGCATGTATTTATACATAACACATAAATTCATAGTGAATAGAAAATAACTGCATCAAAACATTTTGTAAGGACACTCACCGTTTTCTAGTTCACGATAATTTACGATTTCGGGTTTCCTTACCTCCACGTTATCTCTTGAAATCAACTTGAAATAGATGGGTTTTGCTTCCAAGCTTGTGTACACTTCTTATATGTAGGGGTGGACAAAAAAATCGGAATCGACTCAGACCAAACCGACTCGAACCAAAATTATTTGGTTATATTAGTTATTCGGATCGAGTCGGTTTAAAAAGATAAAAATCGATTTAAATTGGTCTCAGGTAGGTTTTAGGATTGGATAGACTGATCGACCCGAAAAACCGACTTTATATGTAAAAGCCAATCCTTTTCCAAATTTATCCTAGTCGCCGACTCCATCAACCATCAATCTCTCTCATCTGATTTTTTCTCCTCTCTCTTCCCTTTTCTCTCATAGCCATTTTTCTCCCTCTCTTTCTCCTCATTGCCTTCTTCTATCTCTTCCTTTTCTTGTTGTTGCTGTAGACGATCGTGTTTCTTCCCTTAGTTTCTTGCGTCGTCACTGTTTTGAATTTGTGGTTAAGCTTTGCTTTTATTGTTGTGCTCCTATCGAAGGAGATCGACACTAATATCTTCTACAAGGAGGAGATTGCCATCAATCTCTTCTATTGATGATGATGTAGAGAGAGAAGAAGAAGCAGAGGATTGCAACCAGTTAGTGATAACTGATGTTGGAATTTATGGTGAATCGATGATGATGCTACTAGTTACCAGTTGGTGATATAGAGAGAGAAGAAGAGGGAGGTTGGGGATGGGGAGAGACAAAGAGAAGAGGGGATTGGTGGAGTGGTGGGTGGTGGGGTGATTTGACTGGTGAGTCGGTGAGGAGAAGTGGTGAGTCACGACTGATGAGTTGGTAGGGATAATTAGTAATGCGCTTGGGTTTTTGTTTGAGTTTTATTGGGCCTATTTGTTTCCCGAAGGCCCATTGAGAAGCCCAAACCAAAGCAAACCGACGCAAAGAAGTCGAATCATGCCGGGTTGTATCATAAGTTTGGGTCGGTTCGCTCTTCAAGACTGAAAACCGATCTATGTTGGTTTCGAGTCGGTTTAACCCGTGCCCACCCCTACTTATACGTGTGGAAAACACTAAAAAATAACCTCAAAACCACTAAGTCAAGTTGTTGTCCTCTTGGCTGAAACCTACTCTTCCTTTCTTGGCCGAGAGCTTTACTCTCCTCTCTTGCATTTTGTTTGGACTGAATTTTTTTTTTTTTTCTCATTTTGGTTTTTCAACTTTATATATATTTGATAATTTAATGTCGCTTATCATCCATTTCTTATGCATGTCTCATACATGTCACCCTTTCTCTCTTTTTCACGCCACTTGTCACACATGCATGCATTTTTTTTTCCACTTGTCACATATGCATTCTCTCATTCTAATTTTGTATTCAAAATCATTTTCGATCCATCTGGGAGTTCTATTATAACTCAATTCCATATCCAAAAATTCTACTAGAATCCGATTACACATTTGAGTACTTTAATTTATTTCATTACTTCATAAATACTATATATAGTATAAGTACGATACTAAGATCGGGAAGGGTATTTTTGTCTAATAATCTTCGGATCATTTGCAATCTATTTGATTTGACTCATTTTTGATCTGTTTCAGTTTCTTTAGTCTCTAATACCTATTCTAGAAATTTTTGATTTTCGGAGTCTGTTTCCCAAAAATCACTTTTCACTTGAAAACACTATTCTCACGGAAATACTATTTATCAAAAAATTTTTATTTCTCATAAAAAGAGAAAATTTTGGGCTTTACATTTGTTGTAGTTCTATTTATTAGATATATAATGCCTAGGTGGTCAAATCCTTGTTTGAACCAAAAATCCATTCTTTATAAAGTTTATCGTCGACATTGTTGACTTAGCATGAAACAAGATAAAAAGCTCAAAAAATACAGTCACTCTGTAAGGACAACGTTTCTAATCATATTGAAAGAATGTGAACTAAAACATGTTACAACTATATATCCCTCTTATGTTTCCACCAAATACGAATGTCATTATAACCTAATTTAAGTGCAACTTTGATCTTAAAATATAATTAATCTTCATGCTAAGAAGTGGTAAAAATCATGTTATTAACACATTTGAAAACTACCTTCATCATCAACAACAAAACAAAATTCATGTTATATCCGATTCAAGTTTCTTGTTAAACTTTATTAACTCATTGACGGGCGTATATTTAAAACAAAAAGAAAGAGAAAACTGTAATTCTATGGTTATCAAAATATAACGTTCACATTAAATTATTTACATTAGTAATAATTTTTTCTTCAAACATCCTTCCCTATCTTGAAATTACCATGCAGATAGATGTGGCAACAATAGACAAAGTCTAGACTTGGGGTGGACATCAAACATGGTCAATGGATCCAATCAAGATTCTCTTTTGATATAGATATGATCTCTCATGAATTTTAATGCATTTTGAAATTCCTCGGAGCTATATATAGGGCAAAAACTCTCTTTTGACATGAACTATTACCTGAGCAAATGTAGATAGCTTTTCTTACTGATAATTGAAATGTAAGTGTAACACACTATAAAGTCGTCATGAACCTTTAGGACACTATGAAAACTAGTTGTTCGCTCATATGAAGTTGGTTTTATATGTTGATAAAAAAAATTTTTCCTTGAATTTTCAAGTTTACTTTTCTTTCATATAGTATTTTGTATTAGTAATTACTTAGTTCCAATTAAAATAATAACAACAATCAAAACCTAGGTCACCTGGGTTCATTCGAAGATCATCTAGATCTAAGTTTCATCTTGTTCTTTAGGTTTCGAAACCCAAAAAAGATCTTCATCTTCATTTGGTTGAAGTTGAAGATAATTTTTTTTTTCATTTTTTACACTTTTTTTTTTTTTTAAAAAAAATAATGTTGATGTTGTTCATTTTAATGATGGTGATAAATTTGTGTTTATGTTGATGATATTGATGATGAAGACAAATGAGATGAGGTTGATGATGGTGATGAATGGGATAATGTTGATGAATGGATAAACAAAATGAGTTAGAAGATGAAAAGTATGTACCCGAAGATGATGAAGAATGATAGTGGGTACGAGTGGTCATTCAGGTTGGATCCTAGAGAAGAAAGGTGCAATCTAACTCTAGATTAGATCTCCATCGTCCATCATTTTTTATGAACGGTAAACGATGGACGACGGAGATCCAATCTGAGGATTGGATGTCTAACCCTAAAAAGAACTTTTTAAAAAACAAAATTGAATTTTTTTAATTTTCTTTTTGATTTTTTTTTAAAGTGATGTTCACCATCCATCATGTTTGCTGAATAGTAGAAATCTCATAGAATTTGTTTAAAAAATATATATTAATATTTTTAATTATATGTTCAATTTATTTTTATTAAATTATATTTTTTCAATTTTTTTTTTAAAATTGAGGGACAATTTCGTCTTTCTATGTACTACCAATGTCAGGACATATTTCTTGGTAACAAAGTTGAAAGAAGACGGAAAATGGAATTATGCCAAACTGCAAGGTGATTATTAGCGATTCGGTCAAACAACTCGGGTGGTGGTGGTGGTGCGTTCGGGGGTTCGTGGGGGTGGTTTTGTTTTGGCATAGAATTATCTCGGGGGGGAGGGGGGGGTGTGAGGGGGTTCGTAGGGGTGGTTTTGTTTTTGCATAGAATTATCCCTAAAATTAGATATGGTAAGGAAAAGTTTTTGTGAGGAGAGAATCAAAATCCTTTGACACCTATACAGTGCAAAGTCCTTAAATCCCCATGACTTGCACATCAATACAACTTAACAAAGTATGATCATGAAACGTTGCTAAATTATGAATAGAGTGATTATATATATATATATATATATATATATTTATATATATAATATCAAGCGATCTCAACCACATATCTTCTAAACTCCCATTCCATCATTTAAATTTTATTACCAACATAGGGTAAACACATAGGCCAATTCATCAGTAGGTTCTTCATGAAAAGCTTAAAAATCTAATCATGCATGTGTGAGGTTGATTAATTTGCAGTTAAAATACTAACATTAGCAATAAAAATACCCCAAGTATATTCAAAGGGATCCCACATATATATATATGTATATATACACACACACTCGACCTCAAAAACACCGATTCCATACTCTAAATTTTTATTGCTAAGATAGGGTAAAACTTGGGCCAGTTAAGTAACGGGTTCGACATGAAAACTCTTAAAACTCCAAGCATGCATGTGGATGGTTCATTAAATTAGAGTTTACACTATTATGGGCTTTGACGATCTCTCACAACATAAATTTCTGTATACACCAAGCTAGTTTCCCAAAATGAAAGCAGCAACTTGGTCCGGTTGCATGAAACGGCAAACCAGTTAGTAGATCCAAAAGGAATTGAAAGAATAGTACACCAGTAGAAATTTAAAATATTGATTCATGACATCTTTAATTTACTAACCCCAATAAATTTCCGAATCATTGACTCAGCCAAATTATTACCATGATTCAAAATTTAATTATTTTTCTTATATTTAAATAATCACAACATACTAAATGAGTTTGGGTTTTTTTAGACAGAAAGTTGTGGTTACTGGCAATGGATGAATGAGGTGGTGATGTCATGATTATGTTGAAGAGCAAATGCTGCTGAAACATCGAATTCAACTACTGGAGGAAGGAAATTAGAAGTAGCTGAAAGAAAGTCATATGTAACACAAAACAAATTTGTTGGAATATCAAGTTCATGGATTAGAAAACAGGATAAATGAAATGGAACACGATTTATATAATGAAATTTTTATAGTTAGGTGGGTGAGTGAGTGAGCGAATGCGTTTGAGAGAGAGTTGAGGATGAAGATAAGGAATGGAAAGGTTATTGTTGTGCAAATTTTAATACTCGCAAGCGCACGAATCTATTGTAAGACAGATTATGCAAGTACGAGGTCGATCCCATAGAGATTGAGAAAAGATTAATCTAAATCTAAATTAAATTTAATTCTAATCTAGTTAACAATGTTTGAAAATTGAGAATTAATTAAAACTAAAACAAATAGAATTCTAAATTAACAAAACAATATTAAATTGCAAAATTCAACCAATAGACAAGAAATCTGAGGTTCAGAATCCACCATTATCAACTTATAATATTCTACTATTCAAAATATTATTATTAAAAATTAAATAAACAACTTAGAAATCAATCTGTTGTTTTCTCAGGATTTATCAATTAAGGTTCAAAAATAAATCTTCTGTAATTCTTACTTCAAGACTTGAAATTAATAAGATCTAAGCATTACATGTATCCAATATATGAAAAACATATAATCAAAAATCTTATGTATAAACCTTTCCAATCCAAAGTCAAATTAATAAAATAATTTTGTAACAACCAAAAATACTTGATATTAAAGGTGAAACAATTTTACTCTATCAATTAACGAAACTAAGAATTATGTAAACATTAAAGATCAAAACAATTGATAATAATACTTGAACAGCAAAAATATTACAAAGTTAATAAGGTTTCATCTTACACCTCAGAAAAGAAAATTAAGCAATCATTGAAAATTCAAAAACAAAGAATAAATTGAAACCCGGCATGATGTATATAAACTTTGGCTGCTATCTTGTCTCTCTATTGCACTCTTGTTCTTCGTTTTCTCCACCAAAGTTGCTATCTTCTTTCTCCTCTACCGTCTCTAAACTCTCTTGTCTTCAAGTTTTCTTTTATACTATGCCACTAGTCTCAATTTGTAAATTGAAAATTGCCTTAATAGTAACACACTGTTTTTGACCTTTCCATAAACTACATAGTAAACTTTGATTTTTTTCTCAAAATCTACAACCTTTTTCTTCTTTTCTTGATTTGCTTCCAAATTTGATTTTTTCCTTTATTGATCAATTTCCTTGTCTCAACTGATTTCCTAATTGTTTGACAAATAATTTTAGGCAAGAATTGAATCCTTGATTGACTTGGATTTTGACTTAATCAAAATTGGAATTTTTCCTCATTCAACACACAAATCTTCTTTTATTCCTGTTTCACCAAAAACACAATCAATTAGAATAAATTCAACACAAAATTGGACTAATAAATCTATATTTAAGGGTAATAAATATATATAAATTATGTTTATCAAATACCCCCAAACCTAGATTTTGCTGGACCTCAAGCAAAACTTAAAAATTTTAAAACAACCTAAGCTAAAAACACAGAAAATAAAAATACAATCCATTTTCGTAGGTAAACACGATGACATTGAGCGTATGCCACAAGCCTTTAAACCTCTAGGTGTCCCTAGTAGGAGGAGTTATGTCTCCTGAGGGTTTACCAGCAATGATACCCATAAACATTAAAAGATTTCACCCATAACTCATCAACCTCTCACTAAATGCAAATTAATAGAAATCTCGTACATGTATGATCTTGTATCAGGACTAAAGATAAGTCACTAATGATCTAAAACACAATCATCAACAATCTCACACCACTCTCAAAGCAATTTTATTTCAAAACACCACATTCACATGTCATGGACTTATTTCGCCTCGACTCTAATCCTCACAAAATATCTCTCATAGCACTCAAGAATCCTACGGCAAGCACTCATGCAATCATATGTGACAGAGGTTATGTAAAGGCATAGCAAGCGTCATTTACATCACATATGAATATAGACATTAAAAAGAACCGCACTTTTAAATGAATAGATCTCATGATTGGAATTAAATACTAAGAACGTAGATAGAGCATGATGACATACTTCAACTCTCAAATTGTACTTCCTCTTGAAGATCAATAGGCTTTATTAGAGGTTGTATTTGGGCTATGGTTAATTGATATGTAGAAAATTTTAAGGTACAGGTTCAATAAAAAACTTAGGATCATACCAAAGCACTTTATTTATTCTCTTTAATTCACCACAACTTCTCTCTTCTCTTTTCTTTCTTATCACAAAATTTTTCAATTCAATACTTTCTTCTTCCTTCTACTTTCATCTCCCTTTGTACATCTAGGCATTACAAAACTCGTGTTTCTTACATTTTTTTCTTTTTTTTTTTCTTTTTTTCATTCTCATGCTTCTTTTTTTTTTTTTTCTATTTTCACTTTTTTTTTTCACAATGCTATTTAGAAACACACTTCTTTTAATGCATATGCCTATACATATCATATAAATCTTAACACTTCAATTCCCTTCTCTTCTTTCACCACATAGTATGATCCCAAGTTTTATCAGGCATGGCTCAATTTAAAGGCTCAATAGGGTCATTTAATAAGGATAAACAAAGAAAAAGGTTTAAAGTGTTTGGCTTCAAAGGGTTTATGATGTATCTCAATTCAAAGTAAGAAAGTAGACTTTCATGGAATAAAAAATTACCTATATCACTTCTAAGAAGTCGATCAATTTTCAAATTAAAGTAACTCATGTTATCTACAATGATGATTTGTTCTTTAGTATTCAATGCAAAACCTATAGAGATCATCTATTAAGAATAAAGTGAAGAGTGTTTAGGAGTAGAAACAAATAAATCCCTCAAAAAGAAACGCTAAAAAAACTCAAATCCTCACCAAGGGTAGTCTCCACTAATAGTCCACAATTCATGTAAACATGATATTCATCCACTCAATTAACTAAGATCATGATATTCGAAAGTCTCAAATCATGCAAAGATGTTCATGGCTATTCCCTAGTAAAGATATCCAACCAAAAATATGTATTAAGACTCCATTAACAAACACAAAGTAATTAGTCAACTTATTAGGGTAAAATTCAAAATCAAGAGAGAGAAAAAAAATTAATAAGAAAAAAAAATGATTTTTTTTTTTATTAATAAAACATTTTGCACCACCCCCAAACCTATTTTAGACGTTGTCCTCAATGTTTCCTTATCGATTATCTAAAAATGCTCAAATAATATACAAAGATGTAAGGAAATAAAAATAGACAATATAAAATAGTAAGGAAGAGATTACACCTTGTTTGCTCCATCATGTAATCTAACACAATCATGTAAATCAAGAATTCATGTTAGAATATATTAATAATTAAAAAAAATTAAAATAAAATAAATAAAATAAAAAACTAAAACTAAAACTAACATGAATCACACAAACGAAAACCAAATACTAAGAAAAAATAAAATAAAAAAACCAATAAAAAAAATAAAAATTAAAAAAAAAATAAAAATAAACAAAGGAAATAAAAGTAAGTCTAGATTCAAAAGAATGTCAATCCTGATAAACAGGATCTTTCAACAATATTTCCTCTACTTCTGGACTTCTTAACTCTAAGAAAGGTTTCAATCTTTGACCATTGACTTTAAATACATCACCATTCTTAGGATTTTCAATTTCAATAGCACCATGAGGAAAAACAGTGCGGATAATAAAAGGACCTGACCATCTAGAACGCAACTTGCCAGGAAATAGATGCAAACGAGAATTATATAACAAGACTTTTTGACCAAGTGAAAAGGATTTCCTTAAAATATTTCTATCATGAAAAACTTTCATTCGATCCTTGTAATGTTTAGCACAATCGTAAGCATCATTTCTTATTTCTTCCAACTCATTAAGTTGTAGCCTCCTGCGATTACCTGCATTATCAAAATCAAAATTCAATTTTTTAATGGCCCAATAAGCTCTATGTTCCAACTCCACAGGTAAATGACATGCCTTGCCATAAACAAGTCGATAAGGAGACATTCCAATAGGGGTTTTGAAAGCAGTACGGTAAGCCCATAATGCATCACAAAGTTTCAAAGACCAATCTTTTCTAGTTGGGATAACCGTTTTTTCAAGAATATTTTTAATCTATCTATTAGAAATCTCAACTTGTCCACTTGTTTGTGGATGATATGGTGTTGCAACTTTATGTGTAATACCATATTTTTTCATTAATTGCTCAAAAGGCCTGTTACAAAAGTGTTTGCCCCCATCACTAATGATTGCACGAGGTGTACCAAAACGAGAAAATATATTTTCTTTCAAAAATTTAACCACCACCTTGTGATCATTAGTTTTACAAGAAATTGCTTCCACCCATTTAGACACATAATCCACAGCAACAAGAATATAAAAATTACCAAAAGAATTAGGAAATGGACCCATAAAATCAATACCCCAAATATCAAATAATTCAACAATAAGAATAGGATGTAAAGGCATCATATTTCTACGAGTAATACTTCCTAATTTCTGGCACCTCTCGCAGGAACTACAGTACGCATGAGTATCTTTAAACAAATTTGGCCAATAAAAACCACATTGTAAAATTTTTGCAGCAGTTTTTTTGGAACTAAAATGACCTCCACAAGCATGATCATGACAAAAAGAAATAACATCTAATTGTTCACTCTCAGGCACACATCTTCTAATGATTTGGTCAGGACAATACTTAAACAGATATGGATCATCCCAAAAATAATGCTTAACCTTGGCTAAAAATTTCACACGATCTTGTTTAGTCCAATGTGTAGGTATTTGACCAATAACAAGATAATTAACTATGTCAGCATACCAAGGAAATTGGGACACAAGCATGAGTTGCTCATCAGGAAAGGACTCTCTAATAGGCACATGCTCATCTACAGACTCGACTACTAACCTTGACAAGTGGTCAGCAACAACATTCTCTAAACCTTTCTTATCCCTAATCTCAAGATCAAATTCCTGTAACAACAAGATCCATCTAATTAGACGAGGTTTAGCATCTCTCTTGGACAAAAGATATTTCAATGCAGCATGATCTGAATAGACTATTACTTTAGACCCAACCAAATAAGACCTAAATTTTTCTAATGCAAAAACCACTGCTAACAACTCTTTTTCAGTGGTGGAATAATTAAGTTGTGCATCATTGAGAGTTTTACTGGCATAATAGATCACATGAGGTAGTCTATCAATGCGTTGTCCTAAAACAGCCCCTATGGCATAATCGGAGGCATCACACATGATCTCAAAAGGAACAATCCAATCTGGTGGCCTAATGATAGGTGCAGTTGTCAAAAAGATCTTAAGCTTCTCAAAAGCTCTCAAACAATCATCATCAAAGTTGAAATGGGTGTTTTTAGTAAGCAAGTTACACAAAGGCCTAGAAATCTTACTAAAATCCTTTATGAACCCACGATAGAACCCTGCATGACCTAAAAATGACCTAACCTCTTTAACTGTTCTAGGAGGTGGAAGACTAGAAATCAAGTCTACTTTAGCCCTGTCTACCTCAATACCACTATTAGAAATAACATGTCCAAGAACTATCCCTTTCCTAACCATAAAGTGACACTTTTCCCAATTAAGCACTAAGTTCTTTTCCTTACACCTAACTAACACTAAGGTTAAGTGGTGTAGACACTCATCAAAACTAGATCCAAAAACTGAAAAATCATCCATGAACACCTCTAGAAACTGCTCTACCATGTCAGAGAAAATACTCATCATACACCTTTGAAAAGTAGCAGGAGCATTGCACAATCCAAATGGCATACGACGGTAGGCAAAAGTGCCAAAAGGACAGGTAAAAGTTGTTTTCTCTTGATCCTCAGGGGCTATAGGAATTTCGTTATAACCGGAATAACCATCAAGGAAACAATAAAATGTATGACCGGCTAACCTTTCTAGCATTTGATCAATAAAAGGAAGAGGAAAATGGTCTTTCCTAGTGGCGGCATTAAGCTTGCGGTAGTCAATACAAACACGCCACCCGGTTTGCATTCGGGTAGGAATTAATTCATCATGATCATTCTTAACTACCGTGATGCCAGAATTCTTAGGTACTACCTGTACATGACTTACCCATGAACTATCAGAGATAGGATAAATGATACCTGCATCTAAGAGTTTAATGGTTTCAGCTCTTACAACCTCTTTCATGTTAGGGTTTAATCTTCTTTGAGGCTCACGAGTGGGTTTAACATTGTCTTCTAAATGAATCCTATGCATGCACACAGATGGACTAATACCCCTAATGTCTGCAATTGTCCAACCTATTGCTTCTCTATTCTCCCTAAGTACACTAATCAACTTATCCTCCTGTTCTTTTTCTAAATCAGATGCAATGATAACAGGCAAGGTCTCAGAATGTCCTAAAAACACATACTTTAATGACTCAGGAAGAGGTTTCAATTTAACTTAGGTGGTTTCTCCACAGATGGAAGAGGTACAGACTCAGAAGGTGGAAGAGGTTCTATTTTGGATTTCCATTTGGTAGTATCTAGTAATGGGGCAGATTCTAATAAAACATTCACCTCACTAACAATACTACCCTCATCTAAGTTCATGCCAAAATGAGCTAAACATCTCTCTAATGGGTCCTCACAAGACAAGTGCCTAAAGGAATCATAGACTGCACTCTCAATAAAACTAACCTCACATAAGTCATCATGATCCTGAGGTTTTTGACTAACATTAAACACATTGAGCTCTACAGTCATGTTTCCAAAAGAAAGTTTCATGACTCCATTGCGACAATTAATTATCGCGTTGGAGGTGGCTAAGAAAGGTCGTCCTAGAATCACAGGAATCTGAGCACTAATGTTTTCAACAGGCTGGGTATCTATGACAATAAAATCTACTGGAAAGTAAAACTTATCAACCTGGATCAAGACATCCTCTATGATACCCCTTGGAATTTTAACAGATCTATCAGCTAATTGAAGGGTCACAGGAGTGGGTTTTAATTCCCCTAATCCTAATTGCACATACACAGAATATGACAATAAATTAACGCTTGCACCTAGATCAAGTAAGGCTTTATCGATAACATGCTCACCTATAACACAAGAAATAGTAGGACATCCAGGATCCTTATACTTGATAGGAGTTTAAGGGTCCCCGGCAACGGCGTCAAAAACTTGTTGTGCAAATTTTAATACTCGCAAGCGCACGAATCTATTGTAAGACAGATTATGCAAGTACGAGGTCGATCCCACAGAGATTGAGAAAAGATTAATCTAAATCTAAATTAAATTTAATTCTAATCTAGTTAACAATGTTTGAAAATTGAGAATTAATTAAAACTAAAACAAATAGAATTCTAAATTAACAAAACAATATTAAATTGCAAAATTCAACCAATAGACAAGAAATCTGAGGTTCAGAATCCACCATTATCAACTTATAATATTCTACTATTCAAAATATTATTATTAAAAATTAAATAAACAACTTAGAAATCAATCTGTTGTTTTCTCAGGATTTATCAATTAAGGTTCAAAAATAAATCTTCTGTAATTCTTACTTCAAGACTTGAAATTAATAAGATCTAAGCATTACATGTATCCAATATATGAAAAACATATAATCAAAAATCTTATGTATAAACCTTTCCAATCCAAAGTCAAATTAATAAAATAATTTTGTAACAACCAAAAATACTTGATATTAAAGGTGAAACAATTTTACTCTATCAATTAACGAAACTAAGAATTATGTAAACATTAAAGATCAAAACAATTGATAATAATACTTGAACAGCAAAAATATTACAAAGTTAATAAGGTTTCATCTTACACCTCAGAAAAGAAAATTAAGCAATCATTGAAAATTCAAAAACAAAGAATAAATTGAAACCCGGCATGATGTATATAAACTTTGGCTGCTATCTTGTCTCTCTATTGCACTCTTGTTCTTCGTTTTCTCCACCAAAGTTGCTATCTTCTTTCTCCTCTACCGTCTCTAAACTCTCTTGTCTTCAAGTTTTCTTTTATACTATGCCACTAGTCTCAATTTGTAAATTGAAAATTGCCTTAATAGTAACACACTGTTTTTGACCTTTCCATAAACTACATAGTAAACTTTGATTTTTTTCTCAAAATCTACAACCTTTTTCTTCTTTTCTTGATTTGCTTCCAAATTTGATTTTTTCCTTTATTGATCAATTTCCTTGTCTCAACTGATTTCCTAATTGTTTGACAAATAATTTTAGGCAAGAATTGAATCCTTGATTGACTTGGATTTTGACTTAATCAAAATTGGAATTTTTCCTCATTTAACACACAAATCTTCTTTTATTCCTGTTTCACCAAAAACACAATCAATTAGAATAAATTCAACACAAAATTGGACTAATAAATCTATATTTAAGGGTAATAAATATATATAAATTATGTTTATCAGTTATGCAATGGAAAATTATAAATATGAATTAACAGAAAGGTTATGCAATGGAAAATAATAAATTATGAATTAAGTCTTGGTAATTTCATTTTTTGTGACCGAGCTTTAATTATAAACAATGCCGATTAGATTTTGAACATTAATAATGTAGAAATAGGTTCTACGTAAAAGCTAAAGAATCCAATCATGCATGTGTGGGGTTGATTAATTTGGAGTTTAAATACGATTATGAGCCGTGACGGTACCTCGCAACATAGATTTCTAGATAGATGTACAACAGGCCAATTAACTATAAAGGAAGCAGCAAATTGGTTCAGGTGCATAAAACTTTAAACCAGCTAGAAAATCTAGAACGAATTACAAAAATAGTACACCGGTAGAAAATTAAAATATTGATTCATGACATCTCCAATTTACTAACTAATACACACACATATTTATAGCGACCTCGACCATCAATCTTCTTAACTCCCATTCCATCGTATAAATTTTATTACCAAGAGAGGATAAAATATGAACCAGTTCATCAATGGGTTCCACATGAAAGCTTACAATTTCCATCATGAATGTGTGGGGGTTGATTAATTTCGAGTCTAACTACCATTATGGGCTGTGGCAGCACCTCGCAACTAGTTAACTAAAAAGGACGCAGCAATCTGGTCCAGGTACATAATACCTCATACAAGCTAGAAGATCCAAAACTGATTCAAACAATAGTACACCGGTAGAAAAATTAATTAAAACATTAAATCATAACATCTCAAATTTAATAACCCCAACATCGGCTACATTTCATCATAACTCTTTTCATGATTTCAAATTCTTAACTCTTGGATTCCATTCCAAAAGCCACACAACCATCACTAATTAATAGCAACCCACGGGAACAATACCAATAAATAAAGAAAAACAACTTCTGAAAAAACATGACAGCAAATCCAATTCTTCAATTATGCAAGGATGAGAAAAAAATTGAAAGAATTTAGTTGATTGAAACATCCTAACAAAACATTTTAATTTTTAATCTATAGAATCCAAGGAAGTCATTTTATGTGCCTAATATTTATATAATTTCCCATGTTCAAAGCTCTAGTGTGTCAACTTGAGAAATGATCAGAAGTTGATCGATTGATAAGTATTGATAAGTATTGCTCATGTTTTCTTATTTCATGCTACCAAAAGAAAGGGTGGAAACCAAACTTATAACGACACATATGTTAGCTATAAATAAATTTTATAAGATATTCATGTGTTGTAGTTCTATTTATTACATATATCAGGTTTGGGAGCTCAAATCCTTATTTGAAAAAAAAATTGAGTCCTTGCAGAGTTCGTCGACATAGTTGAATTGCATGAAAGAAGATAAGTAGTGTTGATGTCAAAAATCGATCAACACCCAGATTAATGTAATAACAGTATGAAATTTAGGGAGTCAAAAAAAATATGGCAACGATGTTAACATGATAACAGAAAGAAAAATAAAATAAACATAAATAAATACGGTAAAGTAATAGAGATATAAGAGAGAGAGAAAGATTAAGAGACATAGGAGCCAAGTGGGCTTTTAGTGTGGTTTGTCCCAAAAGATAATGCCTACATCTATGGTTAAGTTATTGCTGAGTGGAAGCTGGGTTTAGTTGGGTTTCTACTAGGAGATGGGTTGTTAACAAGTGTATAAGAGCTCTTTTGGGATATAGATAGGCTTGTTCGGACGCAGAATGCAAGTTGCATATACGAATGACAGTTTATATAGTGTTAGAGTTCCTTATTTACATATAATTTGGTTGCTAGCTACAATATAGGAACCGAACATATAATAACACATATGTTCAAGCTCTTATATGTCAACTTGAGAAATTATCAGAAGTTGAAAGATTGATAAGTATTGCTCATGTTTTCTTATTTTATGTTACCAAGAGAAAGGGTGGAAACAAAACTTATAATAATACACATGTTAACTATAGATAAATTTTATAAGATATTCATGTGTTGTAGTTCTATTTATCACATATATCAAGTCTGGGTGCTCAAATCCTTATTTGAACAAAAAATCTAGTCCTTATAAACCTCATCAACACGGTTGAATTAGCCTGAAATAAGATAAGTAGTGTTGACGTCAAACATCAATCAACACCCATATTAATGTAACAACAGTGAACAATGTGAAATTTAGAGAGTCAAACGAAATATGACAACGGTGTTAATATGATAACAGAAAGGAAAATAGAATAAATGTAAATAAATATGGTAAAGTAATAAAGATATAAGAGAGAGAAAGAGAGAGAGAGAGAGAGAGAGAGAGAGAGAGAGAGAGAGAGATTAAGAGACGAAGGAGCCAAGTGGGCCTTTAACGTGGTTTGGCCTAAAAGATAATGCCTACATCCATAATTATGTTATTGCTGAGTGGAAGTTAGGTTTAGCAGGGTTTTTGCTAGGAGATGGGATGCTAAAGAGTATAGGAGCTTTTTTGGGATGCAGGTAGGCTTGTCGGGATGTAGAATGCATGTTGTACATGCGAAGGACTCTTTATATAGTATTAGGGTTCCTTGTTTATATATAATTTGGTTGCTATACTATAGGAAAAACTAAGATTTCTCTTTCCTATTTTGCAAGAAGCTACATTAATCACTTAGATATTAAATTAAATTGCAAATAATTATGTCCATATTTGACTTAAAATACTATTATGGCAACTTCCCTTTCAAACAGATCTTCTATGCATTATAGGAAACTTTTTATTCAATGAAGTTCTTTCCCTTTTTCCATAGCTTCATTGAAATAATGAAGTATGCCAACTTCTACTAATTAGCATAAAATTTTCTTTTTTTTCTTGTGTTTCTTATGTTTAAGAAAATAATGAGATAAGGACATGTCAAGAGCTGGTCTATGACTACGACCTCCATCTATGCCTTATTTGAGCTCTTTATCCTGAGTTGATTCACCATTTCAGAATGATTGAACTAGTTTGGTGTTCTCATTGTCATAATATTTTGTTGTTGGGCCAAGGTATAATGGGTTTGGTATTGCTACATTTTTCATTTGGACCTTTGGGCTTGTTACCCTATCAGCCCTTTTTGAGTTTCTAGCCATGATGATATTTTTGAGTACAACAAATAGCTCAAAATATACAATCACTCGATTAATGCAACTTTGTAATCCTGTTGAAAAACGTGTATTGAAACATATAACAACAATATGTTTTTCTTATGATTGGAATGTCATTATAACGTAATTTAAGTGGGACATTCGATTTTAAAGTATAATTACTCCTCATACAATGAAATTGTAAAATTCATGTTATTTTATACACATTCGAAAACTACCTTCATCATGAGCAATAAGGAAGTAATGAAAAATCTATATCCAATTCGAGTGTCTTACTAGATTTTAGCAATTCATTGATATATAGGCGTATATTTAAAACAAAAACAAAGAGAAAACTGTAATTTTAAGGTTTTCAAAATTTAGCATTCACCTTAACTTATTTACATTAGTAATAATTTTTTCTTCAAACATTATGCAGACGTGGCAATAGCAAACAAATTCAGCACTTGCAGGCAAACGTCAAACAAGGTTAGAACTTTCACTTGAGCAAATATAGATAGCTTTTCTGGTTCATAATTAAAAAAATAAGTGTAATACATTATATGATTTTTGCAAGCAATTATAGCATGCAATTGTGTGTCTCGTCATGATCCTTTAGAACGCTACGGAAGCTAGTTGTCCTCTCATATTAAGTTGATTTTGTATGTCGATAAGAAAACTTACTCCTTAAATTTCCAAGTTTGTTTTTCCTTCATATAGGGGTGGGCATCTCTAACCCAATCTGACCAACCCAACCCAACCCGACCACTTTTTTTCGGGTTAGGTTAGGTTACATCTTTAAAAAAATTGAGATGGGTTGGGTTGGGTTGGGTTGAAAAATTTTTAACCCAACCCAACCCAACCCGACAAATGCCTATCCCTAATTCTAAATCCAAGTTTTTTTTTTTTTTTTTTTTAAAAGCACATTTGCTAGAGATGAAGATAAAAAATAGTCTATATGGTGGATTAAATATTTTATTTTTAATCATTGAATATTTATTTGTATTCATTTTATTTGTAAACAAATTATTAAGACTATAAAAGTTACTAACTAAACTTTTTATGTCTTCGTAGTGAATTAAATCAAACCCGATTAACTTAACATAAATCAACTCAATTATTATTAGGTTGGATTGGGTTGGGTTGAAGAATTTATTGGGTTGGGTTGGGTTGAAAAATTTTTAACCCAACCCATGTTGGGTTGAGAGATTTTTAACCCAACCCAACCCGAACCCGAAAACGCCCACCCCTACCTTCATGTACTAATTTGTATTGGTAATCACTTAGTTGAAATTAACATAATAATAATAATAAATCAAAATCCCCATGTGTCTCCTCTCTATATACATGCATTTGAAATGACAAGAAGTTCCCAATACAATAGTATATCGTTTTTAACACCCAAAATAATATCACTTGAATCAACTAGACATAATTGGATAAATGTTTACATTCATACAAATAATCATCATTGAAAAACATACGTGCATGATAGAAGGAAAGGTGGCACTAGTTTCTTGTCATTAAATTGATAAGTAGATTTCATACACATTTCTTTCTTGTCCTTAAACCGTAAAAGCACACATGCACGTATTGGTTTGTTATAGCAACCCGAATGAGAAGTTTCTAAGTTTCAACATTTATTTCGGTAATCATTTCATTTTGACTGTAGCTGGACATGCCAACTACTTTTACAAACGTAAATATCACAAACCGTCAAATTTGAGCTGAAATTTTGAAACATGGAACACATCTAATGTTAAAAGGCAACACTTCACTTTCCGGGACATCTATGGGATCCTAGTCATCACCCCCTTTGCCATCATCACCATTGTCATCACCACCTTTGTCGTCATCATTGTCGTTATCACCAGAAACAGTGAATCCAAGCTCCGCACCCCCATCGTCATCACCACCTTTGTCATCATCATCGTCCGTATCACCAGAAACAGTGAATCCACGCTCCACAACCCCATCGTCATCACTGCCTGCTGGGGCTGGTGGGGCTTTCCCCTCATCATCCTCAGCAGCAACTATGGAGAAACCGAGGAGGAGATAAGTCCATACAAATCAATAGATAATAACGCAGCATGGAATAATTACTCACCTGGATAGAACAAACTAACCATTTATGTAGAATTAAGCTTTTATGCATGTTAATCCACCATTGTAACATAAGACTTTAGAACAACTCACCTAATTTTGTGACAAGTATGAGGGCGAAGAAGAGCACAAAAATCTGGACAGATTTGAGGGATTTGGCCATGTTTAATTGATTATTAATTGCTTGTTTATATGATGTTAAATGGGAATGGTATTAGGGCTATTTAAAGTATGGCTTTGCTTCTCTTGACATTTAATTTTTGATTGAAGTATTAATTTAATTGATTTGACAGTGATATAACAATCAACGAGGTCTTCTTTAATGTTATTAAACAAACTTAAGATTCTAAAATTAAAATCTTCTTATCTTAATGCCACGAGTTTTTTGATATCATGAGAACCACTAAAATATTTGCGGTCCACTTGCAAGTAAATGATGAATTAAATTAAGTGCACCCCAATTGTGTGGGAATGAAACTAAAAGTTTTAAGAATTAATTAAATATAATTTTTTTTTTTTTTTTAAATAAGTAAGAATTATCGTGTTACTATGTATCATGGAAGTCCAATAAACAAATGGCCATGTGAAAGTCTAGTAGCTAGACGTCCTCTTTCAAAACCAAAACCAACGATTTCCATCCAACTACCATAATTAATTAATGTTGTCTCTGTGCACATGAACAACGCACTTCTAACAACACTGATCTCAGTGACTGAATATGTGAGACATCGTGGTTTCGCAACAGAACAAGTCAATTAAATATTGATCTTCTTGCATTCAAAAATGATCAGGCTTGTCGTTATAATTCTCTAATACCTGAATTAATTAACACACAAGTTTAACAAATCAGGTTTGCAAATTTAATTAATTTGGTTGTGTTACCATTCTCGTGTTGAATAGTCAAAGTTCATATTAGAATTTGCAAATTTTATGTAAATTAAATTAACTATCATAGCAAACGCGAGGTTAATTAGCATCTTTCTCAGCAGCGAATCTATGAAGCGCCCTTGATTAATATAACTAACGAACACATCTCATAACCCCCTAAATTTAGACTCTATCCTCACCTATCATTTTTCCTCATCTTTATGAAGAATGTGATTGGTTGTTAAATTAAAATTACTCAAAGCAACCACATCCAAACCGTTCATTAATTCTTTCAAAAAAAAAAAAAAAAAAAATACCGTTCATTAATTGTGATGCTCATATGTCACAAGATTAGATATGATAAATAAAGTTGTGAGTGAATCGAAATCCCATAATACCTATTCAATGCAAACTCCTAAAGTCCTCATGATCTGCACATCAATTCAAGTTAAAAGAGCATGATCAAGAAACATTAAATCATGAACAAGGCCAATATATATATATAATCAAGTGATCTCGACCATGAATCTTTTAAACTCCCATTCCATCTTTTAAATTTTTTTACAATGATAGGGTAAAACATGGGCCAGTTCATCGATAGATTCTTCATGAAAAGCTTAGAACTCTGATCATGCATATGTGGGGTTGATTAATCTAAATAACATTACGGGCCGGGCTGTGACGGTACCTCGCAACATAAATTTCCGAAACACCAGGCTAGAACCTCATACAAGCTAGAACCTCCAAAATGAATCTAAGCAAAAGCATACCTGTAGAAAATTAAAAACTTTGAATTTTAACATTTCAATTTAACAACCCAGCACGGGCAACATTTCATCTATATATATATTGTTGTGCGCAGCGGAAATTAAACAAATACACAACTATTAATGCTAGCTATTAAATATAAATAACAAATACTAATACAGCAGAAAAGCAGAAAAATAAATGCAAAGCGAAAAAGGAAAGAACACACCAGGATTTACGTGGTTCGGTATAAAACCTACGTCCACGGGCGCTGCTGAAAACTTCCACTAACTCCAAAGCAAAATATTACAAAATCTGGGTAAGATCCAAAAACCCAGAAACATATGGGGAGAAAACAAGAATAATACAAATGTATGGATCTTTTACAATTCTTGTTTTTTTGTGGGATACAAAATCAATTAGCTAAAGGACTTATTTATAGTCCACCAAACATCCCACCACATTCTATTCTTTAGATGTGGGATTCCTCTTATGGCTAATTTAGCCAAAAACCAACAAATCTCCACCTTGGCGTATTAGCCTTCAGCAATGCCTTCATATATGCCTTTTTAGACTTTCAAAATATTGATCAAGTCCAAACAATGGTTGAACTTGATTGCTGTCACCACTTTGGTCATCATATCCGCAGGATTATCAGCAGTCCCAATTTTCTGTAAGAGAATCAACCCTTCACTCAGAATTTCCCGCACAAAGTGATATCGGACATCAATATGCTTGGTACGAACATGGAATACCGGATTCTTTGCTAAATAGCAATATTCTTCTGTCCCACTCCCAACTCTACCAGTAATCCTTGTAACCAAATTGCTTCCTTCACAGCCTCTGTCAATGCCATATACTCTGCTTCTGTCGTAGACAAAGCAACTGTTGACTGTAAAGTAGACTTCCAACTTACAGGAGCTCTCGCAAGAGTGAATACATATCCAGTAGTTGACCGTCGTTTATCCAAATCACCAGCATAATCTGAATCTACATATCCGATTGCAAACTGACCAAGTGAATCTTCCTTCTGAAATACCAAACCAAAATCTACGGTTTTTAACAAGTACCGTAGAATCCATTTCACAGCTTGCCAATGTCCTTTACCAGGATCATGCATATACCTGCTCACAACTCCAACTGCTTGCGAAATGTCAGGTCTTGTACACACCATAGCATACATCAGGTTACCAACCGCATTAGAATACGGAACACGAGACATGTACTCTCGTTCTTCATCAGTACTCGGAGATAATGATGCACTCAACTTGAAATGAGGAGCAAGTGGCGTACTTACAGGTTTTGACTGTTCAGATACACCAAAACGCTGTAATACCTTCATCAGATATTGCTTCTGAGTCAAACAAACCTTGCCTTTTCCTCTATCTCTGCTAATCTCCATACCGAGAATCTTCTTAGCTTCACCCAAATTCTTCATTTCAAACTCTGAACTCAACTGAGTCTTCAGCTTCTCAATCTCCACTTTGCTTTTAGAAGCTATCAGCATATCATCAACATATAAGAGCAAGTAGATGAAGGAACCATCTTATAGCCTTCGAAAGTATACGCAATTATCAAATTTGCTTCTGGTATACTCTTGTCCTATCATAAATTGATCAAATCGCTTATACCATTGTCTCGGAGACTGTTTCAAACCATAAAGCGATTTATTCAATTTACAAGCCCAATTTTCTTTACCAGCAACCTTGAATCCATCTGGCTGAGTCATATAGATTTCCTCTTCCAAATCACCATGTAAAAATGCAGTTTTTACATCCATTTGAACTAGTTCCAAATCCAATTGATCTACAAGGGCCAATAGAATTCTAATGGAAGAGTGTTTCACAACTGGAGAAAATACCTCATTGTAGTCAATCCCTTCCTTCTGAGCGTAGCCTTTCCCCACCAACCTTGCCTTGTAGCGAACATCTTCTTTGTTTGGAAATCCCTCTTTCTTAGTAAATACCCATTTGCACCCAATTGCCTTCTTATTCTTCGGTAGTTGAGCTAGCTCCCAAGTTTCATTCTTCCGAAGAGACTGCATTTCTTCATCCATAGCTTTCTTCCACTTATCAACTTCAGAACATTGGACTGCTTCTCTGTAAGTGGAAGGAACATCATCATCTACAATTGGAAGTGCATAAGCCACCATATCAGCAAAACGAGCAGGTCTACGAATCTCACGTCTTGGCCTATTTATTGCAATTGATTCTTGTTGCTGCGAAGGTTCTTGGGTAGGAACCTCTTCTTTTCCTTCTTCTTCAGTAACCTCCTCGATCATAGGAGTGTCATCATCTGCATCAACAATTCTAGCTGGATTATTTGTTGACTCTATCTGTTTCTGAAAAAACTCCACCTGCTTCCGAGTAGACTCTACCTGTTGCGGATTACCCTCAACAATATCTTCTATTTTCTTTTTCAGCATCGAAGACTCATCAAAAGTAACATCTCTGCTGAAGATTATCTTCTTCGAATTAGGATATAAAAGACGATACCATTTCACCCCTGAAGACATCCCCACAAATATAGCTTTCCTTGCTCTCGAATCCAATTTAGATTCCTTTACATGATAATAAGCAGAACAACCAAAGACATGTAAAGAATCATAATCAGTAACAGGTTTTCCAGACCATACCTCCAATGGAATTCTACCACCGATCGCTGTTGACGGTAAGCGATTAATGAGATGACATGCATAAGTCACTGCCTCAGCCCAAAACTCCTTGCCCAACCCAGCATTGGACAACATACACCGAACTTTCTCCAGCAACGTTCGGTTCATGCGTTCTGCCACCCCATTCTGTTGTGGTGTGTGTCTAACTGTAAAATGACGTACAATACCCGCATCTTGACAGACCTCTCGAAACGATTTACTGTAATATTCACCTCCATTATCTGTTCTGAGGTACTTAATCTTTCTCCCAGTCTGAGTCTCAATCATCTTTTTCCAATTAAGGAAAATCCCAAGTACATCATCCTTTTTCTTCATCGTGTATACCCAAACTCTTCTGGAAAAGTCATCAACAAATGTAACAAAATAGTGTTTACCACCCACGGAGGCTGTCCTTGTGGGTCCCCACACATCAGAGTGAACATAATCCAAAATACCTTTAGTATCATGAACTGCAGTTGCAAACTTCACTCTCGTCTGCTTTCCCAGAACACAATGTTCACAAAAATCTAACTTGCAGGTTTTTACTCCTTTCAACAAGCCTTGATCCACCAAACTGCTTAAAGCTTTCTCACCTGCATGTCCCAGATGCAAATGCCATAACCTGATCATATCTGAATCAACATCCTTCTCTGATACTACTGCTGCTGATTCAGTAACTGTACTACCATTGTAGTAGTACAAGTTGTTCTTCCTTGTACCTTTCATTACCACCAAAGCCCCAGATACCACTCTCATAACTCCATCTCTGATAGATACCGTGTAGCCTTTAGATTCTAAGGCTCCCAATGATATGAGATTCTTCTTCAAATCTGGAACATACCGAACTTCTGTCAAAACTCTGGTCGATCCATCGTGATTCTTCAATCGGATTGAACCTATCCCCTTAGTTTTGCATGAGTTATCATTACCCATGAGCACAATTCCACCATTTAGCTTTTCGAAGTTGAAGAACCATTCCTTATGTGGACACATGTGATAAGTACAACCCGAATCTAAAATCCACTCACCAGATCCAGATGTTGATGATAGACTAACCAACACAAAATCTTCTTCCTCATGTTCGGCTACATATGCATCGGAAGTAGCTTTACCCTTGCCCTTATCTTTCTTCTGCAGCTTCGGACAATCTTTCTTCCAATGCCCTTTCTCATGACAAAAGGCACATTCATCTTTATCAGGTCTTTTCCTTGACTGTGATCTGCCTCTTCGACTCTTACTTCTTCCCCTAACTGTAAGCCCCTCTACTGATTCATCCCTATTCTCTTTCTGATCTTTCTTACGAATTTCATAATTAAGCAAAGCTGCACACACTTCTTCAAAAGACAATTTTTCTTTCCCATGAATAAGTGTAATGCACAAATGATCCAACTCATCAGGAAGAGATCCTATCAACAGCATCGCCTTCTGCTCATCTTTGAACGTTTCATCCAAATTCAACAAATCAGCTAACAAACGGTTGAAATTATCAATATGGTCATTGATATTCAAACCTGGTTTCAACTGAAGACGGTACAACCTCTTCAACAAATATAGCCGATTCTCATTGCTTTTCTTCATATATTTGTTCTCCAGCGCCTTCCACAATTTACTAGCAGAGGTTTCCTTCATGAACGGATACTTCTGCTCTCTACAGAGACATGAGCGAATTAAACCACATGCCTTCGCATTTTGCCTCTCCCAGTCCCTTTCTTCAATATTCTCTGGTCTTGTTTCTTCCAGAACAATATCCAAATCTTGTTGATACAAGACGTCCGTAACTTCGCTTTGCCATAGGCCAAAATTATTTCGACCATCAAATTTCTCTACTTCAATTTTTACATGTGAAGATGATGCCATTTCTGCTTTACAACAAAAGTTTTATGCCAATAGCTTGGTGATCAAATGAATAGTACTCAAAAGGTTAGCTCCCAGGAAAGGCTGGAGGGGTCACAAACGGTCCCACTTAAAATCCAGTCTCCTTAGACTATTATAGTCTTTTTGACAGAGCTTCCCTAAATTATGGCTATTCCAAAATAACACCGAAGCTTTACAAACAAATAGCTATCTAATGCCCTAGACAATTTTATGCCAATAGCTTGGTGATCAAATGAATAGTACTCAAAAGGTTAGCTCCCAGGAAAGGCTGGAGGGGTCACAAACGGTCCCACTTAAAATCCAGTCTCCTTAGACAATTATAGTCTTTTTGACAGAGCTTCCCTAAATTGTAACTATTCCAAAATAACACCGAAGCTTTACAAACAAATATTTAATAGCTAGCTAATGCCCTAGACTATTTCCCAGATCAATCGAAACCTAGGGCTCTGATACCACTTGTTGTGCGCAGCGGAAATTAAACAAATACACAACTACTAATGCTAGCTATTAAATATAAATAACAAATACTAATACAGCAAAAAAGCAGAAAAATAAATGCAAAGCGAAAAAGGAAAGAACACACCAGGATTTACGTGGTTCGGTATAAAACCTACGTCCACGGGCGCTGCTGAAAACTTCCACTAACTCCAAAGCAAAATATTACAAAATCTGGGTAAGATCCAAAAACCCAGAAACATATGGGGAGAAAACAAGAATAATACAAATATATGGATCTTTTACAATTCTTGTTTTTTTGTGGGATACAAAATCAATTAGCTAAATGACTTATTTATAGTCCACCAAACATCCCACCACATTCTATTCTTTAGATGTGGGATTCCTCTTATGGCTAATTTAGCCAAAAACCAACATATATTTTTTGGTCCTGTGATTGATTTCAAATTCCTGTCTCTTGGAATGAATCTCAAGGCCACACAACCATCACTAACAAATAGCAACCCACGAGAATGATACCGATAAATTTAACAAAAAAGAAAAACAAGTTCTGAAAAGACATGATGGCAAATCCAATCCTTCAATTACCGAAGGATGAGATCAAAATTGAACGAATTTATTTGATTGAAACATCCTAATAAAACATTTTAATTAATCTCTAGAATACAAGGTAGTCACTTCATGTGTGCTTAATATTTATATAATTTCTCCATGCTCAAAGCTAACATGAGAAGTGATTTGAAGTTGATGGATTGATAAGTATTGCTCATGTTTTCTTATTATATATTACCATAAGAAAGACTGGAAACAAAACTTATAATAAAACATATGTTGACTAAAGATATATTTTAGGGATATTATTATTTTACCCCTGATTTTGAAAATAATATCAAATTATCCTTAATTTTAAAAATATTTTCTAAAAAAGACCCAGACGTTAATGGGTTTGTGATTTCTATCTATAAGTTGATATAAGTTGATAAATCTATTAGAAACAAGGGACAACTAGGTAAATACAAGTGAGACAAATGTCACCGTTTCTCTCTCATCCATCTATGTCACTTTCTCTTTCACCCCCAACTCTCACTGTCATTGCCCTTTTTCTCTCTCTCTCGCCCCTAATCTCTCACTCTGTCATCATCGTTTCTCTCTCACCCCTAGCTCAAATCGATAGTCTATATCCTTCTAGTGGAGGAGATTGTGTAGTCAAGTTTTCATTCATCACCGTTTCATTTACTCAGCCCGTTCGTCATCGTTTCTCCACTCAGACCTCCTTCATCGACATGAGTACATGGAAACACTATTGTGTGAGCCAAAACTGTTCAGTGGCGATGGTGTCGGTGTGAGTATAATGGTAATGGATGGTGGATGCAATGGTTCGTGTTGCAAGACGTAGTGCTTGAAGTTGTTGACGATCCGTGTGCGATGGAATGCTTGAACCTTTTGAATATTAGGTTCGCCGCTGGTTGAATCTAGATGTTGAAAACAAATGTATATTTTTTTTTTCATTTTTATTTATTTATTAATTGATTTTGTTTTTATATTTTTATTTATGGAAAAAATCATTTTCATTTTTCGAAGTTTTTGGTTGGATTTTGACTATTGTGTTTTAGGGGTTTGTTGGTTTAATATATTTGTAATGATTTTTGATGTTGTTGTGGTGGTGATGTTGGTGATTAATCGTTTTTTTGTTTCTTTAAATTGTTTTTTTTTTTTTTTTAGTATTTGAATAACTGAGTTTGTTAAAGATCAATTTTTTTTTTTTTAAGTTTTGTTTTGTTTTAATTTTTTAATTTGTTGAACCCATGTCTTCAATTTTTTTTTTTTTTCATATTTTTTTGATTTGTTGAAGATCTGGGTTAGATCTTCAATTTTTTTCTTCAACTTTTTTTTTTTTTAATTTAATGAAGAACTTTGAAGATTAATTTTTTTTTCTTCAATTTTGTTTGATTTAATCAACCCGATTTTTTTATTTTAAATTTTAATTATTAAATTTGTATTCAATTATAAATGATGTTTCATTTTTTTTTTAATTTTTCAATTTAGTGAGGGTTTTTTCATTTTTACATGATTTTGTCATAAAACTACTCAAAATTTGGATAGAAACTGCATTTGGTTGATAGGCTAATATTTAAAAAGTTGGAGTAAATTAAGATTATTTACCATTTTAGGGGCCTTTTATATTTAAAGAACTAATTTTTTATTTGATTATTTTCTATGGTGTAATTGAATGATAGAACATGTTGGAAGCCAAACACCTAACTTGAAAAAATTCGTAGGAAGAGTTCTTTCACTGACCACTAGTTCACCTAGATGCAAAAGAAATTTGAGCAATTTTGAATCAGTAAGTGTAATATCCATAACATATTTTTAATGTTCTAAATTTTAGTTATTTACTAATTTATTTAATTTTGATTTTTAAATCTTATATAGATACAATTGAAGGAAATGAATAGACTAACTACAAGTCGATTAAATAATCTAGTCTTTATTTAGTTCAATTTAAAATTGATATGCAAAAAGTAAAGATTAAGAAGCATGTTACGTGCTACTAGCAACTGATGTTGATGCTATCAATGCACAAGAATGACTTGTTTTAGTTGCTGATGATGATGATGAAGTAGGGATCAGTTTAGAGCAAATGAGACAACTTGATGAAGAAGATTTTCATTATGAAAAGGAGGATGAGAAGGAGGGGGATTAGAGTTTGAATTCAACAATGAACAAGTTATGGAAGACTATTATGAAAATGAAGAATGGTTACATCTTCCTAGACGTTAAGACTTTTAGGTCCTTAACATACTTCTTGGACTTTTCCTTTTTGGTTGTTGTTTCATATTTGCTATGTTATTATTTAGTATTTACATGTTATATTTTATATGATGTTGGTTGTGTTTGACATTAAAAGAAGGACTAAGGGTTATAAGCAGTTGAGATGTGATAGTCTTTTAAAGTGTTGTTATTTTTGCGTATTATAGGGTGGAATTATTGAAAAAATTGCTGAAATTTTTAAAGCATCTAGTATATTACTATATTGTAATTATGTGATTATGCTAAAGTGGTTTTGGAGATTACATGAGATAGGTTTGATGATATTTTGTAATCATATGATTGTATTTTGAATTTTTGATTCTATAGAATTTTTTTTTTCATAGGTTTGACCCGATTTGACCATTAATGAATAGTACTCATCGATTAATCACCAATTAATTATCGAGCAACCGATAAATCACTAAGTACTGCTTTACCGATCAAGGCGGTTATCAATTTTCGCAACATTGTCTAAACCCCTATTCCATCATTTTAATTTTTATTACCGGTATAGGGTAAAACATAGAGTTGTGGGTTTGAATGATTTAAAGTTTAAATACTACTATAGGCCCTAGCCATATCTCGCAAGATAAATTTCCATATACACCAGGCCAGTTAGCAAAAAAGGAAGAAGCAAATTGGTCTAGGTGCATAGAACCTCATACAACATACAACATTCAAAATAGATTATAACAATAGTACATCAATATAAATTAATTTAAAATATTGAAGCGTCACATCTCCGATTTACTAACCCCAGCATGGTCAGTATTTCTTCATAACTTTTTTTTTAGTGCTGTGATTGGTTTCTAGTTCTTATCTCTTGATTTCAATTCCAAAGCCACTCAATCATCACTAATTAATAGCGACTAGCTCATGGGAATGATAACGATAAATAAAGAAAAACAACTTCTAAAAAGACATGACAACAAATACAATCCTTCAATTATTGAAGGATGAGATCAAAATTGAAAGAAATTATTTGACTGATTTATACATCCTAACAAAACATTTTAATGTAGTCTCTGGAATGCACGATAGCCACTTCATGTGCTTAATTTTTATGTAATTTATCTACATTCAATCCCTTGCATGTGAACTCAAGAAATGATCGGAAATTGATCGACTGATGACTATTGCTCATGTTTTCTTGTTATGTATGATCAAAATATAGAGTGGAAATAGATTGAAATCATATTAACACATGTTTATTATTAAAGATAGGGTCATTATTATTTTACCTCTAAAACTAAAAATAATGCCAACCACCCCTAGTATTCAAAATAATAGGTAAAATAACTCAACCATTAAATGACGTAGTAATTTTATCAATGAACTAATGGATCCGTCGATTAAGAGATAAAAAAGTCATTGAGAGTTGAATCTAGAAATAGATTCCAATTGGACCAGTCAGAATGTGCCACATGTGGCATCAAAAAATTAAATAAAATTTAAAAAGTTAAAAAACTAAATAAAAAAAATTCATCAGCCACCCATCTTCTCTCTCTCTCTCTCCTCCACTTCTTCTTCTTCTCTTCTTCTTATTACGTAGAGTCACTCTCTCTTCTTCTTTTTTTCCTTCTTCTTCTCTTTTTCTTTGAACCCACATTCATCTAGGTTGGGTTCGAACATTTGGGTTCATCGATTCGAAACATCGGAGGAATTCGAGTGTTGGTTCTATGAAAGATGGGAGGATGGTGGTGGCCCCGTTGCTAGGGCAGTAGGCTAATGGTTTAAGAAGAAGAAGAATAGAATAATTGGGGATAAGCAGACGGCTAATTAGGATGTTAGAGAGATAAATGTGGACAGTAAGCTTGATGTATATAATGATTTGGTGGTGATATAGAAGAATGCCAAGCAGATATGGAAGAAACATGTTTAGATCATGTTGGGGCTAGTCTTGCTTGTGTGTGGGGTTCTGTACGAGATTTGGTTGTGGGTTTGCAGAAGGTTTCAGTGCAAGGGCTGGTCTTGTTTATGTGTAGGGCTCTGTTCAGGATTTGTTGTGGGTTTGCAAAGGGTTTTAGTGCAAAGGCTGGTCTTGTTTGTATGTGGAGTTCTGTTCGGAATTTGTTGTGGGTTTGTAGAGGTTTCAGTGCAAGGGTGTGGGGTTCTGTTCGAGATTTGTTATGGGTTTGCAGAGGGTTTCAGTGCATTGATGGTTAAGTTATTTTTTCTTTATCTCACTTCTTTCTTGATGTTTCTTTTTGGTAGTTTTTGTTGTATTAAATTTGAAGATAGTTGAGATTATAAAGCTTCTACAACAAAGAAGATGTATTCTAGTGAGAATGAACTATACCTAGTAATCTATATGCAGTTGTTAAAGAGTAAATGCTATTGGCGTTTCTAGTTTGAGGATAGAGATCCAATCAGAGATTAGATCTCCACCTTTTTATATATATATATATATATATATATTTTTCATCTTAATTTATTTTTTATTTTTTTATTTTTTTTGGTTGTCATTTTTCCCATTTTTCATTATATTTATATTTATTTTTTATTTTAATATATATATATTTTAAAAAAGATGCAGGTATTTTGGTCTTTTATTGTATTGACACAAAACTATTAAAAATCTGGATGGAAACCACTTTTAGCTAACGATAAAGGTTTTTTTAGTTAATATTTTCAAAAATTTAGATAAATTGAAGTTACTTTTCATTTAAGAGGTTTTTTCAGATTTTTCCTTTAAAGATATATTTATCTAATTATTAGATATATTAGGCCTGAGTAATACTTGAATAAAAAATTCAGTCCTTATAGAGTTCATTGATATAGTTGAACTCCACTATATATATACAAACACACACATAGATATATATATGTAGGTAGGTACATACATATATATACATATATATATATGTATATATAAAAGGAAAATCAAGTGATCTCGAACATAAATCTTCTCAACTCCCATTCCATCATTTAAATTTTATTACCAAGATAGGAAAAAACGTGCGCCAATCTATCAATGGGTTCTACATGAAAAGCTTACAAATCTAATCGTGCATGCGTGGGGTTGATCAATTTGGAGTTTAAATACTATTATGTGTTGGATCGAAATTTTCACTAAAACAAAAAAATAAAACTTTTACACTCAAAACTTCACAATACAAAGCTTTGCTTTGTTTCTCACACACTCATTAGAAGCTTTGCTTCTCTTATGTTTTCTTCTTCTTTGTGATGATAAAACCTCATGCAAGAGGGACTATATATAGTGCTAGAAAAATTAATCTAAACCATTCAAATTAACAAATACAAATAAATCATAACCACACAATTTCACCAACCAAACAATTATTTTCAAATTGCATTATTGACTCACCTAACCTTTCACCTAACCTTACACCTAACCTTAGAAGGTTCTTCTTGATGGACTTGGGCTTGGTAATGGGCTTCAAAACAAGTTTATATTTTCAACACCCCCTCTTAAACTTGTTTTACCATGCCAAGCAAGCTTCTTAATCTCGCAAAATCTTCAAACTTTAGTGGTTTGGTGAAAATATCTGCGATCTGATCCTTTGACCTTACGTATTCCATTTGCACATTTCTTTTTGCTATGCATTCTCGTATGAAGTGATAACGAGTATCGATATGTTTGCTTCTGTCATGGAACACCGGATTCTTTGCTAAGGCGATGACTGACTTATTGTCTACACAAATCTCAGTTGGTTCTTCTTGTGGCAAGCTTAATTCCTTCAATAAATTTCTGAGCCAAATTGCATGACAAACACACGAAGTAGCAGCTACGTATTCGGCTTCACAAGTGGATAGTGTGACAATCGGTTGCTTCCTTGACATCCATGTGAAAGCTGTGTTTCCCATGAAGAATGCAAACCCACTAGTGCTCTTTCTATCATCTGTATCTCCACCCCAATCGCTATCGCTATATCCAACAAGTTTGAAGTCATTTGAAATTGAATAGAACAAGCCAAAGTCAATTGTACCTTTGATATAGCGAAGGATTCTCTTAGCTGCCTTGAAATGGGTAGTTATTGGATTCTCCATATAACGACTCACAAGTCCAACTGCATAAAGGATGTCAGGTCTTGTACAAGTCAAGTACCTCAAACTTCCAACCAAACTCTTAAAGAGTGTTGGATCAACCTTTTCTGCTTCATCATGCTTAGACAGTTTGACTCCACATTCCATCGGTGTGCTTATTGGATTGCAATCATCCAACTTGAATTTCTTAAGTATCTCCCTTGCATAGCTTTCTTGGGAAATAAAGATGCCATCTTCATTTTGCTTGACTTCGATACCAAGGTAGTATGCCATCAATCCGATGTCGGTCATCTCGAATTCCTTGGCCATTGCTTTCTTGAATTCTTCAAAAAAACTTGGATTATTACCGGTGAAGATTAAATCATCCACATACAAACATACAATCAAAACATCTCCATCTTTGAATTTGATGTAGAGAGCATGTTCATGAGGACATTTGGTGAATCCATTCTCTTTGAAGTATTTGTCAATCCGATTGTTCCATGCCCTTGGTGCTTGCTTCAACCCGTAAAGAGCTTTCTTTAGTTTTAGAACTTTGTCTTCGTGGCCTTTGACTTCATAGCCTGATGGTTGCTGAATGTACACTTCTTCTTCAAGGACTCCATTTAGAAAAGTGAATTTTACATCCATCTGATGAATCTTCCACTTATTCTGAGCTGCCAAAGAAATTATTAGTCTTATAGTTTCTAATCGAGCAACAGGAGCAAATACCTCATCATAGTCAATTCCAGCTTTTTGACTATAGCCTTTTGCAACAAGTCTTGCCTTGTGTTTTTCTATCTCTCCCTTAGCATTTCTCTTTATCTTGTACACCCATTTGACACCAATTGTTTTGTGTCCTTTTGGAAGTATAACGAGCTTCCAAGTATCATTCTTTTCAATGGACTTGATTTCTTCATTCATTGCATCTTTCCACTTCTTATTTTGCACAGCTTCTTCAAAGCTTACTGGTTCGGAATCAGCAAAGAGACAGAAAAGTGTGAGATTATCAAGTTGTTCAGTTACCTCATAAAGATCTTGTAGGCTTCTTGTACGCTCCACATCTCTTTCATTCAGAAATGATGGTGGTGAGTTTCCATTATCTGTTGAGGCTGGTGATGCTGGTGGTGTAGTGGGTTCTTGTTCTGCTTGCTCCACTCTTGGTTGCTCCTCCTTCTCTTCATCAAAGTGGGGAAGGAAACTGTAATCTTCATCATGTGTTTTCCAATTCCATGTGCTTTCTTCATCAAATACAACATCACGGCTGATGATAGTCCTTCCATTGTTTGGATTATACATCTTGTAGCCTTTAGAATAATTATCGTACCCAATGAAGATGAACTTCTCACTTTTGTCATCAAGCTTACTTCTTCTCTCGTTTGGTACATGTACATGAGCTGTGCTTCCAAAGACTCTCAGGTGGGAAATACCTAGCTTTCTTCCATTCCATGCTTCTTGTGGTGTCTTTCCCAACACACTTCTTGTTGGAGATCGATTTGATAGGTATACTGCCCAAGCTACAGCTTCCGCCCAAAATTCCTTCGGTAATCTTTTGCTTTTCAGCATACTTCGTGCCATATTGAGAATTGTTCTGTTCTTTCTTTCTGCAACACCGTTTTGTTGAGGGGATCTCGGAACGGTTAAAGGACATCGGATTCCATTTGCTTCGCAGAACTCTCGGAACTCTTTTGAGGTGAACTCTCCTCCTCGATCAGATCTCATTGCTTTTATCTGGTAGCTACTTTCTTTCTCCACAGCAGTTTTAAATTTCTTGAATACTTCAAAGACTTCTGATTTCTGTTTCAAGAAATATACCCACGTTTTTCTTGAAAAATCATCAATGAAGAGAAGGAAATAATTACTATTACCGAGAGAGCTTGGCTTGATTGGACCGCACACATCAGTATGGATGAGCTCGAGTGGTTTCTTGGCTCTTGATTCTGACTGTTTTGGGAAACCTTTTCTGAATTGCTTCCCAAGTAGACACCCTTCACAAAGTTGGTCAGGATGATTAATACGAGGTAGTCCTCTCACCATTTCCTTCTTAGACAACATTTTCAATCCTTCAAAGTTGAGATGCCCAAATCGAAGATGCCATAACCATGATGCATCTTTATAACAAGCTTTCAAACACTTTGCAACATCATTTTGAATGTTCAACGAAAACATTCTATTCTTTGACATTTTCACCTTAGCAATTAAATTTCCTATGTCATCTCTTATAAAAAGACTACAATCTTTCATGTGAATATCATAGCCTTTTTCTAAAAGTTGACCTAAACTCAAGATGTTGCTTGTCATGTTGGGCACATAATAAACATTTGAAATCAATTGGTGACTACCATCTTTAGCACGAATAAGAATGTTACCTTTTCCTTCCACCGGAATTTTAGAACTATCTCCAAATGAGACATTGCCACTCACAGATTCGTTGAGCTCTATGAACATGTTTTTCCTTCCACACATGTGGTTGCTCGCACCAGTGTCGAGATACCAAGTATTCTCTTGGTCACCATCATTGCCTCTATGTGCTAATAACAGAATTTCTCTCTCCTCTGCTCTTGCTTCCACAAAATTAGTCTTTTCTTCAACCTTGTTATTTGGAGTTCTACATTCTGAAGCATAATGTCCAAACTTCTGACAATTATAACACTGAACTTGAGATTTTTCGTACCTCGTGTTCGAATTGGCTCTCCCACGACCTCTTGTTGAATTTTCTCCTCTCTCATAGCTATTGTTGGAATTGTTGTTGTTATAATTCCAACCTCGTCCACGACCACGACCTGTACCTCGTCCTCGGCTTCTTCCTCTACCTCGACCACGTTGGTATCTCTCGTGGCTTTGGATTTCTTCCTTCTCTTTGAGTTGGGACTTGAGGAGTTGTTCATTGATACCTTGCTTCCTTTTATGCTTTTCTTCGTAAGCTTGCAACGATCCTTGAAGTTGCTCAATTGTCATGGTTGTCAAATCTTTAGTCTCTTCTATCGTCACAACGATATATTCAAATTTGGAATCCAACGAGCGAAGTATCTTCTCCATTATTCTGGTATCTTCCAATGTCTCACCGTTTCTTTTTAATTGATTAGAAACGGTTAACACTCTTGTGAAGTAGTCAGAAATAGATTCAGATGCTTTCATATGTAATGATTCAAACTCACCTCTTAAAATCTGAAGACGAACTTTCTTCACTTGTTCAGATCCTTTGCAAGAGGTTTGTAGCTTATTCCACGCTTCTTTAGCGGACTTTGCACTTGAAATTTTCTCAAAGCCATCATCATCTAATGCTTGATAGATGAGATAGAGAGCCTTTCTATCTCTCTTCCTTGAGTCTTTTAAACTATCCTTTTGAGTTTGGGATAGTGTCGACTCATCTTCTGATTCGGTGTAGCCCTTTTCTACGACCTCCCAGACATCGTGTGCTCCAAGAAGTGCTTTCATTTTGATACTCCAATTATCATAGTTGTCGTTCTTGAGTGTTGGAACTTGAAAGGATACCATACCATTAGCCATACCTTTTAATATGTTTAGAATTTCGAAATTCTGATTGCACGGATGGATTCAGAACGTCGAGAAACTTCAACCGGAACTTGAACCAAAAAGTCAACTTTTGGTCAACGGTCAACTCGGTCAAAGTCAACGAGACCTGTTTGGCTTTTGTCGGCAGCGGCTCGGCTCGGCTTCGGCTTGGCTCGGATTCGGCTCGGCCTGTTAACTCGGTTCAACTCGTTTGAGTTGACTCAGTTTTCTGCAGCGATTTTCCTGCGGCGCGTGCGGGCGCGTGTAACCTCTGATTGGGATGATTTTTGCGGCGTTGTGCTCCTCTCGTCGAGAGCTTCGATTTGGTATATTATAAGACACTTAACCTCGCTCTGATACCACTTTGTTGGATCGAAATTCTCACTAAAACAAAAAAATAAAACTTTTACACTCAAAACTTCACAATACAAAGCTTTGCTTTGTTTCTCACACACTCATTAGAAGCTTTGCTTCTCTTATGTTTTCTTCTTCTTTGTGATGATAAAACCTCATGCAAGAGGGACTATATATAGTGCTAGAAAAATTAATCTAAACCATTCAAATTAACAAATACAAATAAATCATAACCACACAATTTCACCAACCAAACAATTATTTTCAAATTGCATTATTGACTCACCTAACCTTTCACCTAACCTTACACCTAACCTTAGAAGGTTCTTCTTGATGGACTTGGGCTTGGTAATGGGCTTCAAAACAAGTTTATATTTTCAACATTATGGGCAGTGACAGTATCTCACAATAAAAATTTCCGGTTACACAGGGCCAATTAACTGAAAAGGAGGCAGCAATCTGGTGCAGGTGCATAATACTTCATACACGCTAGAAGATCCAGAACTGATTAAAATAGTAGTATGCCGCTAGAAAATTAAAATATTAAAAATCATAACATCTCAAACTTTGTGCCGCCAACATGGGCTACATTTCGTCATAACATTTTTTGGTGCTGCAATTAATTTCCAATTCTTAACTCTTGGATTCCATTCCAAAGCTCCACGACCATCACTAATTAATAGCAACCCACGGGAAAGATATCGATAAATAAAGAAAAATAATTTCTAAAGAAACATGACAGCAAATCTAATTCTTCAATTATGGAAAGATGAGATAAAAATTAAAAGAATTTAGTTGACAAAATCCTAACAAAACATATTAATTTAATATCTAGAATACAAGGTAGTCATTTCTTGTGCTTAATTTATATAATTTCCCCAAGTTCAAAGCTCTTGTGTGCCAACTTGAGAAACGATCAGAAATTGATAGATTGATAAATATTGCTCATGTTCTCTTTTTTTATGTATTACCAGAAGAAAGAGCAGAAACAAAATTTATAATAACACATATGTTAACTAAGATAAATTTTATAAGATATTCATGTGTTTTTCTATTTATTAGATATATCAAGCTTGGGTGGTCAAATCCTTATTTGAACAAACATTCCAGTCCTTATAGAGTTCATGTACACAGTTGAATTAGCATGAAACAAGCTAAATTGTGTTGATGTCAAAAATTGATCAACACCTAGATTAATGTAAAATTAATGAGCAATGTGAAATTCAGGGAGTTAAAAACGAAATATGGTAACGGTGTTAATATTATAATAGAATGAAAAATTGAATAAACATAAATAAATATGGTAAAGTAATATAAGAGACAGAGATGAAGAGACAAAGGAGGCAAGTGTGTTTTTAATGTGGTTCGGCCTGAAGGATAATGTACACGTTCATGGTTATGTTATTGCTGAGAGGAAGTTAGCTTTAGTAAGGTTTTCACTAGGAGAGGGGATACTAACAAGTGTATAAGAGCTCTTTTGAAATGCAAGCAAGCTTGTTGGCATATAGGATGTTTGTTGTACATGCGAAGGACCTTTTATAAATGGTTACTTGTCTACATACAATTTGATTGCTGCAATATAGGAAAGGCTAAAATTTCTCATTCCTATTTTACATTAAACTACATTAATCACTTAAACATAAATCAAACTACAATTAATTATGCCTATGTTTGACTTGTAATACAATTCTGGAAGCTCTCCATTCAAAGAGATCTTCTATGCATTATAGAAATTTTTTTATTCAATGAAGTTCTTTCCTTTTTTGCATAACTATATTAAAAAAAAATGAAATATTCCTAATTACAAGAAAATTTCCTGTTTTTCGAGTTTTTCTCACTATTAAGGAAATAGTGAGATGAGGACATGTCATGAACTGCTCTATGACTATAAACTCAATCTGTTCCTTATACGACTTCTTTATCCTAAACTGATTCATTGTTTGGACACGATTGAACCTATTTGGTGTTTCTACTATCATGGTATTTTACTTTCCAGTCAAGGTATGATAGGCTTTGTATTGCTCCATTTTTCATCAAAAACTTTGGGCTTGTTGGCCCATTGGCCCTTATTAGGTTTCTAACCCTAATTCTACTTTTGGGCACGTCAAATAGCTCAAAGTACACAAAACGTAACTTTGTAATTCTATTGAAAGAATCGGAACTGAAACATATTACAACTATATATTTGTCTTATGTTTGGGCCAAACATAAATGGCATTATAATCTAATTTAAGTGGGACATCTGGCTATAAAGTATGATTGACCTTCATGCGAGGAAGTGGTAAAATTCATGTCCTTTACACATTTGAAAACTACCTTCATCATTAGCAATTGGGAATAAATGCAAAACATATCCAATTCGAGTTTCTTTAGACATTATGCAATTGTGGGCAATGTCAAACATGGTCAATGTATTGAATTATGATTTTCTTTTGTTAGAAATATGATCTCTCTTGAGTCTTAATGTATTTTCCAATTTGTCTGACCTATAAATTGGATGGAAACTCTCTTTTTGCCATGAACTTTTGTTTGAGCAAATATAGATAGCTTTCTTGCAAAAATTATACACTATATGATTTTTGCTACCAATTATAGCGTGCAATTGTGTGTCTCGTCATGATCCACTAGAACATTATGTAAGCTAGTTGTCCTCTCGTATAAAGTTGATTTTGTATGACAGTAAGAAAATTTATTCCTCAAATTTCCAACTTTAATTTGTTTTTCTTTCATGTACTCTTTTGTATTAGTAATACCTTAGTTGAAATTAGCATCATCGAAGTAATAATAATAATAATAATAATACTAATAATAATAATAACCCCCATGTGTCTCTTCTCTCAATATATACCATGCATTTAAAATGACGACAAGTTCCCTATACAATAGTAGATTGTTTTTGAACACCCAAAATATCAAAGTTGGATCAACTAGGCATAATTGGATAAATATATTATTCCTTCATACAACTAATCATCATGGGAAAACATACATGCATGATAGAAGGAAACATGGTACTAGTTTCTTGTCTTTAAATTGATAAGTAGATTTCGTACACATTTCTTTCTTGTCCTTAAACCATAAAACCTCACATGCACGTAATGCTTTGTTATAGCAACTCAAATGAGAAGTTTCTAGATTTCATCATTTATTTTTGTAATCATTTTATTCTGACAGCAGCTAAACATGCCAACTACTTTTACAAACATAAATAACAGAGAGTCAAATTTGAACTGAAAATTTGAAACATGAAACATATTTGATGTTAAAAGGAAACACTTCACTTTCCGGATGGACGTCTACGGGATCCTAGTCATCGCCGTCGTCATCACCACCTTTGTCATCATCATCGTCCTTATGACCAGAAACATTGAATCCAAGCTCTGCACCCCCATTGTCATCACTGCCTTTGTCATCATCATCGTCCTTGTCACCAGAAACAGTGAATCCAAGCTCCGTAACCCCATCTTCATCACCGCCTGCTGGTGCTGGCGGGGCTTTCCCCTCATCGTCCTCGGCCGCAACTATGGAGAAACCGAAGAGGAGATCAGTCCATACAAATCAATAGATATTAACGCAGCATAATATAATTCCTCACCTGGATAGAACAAACTAACCATTTATGTAGAATTAAGCTTTTATGCATGTTAGTCCATAATTGTAACATAAGACAACTCACCTAAGTTAGTGAGGAGTATGAAAGCGAAGAAGAGCGCAAAAATCTGGACAGATTTGAGATATTTGGCCATGTTTAATTGCTATTAATTGCTTGTATATATGATATTAAATGGAGATGGTATTAAGGCTATTTATAGCATGGTTTTGCTTCTCTTAACATTTAATTTATGATTGAAGTATTGATTAAATTGATTTGACATTGATATAACAACCAACAAGATCTTCTTTGATGTTTTTAAATAAAGTTAAGATTCCCAACTTAGAATCCTCTTATTTTAATGTCATAATTTATTTGATATTGTGAAGACCACGAAAGCATTGTGGTCCACATGCAAATGATAAATTAAATTAAGCACACCCCAATTCTGTAGGAATGAAACTAATGGTGTGTTTACTTCATGGATTAAACAAAGGGAATGAGGAATGAGATTGATTGATGTTGTTTACTTGCTTAAAATCCATTTCGTAATGGGAATGAAAATGTGGGTCCCACATCAATTTGGGGTTATGGAATGAGAATCCCATTCCCCCCAACCCACTTGGGAATCCCATTCTCATTCCTTTTGTCAAAATAAAATGTCCCTTATACCCCTTTTTAAAAAAATAAAGAAAAATCTATTTATTTGATGTTAAAAAAAAAAAAAACTACATATTGTAATAAAAAATTACGCACTATTAATTTTTCATCACCAATTTCTTAATTATCATGATGGACTAATAAAATAATATGTAATTTTTTTTATTATTATATGTAGTTTTTTATTTAATATAAAAAAAAATTACATATTATAATAAAAAACTACACACCAAGTTAGTAAACTATTAAAATAATATTAAGCTTTTTTATTATAATATGTAGTTTTTTATTTGATATTAAAAAAAAGAGCATATTATAATAAAAAACTACACATTATTATAATTAATCCATAATTTTAATTAAGGGTATTTTTGTAACTTATAATTAATTCATTCCGATTCCAAAATAAAGTAAACAGTTTAATGGAAATAATATTGATTCCGATTCCAATTCCTGTAGTTGAAGTAAACAACTTATATGATTCCGATACTTCATTCCGATTCCAAGTCATTCCGATTCCAGATCATTCCGATTCCTATTCCGATTCCTCCAAGTGAAGTAAACGCACCATAAAAGAGTTGAAAATTAATTTGAAATAATGTTTTTTTTTCCTTATTTAATAAGTAAAATGGCTTGATCCTGTTACTATATCTCATGGAAATCCTATAAACAAATGAGCCATGTGAAAGTCCAGTAGCTAGATGTTCTATTTCAAAGTATAAACCAATAATTTCTATGCAACTACCATCATGGATTAATGTTGTCTCTTTGCACATAAACAACGCACTTCTAACAACAATGATCTTATCTACCGAATATGTGAGACATTGTGGTTTTGCAACCAAACAATTAGTTATTGTTCTTTTGGCATTCAAAAACACGCAGGGTTGTCATTATAATTCTCTGATACTTGGATTAATAAAGACACAAGTTTAACAATCAGGTTTGCCAATTTAATTAATTTGGATGTGTCACCGTTCCGGTGTTGAATACTCAAAGTTGGTATTATACTTCGCAAATCTTGTGTAAAGTTTAATAAGTTTAACTATTGTTGTATGTATTTTTGGGCTGCCCCAAATGGGCTGGTAAAAGTTCAAAGGCTCAGTAAGATAACCTGTTAAAACCGTCCCAACAGATAAGGGCCCAAATTATTAGTTCAAAGAAACAGGCATAACTTTTTGCTCGGTTGTCAGAATGTCTATTATAATATATTTTCGGAAAGGGATTTTCGTGGTCTATAGCATGGCAACCTGGGGTTCCCTGGTTGATTCCGTTTACAGCCTCAAAGTTGTTGTTTTAATGGATGTGTTCTTGAGGTTTACATTTGCTGTAAAAAAGCACTAAACAAACAGTCCGCGAATAAGCATATGGACGAGCTGATGAACGAGCAGATGGATGAGCAAGAATCTAACTAAGACCAAAGCTTAGATAATCAGCTCGTGTAGGAGCAAATATGCATGCTTCAATGAGCTCTTTGCAGCATTACAGGCTCCTAAGCTGCTCAGACATCCTGCACAACTAACCTGTTCGACTACACTGCGCGACCAGCTTATGCGATCTCTGCTCGAACAATTTGATCGCTGGAGTAAGCTGCTCGCTGGAGGCAATATCTGATCGCTGAAGTAGTCTGTCCGCTGGGTGCAATATCTGATCGTTGGAGTAAGCTGCTCGCTGGAGGCAATATCTGATCGCTGAAGTAGTCTGCCCGCTGGGTACAATATCTGATCGTTGGAGTAAGCTGTTCGCTAGAGTTGACTAGTTGACCTTCTGAAAGGCGAATCAATTCAATTTAAGAAAGGAGTCAACTTACCTATTTTCACGCAAATCAAATCACGACATTCTTGGCAATTGCCAAAAATACGGTAGAGATAATCTTGGGAGATATTATCTCAATTAATGTATATTATTTTTTACTTTATCTGTAAAATTCTTAAACCTATTCAAATTGTAACATGTCTACTATAAATAGGAGATCAAAATCAATGTAAAGGGGATGGCTCTCTCGAGATCTCTCTCACTGTAAACACAAAACAGACATAGTAACAGTGACTGTCGTCCCTAACCGAAGCCGGCGCCGTGGATATAGGTCATTCTTAAGGCTGAACCATGTAAATCTCGTGTGTTTTTATTCTTCCTCTTTGCCTCTCTTTTTGTTTGTTTGTATCTTTTACAGATCTGTAGTCTTGGACTTGAATGAACCAGCAAGTTGACTGAACCAGTTTCAGACGTCAACAACTATCATATCAAACGTGAGGTTAATTAGCTTCTTTCTCAGCAGCAAATCTATCAAGGAGCCTTGATTAATATAACAATCAGAGAACATATCTCATAATGCCAGATTTGGACTCTCTCCTCAACAAATATTTTTCCTCACTTTTACAAAGAATGTGATTGGTTATTAAATTAAAAGTACTAAAAGCAGCCACGTCCAAACCGCTCATTAATTGTTATGCACGTGTAATAAGATTAGATATGATACAAAAACTTTATTTCATGAGAGAATCAAAATCCCATAACACATATGCAATGCAAATTCCTAAAGTCCGTGTGATCCACATGCCAACGCAAGTTAACAGAGTGTGATCAACAAAACGTTGTTAAATTATGAACACAGTCGATATACATATATAGAGAATTTCTATGGTCAGTGTTTTTTAACCCCGGCATGGTCAGTATTTCTTCATAACTTTTTTTTCAGTGCTGCAATTGATTTCCAGTTCTTATCTCTTGGATTCAATTCCAAATCCACTCAACCATCACTAATTAATAGTAGCTAGCCCATGGGAATGATGATGATAAATAAAGAAAAGCAACTTCTAAAAGTACATGACAGCAAATCCAATACTTCAATTATTGAAGTATAAGATCAAAATTGAAAGAATTTATTTGATTGATATATACATTCTAACAAAACATTTTAATTTAATCTCTAGAATGCAAGGTAGCCACTTCATGTGCTTAATATTTACATAATTTATCTATGTTCAAAGCCCTTGCACGGCAACTTAAGAAATGATCGGAAGTTGATCAACTGATAAGTATTGCTAATGTTCTTGTTATGTATGACCAAAAGATAGAGTGGAAATAGATTGAACTCATAATAACACATACGTTTATTATTAAAGATATATTTATCTAATTATTAGATATATTAGGCCTGAGTGGTCAAATACTTATTTGAAATAAAAAATTCAGTCCTTATAGAGTACGTCGACATAGTTGAACTCCAGTATACATATATATATACACACATATATATATATGTAAAAGGAAAACCAAGTGATCTCTACCATAAATCTTCTTAACTCCCATTCCATCATTTAAATTTCATTACCAAGATAAGGTAAAACATGCATCAGTACATCAGTGGGTTCTACATGAAAAGCTGATAATTCCCATTATGCATTTGTGGGGTTGATTAATTTGGATTTTAAATACTATTATGGGTCATGACAGTACCTCGCAACAAAAATTTTACAGATACACAAGGTCAGTTATCTGAAAAGGAGGCAGTAATCTGGTCCAGGTGCATAATACCTCATACAAACTAGAAGATCCAGAACTGATCAAAACAATAGCACACCGGTAAAGAAATTAAAATATTAAAAATCATAACATCTCAAATTTAATAACCCCAACATGGGCTGCATTTCGTCATAACATTTTTTGGTGCTGTGATTAATTTCCAATTCTTAACTTTTAGATTCCATTCCAAAGCCCGACAACCATCACTAATTAATAGCAACCCACGGGATCGATATCAATAAATAAAAAAATAATAATAACTTCTAAAGAAACACGACAGAAAATCCAATTCTTCAATTGTGGAAGGATGAGTTAAAACTGAAAGAATTTAGTTGATTGAAACATCCTAACAGAACATATTAATTTAATCTCTAGAATATAAGGTAGTCATTTCATGTGCTTAATATTTATATAATTTCCCCAAGTTCAAAGCTCTTGCATGTTGACTTGAGAAATGATCAGAAATTGATAGATTGATAAGTATTGCTCATGTTTTCTTATTATGTTTTACCAGAAGAAAGAGTGGAAACAAAACTTATAATAACACATATGTTAACTAAGATAAATTTTATAAGATATTCATGTGTTGTAGTTCTATTTAATAGACATATCAGGCTTGGGTGGTCAAATCCTTATTTGAACAAACAATCCAGTCCTTATAGAGTTCATCGACACAGTTGAATTAGTATGAAACAAGATAAATAGTGTTGACGTCAAAAATCGATCAACACCCAAATTAATGTAAAAATAATGAACAGTGTGAAATTCATGGAGTTGAAAACGAAATATGGTAACGGTGTTAATATGGTTCGACCTAAAGGATAATGTATATATCCATGGTTATGTTATTGTTAAGAGGAAGTAAGGTTTCTACTGAGAAAAGGGATGCTAACAATGGTATAATAGCTCTTTTAAGATGCAGGCAGGCTTGTTGGCATATATGATGCTTGTTGTTCATGAGAAGAACCTTTTATATATGGTTCCTTGTCTACATACAATTTGATTGCTACAATATAGGAAAGGCTAAAATTTCTCTTTCCTATTTTTCATTAAACTACATGAATTACTTAAATACTAAATCAAACTGTAATTAATTATGTTCATATTTGACTTCTAATACAATTCTAGTAGTTCTCATTCGAAGAGATTTTCGATGCATTATAGGAATCTTCTTGTTTAATGAAGTTCTTTCCCTTTTTGCAGAGCTATATTAAAAAAATGAAATATTCCAGCTTTTGTTAATTAATAGAAAATTTCCTTTTTTTCGAGTCTTTTTTATTGTTAAGGAAATAACGAGATGAGGACGTGTCATGAGCTGCTCTATGACTATGAACTCAATCTGTGCCTTATGCGACCTCCTTATCTTAAGCTGATTCATTGTCTGGGCGCGATTGAACTTGTTTGGTGTTCCTACTGTCATGGTAGTTTACTGTCCGATCGAGGTATGATGGAATTTGTATTGCTCCATTTTTCATCAGGAACTTTGGGCTTGTTAGCCTATCATCCCTTGTTGGGTTTCTGGCCCCAATTCTATTTTAGGGCACATCAAATAGCTCAAAATATGCAATCAATTCGTAAAGACAACTTTGTAATTCTATTGAAAGAATGAGAATTGAAACATATTGCAACTATATATTTGTCTTATGTTTGGGCCAAACGTAAATGACATCATAACCCAATTTAAGTGGGACATCTAACTTAATTAACCTTTGTACAAAGCAATGGTAAAATTTATGTTCTTTATAAATTCAAGAACTACCTTCATCATTAGCAATAAGGAAGTAATGCAAAACGTATATCCAATTCGAGTTTCTTCAAAAATTATGCACTTGTGGGCAAACGTCATACATGGTCAATGTATCCAATCGGGATTTTCTTTTGTTAGAAATATGATCCCTCATGAGTTTTAATGCATTTTCCAATTTGTCTGAGCTATGAATAGGATAGAAACTCTCTTTTTGGCATGAACTTTTACTTCAGCAAATATAGATAGTTTTTCTTGTTCATAATTGAAAATTAAGTGTAATACACTATATGATTTTTGTAACCAATTATAGCGTGCAATTGTGCGTCTCGTCATGATTGATCCGTTAGAACACTACGTAAGCCAGTTGTCATCTCATATAAAGTCGATTTTGAATGACAATAAGAAAATTTATTCCTTAAATTTCCAACTTTTCTTTTCTTTCATGTACTGTTTTGCATTAGTAATACCTTAGTTGAAATTAATCATAACAATAATAGTAATAATAACAACAATAATAATAATAATAACCCCCATGTGTCTCCTCTCTCAATATGTACCATGCATTTAAAATGACGACAAATTCCCTATACAATAGTAGATTGTTTTTGAACGCCCAAAATATAACAGTTGAATCAACTAGGCGTAATTGGATAAATATTCTACCTTGATATAAATAATCATCATCGAAAAACATACATGCATGATAGAAGGAAACATGGTACCAGTTTCTTGTCTTTAAATTGACAAGTAGATTTCGTACACATTTCTTTCTTGTCCTTAAACCATAAAACCTCACATGCACGTAATGCTTTGTTATAGCAACCCAAATGAGAAGTTTCTAAGTTTCATCATTTATTTTTGTGATCATTTTATTCTGACAGTAGCTAGACATGCCAACTACTTTTACAAACATAAATAACACAGAGTCAAATTTGGACTGAAATTAACACGAAACACATATGATGTTAAAAGGCAACACTTCACTTTCGGGATGGACGTCTATGGGATCCTAGTCATCGCCACCTTTGCCATCATCAACGTCATCTTCACCACCTTTGTCGTCATCATCATTGTCCTTAAAGTCACCAGAAACAGTGAATCCAAGCTCCGCACCCCCATCGTCATCACCACCTTTGTCATCATCATCGTCTGTATCATTAGAAACAGTGAATCCAAGCTCCGTACCTCCATCTTCATCACCGCCTGCTGGTGCAGGTGGGGCTTTCCCTTCATCGTCCTCGGCAGCAACTATGGAGAAACCGAGGAAGAGATCAGTCCATACAAATCAATAGATATATAATAACGCAGGATGGAATAATTACTCACCTGGATAGAACAAACTAACCATTTATGTAGAATTAAGATTTTATGCATGTTAATCGGAACATAAGACTTTAGAGCGACTCACCTAATTTAGTGAGGAGTATGAAAGCGAATCAGAGCGCAAAGATCTGGACAGATTTTAGAGATTTGGCCATGTTTAATTGCTATTAATTGCTTGTGTATATGATATTAAATGGAGACGGTATTAAAGCTATTTATAGTATGGCTTTGCTTCTCCTGACGTTTAATTTATGATTGAAGTATTAATTAAATTGATTTGATGTCAACATAACAATCAACAAGATCTTCTTTGATGTTGTTACATAAACTTAAGATTCCAAAATTAAAACTCCCAAATTAAAATCTTCTTATTTTAATGTCATAATTTATTTGATATTGTGAAGACCGCGATAATATTTATGGTCCACATGCAAATGTGAAGACCATGAAAATATTAAGTGCACCCCAATTCTGTAGGAATGAAACTAAAAGAGTTGAAAATTAATTTGAAATAATATTTTCTTTTCTTTTTTAATAAGTAAATTAAATGGCTTGCTCCTGTTACAATGTCTAGTGGAAGTCCTATAAACAAATGAACCATGTGAAAGTCCAGTAGCTAGACGTTCTCTTTCAAAATATAAACCATTAATTTTCATCCAACTACCATCATTGATTAATGTTGTCTCTGTGCATATGAACAACGCACTTCTAACAAAACTGATCTCAGCGACCGAATATGTGTGTCATTGTGGTTTCGCTACCAAACAAGTCAATTAAATATTGATATTTTTTATTTGTAAAAATTTATCGGGCTTGTCATTACAATTCTCTGATACCTGAATTAATTAACACACAAGCTTAACAATCAGGCTTGCCAATTTAATTAATTTGGATGTGTTACCATTCTCTTGTTGAATAGTCAAAGTTCATAAAATATTTTGCAATTCTTATGTAAAATTGAATTGGTTTACTATCATACCAAACAGAGGTTAATTAGGTTCTTTCTCAATAGCGAATCTATGAAGCAACCTTGATTAATATAACAATTAAAGAACACATCTCATAAGCCTAAATTAGAATCTCTCCTCACCAAACATTTTTCCTCATCTTTATGAATAATGTGATTGATTGTTAAATTAAAAATACTGAAAGCAACCACACCCAAACCGTTCATAAATTCTTTTTTTAAAAAACACTGTTCATCAATTGTGATGCTCATGTGTCACAAGATTAGATATGATAAAGAAAACTTTATGTCAGAAGAGAATCAAAGTCTCATAACACCTATGCATGCAAACTCCTAAAGTCCTCGTTGAGAGGATTCTAAGAACCTTGAAGATCAAGAATTGTAGAAAAATTGCAACAGAAAACTGATTTTTCATTGATTTTCTTTTTCCATACGAAATACATGTGTTAACCATTCTTTTTTACTCTCATTATGAGATTGCCACCTGGCAAGATTTCTGATAACAACTTGATTATCTTTAACTAACTAATTATGTTTCAACCAATGAGAATGCACCACTTGTTGAACTTAAAACTGATTACTTGAAGGTTATCGAGCTTGAGCTCATTGAGCTAAGTTTGATGACTTAGCTTGATTTAGTTGCCAGTTGACATTGGCTTGTTCCATGTACAAGTAAAGTCGTGCCATCAACTCTTAGCTGTAGAGTATCTGTAGCTGTCACATGCTTAGGTTCTTGACTTCGTGTTGTAGAAGTAACCTCAAAGACTCACATGCCTAGGTTCTTGACTTCGTGTTGTAGAAGTAACCTCAAAGACTGCAGGAATACATTGCTCTTCATGCCCCCTCAAACTGAACTGGGGTGAGGAAACCAGCTTCAGTTTGGACCTGAGAAAAAGGAAGCGCTCTGAAGACAATCCTTTTGTCAAAATGTTGGCAGTTTGATATTGCGTTGGTACATATTGAATCAAGACTTCATTAGATTCTACTTTCTCACGAATAAAATGAGTATCAATGTCAATATGTTTGGTGCGGGCATGAAACACTGGATTTTGAGCCAAGGACTGGGCACCTGTGTTGTCACACCAGATAACGGGACAAGAAGAGAAAGAAATACCAAGTTCGGATAGCAACGAGTTAAGCCAAAGAACCTTTGCAGTGGTGTGAGCTAAAGCTCGATATTCAGCTTCGGTGCTTGATCAAGCAACCACTATCTGTTTTCTTGATGACCAAGTAACAAGATTTCCACCAAGAAAGACACACAGACCTGTAGTGGAGCGGCGATCATCGAGAGAGCTGGCCCAATCGGCATCACTAAAAGCTTCTAGATTGAGAGATGCATGAGGACTAAAGCTCAAACCATAGCCAATAATACCCTTTAAGTATCGTAAAACTCGTTTACAAGCTAACTAATGATTATTGGTAGGGGCAACCAAAAATTGGCTGAGCTTGTTGACAATGTATGATATATCTGGCCTTGTGTGTGTTAGATATTGAAGGGCATCAGTGGTGCTACGATACAAGGAAGGATCAGCAAAAAAAGTGCCAGAATCTTTGGAGAGTTTGACACTTGCAGTAGTGGGACAAGATGTTGGCTTACAATCAAGCATTCCAGTTTTGGCAAGGAGATCTGTAGTGTATTTCAATTGAGATAGATACAAACCAGAAGAGTTCCTATGAACTTCAAAACCAAGGAAGTAGCTGACTGGTCCAAGAACTTTGAGAGCAAAATGAGTGTTGAGGTAAGTAATGACTTGCTGAATCTGTGTAGAGTTAGGTCCGGTGATGAGTATATCATCAACATATACCAGTAAGTAAATGGTGCAATCATGATCAATCTTGAAGAATAAAGAGACATCAGAGGTGGAGTTTTTGAATCCCCAAGCAAAAAGAGCAATTTTTAGCTTGGTGAACCAAGCTCTTAGGGCCTGTTTAAGACCATAAAGAACTTTGTTCAGCCTACACACATGCTGTGGTTGACGAGGGTTAGTAAATCCTTCTAGCTGAGTTGTTGGATTGACCATCCATTTGACACAGCTAAAGTGAAGATTATGCGAATGGTGGAGGCTTTGACAATAGGACTATAAGTGTCGAAGTAGTCTAAGCCAGGGGTTTGATGAAAGCCCTTGGCAAAAAGCCTAGCTGTCAATTTTGAGACTGAACCATCTTGATTAAATTTGGTGCGAAAAACCCATTTGCACCCTACCAAATTCATGTTTGCAGTGTAAGGAACAAGTGTGTTATTCCGTTGGAGGGCTTCAAACTCTTCAGTTGTTGCTGCAGACCACCCTTTATCCTGAAGAGCAACCTTTACTGATGTGGGTTTTATAATAGCAGACAGGGCATGTAGGGATTTGTATAGTCCAATAGTTGATGAATGTAAGGAAAGTGCTACTTTGGATCTAGTCAGCATAGGGTGAATATTTGTTGATGTTGATTGCTTAGACAAGCTTGGATGAGGTAATATGGGAATTGAAAGAGGTATTGCAGGAGCATTAGTTGTAAAGTTAGAAGATGATGCAGGTTGGGTGTGGGAGACAGATGAAGCAGCAGTAGTTCTATTGATATAAGGATTGTTAGCAAGGAAACTAGGAGGTAAACTTACAGCCTTTGTACCATCAGACTTTGAGATTTTTGGTGGAAATAGTTGAAGGTAAGGAAACTCCATTTCATTAAATTCAACATTCCTGGAAATATACACTTTTCCTTAGCTGTGTAGACACTTGTAACCTCGGTGCATTGGACTATATCCGAGAAAGATACACTTAGCTGAATGAAAATTTAGTTTGTTGGTTGAATAACACCTGAGGTATGGAAAGCAACTACACCCAAAGGTCTTGAGAAAATGATAGTTAGGCTATTTGTAATATAACTTCTCAAAAGGAGATACAAAGTTTAACACACTGGAAGGAAGATTATTGATGAGAAAAGCTGCAGTGGAGAAGGCTTCAACCTAGAAAATCAGTGGCATTGATGCATGAGCTAATAATGTCAAACCCATCTCAACCAAGTGTCTGTGTTTCCTTTCGGGAACACCATTTTGCTGATGGGTATGTGGGCAAGAAAACCTTGCTTGAATACCAGCTTTTTTCAAGACAGGCAAGAATGTTTTAAATTCACCACCCATATCAGTGTGTAAGCACTTGATTTTGTGATCTAATTGAAGTTCAACATGTCTTTTGAAACTCAAGAAAGTTGATAGTGCATCAGACTTCAATTTAAGTGGATAGAACCAAGTAAATCTAGTAAAAGCATCCACAAATATATTGTAATATCTATAACCTTCTGTGGACTGAAATGGAGAGGGTCCCCACAAATCCGAATACGTTATTTCTAAAGGCTGTTTAGCTGTGATTTGCAGCCTTGGAAAAGGTAGTTGATGAACCTTTCCAAGCTTGCAAGAATCACAAAAATCTAATTCAGAGACCTTGCAACCAAAATGAAGTTTCTTTATAACTTGTTTGAATACCTTACGAGATGGATGGCCTAGTTTTGCATGCCAAATCTTGAAATTCACTTGACTAATAGACATAGCAACCAACTCTTTCTTATTTATACTATAAGAGTAATTTGTTTTATTCACCAAACAACTATCAATACTAGTTCTACTTGCTTAGAATATTCTGAAATAGAAGAAAGATTGCAAAACCTTCTTGATTCTGCTTGCTTGAGCTGCAGTTGATAGAGACCACCATCAAGCTTTCCTTTGAGTAAAGGTCTTCCCGAAATCTTGTCCTTAAAAACACAAGAATTATCATATATTTCAGCAAATGAATTATTGTCCTTTGTGAACTTTGAAATGCTGAGAAGATTCTTTTTGATTTGAGGGACATGCAAAACATTTTTCAAGAGTAAGGACCTAGGAGGCTGCATGTGAGATTGGATTTGTGTGTCTCCTACATTAGAAATCTTTAGACACTGACCATTTCCCAACATACCAAGCTGGATCAACAATTGTGCTTGATGTTGCAATGGTTTCTGAGTTATGATGTAGGTTTGCTTGGACTAGCATTGAGTTGGACACGTTGTTGTATGACTGATTCTGCCTTTAAGGGTGATAAGAAATATCAAATCGATGGTAACATTGGACTGCCATATGGCTTGTTCGTCCACAAACTTGACAAATAACTTTCTGTTAACCTCGACTACATCTTCCACCTTTGTTTCTGCCACGACTACCACCATTACCTCGACTTCCAAAAATTTGTTGATTGTTTTGCTGAAACCTCCTCTCACTAGCACTTGAAGCATAATTGATTGATGAAGAACTCAGATCAAGCTTTGAGACTCCATTTAATTGCTCTATCCTTTGCTCGTGTAACATCAATTGATATTGGGCATCTTGAATTGACATTGTGTGTTTTTGCGAAGTGATCAAGACCACCACTGGATCATATTCATGACCAACACCATTGAGTATGTGCAAGATAAGTTCGTTGTCAGTGATAGGTTGTCCCGCAGCGGCCATTTCATTTGCGATTTATCTCAACTTCATCATAAAGTCAGAGATAGACAGAGTACCTTTCTTGAAAGTCTGTAATTGTTATCGAAGCTGCAACATCCTGGCTGTGGATTGCTGTGCAAATAAGTTCTCAAGTGTAGTCCAGGCTTCCAAAGAACTGGTACAACGAGTCACTTGACTAAGAACCGATTCACTCAGAGTAGAGAAAAGCCAACAGAGAAGAAGTTGATCAGCTCTCTACCACATGATGTATTCCTCACTAATTTGAGGCCCTGTCGAAGCGGAATCAACAATTTGTATGTTGTTGATGAATTTCTTTGGAGGTGATCTATTAGTTGATATGAGATGATCAAAGCCAAAGGCACAAATTGCTGTTATGACATGTGCTTTCCAAAAACCATAATTGGTGTTGTTGAGCTTGATTGGAAGGTTGAAGTTTAGGGATTTAGCAATTGTTGAGACATCCATGAATTTCAAGGAAGATTATCTGTTGTCGTTGCTTGTTATTGGTGCTGAAGTTGAACTAGAACTTGGATCTACCATTGACGACTGTCAAGAAGCTCTGATACCATGAGAAGGTTCTAAAAACCTTGAAGATCAAGAATTGTAGAAAAATTGCAGCAGAAAACTGATTTTTCATTGATTTTCTTTTTCCATACGAAATACATGTGTTAACCATCCTTTTATACTCTCATTATGAGATTGCCACCTGGCAAGATTTCTGATAACAACTTGATTATCTTTAACTAACTAATTATGCTTCAACCAATGAGAATGCACCACTTGTTGAACTTAAAACTGATTACTTGAAGGTTATCGAGCTTGAGCTCATTGAGCTAAGTTTGATGACTTAGCTTGATTTAGTTGCCAGTTGACATTGGCTTGTTCCATGTACAAGTAAAGCCGTGCCATCAGCTCTTAGCTGCAGAGTATCTGTAGTTGTCACATGCCTAGGTTCTTGACTTCGTGTTGTAGAAGTAACCTCAGAGATTGCAGGAATACATTGTTCTTCACTCGTGATCTGCACATCAATTCAAGTTATGATCAGGAAACATTGTTAAATCATGAAAAGAGCCAATATATATATATATATATTTATATATACTTTTTTTAATTAGGCATACTTGATTTTAAAAGGTAAGGACTAATCAATCAAATTCATATATTATATTCTCTCTCCTAAAATAAATTTTCTCTTCAATTTAATTTAAATACAATGGATAAATTTGATTTGTTGGTTCTTACTTTTTAAAATCATGTATGCGTGATTATAAAAGCATTCTATATTTATATATACATATATCTACACACATACATACAAATATGTATATATATAAAATCAAGTGATCTCTAAACTCCCATTCAATCATTTAAATTTTGCAACCATGATGGGGTGGTAAAACATGGGCCAATACATCGATGGGTTTTACATCAAAGGCTTAAAACTTTGATCATGCGTGCGTGGGGTTGATTAATTTCAAATTTAAATAACATTATGGTAATGATGGTACCTCATAACATAAATTTCTGGATACACCAGGCTAGTTAATTACCTAAAAATAAAAATGTTGAATCTTAACATCTCCAATTTAGCAACGCTAGCATGGGCAGCATTTCATAATATATATTTTTTTGTTACTGCAATTGATTTCAAATTCCTATCTCTTAGAATGAATTTCAGGGCCACACAACTATCACTAACTAATGGCAGCCCATAAGAGCGATACCTATAAACAAAGAAAAACAAGTTCTAAAAAGACATGATGGCAAATCCAATCCTTCAATTATTGAAGGATGAGATCAAAATTGGATGAATTTATTTGATTGAAACATCCTAACAAAACATTTTAATTTAATCTCTAAAATACAAGGTATTTACTTCATGTACTTAATATTTATATGATTTCTCCATGTTTAAAGGTCTTGCATGTCGACATGAGAAGTGATTAGAAGTTGATCAAATGATAAGTATTGCTCATGTTTTCTTAGTATATATTACCATAAGAAAGAGTGGAAACAGAACTTATAATAACACATATGTTGCATGAAGATATATTTTAGAATATATTCATTTGTTGTAGTTCTATTTATATGATATATCACGCCTAGGTGGTCAAATCCTTATTTGAACAAAAAAAATCTAGTCCTTATAAGGTTCATCGACATAGTTGAATTAGCATGAAACAAGATCAATAGCTTAAAAAACACAATCATGTTAGATAAAACTTTAATAAATGAAAACTTATACCAAAATTCAAAAACTCATATTAAATCATTAAGAATTATTATAGAGAAGATATATATGAATTCATTTTGATAAACTTAATTAAAATTAAGTCTTACATAGTCAAATCTTCTTAGGTTGCTCTATAGTTTTCTTCTAAATGGAGAAGCAGAAAGAAAGAAAAATATTACGTATATTGATTTGAGTTGGGAACCATAACCCTCATAATATTTTTTATATACTAACCTAAGTAGGTTTCTAATAATCTTAATAAATTAGTATTGAGTTTCTACATACTAAAACTCATACCCAATGAATATCTTTAGAGTCCAATTAATATATCATTTATTTAGCCCTATTAAAATAGATAGACTATAATATAATTGTTATTTAATATGTAAACCGATAATAAGAAATATAAAAAATCTTAATAATCTCCCACTTGAGCTACATATGTTTCTTGAGACAATTATATTATCTATAATCTTGAGTACATACTGAAAAGCTATCCATCCTGAAATATCTCCTTAGTTACAATTTGGTTCATCTACTATATTAGTATGAGATCAAAACAACCTTTGTTATATATATTCATAACTAGACCCATCAATGGTTATCATACTAATATATTCAATAACATAGATCAATTATGAATGTGTAGCATGAAAATTACATGTAATGTGATATCAAACATGCCTATTTCCAACTGATCCTACTTTAATGTTTAGTGAGATCAAACACAAATAACATTCAGAGTTTATAACTAAACTATATAATTTATTCTGTAGATATAAAACATATTTGTAACAAAGAACATCAAAATACTAACTCCCACTGAACATGAACATTATCAACCAAAACAACACTCATATGAGTTGTGTACTCATGAAAGACCTTGAGTGGTAATCCCTTAGTAAGCGGATCCATAATCATGAATTTTGTCTCAATATATTCTATAGTCACCTGATGACTCTAAACTCTTTCTTTAACAATAAGAAACTTGATGTCTATGTGTTTTTTACTTCATAGATTTTTTATTGTTGTTAGAATATAGCACAACCAAATTATTATCACAATATATCTTTAATAGTTTTTCAATACAATCCTTAACTCGTAGCTTTGTGATAAAATTTCGCAGTCATATCCCATAATTAGATGTCTTATAATAGGCTATAAACTCAACTGTCATAATGGAAGAAACTATGAGTGTCTACTTAACACTCTTCTAGGAAATAGCTCCACTAGCTAGCAGGTAAATATAGTCCGACGTAGATATTTTACTGTCTTGGCATCTAGCAAAATCGAAATCAAAATATCCAACGATCTCTAAATGATCTGATCTCCAATACATGAGCATATGATCTTTTGTTCCCTGTAAATAACGCATAACCCGTTTGGCTGCTTTCCAATAATCCATCTTTGAGTTTCTTAAATATCTGCCCAACTTACCCACTATGAACGTAATGTTTGGACGTATGCATACTTTAGCATATATTAGACTTCCTACAACTAATGTATAAGAAATTTTTTGCATTTCTTTTTGTTCCAACTTATTATTAGGGTACTGACTAAGATTGAACTTATCTCCTTTAGCTATATAGGTATCTTCTGGTACACAACTTTTCTTTCCAACTCTATCTAGAACTCTTTCAATATAGCTCTTTTGTGATAATCTAAAGATATCTTGAAAACAATCTCATTGTATCTGCATGCTTAATACAAAAAAGTCATTCCTAAGATATTTCATCTCAAAATTCTTTATTAGAAATCTTTTGTATTTATGTAATAAGCCTATATCGCTACTAGCAAGTAGTATGTCATCGATATATAACATCAAAAATATGTATTTACTCCTACTGAACTTATGATATATATAATATTCAACCTTATTTATCTCAAACCCATACGAGATAATAACTTGACGAAATTTATGATACCATTGACGGGAAGCTTGTTTGAAACCATAAATTGATTTCTTCAATTTATAAACTATTTTCTTTGAGTCACCGGATATAAAGTTTTCTGGTTGCATCATATATATTGTTTCGTCAATGTCACCATTGAGAAACACAGTCTTTACATCAATCTGATGTAGCTCCAAATCAAAATGAGTCACAAGTGCCATTATAATCCTAAAAAAAAATTTCATAGAAACTAGAGAGAAAGTCTCTTTGTAATCAATATCTTCCTTCTGAGTAAAATCCTTGGAAACTAAATGAGCTTCATATTTCTCAACATTACCTTTTGAGTCCTTTTTGGTTTTATATATTCATTTGTAACTAATGGGTTTCGTACCTTCAAACAATTCGATAAGATCCCAAATGTTATCATCTTCATGGAATTCATCTCATCATTCATAGCATCAATCTATTTTTGAGAATTAGAACTTTGTTTGACTTGATGGAAGTTGATTGGATCATCTTACACCACTACTATATCAACTTCATGCTCTTGGAGAAAAAGGATATAGTGATCCGGAATCACATTTTTTCTTTCTTTAATGGATCATCTCAATGACATATCCTCTTGAGGTTGTTGAGTTTACACTTCAAACATAATTTCTTTATTTTGTAAAGGGAGCTCTTTTACATTGTCTTGATATTCTAGATTTGTATTTTAAACATTGTCAGGAATAAAAGTCTTATCATTATTAACAACAATAATAGGAAAGAAAAAAATTTCTTTTTAAAAACAATGTCTTTAACCTTATATCCCCCCACAAACTCAACTTCCTCAAGCAATCTCGTATTTCTCATCCCAAAAATTATTCTAGTAGTGGGATTGTAGAACTTAAAACCCCTTGATCATTCAGAGTACCCAACAAAGTAGTAGCTTATAGTTCTTGAGTCCAGTTTCCTTTCATTTAGCCTGTAAGGCCTTACTTCAGCTGTACAATCTCAAATGTGTAAATGTCTAATACTAGGTTTCTTGCTTGTCTATAGTTCATAAGGGGTTTTAGCTACCGCTTTGCTCGGAACCCTATTGAGAATATATGCTACACTCTTTAGTGCTTTGCCCTAAAAGAATTCAAGTAAAGAAGAATGATTGATCATACTTCTTACCATATCCTTAAGCATTTTATTTCATCTTTCAACAACACCATTCATGCTAAGTTTATCTAGCATTGTGTATTGCAAGACGATACCGCATTTCTCTAGGAATTTTATAAAAGGTCATGGATAATATTCACCAAATTCATTATATCTGCCATAATATTCACCACCATAGTTAGATTTGATAGTTTTAATTTTCTTGTCAAGTTGATTTTCATCTTCAACTTTGAAAACTTAAATATATCTAAGGATTGAGACTTCTCATTATCAAATATAGGTACTCATACCTTGAATAGTCGTCTATGAACGTAATAAAATATTGTTGACTATTCCAAGAGGTTATAGGAAATGACCCGTAAATATCAGTATGAATTAGTTCTAAGATATCAGAGCACTTGTTATAACCTAATCTCTTAATATTTGTTTGTTTTCTTTTTATACACTCAATACAGACTTGAAATCAAATCAAAGGGATCAAGAATCCCATCAGAAAAAAGCTTTTGAATTCTTTGTTTAGATATATGACCTAAATGCTTATGTCATAGTATGAAAGAATCCCTGTTAATTCATTTTTGTTTTGTACATCGTAAATTTATATGTAAGGTTTCATTAATTAAGGCAATTGTATCTAACAAATATATGTTATCATGCAAAGATAAAGAACTAATACCAGTAAGATTCGAATTTTAAAAAAGACTAAATTTATTATTTCCAAATGAACAAGAATAACCAAATTTGTCCAAAATATAAATTAAAACCAAATTCCGTCTAAAAGATGGTACTACATAAATCTCTTCCAAATTCAAAAATTAATCAGTCTTCAATAATAACCTAAAAGTTTCTATAGTCTCTACTGTAATTGTTTTGTTATTATCCACATAGATGAATCTTTTGGCATCACTTGGCTTTCGACTCCATAAGCAACCCGCATAGACACATTTATGTGAGTAGTAGTACCCGAATCTATCTATCAAGTGTGTTTAGGTACAAAAGCTAAATTAACTTTAAAACAAACTAAATTGAGAAGTATACCTCTCCTGGTATGTTAGTTGGCAGATTTGGGATATTCTTTCTTCATATGTTCAATTTTCTTACAAAAGTAACAGGAAAACTCCTCATCCTATTTCTTTTGCACTTTATGCTGTGATGTCCCAACTGCAGCTTCTTTTCCTCTTTTCTTTTTCTTTTTAGACATAAAACCCCTAAAAGTTTCTAGAATGGAACATTTCATGATCTTAAGACTCATGCAATTAGAACGGTTCCACTTCTTCATGCTCACTTTTTCATCAATGAAACTATTTTCATTGAGAACTGAAGGTTGTTCTTCTTGAAGTGTATGGTCAAGATCTATGCAACCGAGAACAGTCATAATGTTCTCTTTTTAATTCTTGAAATTCGTGCCGTTAAGCACAAGAATGAAATTAATGTTGGTAGAAATTATTGAAGTTGAAGTAGTAACTAAATCGAGAACAAAACTAAATACAAGCTCACAATCAGTAATCAAGTCATAACATAAACATACTCAATTAATAAATTCATAGATAACATGATTAAATGATTCCTATAATGGTGGGCCCTAAAACAAGATATCTCACACAACATTGATATTAGTTTTTAGGTAGAAATATCAATTGTAAGTGATATTCTCCATGTAGTAATTAAATATTGACAATTAATCCCATTAAAGAATAAATATTTCTTTAAACCGACTTATTACTCACATGAAAAACTTAATAATCGTCACATATTTATTATTACAGGTATGTCTATTATTTGGCTAAACAACAACCTTCCTTTAGGCCGATTATTATTCACATAAACAATCAATAATAAACATACACATCTTAATATTTTAAAATAAATAAATTTATATTATAGAGGTTACTTTGGTAACATATAATTTCAATTCAATTTATTTTGAAATATCATAATTTTTCTTTTTGACAAGATAATAACGAAAAACTTCACATTACATATAAATCTATCAAAACTTTGATTCAAGTACATTTGCAGCATATCAACCAAACTCAAAAGTAATGTTAAACAATTATAAAGTTAAAAAAAAAAAAAAAAAAATGAATTTTGAAGCAAAATAATAGTAGACATCAAAGTGTTGGTACTATTTTCAGATGCAAAACCTTTAACAAATTTAGTGTTAATAAAATAACTAAACCAAACAAACCATGCAAATAGAGACATTCTTGTCAATGTCGAAACTTTATAGTCGGACGAATATTAGAAGATTAATTCACTAAAGTGGACTATTGCCACAATCTTATATAATATGCTTCTCTGCATACGCAGAAGAAAGAAAATAAATAAATAAATAAATAGAGATCTATGTCCCTACAAACTTCTTTACTTATAAGAGAAAACAATCTCAAAACTGAAAGACATGATTTGAGGCTATTAATATATCACTTATTTGATCTTATTAAAATAGATAGCTCATAATATAATTGTTATTTAATATATAAACCCATAATAAAAAATATAAAAATCCCAACAAATCACTCTATAAAGACAACATTTGTAATCGTATTGAAAAAGAACGTGGATGGAAACATATTACAACTATATTTCTCTCGTATGTTTATGCCAAACACAAATGTCATCATAACGAAATTTAAGTGCAACTTCTGATCTTAAAGTATAATTAATCTTCATGCTAGGAACTGGTAAAATTCATGTTATTGACACATTTGAAAACTACCTTCATCATCGGCAATAAGAACAAAATTCATGTTATATCCAATTTAGGTTTCCTGTTAAACTTTCTTAACTCATTAATAGGCATATATTTAAAACAAAATAAAGAGAAAACTGTAATTCTAGAGTTTTAGCATTCACATTAACTTATTTACATTAGTAATAATTTTTTCTTCAAACATTCATCCCTAATTTGAAATTACTATGCAGACAGATGTGGCAACAGCAGACAAAGTCTGGACTTGGGGCTAACGTCAAACATGGTCAATGGATCCAAACAGGATTCTCTTTTGTTAGAAATTTGATCCCTCATGAGTTTTAATGTATTTTGCAATTCGTCGAAGGTATAAATAAGACAGAAACTCTCTTTTGACATGAATTTTACTTGAGCAAATATAGATAGCTTTTCTTATTCATAATTAAAAAGTAAGTGTAACACACTATACACGAATTTTGCAACCAAGAAAAGCTTCCAACTGCGGGTCTCATCATGAACCTTTACGACACTATATGAAAGCTAGTTGTCCGCTCATATGAAGTTGGTTTTATTTGTCGATAAGAAAATTTTTTCCTTAAATTTTCAAGCTTGCTTTTCTCTCAGGTAGTATTTTGTATTAGTAATACCTTAGTTCAAATTAAAATAATAATAATAATAATCAAAACCCCTGTGTGTCTCCTCTCTATATATGCCTTGCATTTGAAACGACAAGAAGTTGCCTATGCAATAGTAGAATATTGTTTTTGAATAGTCGAAATATTGTCGCTTGAATCAACTGGGCATAATTTGATAGATATTATATCTCCATACAAATAATCATAATTGGAAAAGAAAAATAAATATATGATAGAAGAAATTTCTTGTCGTTTAGTAGATTTGGTACACATTTCTTTCTTGTCCTTGAAACATAAAAAAAAACACATGCACGTAATGCTTTTTTATGGCAACCCAGAGGAGTGGTCTCTAGGTTTCATCACTTATTTTTGTAATCATTTTATTTTGACGACTGTAGCTAGCCATGCCTACTAGTCGTACAGACCTAAATAAAAAAAACCATCAAATTTGAACTGCAAATTTGGAACACGGAACACATCTGATTGTTAAAAGGCAACGCATCACTTTCTGGAGAGACATCCAGGGGATCCTAGTCATCACCACCTTTGCCATCATCACTGTCGTCATCACCGTCCTTATCACCAGAAACAGTGAATCCAAGCTCCGCAGCCCCATCGTCATCACCACCTTTGTCATCATCATCGTCCTTATCACCAGAAACAGTGAATCCAAGCTCCGCATCCCCGTCGTCATCACCACCTTTGTCATCATCATCGTCCTTATCACCAGAAACAGTGAATCCAAGCTCCACACCCCCATCATCATCACCGCCTGCTGGTGCCGGTGGGGCTTTCCCCTCATCGTCCTCGGCAGCGACTACGGAGAAACCAAGGAGATCAGGTCATGCAGATCGATAATAATAATGCAGCATGGAATAATTACTCACCTGGAGAGAACAAACTAACCACTTGTGTGGAAATTAAGCTAATGCATGTTAATCCATCATTATAACATAAGACTTTAGAAACAACTCACCTGAGTTTGTAAGGAGGATGAGAGCGAAGAAGAGCGCAAAAATCTGGACGGATTTGAGAGATTTGGCCATGTTTAATTGCTATTAATTGCTTGTAAATATGATCTTAGTGGGAATGGTATTAGAGCTATTTATAGTACGGCTTTGCTTCTCTTGATGTTTCATTTGTGATTGAAGCATTAATTAAATTGATACAATGGCGATATAACAACCAACGATATCTTTTTTAACATTGTTAAATAAATTAACTCCGGATTCCAAAATTAAAATCTTCTTAACTTCATAATTTATTTGATCTTGTGAGCACCACGAAAGCAGTTGTGGTCCATAAGTCAATGATGAATTTAATTAAATGCCCCCCAATTCAGTAGGAATGAAATGAAAACAGTTAAGAATTAAAATGAAATATTGTTCTCTTTTTTTTTTTAATAAGTAAAATGGCTGGATCCTCTTCCTGTTTTCTCATGGAAGTCCTATAAACAAATGAGCCATGTGATAGTCCAGTACCTAGACGTTCTCTTTCAAATGATAAACCAATAATTTCCATCCAACTACCATCATAGACCAGCGTTATCTCTGTGCACACGAACAACGCACTTCTAACAACAAAACTGATCTCAGTTACCGAAACAAGTAAATTAAATATTGCTCTTTCAAAATTCCAAAATTTTGGGTTCCACTCTACAATCTTGTCATCATAATTCTGTGAGGAGAGAATCAAAATCCTATGAAACCTATGCAGTGCAAAGTAGGGGTGAGCATTTTGAACCCAACCCGAGTAATCCGACCCAACCCGATCAGGTCTGGTTATAGTATTTAAAATACCCCACTCGGGTTGGGTTCAAACAAACCAATTTTTTCTCGGGTTAGGTTGGGTCAGACGAGTAACCTGAGAAACCAACCCGAACCGAAGACTATCTATAAAAAAAAATAAAGTGTGTGCGCTAGCCGTAGTTGCCATTTCTCTTACATCTTCTCTCAGTTCTCTTCACCCTCCATTTCTCTCCACACTGCACAACCTCCTTCACAGTTGTCCTCCTTCATGGTGCTCCTCCAGTCTGTGACCTCCACAGCCTCTAGCCGCCGACCAATTGTTTCCATTCACCGCAAATCAATTCAACGTAACAAAATATGATCAAGAAATGATGTTATATAAGTTATGAATAGAGCCAATATATATATATATATATATTTAATCAAGCGACCTCGACCACGGGCCTTCTAAACTCCCATTCCATCATTTAAATTTTATTACCAACATGGGGTAAAACATAAGTCAGTTCATTAATAGGTTCTACATGAAAAGCTTAAAAATCTGATCATGCATGTGTGGAGTTGATTAATTCGGAGTTTAAATACTATTATGGACTGTAATGGTACCTAGCAACATAAATTTCGAAATACAACAAGGTAGTTACCTATAAAGGAAGCAGCAAACTGGTCCAAGTACATAAAACTTCAAACCAGCTAGAAGATCCAGAACCAATTAAAAAAATAGTATATATGTAGAAAATTAAAAATATAGATTCATGACATCTCGGATTTACTAACTATATACATATGTATGATCTCGACCATTCCATACATTAAATTTTTGTAACCAAGATAGGGTAAAACTTGGGTCAATTCAGCGATGAGCTCTACATGAAAAGCTTAAAACCCGAAGCCTGCATGTGGGGGGTTGATTAAATTGGAGTTTAATTAAATGCTATTATGGGCTCTGACGCTACCTCACAATATAAATTTCCACATACAACAGGCCAATTTCCTAAAAAGGAAGTAACAAACTGGTCTGGGTGCATAAAAGCTCAAACCAGCTATAAGATCCAGAAGGAATTAAAACAACAGTATACTAGTAGAAATTTAAAGTATTGATTCATGACATCTCCAATTTACTAACACCAATAAATTTTTTTCCGAACCATAGACAAGGCCAAATTAAAACCATGATTCAAAATTTAACTATTTTTCTTATATTTAAATAATCAGAGCATACTAAATGAGTTAGGATTTTTTCAGATAGAAAGATGCAGTTGTTGGCCATGGATGGAGGAGGTGTTCCGATCATGTTGAACAGCATGCATGTGCTTCCGAAACATCGAATTCAACTACTGGAGGAAGATAATCAGAAGCTACTGAAAGAAGATTGTATGTTGGAACATATAAGAAATTTGTTGAAACCTCGAGTTCATGGGTTAGAAGACAAGATAAATGAAATGAAAGGTGATTTTTATAAAATGAAAATTTTAAAGTAGTTGGGTGGATGAGGGAGTAAGTGAGCGAGTTTGAGAGAGAGTTGAGAATGAAAAGAAGGGACGGAAAGGTTATGCAACGGAAAATTAAAAATTATGAATTAAGTCGTCGTAATTTCATGATCATTTAAGGTGCTCTAATTATAAATAATGCCAATTAGCTTTTCAACGTTAATAATGTAGAAACATATCGTTCTACTTAAGAAGCTTTAAAATCCAATGCATGTGTGGGGTTGATTAATTTGGAGCTTAAATACTATTATGGGTCATGACAGTACCTCGCAACATAGATTTCCATATACACCAGGCCAATTACTAATAAAGGAAGCAGCAACCCAATCCAAGTTCATAAAACCTCAAACCAGCTGGAAGATCTATAACAAATTAAAACAAAAGTACACCGGTAAAGATTAAAAATATTGATTCATGACATCTCCAATTTACTAACCTAAAATATATATAGGGGTTACATTTTAGCATACACTTGGGGTATGCATACACTTAAATAAAAAAAAATGTGATTGTATTCTAAAATGTATAATTATAATGTATCATATATAGTTACAGCTAAATATGTATGATTATATTAAGTAAATATGATCACATTCATCATATTTACTGATTGTAATCACACATGTTTAGTTATAATTATGTATAATAAATTACAATGACACATTTTAAAATACATTTGCGCTTTTTTTTTTGTTAAGTGTATGCATACACTAGATATATCCAAAGCGACCCCTATATATGTATATGTGTGTGTGTATAGAACTTATATAGTTAGTGTCTTCAAAATTTTTAAAGTTAGGATGAACAAATCAAATTTATCAATTCCATTTAAATTAAATATAAGAGAAAATTTGTTTTACGGGAGATAATGAAATGAATGAGTTTGATTGATTTGTTCTCACTTTTTATAATTATAAAATACTAATCATAGAAATTATATATATATAGTAATTTTTTAATCAGTACTTCCTAACTTTAAAAAATTAAAATGAACTAATCAAATTTATTTATTATATTTGAATTAAATACTACGAACACATATTTTCAGTCAATCTTATCACTATGTGGCATCCACTAAAAATAAAATGTTGTAAATTATGTTCGTAAAATAAAAATTTCAAGACGTCCTTATTGGATATAAATTTTTTTAACAATGGTATACATCATACTATAAAACCTAATTAGTTTTTCTTTTTAATCACAATCTCTTATGATCCTAATGATATGAAATTATGTCCATATTTGACTTGTAATACATTATGATAGCTTTCCATTCGAAGAGATCTTCTATGAATTATAGGAATCTTCTTGTTCAATAAAGTATTTCCCTTTTTCTAAAGCAAAATTAAAAAAATGAAATATGCCAGCTTCAGTTAATTAGTAGAAAATTTTCTGTTTTTCGAGTCTTTCTCAATGTTAAGAAAATTACTAGATGAAGACGTGTCACAAGCTACTCCATAACTACGAACCCAATATGTGCCTTATGCAAGCTCTTTATCCGGACTTGATTCATTGTCTGGGTGCGATTGAATTTGTTTGGTGTTCATGCTATCATGGTATTTACTATCAAGTCAAGGTTTAATGGGTTTTGTGTTGCTCCATTTTTCATCAGGACCTTTGGGCTTGTTAGACCATCGGCCTGCAACTTTCTAATTCTATTGAAAGAACATGAACCAAAACATATTACAACTATATATTTCTCTTATGTTTGCACCAAATATAAATGACGTTATAACCTAATTTAAGTGGGACATCTGACTTTAAAGTATAATTAATCTTCATACAAGGAAGTGGTAAAATTCATATTATTTGCACTTTGAAAACTACCTTCATCATTAGCATTAAGGAAATAATGAAAAATGTTTATCCAATTCGAGTTTCTTCAAACATTATGCAGAAAGATGTTGCAATATCAGGATTAAGACTTGTGGGCAAACATCAAACATTGTCAATGTATCCAATTAGGATTTTCTTTTGTTAGAATTATGATCCCTCATGAGTTTTAATGCATGTTCCAATTCATTTGAGCTTTAAATAGAAAGGAAACTCTCATTTTGGCATGAACTTTTACTTGAGCAAATATAGATAGCTTTTCTTGTTCATAATTAAAAATTAAGTGTAATATGATAAATGATTTTTGCAACCAATTGTAGCATGCAATTGTGCGTCTCATCATGATTCGTTAGAACACTACATAAGGTAGTTGTCCTCTTATATAAAGTTGATTTTATATGACAATAAGAAAATTATTCCTTAAATTTCCAACTTTGTTTTTCTTTCATTTACTATTTTGTATTAGTAATACCTTAGTTGAAATTAACATAATAATAATAATACTAATAATAATAAGAGAAAATTACAATTTAGTTATCCAATTTGAAACTATATTCAGATGGAGCAAATGTTTCAATTTAATTGCAATTTACCCGACTCCCCTCATTAATGGATCTCCATTAGAGTTAACTATTAAGAGGTAAAATTGTCTTTTGATGTTATTTTATATATTTTTTTAATAATAATATTTAAAAACCTTATAATTAATAAAATAAAATAAATATGGATTAAGAAAGAAAAGAAAAAACAAAATGCTTGGAAACAAAGTGATATGAACATCATCAATCAACCTGTGATCAAAATACGGATGGGTACGAACATCATCAATTAACTAAGAAATCATCTTCAAATACCCTCTCATCTCTCTAGCCTTCTCTCTTATCAAAACTATCAGGTCTTCTCTCTCATCCCTCTCTCTATCCATCAATCTTCTCTATCAACCCTTTCTCTTTCATCTTATCAATCTTCTCTCCTTCTGCCGCCACCAGCGTCCTTCTTTCTCCATCGTCCATCTTCTTTTTCTCTTCTTCTTCTTCTTCTTCTTCTTTTCCTTCTTCGTTAGGGTTTGAATCAAATCCAAACATTTAGGTTCGAATCGAACCCAAACATCTAGTTAGATTCAAAATAGAACCTAGAATTCTTGGTTCAATTCGAACCTAGATTTCTGGGTTCAAACACACCACTCTCTCTCTCAGTTCTTGTTGCTCTATTACTTATTTGTCTTTTGTGGTTTCACACTTTGATAATTTCACTGTTGATAAACTACTATGCACACTTTGTTTGCTTTGTCTTGAATGATGATTCAGCATGCTTCGTCTTCTTTGTAGTCTTCATCTTCTGATTGGATGATTGTTTAGGTTTGAGTTTAATGTTGGACAATGGGTGAATATTTGGGGTTTTTCTAGTGTTTGCAATGGGTGGGTTTGAATGGATGTGTATATAGGTGGGTTTAAATGGATGTGTGTGTAGATTGATTATGGGTTTCAAATGATGTTGGGCGATTATTTTTATTGTTGATGATGCTTGGCTGGGTTAAGCAATTATTTGTTTTATTGTTTCAAATGACATCCGAGGTCAACTAAATATTATTGGTTGCAAATTTTTGGGGTTTTTTTCGTTTCCTGATTTTTGTTTGTTGATATGGGTTCTTGAACTTCAATTTTCATTGGGCTTGAACCCAGATCTTCATCTAGATTCAACCCTTCAATTTCATTTTATTATTATTATTATTTTATGAATTGCTTTTTCACTTTACCTAAGGGAATTTTGGTCTTTTAGCTATTTACTCTCAAATCTAATAGAAATTCTCTAACGTAGGGGGATATATTGCAATAAAATCGAAACCTTTGCTCTATTTAAATATAGTTTCAAACTGGGTAGCTAAATTGTAATTTCCTCTAATAATAATAACAATAACCCCATGTGTCCGTTCTCTCTATATATACCATGCATTTAAAAGGACGACAAGTTCCCTATACTATAGTAGATTGTTTTGATCACCCGAAGTATAACAGTTGAATCAATTAGGCATAATTGGATAAATAATATTATATCTTCATACAAATAATCATCATCGAAAAACATACCTGCATTATAGAAGGAAACATGGGACCAGTTTCTTGTCTTTAAATTGCATAAGTAGATTTCGTACACATATCTTTGTCTTTAAACCGTAAAAGCATACATGTGCGCAATGCTTTGTTATAGCAACCAAAATGAGAAGTTCTTCTAAGTTTCATCATTTATTTTTGTAATCATTTTACTTTGACAGTAGCTAGACATGCCAACTACTTTTACAAACATAGATAACACAAACTATTTTTGTAATCGTCGTCACCGCCTACTGGTGCTGGTGAGGCTTTCCCCTCATCGTCCTTGGCTGCAACTATGGAGAAACCGAGGAGAGATCAGTCCATACAAATCAATAGATAATAATGCAGCATGGAATAATTACTCATCACCCGGATAGAACAAACTAACCATTTATGTAGAATTAAGCTTTTATGCATGTTAATCCATCATTGTAGCATAAGACTTTAGAACGACTAACCTAAGTTAGTGAGGAGTATGAAAGCGAAGAAGAGCGCAAAGATCTGGACAGATATCAGAGATTTGGCCATATATGTTTAATTGCTTGCTTGTATATATGATATTAAATGGAGATGGTATTAAAGCTATTTATAGTACGGCTTTGCTTCTCTTGACATTTAATTTATGATTGAAGTATTGATTAATTGATTTGACACCAATACAACAACCAACATGATCTTCTTTGATGTTGTTAAATAAACTTAAGATTGCCGAATTAGAATCTTCTCATTTTAATGTCATTATTTGTTTGATATTGTGAAGACCAGGAAAGCATTTATGGTCCACATGCAAATGATGAATTAAATTAAGTGCACCCCAATTCTGTAGGAATGAAACTAAAAGAGTTGAGAATTTAAAAAGAATGTTTTTTTCCTTGTTTAATAAGTAAAATGGCTTGATCCTGTTACCATGTCTCATGGAAGTCCTATAAACAAATGAGCCATGTGAAAGTCTAGTAGCTAGACGTTCTATTTCAAAGTATAAACTAATAATTTTCATCCAACTACCATCATGGATTAATGTTGTCTCTGTGCATATGAACAACACACTTCTAACAACAGTGATCTTAGCTACCGAACATGTGGGACATTGTGGTTCCGAAACCAAACAATTAATTATTGCTCTTTTGGCATTCAAAAACTCTCAAGGTTGTCATTATAATTCTCTGATACCTGGATTGATAAAGACACAAATTTAACAATCAGGTTTGCCAATTTAATTAATTTGAATGTGTCACCGTTCCAGTGTTGAATACTCAAAGTTGGTATAATAATTTGTAAATCTTATGTAAAGTTTAGTAAGTTTAACTATCATATATCAAACGCATGGTTAATTAGCTTCTTTCTCAGTAGCAAATCTATCGAGGAGCCTTGATTAATATAACAATCAAAGAACATGTCTCATAATGCCAGATTTGGACTCTCTCCTAAACAAATATTTTTCCTCACTTTTATGAAGAATGTGACTGGTTAGTAAATTAAAAGTGCTAATTAAATCCAGCCATATCCAAACCGTTCATTAATTGTTATGCACATGTGTAATAAAATTAGATATGACATAAAAAAACTTTATTTCATGAGAGAATCAAAATCCCATAACACCTATGCAATGCAAATTCCCAAAGTCCATGTGATCCACACGTCAATGCAATTTAACTGAGTATGATCAAGAAACGTTGTTAAATTATGAACACAGCCAATATATATATATATATATATATAGAGAGAGAGAGAGAGAGAGAGAATTTCTATAGTCAATGTCTTCTATTTTTAAATTGTTAGGACCACATAATCAAATTAATCAATTACATTCTCTCTCAATGAAAAAGAAGAAAAAATAAATAAATAAATAAACCTCTCCTATTCAATTCAAATTTAATAAATGAATTTGATTTGATGGTCCTAACAATTTAAAATTAAGAGGCCTAACCGTATGTGTGTGTGTGTATATATATATATATATATATATATATATATATATATATAATCAAGTGATCTCGACCACGAATCTTCTAAACTCCCATTCCTTCATTTAAATTTTATTACCAGGATAGGGTAAAACATCTACCAGTTCGTGAATGTGGATTCTACATGAAAAGCTTAAAATTCCAATCATGCATGTGTTTGGAGTTTCAATACTATCATGGGCCGTGATAGTGCCTTGCAACATAAATTTCCGGATACACCAGGCCAGTTACCTATAAAGGAAGCAACAAACTGGTCCAAGTGCATAAAACCTCAAACCAGCTAGAATATCCAAAATGAATATATTGATTCATTACATTTCCAATTTCCTATAACCCCAAAATATATATATATGGAGAGAGAAAGAGTGTGAGAGAGAGATCTCGACACGAATCTTCTAAACCACCGTTCCATCATTTAAATTTTTATTACCAATATAGGGTACAATTAATATAGGCCAGTTCAGCTATGGTTTCTACTTTAAAAGCTTAAAACTCCATCCACGCTGTTGTGGGTCTGAATAATTTAAAGTTTAAATAATTCAAACTTATGAAATGATTCAAAGCTCTTGCACATCAACTTAAGAAATGGTCGAAAGTTGATGGACTGATAAGTATTGCATACACCAGGCCAGTTAGCAAACAAGGAAGAAGCAAACTGGTCATAAAACCTCATACAACCTACAACATCCAAAATAGATTATAACAATAGTACGTCAATAGAAATTAATTTAAAATATTGAATCGTCACATCTCCAATTTGCTAACCTCAGCATGGTCAGTATTTCTTCATTACTTTTTTTCAGTGTTGCGTTTGATTTCCACTTCTTATCTCTTGGATTCAATTCCAAAGCCACTCAACCATCACTAATTAATAGCAGCCAGCCCAGGGGAATGATAATGATAATAAAGAAAAGCAACTTCTAAAAATACATAACAGCAAATCCAATACTTCAATTATTGAAGGATGAGATCAAAATTGAAAGAATTTATTTGATTGATATATACATCCTGACAAAACATTTTAATTTAATCTCTGGAATACAAGGTAGCCACTTCATGTGCTTAATATTTATGTAATTTGTCTATTTTCAAAGCTCTTGGACGTCAACATAAGAAATGATCGGAAGTTGATGGACTGATAAGTATTGCTCATGTTTCCTTGTTATGTATGACCAAAAGATAGAGTGGAAATAGATTGAACTCATACTAACACATATGTTTATTATTAAAGATATATTTATCTAATTAATTATTAGATATATTAAGCCTGAGTGGTCAAATACTTATTTGAATAAAAAATTCAGTCCTTATAGAGTACATCGACATGGATGGACTCCAATATATATACACACATATATATATATATATATATATATATATGTATATGTAAAAGGAAAATCAAGTGATCTTGACCATAAATCTTCTTAACTCCCATTCCATCATTTAAATTATATGACCAAGATTGGGTAAAACATGCGTCAGTTCATCAACAGCTTCTACGTGAAAAGCTGACAATTCCGGTCATGCATGTGTGGGGTTGATTAATTTGGAGCTTAAGTACTATTATGGGTCGTGACAGTATCTGGCAACAAAAATTTTCGGATACACAGGGTCAGTTAACTGAAAAGGAGGCAACAATCTGGTCCAAGTACATAATACCTCATACAAGCTAGAAGATCCAGAACTGATTAAAACAATAGGACACCGCCGGTTGAAAAATTAAACTATTAAAACATCTCAAATTTAATAACCCACGTGGGCTGCATTTCGTCATAACATTTTTTGTGCTGTGATTAATTTCCAATTCTTAACTCTTAGATTCCATTCCAAAGCCCCACAACCATCACTAATTAATAGCAACCCATGGGATCGATATCGATAAAGGAAAAAAAAATAACTTCTAAAGAAACATGACAGCAAATCCAATTCTTCATGGAAGGATGAGATAAAAATTGAAAGAATTTAGTTGATTGAATCATCCTAACAAAACATATTAACTTAGTCTCTAGAATACAAGGTAGTCATTTCATGTGCTTAATATTTATATAATTTCCCCAAGTTCAAAGCTCTTGTGTGTCAACTTGAGCAATGATTAGAAATTGATAGATTGATAAGTATTGCTCATGTTTTCTTATTATGTATTACTAGAAGAAAGAGTGGAAACAAAATTTATAAGGGTTATTATTATTTCACCCCCTAGAATTGAAATAATATCAAACTACCCTTGATTTTGAAAATAATAGCCAAAAAAGACCAACCGTTAGATGGTTGATGAATTCTATTGATAAGTAATGATTCCATTAAATGTGACGGTAAAAAGGTAATTGGAGATTGAAATGAGTAATGGATTCCAATTGGATAGAATAACCTAATTTGTTTATTAATAAATTAAATGAACACCACTCAAATGTCGCCACGTGTGACATCTGAAAGGTGGTCCAATTCAAAAAAAACAAAACCCACTTTTTCCTCAAAATTTAAATACCCCTCCATACCCGTCACTTGTGGTCCCATCGTCTGGTAAGAAGGACCACAACTTCACACAAAAAAAACTTACGATGTCCACTGCATTGACGTTGGACAGTGGTGGTCGACCAATTTCGCTGCTTCTAACCCATATTATTTGAAGATGGCTAGACTTGAAGGGAAAAGGCGCCACTAGTGGTGGAAGAAGGCAAGGTGAGGTTTTGTGTTAGTAATATTTGTGCTTTGTATGTCATAACTATTGTTAGAACATGCATGCATGATTTTATAGTTGATCTATTAACTTCAATGTCTATTGGTCATGGATGATTTTTGGATTAGAGTTTGTGAACACTCTTGGTAAATTAGAACTAGGTTTGAACATATAGTGAGTTTTGTATATGAGGGTGGTGGTATAGTGATTATACTGGGTTTTGTATTTGTGGTTTGTACTTCGTACCCCTGCTATTGCTACATTCATGATGCAATTAGGGTGTGATAAGGTGTTTGTGAGATGGAAATGTTGTATTGAATAGGGGCCTTCATACCTCTGTTGAAAATTGTAGATTATGGAAAACAAGTATGAATGAATAAATTAGATTCAACATAACCAAAAACAAAATTTCTCTCTATTTTTACTGTTTTTAGTTGTTTTATTTTAAGTTATTTATGCCATTTTTGGTTACTTTAGAGTTGTATGAACAGAAAAGCACTTGGGTTTTGTTTTCCGTTTAGGCTTCTTTCTATTTTTCTACATTTTTCTGGGCAACCAAACTGACACCTTTGGGGGTTCTTGATGAACTAGTTCTAATCTTTACATTTTAATGTTAATACAAGTACGAAATTTGATTTACTATACCATTCATTATGTGCTTCTATTTAAAATGCACAATAACTTAATATACCAGTAATTATAAAGTCAAAAACATGTCTGATGTAAATATTTTAATGAATATTAAAAAGAGTTAGTGTATTTTACATTAATGTTTTAAAAAAACAATACACAACACTTTTTGACTCCTTTTTCTTTAGTTTAGTTTTATTTTTAGAAATTAATTTTTACTTGTTTAAACATTTCCGAACTTCATTCCAAAAATAGTATTCTACTGGTTTTATTTTATTGATATGCATCTAACTTTTTCTTAATATATTAATTAATTTCTCTAAGCCAACCCATAATCTCTAATTATTACTCGAGAGTCTCAAGAAAACAAGGATAAATGGATAAACTGGATTCAACATAAACTAGATTCAAGCAGCAGGTTGTAGCATGGATGGAATCTAGGAAGCGGGTTCTTGGCTTCGATAAGCCAAATTATTTCAGTCATGAGTTATTAAACAATATGTTAATTTGACCTTTTAATGTTTATAATTTAGTTGTTTGATGGCCCTTTTACTTTGACCTGCTTCTTACATTCTTTTAAATATTTTTTATTTTATTATTCAAACAATTCAACTTAAAAGTTCATATATAAGATAAATTCTTTTTGCTTGTTGCTATAAATTCATATAATGTATGTATATTTTATTCATATAATATATATATGTTGTGCTTGTTGCTTGCATATACATAAATATGTTGTTGCTTACATAATTGTTTATATATATACTATTCTGCATAATATAAATTCTGCTTTTTGATATTTATATATATATATTGTTTCCATTTGTTATATGGGTAACAGCTAATACATTCGACATTCATATTCATGTTTCTAGGAAGTTGGTAGATTTAGGTTCCTTTGATAGGGATTACATCAGCATTAGAGCATTACTACATGATTTGCATGATAATAATTCCATTACTGAACATTCACCTATTCTACCTAATGACCATGACATTTTCATAGAAATACCTTGGAATAGTGATAGGTTATCAATTTCACCTGATAGAGAGATGTTAGGGGTGTTTGATCTGTTTGATTGGCATAAGGTTAGGAAGCTGGTATTTCTTATAGAGAGGAAGGGCTACACCTGTAACGGACTGTCCACTCTCGATTGACCGCCCAATCGACCAATCCGGCCCAACCAAAGCCCAGCCAAGTAGAGTCCGGCTCAGTCTACCATTGGACCTATACAGGTACTGTCGCTCTACTTTCTGAGGGATTTCCACGCCTCACCCACCACTCGAACCCAAGACTAAAGGTATATAGTCACTTATGATACTAATTAGGTAACTGTATTTGCATAATGGAGTCAATTCCAACAACAATAACAAATCTACATCAAAGAGAAAGGTATACGTCATCATTTTATTGGTAGTTCATAACATAATTGTTTATCTAAATTTTTGTCACTTTTTTTTCTTACTCCACAGAGAAATAAAGTGGGACTGTTGATGATTTTTTTTGAGCTAGTATGATTTAGATAGGTTATATGAATTATAATGATATGTACAACCTACCACAATCATGATATCCTCACCATATGATACCAAAAAATGTACATATTTTGGCATAACATCATGGTTTAGTGACTATTAAATTATGTTATTGAATGATGAACTTTAACAACCATAATTATGTTATGCAATGATGATGTTATTGAATGCTGAATGTTAATGGATATTTTAAGGTACATTTATGATGACATTTTTTTTTCTTGCTTGCAAATGATGAGCTTGATGAGCTTCAAAATTGTTTTGTTTTCCTTAGTGTGTGGAAGTATGTGTTTGATCTATTATAAGGCGCGTGGGTGTGTGTTTGTGAACTAGCAACAAAAGATTGTGTTTATGTGTATGTGTGTGATGGGTTTCTTTAATCTATTAGCAGGTGTGTGTGTGTGTGTGTGTATCTGAGCACAGCAGAAGTATGTGTGTGTGTGTGATGGGGAGTTTTTTTGATTTGTTATCAAGAATGTGTGTTTGTGAGCATGGTAGAAGTGTGTGAGATATTGGGAGTGTGTTTTGATTACCATTGCCTAGGAAGTGTGTGAGAATGGGAACTGTGTTTGGAGCATGGTACAAGTTTGTTTTGATTTGTTAATAGGTGTCATTGCTTTCCTTTTTATAGGGAGTGTGGTTTTGTGACCCTTGTAGCAACAATTATATGCAGGGGCAAAGCTATAATTTAGAGTTGCTAATGTTGTCATTTCTAGGGGAGACAAATCTATTATAAGCAGTGGTAAATCTGTAATTTCATTTATGTTTATTTTTGTCTTTTAGTGGCTAGATAAGGGGGCGTATCTATCCTTTCACATCACTTTATAATCAGCAAACTTTTTTATTTCTCTCATAATTATCCAATAAGGGTATTTTCGTCTTATATATTTTTTGTCACAAAACCACCTAAAACCTAGATGAAAACTACTTTTGGCTAATGGTAGAGGGCTTTTTGGCTAATATTTTGAAAAGTTAGGATAAATTGAGGTTAATTTCTATTTTAGGGTAGTGTTTAGATTTTTCCCAACTTATAATAATACATATGTTAACTAAGATAAATTTTATAAGATATTCATGAGTTGTAGTTCTATTTACTAGATATATCAAGCTTGGGTGGTCAAATCCTTATATGAAAAAATAATATAGTCCTTATAGATTTCATCAACACAGTTGAATTAGCATGAAACAAGATAAATAGTGTTGACGTCAAAAATCGATCAACACCCGAATTAATGTAAAAACGATGAACAGTGTGAAATTCATGGAATCAAAAACCAAATATTGTAACGATGTTAATATGATAACAAAATGAAAAATTGAATAAACATAAATAAATACGATTAAGTAATAAAGATATAAGAGAGAGAGTGAGATGAAGAGACAAAAGAGGCAACTGGGTTTTAATGTGGTTCAACCTAAAAGATAATATATATATATATATATATGTTAATGGTTATGTTATTGCTGAGAGGAAGCAGGTTTCTACTGAGAAAGAGGATGCTCACGAGTGTATAAGAGCTCTTTTGAGATACAGGCAAGCTTGCTGGCGTATAGGATGCTTGTTGTACATGCAAAAGACCTTTTATATATGGTTCCTTGTCTACATACAATTTGATTGCTGCAATATAGAAAAGGCCAAAATTTCTTTTTCCTATTTTACATTAAACTACATTAATCACTTAAAGATTAAATCAAACTACAATTAATTATGTCCATATTTAAGTTGTAATATAATTCTGACAATTTTCCATTCAAATAGATTTTATGCATTGTAGGAATCTTCTTGTTCAATAAAGTTCTTTCCCTTTTTGCAAAGCTATATTAAAACAAATGAAATATTCCAACTTCTATTAATTAGTAGAAAATTTCTAATTTTTTGAGTCCTTTTCATTGATAAGAAAATAGCGAGATGAGGACGTGCAACAAGCTGCTTTGTGACTATAAACTCAATCTGTGCCTCATGTGACCTTATCCTGAGCTGATTCATTGTCTGGGCACGATTGAACTTGTTTGGTGTTCCTACTGTCATGATAGTTTACTGTCCGATCAAGGTATAATGTGCTTTGTATAGCTCTATTTCATCAGGAACTTTGGGCTTGTTAGCCTATCATCCCTTTTTGGGTTTCTAGCCCCAGTTCTATTTTTGGGCACATCAAATAGCTCAAAATGCACAATACACAACTTTGTAATTTTATTGAAAGAGCAAGAACTGAAGCATATTACAACGATGTATTTGTCTTATGTTTGGGCCAAACATATATGACATTATAACCTAATTTAAGTGGGACATCTTGTTGGATCGAAATTCTCACTAAAACAAAAATAAAACTTTTACAATTCTCAAAACACCTCACCATACAAAGCTTTGCTTTGTTTCTCACACACTCACTAGAAGCTTTGCTTCTCTTATGTTTTCTTCTTCTTTGTGATGATTAAACCTCATGCAAGACGGGCTATATATAGTGCTAGAAAATTAATCTAAACCATTCAAATTAACAAATACAAATAAATCATAACCACACAATTTCACCAACCAAACAATTATTTTCAAATTGCATTATTGACTCACCTAACCTTACACCTAACCTTAGAAGGTTCTTCTTGATGGACTTGGGCTTGGTAATAGGCTTCAAAACAAGTTTATATTTTCAACACCCCCTCTTAAACTTGTTTTACCATGCCAAGCAAGCTTCTTAATCTCGCAAAATCTTCAAACATTAGTGGTTTGGTGAAAATATCTGCGATCTGATCCTTTGACCTTACGTATTCCATTTGCACATTTCTTTTTGTTATGCATTCTCGTATGAAGTGATAACGAGTATCGATATGTTTGCTTCTGTCATGGAACACCGGATTCTTTGCTAAAGCGATGGCTGACTTATTGTCTACACAAATCTCAGTTGGTTTTTCTTGTGGCAAGCTTAATTCCTTCAATAAATTTCTGAGCCAAATTGCATGACAAACACACGAAGTAGCAGCTACGTATTCGGCTTCACAGGTGGATAGTGTGACAATCGATTGCTTCCTTGACATCCATGTGAAAGCTGTGTTTCCCATGAAGAATGCAAACCCACTGGTGCTCTTTCTATCATCTGTATCTCCACCCCAATCGCTATCGCTATATCCAATAAGTTTGAAGTCATTTGAAATTGAATAGAACAAGCCAAAGTCAATTGTACCTTTGATATAGCGAAGGATTCTCTTAGCTGCCTTGAAATGGGTAGTTATTGGATTCTCCATATAACGACTCACAAGTCTAACTGCATAAAGGATGTCAGGTCTTGTACAAGTCAAGTACCTCAAACTTCCAACCAAACTCTTAAAGAGTGTTGGATCCACCTTTTCTGCTTCATCACGCTTAGACAGTTTGACTCCACATTCCACCGGTGTGCTTATTGGATTGCAATCATCCAACTTGAATTTCTTAAGTATCTCCCTTGCATAGCTTTCTTGGGAGATAAAGATGCCATCTTCATTTTGCTTGACTTCGATACCAAGGTAGTATGCCATCAATCCGATGTCGGTCATCTCGAATTCCTCGGCCATTGCTTTCTTGAATTCTTCAAAAAAACTTGGATTATTACCGGTGAAGATTAAATCATCCACATACAAACATACAATCAAAACATCTCCATCTTTGAATTTGATGTAGAGAGCATGTTCATGAGGACATTTGGTGAAGCCATTCTCTTTGAAGTATTTGTCAATCCGATTGTTCCATGCCCTTGGTGCTTGCTTCAACCCGTAAAGAGCTTTCTTTAGTTTTAGAACTTTGTCTTCGTGGCCTTTGACTTCATAGCCTGATGGTTGCTGAATGTAGACTTCTTCTTCAAGGACTCCATTTAGGAAGGCGGATTTTACATCCATCTGATGAATCTTCCACTTATTCTGAGCTGCCAAAGAAATTATTAGTCTTATAGTTTCTAATCGAGCAACAGGAGCAAATACCTCATCATAGTCAATTCCAGCTTTTTGACTATAGCCTTTTGCAACAAGTCTTGCCTTGTGTTTTTCTATCTCTCCCTTAGCATTTCTTTTTATCTTGTACACCCATTTGACACCAATTTCTTTGTGTCCTTTTGGAAGTATAACGAGCTTCCAAGTATCATTCTTTTCAATGGACTTGATTTCTTCATTCATTGCATCTTTCCACTTCTTATTTTGTACAGCTTCTTCAAAGCTCACTGGTTCGAAATCAGCAAAGAGGCAGAAAAGTGTGAGATTATCAAGTTGTTCAGTTACCTCATAAAGATCTTGCAGGCTTCTTGTACGCTCCACATCTCTTTCATTCAGAAATGATGGTGGTGAGTTTCCATTATCTGTTGAGGCTGGTGATGCTGGTGGTGTAGTGAGTTCTTGTTCTGCTTGCTCCATTCTTGGTTGCTCCTCCTTCTCTTCTTCAAAGTAGGGAAGAAAACTGTAATCTTCATCATATGTTTTCCAATTCCATGTGCTTTCTTCATCAAATACAACATCACGGCTGATGATAGTCTTTCTATTGTTTGGATTATACAGCTTGTAGCCTTTAGAGTAAATATCGTACCCAATGAAGATGAACTTCTCACTTTTGTCATCAAGCTTACTTCTTCTCTCGTCTTGTACATGTACATGAGCTATGCTTCCAAAGACTCTCAGGTGGGAAATACCTAGCTTCCTTCCATTCCATGCTTCTTGTGGTGTCTTTCCTAACACACTTCTTGTTGGAGATCGATTTGATAGGTAGACTGCACAAGCTACAGCTTCTGCCCAAAATTCCTTCGGTAATCTTTTGCTTTTCAGCATACTTCGTGCCATATTGAGAATTATTCTGTTCTTTCTTTCTGCAACACCATTTTGCTGAGAGGATCTCGGAACGGTTAGAGAACATCGAATTCCATTTGCTTCGCAGAACTCTTGAAACTCTTTTGATGTGAACTCTCCTCCTCGATCAGATCTCATTGCTTTTATCTGGTAGCCACTTTCTTTCTCCACAGCAGTTTTAAATTTCTTGAATACTTCAAAGACTTCTGATTTCTGTTTCAAGAAATATACCCACGTTTTTCTTGAAAAATCATCAATGAAGAGAAAGAAATAATTACTGTTACCGAGAGAGTTTGGCTTGATTGGACCACACACATCAGTGTGGATGAGCTCGAGTGGTTTCTTGGCTCTTGATTCTGACTGTTTTGGGAAACCTTTTCTGAATTGCTTCCCAAGTAGACACCCTTCACAAAGTTGGTCAGGATGATTAATACAAGGTAGTCCTCTCACCATTTCCTTCTTAGACAACATTTCCAATCCTCCAAAGTTGAGATGCCCA